>CM027586.2:17088447-17830935 GCA_015852605.2 Populus deltoides | reverse complement strand
TAAAAATTGCATCGATATATTTATATACCGAATGATTTTACGGCTGAAATTTTTTTTACAAAAATTTAAATTTTATTTGTATTGAATTATTTTTTTAATATTTTTAAATTATTTTAATGTGCTAATGAAAAATAAAAATTAAAAAAATATTTAAAAAAAAAACACAGTAAAATCAATTTTTCATAATAAATGATACTTTAAGTGTGACATTGGTTTTTTTAAGTATAATTATCCTTTTACCTGAATTATTAAAACCAGGACTAAATTTTAAAATTTTAAGCTTTATTTAATTACTAGATAAAAACTCTTAATTTTTCATTTTCCACTATACTCGCAACTACTTCCACGAATATAAGACAAAACTGATACAATGTATGTTTCCTAGATAATGGTAATATATAACTATCTGTACATGGACTAATTAAGTAATTGATACAATATTATAAATCAAGATAATGATAATATATAACTATTTTCCTAGATAATGGTAATATATTTGTGTGCGTATAAATCAAGATAAGCGAGTAATTAAATAAAAGATCAAGAACCATTTGAAGATCGACAAATAAATTTAATATATGAAATAACTGTTTGAAATTGGGTTTGAAATTGTGTTTCTAATAAATTAATTAATTTTTATTTAAAATTATTTTTTATATTTTTAAATAATTTTAATATGCTGATGTTAAAAATATTTTTTAAAAAAAATTATTTTAATATATTTGTTTTAAAAAAATTATTTTAATATACTTTTTAGTAAAATATATATTTTTTTCTAAATCATTTATATATTTTCAAACACTCTGGAAATTTTTATACAACTATAGCCGGTGAATACTTATCTTTTCCTTTATGTAAACCGATGACAGAATAAATTGGTATTCTTTTCACACATTAATGTAATGGATCTTCCATTGGAATGTTGTCTATCCTGATACTAAAATTATAATTTATAAAAAAAAATCCATACATTCTTGTGGTCTTAACAACTATGACAACGGATTAAAATGATTGTTTCTTGGTGATGCAATGATATTAGAAAATGGAGATATTCTTCTGTTCTATGATCAGTACGGTATGTTGCAATGGTATATTAGAAAATAGAGCTATTCTACAGTTCAATGATCATGAAGGGGTGTTTTTGTATAATCTTAGAGAGGAAAGTTACATTTTAATTTGTACAATCCGATAATTAAAAAACATTACATCTTTCACAATGACATGAATCTATAGAAACTTCAATTGCATTTATGTCACTGTTCTAGTATTACGAATTCATAAATAGACATCAATACAATGCAAAACATTTGCGGCAATCTTGTATGAATGGCGCCCCAATTTATCAAAACAACAAATCACCTGCAATTTGCTACTAAATTCTGGTGCATAGCATTCCCAAATTAACTCAGTCTAACGTTAAAATTAATTAAAGCAAGAAATTCTATAATGGCATGCAACATTTTCTAATAGTTGTGGCAAGCAAGAAATAAACAGGAAAAAAAATCCCATCCGGCAAAATGCATGAAGAATTCTCTAAGAAAATGGCCAAGTTAAGCATGAGTGGAGTGTTCATGCTGATGGGGTAAGGCAACAACACTGTCCCGCCAGTATTTCTTAACCCCAAAATTCGAAAACATGAAACATTGTTAGAACTATTTAGCTCACAGAGCATCTAAATAACAATATTTTCTAAATGCGATCTGCTAGAAAGACACAAAGTATATCACTTCCATATCCAAATGTAAATCAAGGCACGGCTGAACAGCAATTGTAACACCATTGATCATTTTTACCTTTACTTCTGTGCAAAACTATAGATCGTTATTACGGTGCAATCTCTTAATTAATGTGGGATTTAAGTTTTTTGGATTTGAAAATTTTGTAAATCTTATGATATTAATTCTTCATTCATCAATAATTGTTTATGGTTTTAAATATCCCAACCCGTAGCTTGGCTATTTCAAGTAGAGGTATCATGTGGCCATGAGCCATGAATGGAGAGTGAAGAACATTATTTAGCTCGTTAACTTCACTGGTCATATGGCCTTGTGAACAGAGGAAGATTTCATATAACAGAATTAAATGGTTGAATTACAAGAGAAACTACTAGAATATGTGATGAAGATATATATATATATAGACAAGAAGACGAAGAAAAGTTGAATTACATGACTATATTTGTCCATGTAAATTTTTAGAGCAGTGCTATAAGAAAATCATAAGAAAATTTCATATGAACTGTAAATAATTACTCCTTTTGAAAATGTACACTCAATTGATTTAGTAATTATCACTTAACACGTGAATTTATATAAAAAATTAATATAATTTGTTTGTATGCATAGTAATTAATTTTCAATTTTTTAAATCTTGGTCTTTTATATTGTTGAGGAACAATATTATTGTTTATGAGTAGATAACTTTAAATTTGTTTGATTATTTTTTTTATTATTTTTTATCGACTTGCTATTTGGTTGTATATTCTAAATTCAAATTTTATTTATACAAGAAATGATCTTTTAAGATCTTTTGATGGTATTAAATTGAAATGTAATAAAAAATCTTATGTAGTTTTTTTATTTTTGTTGTAGCTGATTAGTTTTTTTTATTAAGTGTTTTTTTTTTTGGTAATGTTCATGTATTTTACTTTGACTATTGATTTTATTAACTTTTCAATATATTTTTTATAATTATCCAAAAAAAACTTTTATTATCAGTTGTTTATTCCTTTACTAAATGCTTAACAACCACTTTTCAATAGAATTATAGAAAAATTAAAAAAAAAAATCATGATCTAGAAGGAACATATGTTAAATCCATGCATGAAATCCTCCTAATCAACTAATAAGTTACGTTATCCAATTTCTTTTTATGGATGATGCAGTTCAATCTACTAAATTCCATCCAGTTGCATCACACAAAGGCTATTAATTTATTTATCACAACAAATTATTGTATATTCTAGTATTTGTGTTTTCTAGGGTCACTTTTTGCTTGGTTCATGTTGATTTTTTCGACGTATTGTATTTGTTTCGGCTAACTCCTGGTTATTGTTTTTGCCTTTTCGAGGCTTTAACTCGGAATTTTAAAAATATTCCATGTACAATCTAGAGTTTAAGTTTTTACTTTAATTTTACAGTCTACTGATAACCTCTCTATCCAACAAATAACTCAACTTTCATCTCCCTCTTTACCTATCGAGCTCTTTCACTATAACACATTTTCTCCTTTCTCTACTTGTCTTCTTCTGACTGTTAACAATCTTCCTATTTATGCAATTGCTTAAATTGTATTAAAAAACCAGACCGGGCCTAGTTTAGTTCTTTTAAAAAAAATGAAAAACAAAAATGGAACTACACACACCATGCCCCTTTATAGGGAAAAGGTAAACTTTATGGATATATTGAACCTTGAACCAAATCCAAAACATCGTACGTAAATTTTCAAAGAACAAAACAAGATAGTGCTGACCTGTGGGAGACCAGTGGGCACTCTCTGTACGTATAGATATGGTCCCAAGCAGCGAGCCTCTTTCCTATAGATTGCAGCTCCTCTCTCTCTCTCTCTCTCTCTCTAAGTCTCCTGCCTTGAAGATATGGAAACTTCGATACAGGACTATGGAAAGATGTTATCTGCAGCATCCATAATAAAAAAGCAGCTTTAAATTTGCCCTTTAGAAAGTGCTAATGAAAGGGACAGTATATGGCATAAGATTCTCAATGCTTGTGCCAAGGATGGGAGACTTCAGGATATTGCTAAGCAAGAAGTCTGTGTGTTAGTTGGGAATGGTCATGATACCAACTTTTGGAATGATGTGTGGCTGGGTAATTCTTATCTTACTGTCTGGTTTCCTAGAATTTATAATCTTTCTGAAGACAAAGCGTCCTCAATAGCTAATATGGGTGTGTGGGATAGTTTTCTGGGATATGGAACTTCAGATAGAGAAAAGCTCTAGGAGGTAGAGGGATAATTGTTTTTAATTCTCTATTTGATAAGGTTTCTGAAGTGGAATTATCAAGTGAAGTTGTCGACAAATTGATTTGGAAAATGGGGTGTATTCAATCAAATCACGTGTAGACTTCTATCATCCCCTAGCCAGTCTATGGAAATTACTGGTCCCTCTGAAAGTTGAAGTATTTTGTTGGAAAAAATTAACACCAGAGCAGTGTTGGGTCTTTTCTCTGTTCCTATTGGGATCAAAGATTCTAATGAAGCTCATGAACTGTTAGCAGTAGTTAATAGGGATTAACTTTGCAATCGCAAGGCTCAACCCGGTCAGTAGGTTGATAGGGATTAATTTTAAAAATCATCTTGGGACTTCATACCCATGTAATTTTAATTCTGAACACTTAATAACATAACTTCTACTATTATAAATAAAAAATAAAAAATTCAAGGTTCAAATTCGTAATTTGTGCAAATTCCCAAGATAAATTAGAATTCAATTCAACTAATTTAATGGTTTTACTTTAATATCCTCCGTATTTCAACTAATTTTTATATTGATTTTCTAAAATGCCTTTTAAGTTAAGAACGTTTAAGATAAATTACATTTCACATGTTTATAAATAGTAAGAGAATAATTACATTTCATATATTATATATTCATATTTAAAAAAACTATTTTCATTTCGCAACGTGAAGTCTTTTCAGCCAGCTCATATGTTTTCTTTAGTTATATGTCATTCTCACATTTATATACAGGAAAAACAAAGATTCTGTGGGGCAATGGAAAAAGAAAAAAAGGTCTGTGGGGAAAGCTACACCACGCCTTTTAAAGTATTACTTAACTTTAATGGAGGACTGAAAATTTAGCTGCGTTCACACTCACCTTCCGACAAAGTTTCCAAGCGTCCTTTAAAGTTGATGGAAAGATTGATAGTGAGAGGAAAGATGGTGCATTTCTTCGTCGTCGTTTATTCCTTTACAAGACAGATGCATTATAAAAAAAATTGATTTGAATCATATCCAGAGAATATTTGTAAAATATTTGAATCAAATCCACAAGTATATTTGTACATAATAATCCCTGTAAAATAATAAATCTTCATTTTAACCCTTTAATGTTGAAACCTGGACCCATCTTATTTATATATGTGGATAATATTTTATAGAAAAAAATCACCGATCAACCTTCAAATATCTTAGGCTCACCGTCCCACTAAACAAGAGAGGAAAAAAATTTCACTACCAGAAATTTACCTAAAACTAATAGAATTATCAACGAAATACTTCTATCGGTAAATTACGGTAATAATTACCGACAGTTACTATTCTATTTGTAATTCAATCAGTATATATCAATGAATTACAAAATTATGAAAATAGTTTTTTATATGATGAGTGACGAAGGGGTAGAAGTGGATCCTGGTTAAGTAAAAGCTATTCAATCTATGCCACCTCTCAAGACTAAGAGTGATATAAGGAGGTTCTTGGGAAGGTTGAATTACATTGCTCGATTAATATCCCAATTTATGATCCCATTTTCAGTTGTTAAGGAAGAAGAATCTTGGAATTTGGAATAAGAGTGGAAAAAAGCTTTCGAGAAAATCAAGCAGTACCTACTAAATCTACCCCTATCTATCAAGCTGAATTGCAAAATGGCAAGTTATACTAGCTGAGTACAACATAGTATATATGATAAGGAAAGCCATGAATGTCATTGTCGATCACCTAGCTGACCATGCTAGAGAAGATTAAAAGTTAGATATGAATAGTTGAATATGATCAGTGAAAAGAGATTAGCTGCAATCTGTCATCATCAAAGATGGCCTAATCATATGATAAGAAGGTCCGATCTCGAGGATTCCATGAAGGAGATTTTGTACTGAATATAGCCTTTACCAGAAGAGGATCAAAGTAAAAGGACGCCAAACAATGAGGGCCTTTACATGTTAAAGAAAACATTCTCGAGAGGAGCTTTATTTGTTATCTAGGATGGATGGAGAAGATCTAGTTAAACTTATGAATGATGACTCTATAAAGAAATACTATGCTTCCCAATCAATAAGAAAGGTTCGGCCATGAATTCTCTTTGCAAGGAACCTTTTTTTTTTATATATATATAAAACATATGATCTCAAAGCATTTGAAATCTTTTACTTAAAAGAATTGTTTTAACACATGACTAAAGAGATGACTCCATCAATTGGAGAGAATCAAATTAAATCTAAACTTGACATATTTTTTGCACACCACACTGGGGGCAAGAAATGCACATAGGGGTCCATAGTTAACCAAAGCCCAAAGATGTATCTGTTATGAGAATTGCTAATTGCATTGAAATTTTTTATTTTTCATGAACAAAACCAAACCTTTTGAGTTTTCCTTTTAAAATAATAATAAAAGACAAATACTCAATGGAGCAAGAAAGGGCCCCATAAGGAACCAAAGATCTCTTCACTAAAAGAATAGGAAGTATAGCGCGTGGAGTATATTCTGGTTCGAAAAGGACAGAACAGACAAATAAATGGAAACAAGAGCTCAAAGAAGGCTACAACGAAAAAGGGGACCTATGTTTCCAAAATAGGCAACAAAAACATGCATATTATATTGTCATAAACATTAACCTGACAGGAAAGGTGTGGCGAAAGCCAAAATAGTTCCAAGTTTTTGGGAACCGCTGAGATACCGAATCTCAGGTCAAAAGAACTGCGAAGGTGAGTTGTGAACCAACACTGCTTCATTCCTTGAGGTAAGATGATTTCTTTTGAGATTCAAAACGGGCAGGTCACCCGACATTGAGACCATTTTTTAGAAAAAAAAAGCATGGAGTTTTTCTAAAAATTGTACAACGGGCAGGTCACCCGACATTGAGACCACTTTTAGAAAAAACGTGGAGTTCTTTTTAAAATTGACCTTACCTCTGATAGCATAATGAATTGATAAATCACCTATAAATTCCTTTCAAGATAAAAACATAGATTATCCATCCTAACAATGTGCATTTTAAAATGAGAAAACTTCATTATCCCTTCACTCTCTAAAGAGTATATCGTTGGTGGTCCCATTTGAGCCGGAATGAATTTCTTCTTTATAAAAACCCGGACTAGGATCACACCCCACACTGTGGCAATAAATTATATTTCATGAAAAGTTTTACGTGATTTTAAAACGAGATGAGAGCCCGTAGATTTGAAAAGATAAGTTAAAGCATTTGACAAAAGCATGACAAAGAAGACAATGACAAGTCATACATTTTGAAAAAGCTACTTGTAAAAAGTCGAAGACTTCTTCTCAAAGATATGATAGGCAGCACGAGAAATGAATCCAGCATACGACTTCAAAAGCAAGCTCATATCAAGAGAGAGTTTCATGAAATAGAAGAAGATGATGGGGCCTATGTTTCAAAACTAGGTACAAATGCATGCATGGCATCTAATCATAAATCATTGCATATATGTTTTTTGGATCATTACAGGAGGAGACCTTAATGCATTCCAACAAAATTGGAGATGAAGAAAGAATCATTGAGTTGATTCTAGAACAACGAGAAGAGAAGATAATAATTTTCAAACCCTGTCATCAGGAAGAACGACATCGAGCAATCGGTTAAAGGGAATCGCCAGATGGGATTCCAGGTTGACCGATTTACAAAATAGATTTTTTGGTTTTTGATTAAAGGAGATCGCCAGAAGGGATCTCATTATTTCAGCTTCGAATAAAAGGAATCACCAGATGGGATTCCAAGTTGTTTGAGATCGCCAGAAGGGATCTCGTATTTCGATATTGGTTAAAGGAGGTCGCCAGAAGGGACCTCATATTTCATATTGAATAAAAGGAATCGCCAGATGGGATTCCAAGTTGTTTGAGATCGCCAGAAGGGATCTCGTATTTCGATATTGGTCAAAGGAGGTCTCCAGAAGGGACCTCGTATTTCAGCTTTGAATAAAAGGAATCGCCAGATGGGATTCCAAGTTGATGAAGGTTGCTAGATGGGACCTCATATTTCATGTTGGTTAAAAGGAATCGCCAGATGGGATTCCGAGTTGATTAAAGGAGATCGCCAGAAGGGATCTCGTGTTTCGCTATTTGGAGGTCGCCAGATGGGACCTCGTATTACATGTTGGTTAAAAGGAATCGCCAGATGGGATTCCAAGTTGTTTGGATAAAGGAGATCGCCAGAAGGGATCTTGTATTTCGATGAAGGTCGCCAGAAGGAACTTCATGTTTTAGCTTTGGTAAAAGGAATTGCCCGATGGGATTCCAAGTTATTTAAGATCGCCAGAAAGGATCTCGTACTTCGACATTCATCAAGGAAGGTCGCTAGAAGGGACCTCGTATTGAAACTATTTCTTAGAAAAGCATGGAGTTTACTAAGAATTCTTCCCCTTGGGTAGGTCACCCATACAATGAGACCATTATTTTTCTTGGGTTCGTCACCCATACAATGAGACCATCATTTTTCTTGGGTAGGTCACCCATACAATGAGACCATTATTTTTCTTGGGTAGGTCACCCATACAATGAGACCATCATTTTTCTTGGGTTCGTCACCCATACAATGAGACCATCATTTTTCTTGGGTTCGTCACCCATACAATGAGACCATTATTTTTCTTGGGTTCGTCACCCATACAATGAGACCATCATTCCCCCTGGGTAGGTCACCCATAATAATGAGACCACTCTTCCCTTTTCCCATTCGGGCAGGTCACCCGTCATAATGAGACCACATACGTGTTTTTGTATTTGGTTATGGGTAAAGGAATCGCCAGATGAGATTCCAAGTTTTTGGGGTTAAAGGAGATTACCAGAAGGGATCTCGAGATGACTAAATTTTGATCATAGTTTTTGGGTTAAGGAGGATTGCTGTAAGGACAAAGTTTCAGAGCAATCGAGCTCCGACTAGATCAGTTTCGGGAGCTCAGTTTTGGTTTATCTTTATAAAACTTACTGCGCAGAACCTCTGCTCCGTAAGCTTTATAAAGAGGGGGAATCTGTTGTAACCCATTTTTGGGTCCCCAAATAAATGAAATAAAATAAATAGCCAAAAGAGGTTAGAAAAATAACAGGTGGCAGAAGCGCTTAGCAAATGGTCAGAAAAATCGGTCAAGAAGGTTAAAATACAAAGATTGGATTTTTGACAGTATATTCTTGAAGGATGAGGCCATGTTGAGAAGGAAATTTGAATTTTGAGGAGAAAAGCCCAAGTTTAGATGTTTATAGACTTAATTGGATTTTTAATTGATTTTATAGGGGATTTGATTGCAAGAAAATTGATTTTTAAGTCAATTTAGGCTTTAATTGAAAGAAATTTAAGTTCTGGGGCCAAAATATATTTTTTAGGAATTTATTGGGTCAAATCAGGGGTTTAATTGAATAAATATTAATGACCAATTAGGGGTTTAATTGAAAAAACTGAAACCAGGGACCAATTTGGAAAAACTGGGTAAATAGAGGGGGCTGTTTTACTTTGGTTCAGGGGCCTAATTGAAGAAATTGGAAGTTTATTGATCAATTGAGGGCTTAATTGCATAAATCAGAGGCCAAGGACTAAAGTGAAAAACGCGGCCAACAAGAGGGGCGGAGACCGAAATTGGCAGGGATGCAATTGAAGGAAAAAAAGATGATTAAGGGCTGATTTGGAATTTGGCGCGTTCTGGCGCCACATTCAAATGAAACGGCGCTTTTTTTCCAAAACGACGCCGTTTCATACATTCAAAAAAAAAAAAAAAAGAGCAGAACGGTGTCATTTTGAACGACACTGTTCATCTTTCTTCTTCCCCCCGAACATGCAGCGGGGAAGAAGGAAAAAGGGTTGCTTTAATTTGAATTTTTTGCCGGCCACTCTCTCGCCTGGAGCCCACCGACCGGACACAATGGCCGACCACCCACCGTGCACCTACCAGAAAACCGGGGAGGGGGGCCGAGCCTTGGCAGTCGCGCCCAATGGCCGACCGGACGGCTGCTCCCCATGCTCCACAGTGAAAAGCCACTCACTTGGCTCTATAAATAACAGCCAACACAGCAGTAATGGGAGGAGAGGAGGAACGGACGAGGGGAAAAGAAAAAAACGAAAAAAACAGAGGAGAGAGAGGGAAGAGATAGAACGAAGGAGAGAGAAGGAAGAGAGAAAAAAAACAGAGAAGAGGAACGGGAAGAGAGGAAGGACCAACCCGAAAACAACAGAAAAAAAAAAAGCAAACCGAGGAAACGAAGAGAAAGGGAGGAACGGAGAGAACGAACCAAACCGTCGGAAACAGCCGCAGCGCCGCCTGGAGTCGCTGTCCGTGAGCAAGTCGCTGCCACCAGCCTCCGCCACAGCACCGCCAGAAACGCAGGAAGCCACCGCCACCCCGCGCCAGGTAACTCTTCTTCCCCCCTATTCTGGTGTTTATTTTTTTCCTTCTTTGCATGCAGAACGAATAGCGTTCTGCATGCAGGGGTGGGGGGAAATTAATTCCCCCCGCCCATTTTGTTCTGGGCCAAGCGGGTCCCGGCGATCCTCGCCTTTCGGGCCGGTCCGCCGCAGAGGAGAATACCAGTTTGTGGGCCGAGATCGGCCCAATCCATTTTTGGGCCGAAATCGGCCCAACATTTTTTGGGCTGAGTCCGGCCCAGTTGTTTGGGCCGGCCCAGCCCGATTTAATATTATATATTATTTATATTATATTTTGTATTATTTATATATATATGTGAAAAATTACAAAAATTCTGCAAAAATTATTTTAAAAAATATGTGATTTTGTTGTAATTTTATTATTGTATTTTGATTAATATCGGTTGGTATTTTTATACTCTAAAGATACAAAATCCAGTATTAAATACCCGGTTTTCATCAAAACATCAAAGATTTTCAAAATAAAAAATGTCTTTTGCTTTCAGAAAATTTTTCTAAAAATATCTTTAAAAATATTGTTGATTTTTCTGCATTTGTTTTATCAAAGTGGATTAATATTTGGTTATATTTTTATACTGTAAGAATACAAACCCAGTATAAAATACCCGATTTGCGTCAAAACATCAAAAACATACATAATTACAAAAAATGTTTTGTTTTTCATCATACGCCTAGTATCTCCATATATATATATATATATATATATATATATATATATATATATATATATATATATATATTATAACATCATATTTTTACACAACAAAAGAAATTTCAAAAAACAATATATGTATTAGCATGCATTTTGGCTTTAATAACCAGTTTATTCAAGCCATGAGAACTAGGCCAATATTTCAAAAATTCTAAAAAAATCTTTTTGTCTTCTTTTAGTATTTGGGATTAAGAATTTATACGTAAAATGTATTCCTGATATTAAAAATATAACATACATAGACATTAGAACGGTTAGGTTTTACCCGATAAGATAAGGATCTCCTTATTGAGGAGGACTTTTCTTGAACCATAGACGGACCAACAACTAGGAAACACAACGAGACCTTGAATTTTATCAGACAAATAAACAATGCAGCTTACCTTAGGTAGGGCGTATTTGGGGTGCTAATACCTTCCTTTACGCAACCAGTCCCCGTGCCTGATCTCTGAGACCAGTTAGGGTTCCTAGTGACCAAAATACTAGGTGGCGACTCCCACACCATTTTTTACTGCTAAGAGACAAAGAACTCCTTGTCTCACCATATTTACTAGATATATATCCCCATCACACATTCGAGGGTGGACGATCGCCGCGACGTCGCTCACGTGCGACAATGGTCAACACAGTAGCTGAGCTTACATGGCTGACTTTTATTCTAAAAGAACTTCACATTCCACTCTCTTCTCCACCAATCATCTACTATGATAATCGCAGTGCTATGTATATAATGTTTAATCCAGTGTTTCATACTCGCAACAAATATATTGAGTTTGAACTATCATTTTATGCGTGAACAAGTTGTCCTTGACTTCTCATTACTAAACGTATATCCACTAGTAATCAAGTAGACAGCATCTTTACCTAACCTATGTCAAAGGCTGCTCTCAGCTACTTTAAGGGAGGAAAATTTTGCCTAGGGTATTAATAGGAGTAGAATCTGACAACCTAACATGATTTATGGGAGTAACTTCAGTGGACCAAAAAAATTGGAGTGACAAGAATGAACACTCCCACAAATCATCCCATGTTAGTGAAGAAATGTTGACTGATGAAGGAATCCTAATGGCAATAAAAAGACCTCAAGATGGTAATTCAAGATAACAAGGAAAGTCATTATAAAACAACATATCATGGAATCAAATCAACTCACATCACATTATTTAATGTTCAAATTTTTCTTTTAAAAGTCATCACACAGGGCACAAGTACAAGCTCAATTTTAGGACAATACAACAAGAATTTGCTACAACAATATTACTTCAGAACTACATAAACCCAAAATTTAACAATAACAATCCAATCAATCACTACGTAGAAGAAATAAATCTAAGCAAGATAAAATCTTAAAAGAATGATTTTATAGTCTGTATGAAAGTGAGGATCAGGAGGATAGCTGCTGCAACTGTTGCCGTACCTCTCCAAATATTGGGGAAATATACGAGTTTCAAGGTTGCTTTCATATCGTTAAAGCGGCTCTCGTAGTGGGCATTTATCTCTCGAGAGATATCACCAAAACAAGTGTAATTGTCACCAATATTTCCGCAAAAATTGTTAATCATATTTGAAACTGCGGCATCTTCACCTAGCCGGTTGAGAATGATTCCCTTTGGGACTAGTAAACCCACGTCTTCTGCACTGTCGATAAGCTTCAAACGGGTTGCAGCACTGCTCCAAAGCCATGATATTTCGTACAAGACGTTCGAAGCAGTGATCAACTTCCAACTGTGGAATTTTCAACACTCCTTTCTAAATTTTATGTTGCCTGTATTTTTCACTTTAGTTTTTGGTCTTTGATTTATAAATTTTGATTTTTAATTAATTAATAAACTTTAATTTTTTTAATTTAACCCCTAATTTAATCACTTAGAATCCTTCTATTTACGTGTCTTTTCTAGTTTGCTCCTTAGTTTTGAATTTCTTCAATCAAGTGTCTAATTGACCACCAAACTTCAATATTTATGCAATCAAGCCCATGATTTGACTAAATAAACTTTTAAAAATTGTAATTTGACCCAAAACTTTTATTTCTTTCAATTAAAGCTCAAATTGACTTAAAAATCATTTTTTTCTTGGAATCAAACCCTCCAGAAATTCCATTAAACCTTCGATAAAATTTAATTAAGTATATAAACATCTGATTTTGGACTCTTCTTCCTCAAATTGCGTGCAATTTGAGGAATCAAGCCCATGATTTGACTAAGGAATCAAACTTCAATATTTTGAAAAAACATGATTTGACTAAATCAACACAAAACTTTTTTCTTCAATTGAATTTTTTTCGGTCAACAAGGACTTCTTCCTCAAATTGAATTTTCTTTGTCAACAAGGCTCTCAACAGTCAAAAATATACAATCAAATTTCAATATTTGTATTTTTTAACCTCCTCAACCAATTTTTTGCCATTTTCTAGACACTTCGAAATCCTCTTCTCACTGCTATTTTTTTTTTGTTTTTTTCCGAATATATTTTTTTAACTTTTTTGTATTTTTTTTGTGTGGGGACCTAAAAATGGGTAACAACATGAACAATGGAGAGTTCAACACTGTTCATTGGGAAAGGCAGTGCTGGCCCAGACCAAAATGGTCGAGTGGGGTTCAGCCTAGTCCAAAAACAATTCCAAAAATCCTTTCAAAAAAATTGTGATTTTCCTACATATTTTAATATCAATTTTAATTGATATTGGATTGTGTTTTTATACTATAAAGATATAAATTCGGTATTAAAATACCCGGTTTTCTTTGAAATATTGCAAAAACACATTATATAGAAAAAAATATATTTTTTTTATGTATCTAGCCAAGTCTCTCGAAAATAAAAAAATCATATTGTATTTTCATATAACAAAAAAAATTCAAAAAAACATGTTTAGCATGCATTTCGGCTTTAATAACCAATTTAATAAAGACATGAAAACTAAGCCAATATTTTAAAAATACTGAAAAAATATTTTGTTTTATTTTAGTATATGGGATTATGAATTTATACGTAAAATATATTCCTGATATTAAAAGGTAGTTCTTTATAGACATTAGAATGATTAATTTTTTAGCTGATAAGATAAGGATCTCCTTACTAACAATTAGAAAACAAGACAATACTTTAGCATATATCATACAATCAAACAATGCAACTTACCTTAGGTAAAGTGTATTTGGAGTGCTAATACCTTCTCTTTATGCAACTAGTCTCCGTATCCAATCTCTGAGACCTTTTAGGGTTCCTAGTAACCGACGACTCTCATTTTTGCTTTCCATGGATAAAAGACAAATTTATTGTCTCCTCCATTTCTCAATACTTAAAACCATAAAGTAGACAATCACCGTGCACAGCACACTTGAGAGCATGAAGTGCTTGTTCACCCTGGACCAACTACAACAAGGTCCCCTGAAGCTAGTCCAATTGATGTTCCACCTAGGAGGAGGGTGAAGAATTATGCTCACAGGTTTTCTTGGAGTGGCAGGGAGCCACCTGCCACTATCACCTCTTGATGTTAATTTATAGTTGGAATGTCAGAGGGCTTAACAGCTCTCTGAAGCAACATGAGGTTGCTAACCTCATGAGGAGGAATAGAATGGATATTTGTGGTCTTTTGGAAACCAAGCTTAACTCTTCCAAGGTTTCTTTGTTGCAGAAATTCAGGTTGAAGAATTGGAAGTTTTTATCTAATGTTGTTGCGGCCACCAATGCTAGAATTGTGGTATTTTGGAATCCCTCTTCTGTCAGGGTTGATCTGCTTGAATTCTTGACTCAAGGTATCCATGTTTTGATTTATAGTTTAATTCATCAATTAAGTTTCTATGCTACTTTTGTATATGTTTGAAATACCATTGTAGCAAGGCGCATGGTGTCCCAACAGCCCCTGGCTTCTTATGGGAGATTTTAACTCCATTCTCTCCCTAGAGGACAAGCACAATGGTGCAGCTGTCTCCACTTGTGAAACTACAGATTTCAGATCTTGTTGTTCAGATCATGGTCTAGCTAATTTGAATTATACTGGCTGTCAATTCACCTGGTCTAACGACAGTGTTTGGAGTAAACTTGACAGAGTCCTTGCCAACTCTTACATGACCCGATATCTGAGACTAGTTAGGGTTTCTAGTGACCAAAATATTACATGGCTACTCTCATTCCTGCTTTTCACATATAAGAGACAAGAATTTCTTATCTCCCCATATTTGCCAAATAGATAGATAAGATAAAATATGAGAGTGAATATTTTTACCGCGACGCCGCACACGTGTAACATTAATCTCCAATTTGAGGGCTGCCTTCCTGCTCTGGCTGGCTTTGTTTCCTTTGTCTTTTGGGCAGTTCTCAGGATCTGCTTCTCGGTGTGATCTTCAAAGGGTTGTTTCATCATCTTTCACTGCTGGTGATGACCTTTTTTAGTTTGGATGGTGTTGCTGCTGCAGTCTTTTTTGTTCTTCTCAGTCTTATTTCTCTTCTGCTGCGGTTTATCTGTGCTTGATGCCCCTGCTGGCTTCATCCATGTTGGTCGTCAGACCTTTATTATGTTGGCAATATTTAAGGATTTTGCTCTTCTTGACTTGTTAGAAGGGTGTGCTCCATCTCTGCTGGTTCTTTGTTTGTGCATGTTAAATGCTGAGGTTCCCTTGATGCCTACTTTGATGCAGCATGGCCCATTGTTCGGGATTTGTGAGCTAGTAGCCTCTCAGCAATAATAGTTGATTTTGTACTGTTATTTTGCTTTTGGTTAGGTAGAGCACCTTATTGTTGATTAGGTTCCTAATCTACCCAAGCTCATTTTCTGCTTGGTTGTCTATAATTTTTGCTGGCCTGGACGTTTATTTCTTAGTTAGGGAGCATGTTCCCTTTTTATAAATCCTTGTATATTGAATTTGTTGGTTCTCCAGCCTTTTATATTTTTTATCTTTAATATATTTATACATTTTGATAAAAAAAATTGATTAAAGAGCTTTGTCTAATTAATTTATTCATAATCTCATCGATTTTTCTTAGTTTTAAAGTATATTAAATTTATTTGTTTTACATGAAAGAATATTTATTTTACTTGATGATCAACAAATTTATAGAAATGGATATGTAGAATCTTGAATTGAG
Organism: Populus deltoides; assembly: GCA_015852605.2. Lineage (NCBI taxonomy): Eukaryota > Viridiplantae > Streptophyta > Magnoliopsida > Malpighiales > Salicaceae > Populus > Populus deltoides. The sequence goes on along the minus strand of CM027586.2, from coordinate 17,814,796 downwards.
CTAATCACATATCAAGTTATTATTTTCAGAATTATTGTTTCTTTAATTTTTCATATTCAAATCCCTCGTTCTTTCTATTTCAATATATTATAGAAAGATTAAATGAAATTTTCTTTTGGTTCGACCTGATTTCACACTATTATTTTATTTGTAATCATTAATCAGAATTATGTTTTGATGTTCCGACAACTTATGAATTGGAAACTCCATTACAATATTATTAGTTCAGAACTACACAAACCCAAATTTTAACAATAATAATCCAATTCATCATTAGGCAGGAATAATAAAGCTAAACAAGATAAAATCCTAGAATGCCCATTTTACGGAAGCTATAGTCTGTATGAAAGTGAGGATCAGCAGGATAGCTGCTGCAACAGTTGCCGTACCTCTCCAAATATTGGGGAAATATATAAGTTTCAAGGTTGCCTTCGTATGGTTAAAGCGGTTCTCATAGTGGCGACTTATATTTCTAGAGATATCACCAAAACAAGTATAATTGTCACCAATATTTTTGCAAAAATGGTTAATCATATTTGAAACTGCGGCATCGTCACCTAGCCCGTGGAGAATGATTCCCTTTCGGACTAGCAAACCCACGTCTTCTGCACTGTCGATAAGATGGTCCATAAACTTAATGTAGCTGCATACGTAAGCTTCACGCGGGTTGCAGCACTGCTCCAAGGCCATGATATTTCGTACAAGACGTTCGAAGCTGTGATCAACTTCCAACTGTGGAATTGTCAACACTCCTTTGTCAAATGTTATGTTGACCAAACATTTGTCTTGGGTGACCTGAAACTTCACTCCTGCCTTGCGAAGCATGACCGCACTATATTTCAGCTTGATAGGATAAAAAATATAACTTCGCTGAATGGCTCCATTCAACATCAAATTCCTTAGTAAATCAGTGAAATGCCTGCTTCCCTTTACACTCGGGCTGGTTTCTGCCCCCTGTGAAAACTTGTGCTTTCCAAAATGACACTTTGCAAGATCAAGAAAAGGAATGGTTGTACCATCCTGGCTAGGGGGATTGACCTGGTCATATATTTCCTGAATAATGAAGAATGGCAGTTGGTTTTCAAGTAGCACCAAGTCTTCTCGGATGTCAAATGTCATCCTGGGCTCAAAATTCTTAGGATCGTTATCATGATCCTTTGACTCCAACAAAAACTGAATGATGAAGACAGCATCCAGCAGGATCATCTTTACGAAATCACGGCTCTTGATTAAATTGAATTTCTCTGAATAACAGTGTCGGAGACGCTCTTCTTGGTTCTCAATGCTGATCAAAATATCAATAATTTTCTTCTTATCCATCCCATCCCGTTCAGTAAGCTTTTTGAAATATTTCAGTTTCTCCTTTTCCATGGCCTCTAGTCTTATATTTTGGCGGTTAAGAGGACCTATTGAAATCAGTAGTGGAGAGTAGGCTTCCAAATTTACGTTTCGAAGCGGTTCGGGCACCCTGTAGATGCAGCACTCGGAACCGTTCCGTTTAAAGGACATCTGTTTCACCTCAGAATCCAGCTTTGCCAAAATATCGGTAGCTTTCTCTCTCTCTCTATTTTGATAATAATCGGGATTTGTAGCCATCTCAATGCCTGAAGCACTTCCCACATCAATATCTTTTCCCTTGTTTGGAGTACTTGCCTTGTCCTCTCCCATGTTTGAAGCACTTGCAATAAATTTATCCTTTTCCAGTGTGCAGGTTGGCTGAAACAAACCAAGAATGAATGGAAGGTATACACAGTTCGGTTTTGAATATCACAAATTTTCAAAACTTTTTCACTTTAACACATTTTCTCCTTCTCTACCCCCTCTCACTTTAAATCATCCTTTTCTCTTGATTTCTCACTTGGTATGACATTAAATAGCCTAAATAATTAGATAGATTTTGTTCATGTATATAATCAAATTTCATGCCAGCAAATAAAATTCATTCGTAACAGTAATTAATTAAGCTCATTAAGGGTGTTTGAAATAGTGATAGCGATTGTTTTTTAAAGAGTTTTTCGTTTTAAAATGCATTAAAATAAAAAAAATTAGACTTCATTTTTGCTATAATAACATCAAAACGCTCTAACACGGCCAGAGAATTTAGGGTTGTTTTAGAATTTAAATAAGGATCTTTTGAAATTCAAGTCTTCTATTTAAGGTGTTATCAACTTTTTTAAAGTTGAAATCATCTAAATAATGATATTTTTTTATTTTAAAAACTCATGCTTATAATAAAACAAAATGTGTTTTTTTTCATAACAAAAAAAGAAATGAATGAATAAGGAATGATATTTTTATTAAAGGAATATGTTTTAATTAACTTACGTTTTGATTTATAAAAGAGCGATACTAATAAAAATGACATTTTTTCTCAAACAAATGCATGAATTGAAAGAGAAATTCTCACCAGAGAAATAGATGTTTTCTTCAAAGAACTTAAAACATTTGATTTTATTGGAATATTTGTTCTAATTACCATAGAATTCAATAAAATAATTTCAAAAAAGGCAGCAACACTTAGGCAAATTAACTAGTAGTAATCTCAAGTTGAACCTCCGATTCAATAACAAGTTCAGTGACATTAACATCAAAATTTAAGACATCACATTTATAGAAAAATGCATGCTAGAAAATGTATAGTTGGTTTCCCTCGAATTTTGCAAGATAACCTATATATTTATGTTTAGTTTGATCCATGTGGGATCATCAAGCCCATATAAAGAGAGAGGGTTCAGCCTAATTTCTTAAAAGTTTTTAATATTTAATGTGTTTTATATGGAGAACAAATATAGAAAAAAAAAATATTAGCTTCCCAAATATAGTATTTGGGTGATCTATGTAGCTTTGATCAAACACTACGATATGTGTCTGCAGAGCTTAAAAAACTAAAACATAATTAAGCAAACCAACTTAAAAAAAAAAAAATTAATAAATGGAACTACATACACCGAACCACCTATTGTCTGCAGAGCTTAAACCAAATCCAAAACATAACATTTAAAAAAACTAAACATTTCAAAGAACAGAACAAGTTAGTGCTGACCTGAGGACGGAGATCAGAGGACTGTGTGTCTGTATATAGGGTCCCAAGCAGCGAGCCTCTTTCCTGTATAGATATTGCAGCACCTCTCTCTCTCTCTCTCTCTCTCCAAGTCTCTTGCCTTGTCTACCCAAATGCATATGACAATGGCTATAATTAAGGGACTTAATTCTATACGCTATCTAGATTCTAGCTTGACAAGGGCGGATCTAGGAAAGTCCCTTAACTTTAAAATTATTTCTAAGAGATCAAGTATATTTGTACATAATAATCCCTGTAAAAATTTTAAATCTTCATTTTAGCCCTTTAATTGCTGATCTAAACAACATGGGATTCCTGTTTGCATAACGATGAGAAGCCCATTAGACGTATAAAATACAATTTCTTTTTTGCAAGAAAGTTTAGGGTTTTGTAGGGTTAAAGGAAGGATTATACCTAAAGTGAGCTCCAGAAAATTAAGTGCATTTCTTTTCATTTCTTTTTTTGGTGCCTGCATTATGAATTAATAATTGTACCTTTAGCTTGCTCTCTTTTGAGTTCATGCATATCCTCTCGTTCCCTTTGAATGCAAGTTTGGAATTGGGATAAATATTATTTTTTAAATTTTTTTTTAATTATAAATAAATTAAAATAATATATTATTTTTTATTTTTTAAATTTTATTTTTAATATTAATGCATTAAAATAATATAAAAAATAAAATGCACGGTACCTTAAGATAATAAAGTACAACATCAATGAAACTAAGTGGATGGCTGTGATGACAAGACAAAGGATTGGTCTAGAAATGCATGAAGGAGACCCCAAAATGAAAACAATTAATGTTTGATAATCTTATAATTATATTCCTCCCTCGTACTGTAAACAATTTTTACAGATAGAATGCTTATCCTTGTATTGAATCAACTAATGTCTGCCGAGCTTAAACCAAATCCAAAACATCGTAAGTATGTTGTTTGTAAGCTATAATTTAATTTATACGCATGCAGTTTTATATAATTAAAATAATCTTGTAATAGAAATTAAAACAAAATCCTAACATACATCCTAAATATATATTAAATATTAAATTTAAATTGAGTATAAAGAGCTAACTTGTAGAAGTATTTAGATTTTAATTTTGTTGAAAATTTGTTATTGTTCAGGATTATTCCTTCGTCTTTAAAGTGTCTTTAAAGTGTTGTTGTTGGGTTTTTCAAAATATATACACATATTAAAAAACGATACATTAAAATAAAATCAAGAGTTTCAAGATTCCGTTAGACAATTTAGAGTTGTTTTAGAATTTGAACAAAGATTTTCTGAAAATCAGATCTTTTATTTAAAGTGTGATCAACTTCTTCAAAGCTGAGTTAACACAAATCATAGGTCGATAAAGTTTATGCTTTTATATAGCATTACTAGTAAATAAACAATTAACAATTAACAATTTTTTTCATGAAAAAGCTTGTGTTTTTTTTTTAACTTGTTATAACCCAATTTCAACCCATATTTTTGTATGTATTTTAAAAATTAAAAAAATCCAAAAAATATATTTTTTGTAATTTTAGTTAATTTTAATCATATTTTTATTTTCTTTATTTTTATTTAATTTTTGTGTGTCAAACAAAATCTTGAAAATCATAAGAAATTCAAAAATAAAAAATAGTCAAGGTTGAAATTGAACCAATAATTGAGCATTATAGACAAAAAAGAAAGTTTGAGAATTTTTGAGTTACAATTAAGGGTTAAATTGAAAAGGGAGTTGATAAATGGGGTTAATTTAGCTAAGTTTTTTCAAAAATTGAAGTTCAAGGATGATTTTAAAATAAAATTAAGTTAAAATGTCAATTAATAAAAAATTGAGAGTTAGATTGCTTAAAATTGCATAATTTTAGAAAACCAAGGGATAAATTAAAATTGAAAATATAAATTAATTCAATTTATAATTTAAATTGAAAAAACAAATCAAGATTAGACATATTTTCTGTTTTTATTTATTTATTTTTCAGGAAGATTGAATAAAAAATCAAGGTTGTCAATTCCATTCCATTTCGCCCGGAATGGCCGAAACAGTTCATACTAATTCAAAAAACGAAATAATTTTCATCTCATTTTAAATCTCGGTCCGTTCCAAATTTTTCGCTCAATTTCAACCGAAATGTTCCAGTTTCATTCCACATGTTCCGTTCCGGTCTTGAAAAGCCATTGAATTAAATTGAACATGTTTCATTTTAATTAATTAAACCACCCAAGTATAAAAAGCTTTTTTTCATTACTATTTTCAATAACAATGATATTAATAATAATATTGAAAATTATTAGTACTATTTTCATTAACAATGATATTAATTTTTTAAACTTAGATTTATCACTAATATATATGGTTTATATTCATGTTGTTTTTTCATGTTTATACTTTGTAGGAATTTGAGCAAAATAAGGGATGCTTTAGATCCCATTAGCTTTGATAACATTGACCTAACTTTATATTTAAAATATTTGTGTTAAAATATTTTATTTTCATAATATTTTGTTTAAGTTGAATTACTTTAAGTTAAATATATATTTAATCTTACCTATTTATAAATATTTTAAATTTTAAAATTATATTTATTTAGCATTGTGTTTTAATTGTATAATTTATAATTAATTTATCTTAAATTTAAATTATATATATAAACAATACAACCCCAAAACAACATACTAAAACACATCAAAACTAAAATATTTCATTTCAATTAAAAAAATAAAACCCCTTGGGCTGCTGGACTTGAGAAATAAGGGCTTATGAGGTTTATATATAGCACGTGAGCCACATGCTCCTTCAATGCAATTTTTTGCAGATAAATCACGCGTGAAGTACGTGTGCTCCACGTGGTCCAAGTTGTATTTTCCAGTGATTCCTGGTATATTTTTTTACCCTGATGGTCGATTTCGATTTCATGTATATTAATCTTTTTGCATAGTAAAAATCTGAATATATTTTTTAGTGACATTCAATTGCATAATATAAATCTGAATAATTTATATAATAAAAAAGAAATATAAATTATGAAAAAAATATCATAATATAAGATATGGCCAAAGTCCAATCCCTTTAAAACCCATAAAGTTAATATTATGCCTAAAGCCCAACTTGCATCATTAATATAGGCTAAAAAGCTTAATTTTTACTATCTGATCCAATGTCCACTTCAAAAAACTTAATTGACACTTATATCTAAATTTTAAAATTAAATACAGCTTATGTTTATTTTTAGTAATTTTAATAAAAAAAAATTTCTATAGGAAAGTTACGTTTTAGTTGTTTTTAATTTGTACAATCCGATAATTAAAAAACATTACATCTTTCACAATTACATGAATCTATAGAAACTTCAATTGCATTTATGTCACTGTTCTAGTATTACGAATTCATAAATAGACATCAATACAATGGAAAACATTTGTGGCAATCTTGTATGAATGGCGCCCCAATTTATCAAAACAACAAATCATCTGCAATTTGCTACTAAATTAACTCAGTCTAATGTTAAAATTAATTAAAGCAAGAAATTCTATAATGGCATGCAACATTTTCTAATAGTTGTGGCAAGCAAGAAATAAACAGAAAAAAAAAAAACTCCCATCCGGCAAAATGCATGAAGAATTCTCTAAGAAAATGGCCAAGTTAAGCATGAGTGGAGTGTTCATGCTGATGGGGTAAGGCATCAACTGTCCCACCAGTATTTCTTAACCCCAAAATTCTATAATTGTTTATGGTTTTAAATATCCCAACCCGTAGCTTGGCCATTTCCAGTAGAGGTATCATGTGGCCATGAGCCATGAATTGAGAGAGAAGAACATTTAGCTCGTTAACTTCACTGGCCATATGGCCTTGTGAACGAAGGAAGATTTCATATAACAGAATTAAATGGTTGAATTACAAGAGAAACTACTTGAATATGTGATGAAAATATATATATAGACAAGAAGAGGAAGAAAGGTTTGGACTATTTTATTTTTCTACCTTCTATGATCAGTAAGCCAATTTAGTGGCATGATGAGGGGATCATATATGTAATAGAGGCCCGCCGTGGGACAATAAAAATTTGGTTCTTTTTCTACCTTCTAAGATCACTTCCTGCCTCTTATCTGTCGTTGTTCATTTCTTTGATTTTCATGTTTTTGTCTAATTCATTGTTAGTTAAACTGGGGATATTGAAATGGAGATCATGCTTTAATTTTCCAGCTTCATTTAATCAGAAGATGATCTTAAAAGAAGAAAATATTGAGGGGGAAAGGACATCACATAGGGCACAAGTACAAACTCAATTTTAGGACAACACAGCAAGGAATTGATACAATATTATTAGTTCAGAACTACACAAACCCAAAGTTTAACTGCAATTTAACAATAATAATCCAATCCATCATTACGAAGGAATAATAAAACTAAGCAAGATAAAATCCTAGAATAATGATTTTACGGAAGTTATAGTCTGTATCAAAGTGAGCATCAGGAGGATAGCAGCTGCAACAGTTCCCGTGCCTCTCCAAACATGGGCGAAATATACAAGTTCCAAGGTTGCCTTCATACGGTTAAAGGGGCTATCATAGTGGTCATTCATCATTTTACATATATCATCATAATAAGTGTAAGGGTCATTAATATTTTCGCAAAGCTTGTTAATCATAACTGAAACTGCGGCATCGTTACCTAGCCTGTGGGTAATGATTTTCTTTCCGACTAGCAAACCCACGTCTTCTGCACTGTCGATAAGATGGTCCATAAACTTAATGTAACTGCATACGTAAGCTTCATTCTGGTACAAGCACTGCTCCAAGGCCATGATATTTCGTACAGCACGTTCGAAGTGGTAATCAACTTCCAAGAGTGGTATTTTCAACACTCCTTTCTCAAATGTTATGTTAAGCAAACATTTGTCTTCGGCGACCTCAAACTCGACTCCTGCCGCGCGAAGCTTGACAGCACTATGCCTCAGCATGATAGGATTACTGGATCCATTAAGCTTCCTGGCTCCATTCAACATAAAATTTCTTAGTAAATCAGTGAAATGTCTGCTTTTCTTTACACTCTGGTTGGTTTCTACCTTTTTTAAAAACGTGTAATTTTTAGAATGAGAGGTAACAAGATTGAAAAAAGGAATGGCTGTTGGATCTTGGCGAGCACGATTGTACTTGTCATATATTTTCTGAATAATGAAGAAAGGTAGTTGGTTTTCAAGTAGGATCAAGTCTTCTCGTATGTCCAATATCGTCCTAGGCTCAAACCTGTTATGACCTTCATCATTATTTGAATATTCCCTCATAAACTCAATGATGAAGATAGCATCCAGCAGGACCATCTCTATGAAATCACTTTTCTTCATTGGTTCGAATTCCTCTGAATAACAGCCTCGGAGACGCTCTTCTTGATTCTGAATGCTGCTCATAATATCTCTTATTTTCTCCTTATCCATCCCAACCCGTTCAATAAACGTTCTGTAATATCTCAATTTCTCGGTTTCCATGGCCAGAAGGTTTTGATCTTTGCGGTGAAGAGGACCTATTGAAATCAGTAGTGGATAGTAGGCTTGCCAATTTACGTTTTGAACCCGTTTGGACACCCTGTAGATACAACAGTACTCAGAACAGTCCGGTTGAGAGGGCAACCGTTTCAGCTTAGTATCCAGCTGTGCAAAAAGTTCTCCAGTCATCTTATTTTCTGAAGCACTTGGCTTATCCTCTTCCATATCGCTTCCCATGTTTGAAGCACTTGCAATAAATTTACCCTTTTCCAGTCTGCAAATTCGGTGAAACAAACCAAGAATGAATGGAAGGCATATATATATAGTTTAATTTTTAGTTTTTTCCCCTTAGAACAAGGCAGTTTTTGAGATATATTTTACCAAAATAACATAGAAATTTCTATGTTATTTCACAAAATTAAAGCACCTTTACCATACAATTACATGACTACATTTGTCCATGTAAATTTTTAGAGCAGTGCTATAAGAAAATTTCATATGAACTGTAATAATAACTCCTTTTGAAAATGTACTCAATCGATTTAGTTAATTATCACTTAACACGTGAATTTATATAAAAATTTAATATAATTTGTTTGCATGCATAGTAATTAATTTTCAAAATTTTAAATCCCGACTATATAGTTGAGGAACAATATTATTGTTTTTTAGAAGGAAACTATAAATTTATTTAATTGTTTTTTTTATCATATCTGGTTGCTTTTTGGTTGCATAGTTGAGTAAGAATATTAGTGTGTAGAATTTGGAAAATGGGATACGATCAATCTTAAATTGATATAATTGAAAAGGTGATGGATGATCCATGTTGGTGGGACCAATATTAGGTGTAATAATAAAAGAGAGGAAATTAATAAATAATGGTTTGAAATGAAAGACAAACTTATGTAGTTGGCTTTTCATAAAGTATAATGTTGGTGGGCCTGTTGTTGATAAACTGGTGTCGGAAAAAAACAGAAGTTTCTTTTAGCAAATTGGATCACAAGGATTTCTCTCCCGGTTCTAAAACACTTTAATTAATTATATATATATATATATATATATAAAACTCTCTGAGGTATTGTAAAATTTCAAAAATGGGACATGCTTTTTTTAGTAAATGAATAATATTAATTTCAGTCAATTTTGTTTTCAGTTTTCTTTTTAATATTTTTTTCTAATTTTTAAAATTTCTTAATTGATCTATATATTTTCTTCTAAACATTGATTAAGGACATTTGTGATACCTGAAGGCAGTGAGGGTTGTTATAATTTACCTCTCTCTCTCTCTTTTTATTTTTCTATGTATAATCAAATAGGTTTTATTTTTCAAAAATTGGAGTGAGAAGCTGCTCTTTCCCCGAGAACCAAGCGATCATAATTTGACTTCAAGGCCAAGAACACCTACCTCACGTCCAAATAACAGTGACCGGAGGCGATGAGACCTTTGGCCGCATGAGCATCGACAGTGATAACATCTTGAGGCCTACATATAATGAAAAAGGAGGTGAAAGAACCGGGGAAGGGGGATTATTACAGTCTGTATTGCAGCTTCATGAAAGAATATTTGAATTAAGATGGGAAACTTTACCTCTGGGTGGCATCCATATGGAAGATTTGCAGTGAAGGCAATATCTCTAGCGTTATCGGATCTGAAACTTTAGGAGGAATGCGCCGATCATACCTGACATTTGGTTAGATGAGAAAATAGAACCCTTTTTATTCATTTACTAAAAAATTTAAAAATTAGAAAAAAATGTTAAAAAGAAAACTCAAAACAAAATTGACTGAAATTAATATTATTCATTTCCTAAAAAAAGCATGTCCCATTTTTTTTAATATCCTTTCTCTATTTTTTTTAAGTTCTTAATTTAACTACCTTTCTTAAATAACAATTAACGGCATTATTTATTCAAGAGGATGTTTTTGTAATATTTAATTAAATGTGGAGGGATTCTTTATTAAATCTTTAAGCTTTTGAGTGATTTTTGTAATTTTACAATACCTCAAATAGTTTGCTATTTGAATAAATCTTATTAATATTCTCCTTCAATTACTATAAAAAAAAATGGTGTTGGAAAAGAAATAACAGAAAGAAGAAAATATATAATCATTTTTGAAAAACCTTGTATGATTGTAATCATATTAAATAAATAAAAAAAACCATGTTCTTTATTCATTGCCTAAATATACTTTATTAACTATTTTTTTCTTATTTATTAATATAATTAATATTAATATAGCTTAGGTTATTGTTTTTGCCTTTTAGAGGCTTTAACTCAGAATTTTAAAAATATTCAAGTTACACCATTTACAATCTAGAGTTCAAGTTTTTCCTTTCATTTTACAGTCTACTGATAACCTATCTATCCAACATATAACTCCTTCTCTACTTGTCTTCTTCTGACTCGTTAACAATCTTCCTATATATTCAATTTCTTAAACTGTATTAAAAAACCAGACCGGACCTAGTTTAGTTCTTTAAAAAAAAATGATAAACAAAAATGGAACTACACACACCATGCCCCTCCTTTATAGGGAAAAGGTAAACTTTATGGATATATTGAACCTTGTAATGTCTGAAGAGCTGAAACCAAATCCAAAACATCGTAAGTAAATTTTCAAAGAACAAAACTAGATAGTGCTGACCTGAGGGAGATCAGTGGACACTCTCTGTAGAGATATGGTCCCAAGCAGCGAGCCTCTTTCCAATAGATTGCAGCTCCTCTCTCAGTCTCCTGCCTTGACTACCCTAATGGTTGCGCAACCTCTAGATAATGTAGTGGTAGGAAAACGTGCATGTCATGAGTTTTCTTCTGTGTCATCAGTAAATCGTCAGCTCATGTCATCACTAAAGGAGTAGGTCATTTTCACTTTTATATATTTACAGTCATTACAATATGCATTTATGTTCACATTAAGAAAAAAAAGTTTCAGTATTTTACGGTGCAAGTTTATAGTAAAATGCTGAGCAATTTTTTTTTGTTTTTTTATTATTTTTTTCTCATTTTTTTCTCTTCTTCTTTTTCTTTTTTTGTTTTTTTTGGTTTTCTATGCCTTTATGGGTTTTTTTTTTTGCTTTTTTTTTGTGTATTTTTCTTTTAATGAATTTTTTTTGTTTAATTTAGTTTGTTAATGTTAATTTTTTTATTTAGTTATCAAATTTTCATAACACGAATCCTGGGTTTGACGAGTTAACCCGAATTTTTTTCTTTTCTTTTTAATTAATAACATATACTAAAACTGTTCGGTGTTTCACTGTGCAGTCCACAGTGAAACGCTAAACTATTTTTTTTAGTTTTTAATTTTTTTCTGTTTTATTTATTTATTTATTTTTCTTTTTATGCCTTTATGGGTTTTTTTTTTCTTTTTTTCTTTGTGTTTTTTTTTCTTTTAATGAATTTTTTTGTTTATTTTAGTTTGTTAATGTTAATTTTTTTTATAGTTATTAGACTTTCATGACACGGATCCCGGGTTTGACGAGTTAACCTGATTTGACGAGTTAACCTGGATTTGTTTTTTGCTTTTTTTAAAGTTTAACGAGTTAACCCGGAATTTGTTTTTGCTTTTTTTCTTTTTAATTAATTTTTTTCGTTTAGTTTAGTTTTTTAATGTTAAATTTCTTTCTATTTAATTATCAGACTTTCATGTCACGTATCTTGGGCTTGACGGGTTAACCCGTCAATTTTTTTCTATTTAGTTATCAAACTTTCACGACGCGAATCTTAGGTTTGACGGGTTAATCTGGTTTGAAGGGTTAACCCAGTTAATTCAGATTTTTTTTCTTTTTCTTCTTGTTGGTTTTTTTTCTTTATTTTTTTTAATTAATCTATTTAATTATCACACTTTTATGACACGACCTTACAGCCAGACCGACATTCAAGACTCTTGGATCCGGTATTGTAGTCAGACTCACTTAAACTTGAGTCATGTAAGTTTAATATTATTGTTAATATTATAAATATTACTCTTGGGTCAAGCGTTGCAGCTAAACCAAAAGTTCTTGGGCATATCTTTGCAAAAAGACCCAACACTCTTAGATATTAGCCTTTTTTAATATTTTTTATGCAAGAAAAAAAATTAACCCGTGGCGTGTGCCTTTGTTTTTTTTTCTCTCTTTTTCTTTTTAAGCCTTTTACTGTGGATTGCACAATACAGTTTACAGTGAAAAAGTTGATGCCTTTAGTTTTTTTGTCTTTTTTTTAATTATTTTTTTAATTTAGTTTCTTAATATTAAATTTTTTTATTTAATTATAAGGATTTTATGACATGGATCCCAGTTTCGACATTAATCTTTTTTTAAAATTTATTTTATTAATAATAAATTATTTTTCTATTTAATTATCATACTTTCATGACATGAATTCCAGGTTTGATGGGTTAACCTGGTTTGGCGGGTTAATCTGGTTGATTCAGATTTTTTTTTCTTTTTCCTCATTAGTTTTGTTCTTCCAATTTCATCTTTTAATATTATATGCAATCTACAGTGAAAAGGCTAAAGCCTTGATTTTTTTTTTTTGCTTTTTTTTTATGCCTTTCCCCGTGGACCGCATACAAAGTCCGATCTGATAAAAAGGTTGATGCCTTCTTTTTTTCTTTCTAATTAATTTTTTAATTTAGTTTATTAATATTAAATTTTTTTCTATTTAGTTATCAGACTTTCATGACACGGATCTCAGGTTTGATGGGTTAATCCAGTTAATTTATATTTTTTTTCTTTTTCTTCATTAGTTTTTTTCTTCTTATAATTTTTTTTTTTTATTGTTTCTTTTTATTTAATATTTTTTTTATTTAATTTTGTTCATCAATATTAAATTTTTTTTCTATTTAGTTATCGACTGATGCCTTTAGTTTTCTTTTTTTTTCTTTTTGTTTTTTTGCTGTTTTTATGCCTTTAACTGTGGACTGCACACTGTAGTCCACAGTGAAAAAGCTGATGTCTTTTAGTTTGTTTTTTTCCTTTTTAATTAATTTTTTTCATTTAGTTTAGTTTGTTAATGTTCAATTTTTTTTCTATTTAGTTATTAAATTTTCATGACATGGATCTTGGGTTTGACGGGTTAGCCCAGTTAATTTTGTGTTAACCCGTCAAATTTTTTTTTTCTATTTAGTTATCAAACTTTCACGACATGAATCCAAGGTTTGACGAGTTAACTTGGTTTGAAGGGTTAATCCAGTTAATTCAGATTTTTTTTCTTTTTCTTCATTAATTTTTTTCTTCCTTTTAGTTTTTTTTTTAATTAATCTATTTAATTATCACACTTTTATGATATGACCTTACAGCCAGACCCATATCCAAGATTATTGGGTCTGGTATTGCAGTCAGACCCACTTAAACTTGAATCATGCAAGTTTAATATTATTATTAATATTATAAATATTACTCTGGGGTCAGGCGTTGCAGTCACACCCAAGACTCTTGGGTGCAGCTTTACAAAAAGACCTAATACTTTTAAATCTTAACTTTTTTTGATATTTTTTATGCAAAAACCATTGACCCACGACATCGCGCGGGTCATGTAACTAGTTTATATATATTTATAGTCATTGTCATATGCATTTATTAGGAAAACTGTATTAACTTATTTTTTTAGGAATTGTATTAATGTTTTAGTATTTTTTCTAATTTGAAATAATGTTTTTTATATCTTAGTATTGACATATATTTTGCACTATCATATACAAAAAAAATATATATATTCTTATATGAAGTTAAGTCTTTTTAATTTGACATGTATAATTTTTGAAGGAAAGATAATATATTTAATAATTAAAATTTTAATTTTTTCAATACATGTAATGATTAGTAGAACTTAAGGATTTTTATCATATAAAATGTTTCTACACATAGTTAGCGCTTTTATAAAAATAATAATAATAATAATAATAATAATAATTTTTATATATGAAACCGCTGATAAACCTTTTTTGATCAATGATAAAACAAGATTTCACTATTTGTTCTTTCTATGTAAATGAAATGAAATTTATTATTATTATTATTATTATTATTATTATTATTATTATTATTATTATTATTATGTTTTGGCAGTATGGTTTTGGAGCTAAGGCACAAATTTATTTTTAGGTTATGAGCTCAAGTTTAAATTTGAAGTCAAATGGACTTCAAGTCCTAGCTTTGTCCTTTCTAATTGGATTCTAATGACTCGATGCTTATTTAGGTGAGAGATTGAGATTTCTATGTTCTCTAAATTACTTTATCGAGGGAATAAAAGCAATATAAACCAATGACAAAATGGATCTTTCCAGTGGTTTTTTGTATATTATTTGAGAAAATAAGATTAATTACCTGTTTTAATATTTTAGGTTTTTTTAATAGAGATCATTTTATTTTATTTTTACATATCAGTATTGACATATATACTATATATTCATATTTAAAAAAAAAAAAACTATTTTCATTTCGCTACGTGAAGTCTTTTTAGCCAGCTCATATGTTTTCTTTAGTTATATGTCATTCTCACATTTATATATAGCCATTACGTTTACATTTATATACTTGTAGTCATTATCTTTTGAATTTATGTTCATGATATATATCTACAGATATATATACTAGTCACTGTCATTTGAATTTATGTTCATGATATCTGAGATATACTAGAAAAACTTGATTAACTTATTTTTTAAGAATTATATAAATATTTTAGTCTTTTTTTAATTAGAGATATTTTTTTAGATATTAGTATGGGCATATATTTTATATATTCATTTTAAAAAAAATATTTTCCATATGGAAAGTTAAGTCTTTTTAAACTTGGTACCTAGAAGTTTTTAAAATAAGACAATATATTTAATAATTACTAATAAGCTCCTTTCAATATGTTTAATTGTTTGTTACTAGTAAGAAGATTGTGTCTCACTTCGCAATATTTTTTTTAAAAAATATTTTTAATTTTTTTTTTTTTTAATTTTTTATTTAAAAAAAATTATTAACACTTTGAAATACAGATTAATATACTAATTAAAGATAATTTTGCTTTTAAATTTTTTGTCAAATCAAATTATGTTAAATTAAAACCTCATATCGATAAAGCTTTCAAGCTTATATGAAAATCTTGATTGATACTACTGTTAATTAGAAGATTTGTAAATCTAAAAGCATATAAGATAGATTTTACCATTTTTATATCCAAATTTTTACTCTTGTAATTTGATTCATCATTTTTAAAGTATTTTTAATACACAAAGTCTATGTATAGTGTTAACTAGCTAGTGAATACTAATCTCTTCTTAATCTAAACCGATGAATCTTTGACAAGATCAGTATATCCGGGTTTCCTAGTAACCCTGAATCAAATACTAGGTGGCGACTTCTAAAAATCAATCAAAGCAAACAGAACAAAAAATCACCAAACAATACCGTGAGGGGACGTGCGACAATATAAATAGGAATAGTAAAATTTAAACTCATGACCACTTGATTATTAAGACTCGAATATTATATTAAAAAACTATTTCAACCGAATAACTTAAATTATTAAATAAAATTTTAAAATATAATTTATATTATTTTTTAATAAATATATATCATATGCATTTTTGTTCATCGCCAGCTCTTGTGTTTTCTTTTGAGATCTGTCACTTTCACATTTATATATATATTGACTACATGCATTTTATGTCTCATTCATTTAATGTTATAGTCAATGCCACGTGCTTCGATGTACTTTGCCAGCACAGAGATATATTGGGAAACAAATTTAACTTATTTTTTAGAAATTGTATTAATATTTTAGTTTTTGTTAATAAAGATGGTTTTTTTTACATATTAGTATTAACATATATTTTATATATTCATATATAATAAAAATATTTTCCTTATGCAAAGTTAAGTCTATTTAAACTTGGTACCTAGAAGTTTTTTAAATAAGAAAATATGTTTATATATATATATATATATATATATCGATTTTAATATTTAAATAGGGAAAACAGAGAGGAAAGAACCAAAAAAAAAGAAGAAGAAGAAAACAGAAGGGAGAGAACAAAATAGAAACAAAAAGAGAGGGGATGAAAAAACAAGAGGGGTCATTATACAGAGAAGGGGACGAGGAACAAAAATAGTAAGAGGAACAGAGCAGGATGGATGACATTTTTACAGAGGAAGAGGAGAACAAGACTTGAGTTAACGAGAGAAAAAAAAAAGGAACAAAAAAGAAACAAGAGAATAGGAAGAACAGGAAAAAAAAAATCTTGATTTCCCAGTATTTTTCTATCAATTTTGATTGCTATTGGATTGTATTTTTATATTGTAAATATATAAACTTGGTATTGAAATATCAAGTTTTCTCTGAAATGTTGCAAAAACAATTATATACAAAAAAAACCAATTTTTTTTCATACATACTGCCAAAGTCTCTCAAATATAAAAATTTTCATATCATGTTTTAATATAACAAAAAAACAAAAATAAAATATGTCTTAGCATGCATTTTTAGTTTTAATATCCAGTTTTATTAAAGTCATGAGAAATAGACCAATGTTTAAAAATTTTCAAAAAAATTATTGTCTTCTTTTAATATTAATGGATTACAAAGTTATACTTAAGACGTATTCTTAATATTAAAAAGTAGTTCTTTTTTATTAATGTTAGAATGGTTAGGTTTTACCTGATAAGATAAAGATTTTCTTACCGAGAAGGACTTATCTTAAACTTTAGATAAACCAACAATTAAAAAACACGACAATACATTAATTACCCTTTATCAGACAATTAAACAATGCAGATTACCTCAGGTAAAACATATTTGGAGTGTTAATATCTTCTATTTACATAATCAATCTTTGTGCTTGATCTCTGAGACTAATTAGGGTTTCTAGTGACCAAAATACTAGATGCCGACTCTCATTCTCTCTTTACATCGATAAAAAACAAGAAATCCTCATCTACCCCCTTTTTTCCAGATACTCATACATACCAAAGTGAACACAATTCACCGTGACGCGGCACACATGCAACAATTACTATATGCATATATGTTCACATTTATATATATTTATAGTCATTGTCATATTTAATTATTATGAAAACTGTATTAACTTATTCTTTTAGGAATTGTATTAATATTTTAGTCTTTTTTTCTAATTTGAAATAATGTTTTTTATATCTTAGTATTGACATATATTTTGCACTATCATATACAAAAAAATTATTATATGAAGTTAAGTCTTTAATTTGACATGTAATTTGAGATTTGTAAATCTAAAAGGCATATAAGAGAGATTTTACCATTTTTATATCCAAATTTTTATTCTTGTAATTTGATTCATCATTTTTAACGTATTTTTAAGACACGAAATCTATGTATTAAACCGATGACAGAATCGTATTCTTTGGGCACATTCATTTTTTATCATAGTCATTGTCATATGCATTTATGTTCATCGCCAGCTCATTTATAGTGTTTTCTTTTGCGATCCGTCACTTTCACATTTATATATATTGACTGCATGCATGCATTTTATGTCTCATTCATTTAATTTTATAGTCAATGCCATATGCTTCGATGTAATTCTTTGCCAGCACAGAGATTTATTGGGAAACAAATTTAACCTATTTTTTAGAAATCGTATTAATATTTTAGTTTTTGTTAATAAAGATAGTTTTTTTTACATATTTGTATTAACATATATTTTATATATTCATATATATAAAAAAATATTTTCCTTATGCAAAGTTAAGTGTATTTAAACTTGATACCTGGAAGTTTTTAAAATAAGAAAATATGTTTATATATCGATTTTAATATTTAATTTGCATCTATGTTCATATTTATGTAGCTGACATTTTTTCACCCACCTGACTGGTGGTAGGAAAACGTAAATCTCAGATCAGTACATCGCCAGCTCATATGCCATTCTCACATTTATATATTCATCGCCATGGTCATTTGAATTTATGTTCATTATATCTACAGATGTACGTACTAGAAAAACTTGATTAACTTATTTTTTAAGAACTACGTAAATATTTTATTCTTTTTTTAATTAGGGATATTTTTTAATTAGAAAAAAACTTGTTAATTTTATGTTTATATGATGTTTTCAATTTTAATATGTAATATGCATCTATGTTCAACTTAATATCGTGTTTTTTCTCTTTAAAGAAAATGGGATCCACTTGACTGGCGATAGAAAAACGTCTTTTCTTCAATTATCTGTCATTTTCATATTTATATATTTACAGCTACTACGTTCAAATTTATTTATTTATTGTCAGTATCATATTTATGTTTACGACAGAAGACAGATGGATATATATTAGAGAAACTGGATTAATTTAATTTTCAGAAATTATATTAATATTTTAGTTTCTTTTTTAATTAGAGATGATATTTTAATTATTATATCTTAGTATTGACATATATTTTGTTTTTTCATATAAAAAAATATACTTTTTTTCTTGTATAAATTTAAGTCTCTTTTAGTTTTAACATGCATAGTTTTTTAAGATAAGATAATATGTTTAATAGTTACTAATAAAATCCTTTCATTACATGTAATGATTAACAAAACTTAAGGATATTTTTATCATATAAAATGTTTCCTCACGAAGTTCATGTTTTAATAATAATAATTTATATATAAAAAACCCTCGAATAACCTTTTCTTTTTTTTTAATGATGAAGCTAGCTTTCACCAGCTGTTTTTTTGTCTGCGTATAAATCAAGATAAGCGAGAAAATAAAGGTCAAGAACCATTTGAAGGAAAACTAATTATTTTTATTTATAGGTGTCTTGAATGTGTTGCGTTAGTAATTTACTGTCCTATTTGTTGTTTAATTTCATGTAGACATCGATCTAAAACTAACTGTGTTCTAATTGTCATAATTTATTTTTCAGATTTCAAAATTATTTGTGTACTTTTTTATTTAAAAAAATCCAAAAAATCATAAAATTAAAACTAGAAAATATTTTTCAGGCACAAGAAAATAAAGCTTAAACCATAAAAGATCAAAAAGCCGAAAGAATAACTAGATTGAGATATTTTGACAAGACAAACTAAGGGAAAACTTGATTTGAAGCAAAAGTTTAAGTTTTATATCCTATGTCATAATCCATTTCTTGATTACTTCCTCAAATTTACATTTTTTTTTATCATTTTTAAAATAAAAATCAAAATAAAAGAGACTGCCAAAGTAGAAAAAGCTGGCTAAGAAAGGATTTCAAATATGCATAAAATCAAGCTGCAATTTTAAATGAAATTGTAAGCCTGATTGTACATTGTTGTGCTCAAAATTAGAAAGATAATGCACATTCAAGGTCAAATTAAATGATTATGGACTAACCTACATAAAAATTAAGTTCAAAGATATAATTTATTTTGAATAAGCTAATTTGATTTAATCATGGATCAAATTAAAAGTTTAATTATATTTCACAATTAATTTGGGTCCAATTAAAGTATTTAATTAGATGCAAGGATTTAATTATACTTTAAATGAGTCAAATTAATTTTATCATGGGCTTAATTAGGAAAAACTTAAGTCTGGGAGTCCGATTTGGACTTAATTAAGAAGATTGAAATTTTAGAGGACCAAAATTTAATTTTTATAAAGTTAAATGGTTCAAATCAAGGTTAAAATCGCAAGAAAAACAAAGTTTTTGAGTGAATTAAGGGCTAAATTAAAAAAATTCACAGTCAATGACCTTCTTGAAAAAGACGTCAAACTCTAGGGACAAAATTGAATGAAATCTAGGGTGAAATTGAAAAAATTTGAAAGTTTAATGGTCAATTAGAGACTAAATTAAAGAAATGCAAGACCAATGACTAATGTGAAAAAAGGTGCTAGAGTTGGGGTTGATATTGAAGTTCGGAAGAGACAAAATTGCGTAAAATTAGATATTTGAAGACAATCAGGGATGTAATTGATAGAAATCACAAATCTAAGGATTAAATTGAACTTTACCAAAACAGCATTGTTTTGGTTATTATTCATCTTCTTTTTCATTTTGCTTGAAAAGACTGCTCAAAGGGCTACATTTCAGGAGCATTTAATATTTTATCTTTCCACCAAATTTGACAAAACTTGCACGAAAATTATGGTCTGACATTTGACTACACCTCTGTATGGTTTTTTCTAGCCGATTAACACCACAGTGGTCGTGGCACCAGCCCAAAGAGACCAACTCAAATAGCCTTCAACTGCTAAATCTAACAAATCATGATGACAACTTTGAATCAACGATTGGGATCCATTTAGTTCGAATTAAGGACCAAGATTTGGCACTAATAATGACAAAATATCCCTCTTCCAACCCCTATATATAGGACTGGATTCCATGTCCTGAGCATGAGGAAATTGCAGGCCAAAGTTGAGGAAAAATCAGCCTTTCCCTTGTTTTTTCTGCCATTATCATCTTCATCCTCTCTCCTCGTCGCCTCTTCAGCCACCACAACCTTAGAACCATTGTGAACAACTACAACACAACCTCCTTTATCAACCCATCTCCTCGCCGATGATAAGAACCACCATAGCCAATCTCCTTTTATTCCTCTCCACCGAAGGTTTCTTTTGCACCGCCAGCTCTTCCACCAACGTTTCTTAAGCAACCAACCAGACCTCTTCATCATGACGACCCCCATGCCAGGTAACCTCCCCCCCACTCCTTCTTCTTCTCCAACTCGCTTAACCACTACATGCAATTCTACTTGCAACGAAAATAATTAACATAGTTGATAGGCCAAACCAGCAAATATGTAGGCCCTTTAGTGAACCTGTTTCAGCCCAACAGATATGGTTAGGCCTAGTAAGTATTTTCGAAATCTCTGTGAAATGCTAATGGACTTAAGGCCGTCGGTGTAGCCGTAGGTGATCGGGTGGCATTTCAAGTAATTATTTTCGAACTCTCTGTGAAATGCCGACGGACTTAAGCCCGTCGGTGTCGCTGTCGGTGATTTGGTGGCATTTCAAGTAATTATTTTCGAACTCTCTATGAAATGTCGACGGACTTAAGTCCGTCAGTGTATCCGTTGGTGATCGGGTGGCATTTCAAGTAATTATTTCATGTCACAAAATATATCATCCATGATCAATAATTATTTCAAGTAACTATCTCATAATTGTGGCATTTCAACTGATTATTTCAAGTAATAAATATTTTATGTTTCAAAATATATATATATATATATATATATATATATATATATATATATATATCATTCATAATCTAAATTACATGCGTGAATGTCTTGTTGTTTCCCATGCAGTATGGACATGCGAGTTTCCCATGCGTGCTCCAACCAGAAAGCATTCCATAAGCTGGAAAATAATTGATAGTCCACATCAATGCCGCCCTCATAAGGAAATTTTGTTTCCTTGATATATCATAAGTCAGAGCTCCGGAGGACCACAACTGCGCCAACTCATCAATCAACGGTCGAAGACAAACATCTATATTGCCCGGGCTTCTTGGACCGGGTATGACAGTAGATAAAAACATGAACTCCGGCCTCATACACATTCCCGGTGGCAAGTTATAAACTGTGAGTATGACCGGCCAACAAGAATAAGGAGCAGCAAATGACCCAAATGGGTTGAATCCGTATGTACACAACCCAAGACGCACATTCCTTGATTCAGCTGAAAAGTGAGGATGAACACTGTTAAAGCGTTTCCACGCTTCGCCGTCAGAAGGATGAACCATCACTCCATAAACGCATGGTGTGCTTGGTGGCATGTCATGTGCTCAGCAGTCCTTGGTGACATGAATAACCTCTACAGTCTAGGTGTGATTGAGAAGTATCTAAGTTTTTTATATGCCACTAGAGTCTTTCCCCTGTTAATTCTAGGTTTGTAATGGGAATGCCCGCATGTCATGCACTCGGTCATCTCAGCATTTTCAATTTAGCTTACCTTAGGTAGGACGTATTTTGGGTGCTAATACCTTTCCTTTATGCAACCAGTCCTCGTACCCGATCTCTGAGACCAGTTAGGGTTCTTAGTGACCAAAATATTATGTGGCTACTCCCATTCCTGCTTTCCACATATAAGAGACAAGAATTCATTATCTCCTCATATTTGCCAGATAGATAGATAAGATAAAAGATGAGAGTGGATATTTTTACCGTGACGCCGCACACGTGCATCATTAATCTCCAATTTGGGGGCTGCCTTCCTGCTTTGGCTGGCTTTGTTTCCTTTGTCTTTTGGGCAGTTCTCAGGATCTGCTTCTCGGTGTGATCTTCAAAGGGTTGTTTCATCCTCTTTCGCTGTTGGTGATGACCTTTTTTGGTTTGGATGGTGTTGCTGCTGCAGTCTTTTTTGTTCTTCTCAGTCTTATTTCTCTTCTGTTGCGGTTTCTCTGTGCTTGATGCCCCAGCTGGCTTCATCCATGTTGGTCGTCAGACCTTTATTATGTTGGCAATATTTAAGGATTTTGCTCTTCTCGACTTGTTAGAAGGGTGTGCTCCATCTCTGCTGGTACTTTGTTTGTGCATGTTCAATGCTGAGGTTCCCTTGATGCCTACTTTGATGCAGCATGGCCCATTGTTCGGGATATGTGAGCTAGTAGCCTCTCAGCAATACTAGTTGATTTTGTACTGTTATTTTGCTTTTGGTTAGGTAGAGCACCTTATTGTTGATTAGGTTCCTAATCTACCCAAGCTCATTTTCTGCTTGGTTGTCTATAATTTTTGCAGGCCTGGACGTTTAGTTAGGGAGCATGTTCCCTTTTATAAATCCTTGTATATTGAATTCGTTTTCCAGCCTTATATATTTTTTATCTTTAATATATCTATATATTTTGATAAAAAAATTAATTAAAGAGCTTTGTCTAATTAATTTATTCATAATCTCATCGATTTTCCTTAGTTTTAAAGTATATCAAATTTATTTGTTTTACATGAAAGAATATTTATTTTATTCCAATGATCAACAAATTTATAGAAATGGATATGTAGAATCTTGAATTGAGCTAACCACATATCAAGTTATTATTTTCAGAATTATTGTTTCTTTAAATTTTTATATTCAAATCCCTCGTTCTTTTTATTTCAATATATTGTAGAAAGATTAAATGAAATTTTCTTTTGGTTCGACCTGATTTTTAAAATCACACTATTATTTTATTATTTGTAATCGTTAATCAGAATTATGTTTTGATGTTCCGAGAACTTATGAAGTGCAAACTCCATTACAATATTATTAGTTCAGAACTACACAAACCCAAAGTTTAACAATAATAATCCAATTCATCAATACGTAGGAATAATAAAGCTAAACAAGATAAAATCCTAGAATGCCCATTTTACGGAAGCTATGGTCTGAATGAAAATGAGGATCAGCAGGATAGCTGCTGCAACAGTTGCCGTACCTCTCCAAATATTGGGGAAATATATAAGTTTCAAGGTTGCCTTCGTATGGTTAAAGCGGCTCTCATAGTGGCGACTTATATTTCTAGAGATATCACCAAAACAAGTATAATTGTCACCAGTATTTTTGCAAAAATGGTTAATCATATTTGAAACTGCGGCATCGTCGCCTAGCCCGTGGAGAATGATTCCCTTTCGGACTAGCAAACCCACGTCTTCTGCACTGTCGATAAGATGGTCCAAAAACTTTATGTAGCTGCATACGTAAGCTTCACGCGGGTTGCAGCACTGCTCCAAGGCCATGATATTTCGTACAAGACGTTCGAAGCTGTGATCAACTTCCAACTGTGGAATTTTCAACACTCCTTTGTCAAATGTTATGTTGACCAAACATTTGTCTTGGGTGACCTGAAATTTCACTCCTGCCTTGCGAAGCATGACCGCACTATATTTCAGCTTGATAGGATAAAAAATATAACTTCGCTGAATGGCTCCATTCAACATCAAATTCCTTAGTAAATCAGTGAAATGCCTGCTTCCCTTTACACTCGGTCTGGTTTCTGCCCCCTGTGAAAACTTGTGCTTTCCAAAATGACACTTTGCAAGATCAAGAAAAGGAATGGTTGTACCATCCTGGCTAGGGGGATTGACCTGGTCATATATTTCCTGAATAATGAAGAATGGCAGTTGGTTTTCAAGTAGCATCAAGTCTTCTCGGATGTCAAATGTCATCCTGGGCTCAAAATTCTGAGGATCGTTATCATGATCCTTTGACTCCAACAAAAACTGAATGATGAAGACAGCATCCAGCAGGATCATCTTTACGAAATCACGGCTCTTGATTAAATTGAATTTCTCTGAATAACAGTGTCGGAGACGCTCTTCTTGGTTCTCAATGCTGATCAAAATATCAATAATTTTCTTCTTATCCATCCCATCCCGTTCAGTAAGCTTTTTGAAATATTTCAGTTTCTCCTTTTCCATGGCCTCTAGTCTTATATTTTGGCGGTTAAGAGGACCTATTGAAATCAGTAGTGGAGAGTAGGCTTCCAAATTTACGTTTCGAAGCGGTTCGGGCACCCTGTAGATGCAGCACTCGGAACCGTTCCGTTTAAAGGACATCTGTTTCACCTCAGAATCCAGCTTTGCCAAAATATCTGTAGCTTTCTCTCTCTCTCTATTTGGATAATAATCGGGATTTGTAGCCATCTCAATGCCTGAAGCACTTCCCACATCAATATCTTTTCCCTTGTTTGGAGTACTTGCCTTGTCCTCTTCCATGTTTGAAGCACTTGCAGTAAACTTATCCTTTTCCAGTCTGCAGGTTGGCTGAAACAAACCAAGAATGAATGGAAGGTATACACAGTTCGGTTTTGAATATCACAAATTTTCAAAACTTTTTCACTATAACACATTTTCTCCTTCTCTACCCCCTCTCACTCTAAATCATCCTTTTCTCTCTATTTCTCACTTGGTATAACATTAAATAGCCTAAATAATTAGCTAGATTTTGTTCATGTATATAATCAAATTTCACGCCATCAAATAAAATTGATTGGTACTAGTAATTAATTAAGCTCCATTAAGGGTGTTTGAAATAGTGATAACGATTGTTTTTCAAAGTGTTTTTCGTTTTAAAATACATTAAAATAATAAAAAAATAGAATTTTTTTTATATCATCACATCAAAATGATCTAAAAAAATAAATACGATTTAAAAACATTTATTTTTTATTAAAGGAACATGTTGTTTTCTTATTCATTTAAATTATTGATTTTTTTTATGAATATTTATTTTAATTAACTTACGTTTTGATTTATAAAAGAGCGATAATAATAAAAATGACATTTTTTCTCAAACAAATGCATGAATTGAAAGAAAAATTCTCACCAGAGAAATAGATGTTTTCTTCAAAGAACTTAAACATTTGATTTTATTGGAATATTTGTTTTAATTACCATAGAATTCAATAAAATAATTTCAAAAAGGCAGCAACACTTAGGCAAATTAACTAGTAGTAATCTCAAGTTGAACCTCCGATTCAATAACAAGTTCAGTGACATTAACATCAAAATTTAAGACATCACATTTATAGAAAAATGCATGCTAGAAAATGTTTAGTTGGTTTCCCTCGAATTTTGCAAGATAATCTATATATTTATGTTTAGTTTGATCCATGTGGGATCATCAAGCCCATACAAAGAGAGAGGGGTTCAGCCTAATTTCTTATGAGTTTTTAATATTTAATGTGTTTTATATGGAGAACAAATATAGAAAAAAAATATTATTTGGGTGATCTATCTAGCTTTGATCAAATGCTACGATATGTGTCTGCTGTGGCTGACCCTTGCTTTTTCTGGCGTTTTGTGCGGCGGCGCGTGAACTCACGCGCCGCCATTGTTCCTGCTGTCCTTTGGCTTCACAGAACATGGTCCCAGCACTGCTATGGATTTTTGAATGGCTGTTTTGTAATTTTAGAATTGTTTGATGTAATATTTGTTTAGTTTTGAGTTTTTGTAATTTGTATTTTGTAAACATGGAAGAAAAAAAAAAGATAAGGAAAAGAAAAGAAAAGAAAAACAGTGAAAGTGTATGTGTGTGTTTGTATATATTTGTTTTTATGGATGTTTTTTTTATTTATGATAAAATTGCAAAGATTAAAGAAGAATTTAATATTTTGATTGGATCACGGTTAAGAATTATTAACTTATACGTAAGTTGTATTTTTAATATCCGATGAAAAAACAATTATTAAAACTTCTTTAAGCACATCAAATTCATGAAGCAGCTTACCTCAGGTAGGGTGCGTTAGGGTTGCTAATACCTTCCCTAACCACAACCAGTCCCTTACCCTTGAATCTCTGATAAGACCAGTACATCCGGTTTCCTAGTAGCCTTCAATAAATTATTAGGTGGCGACTCCAACGAACCAATCAATCAAAGCAAAACGACAAACGAAAAATCGTCAGCCGACGCCGCGCGGATTTTCTGATGTGCGACGTAAACAATACAACCCCAAAACAACATACTAAATACATCAAAACTAAAATATTTCATTTTAATTAAAAAAATAAAACCCCTTCTAAAATAGAATTAATAACTTTGTAAAAAATAGCGGAAGAAGGGCTGCTGGTCTTGAGAAATAAGGGCTTATGAGGTTTATATATAGCACGTGAGCCACGTGCTCCTTCAATGCAATTTTTTGCAGATAAATCACGCGTGAAGTACGTGTGCTCCACGTGGTCCAAGTTGTATTTTCCAGTGATTCCTGGTATATTTTTTACCCTGATGGTCGATTTCGATTTCATGTATATTAATCTTTTTGCATAGTAAAAATCTGAATATATTTTTTAGTGACATTCAATTGCATAATATAAATCTGAATAATTTATATAATAAAAAAGAAATATAAATTATGAAAAAAATATCATAATATAAGATATGGCCAAAGTCCAATCCCTTTAAAACCCATAAAGTTAATATTATGCCTAAAGCCCAACTTGCATCATTAATATAGGCTAAAGAGCTTAATTTTTACTATCTGATCCAATGTCCACTTCAAAAAACTTAGTTGACACTTATATCTAAATTTTAAAATTAAATACAGGTTACGTTTATTTTTAGTAATTTTAATAAAAAAATATTTTCTATAGGAAAGTTACGTTTTAGTTGTTTTTAATTTGTACAATCCGATAATTAAAAAACATTACATCTTTCACAATGACATGAATCTATAGAAACTTCAATTGCATTTATGTCACTGTTCTAGTATTACGACTCCATAAATAGACATCAATACAATGCAAAACATTCGTGGCAATCTTGTATGAATGGCTCCCCAATTTATCAAAACAACAAATCATCTGCAATTTGCTACTAAATTCTGGTGCATAGCATTCCCAAATTAACTCAGTCTAATGTTCAAATTAATTAAAGCAAGAAATTCTATAATGGCATGCAGCATTTTCTAATAGTTGTGGCAAGCAAGAAATAAACAGGAAAAAAAAAAAAACCTCCCATCCGGCAAAATGCATGAAGAATTCTCTAAGAAAATGGCCAAGTTAAGCATGAGTGGAGTGTTGATGCTGATGGGGTAAGGCATCAACTGTCCCACCAGTATTTCTTAACCCCAAAATTCTATAATTGTTTATGGTTTTAAATATCCCAACCCGTAGCTTGGCCATTTCCAGTAGAGGTATCATGTGGCCATGAGCCATGGATGGAGAGAGAAGAACATATAGCTCGGTAACTTCACTGGCCATATGGCCTTGTGAACGAAGGAAGATTTCATATAACGGCAATTATAACACCATTCGTCGTTATTACCTCTACTTCTGTGCAAATCTATAGATCGTTATCACTTCCTGCCTCTTATCTGTCGTTGTTCATTTCTTTGATTTTCATGTTTTTGTCTAATTCATTGTTAGTTAAACTGGGGATATTGAAATGGAGATCATGCTTTAATTTTCCAGCTTCATTTAATCAGAAGATGATCTTAAAAGAAGAAAATATTGAGGGGGAAAGGACATCACATAGGGCACAAGTACAAACTCAATTTTAGGACAACACAGCAAGGAATTGATACAATATTATTAGTTCAGAACTACACAAACCCAAAGTTTAACTGCAATTTAACAATAATAATCCAATCCAGCATTACGAAGGGATAATAAAACTAACCAAGATAACATCCTAGAATACCGATTTTACGGAAGTTATAGTCTGTATCAAAGTGAGCATCAGCAGTGTCGCACGACAAAATCCGCGCGGCGTCCGCTGGCGATTTTTTTTATTATTTGTGGTTTTGCTTGGTTCTTTGGAGTCGCCACCTAGTATTATGGTCACTAGGAACCTATGGTCTCCCGCGAGTCCGAGAAGTAAGGGACTAGTTGTGCAAGGGGAAGACGCATCACCCCCAGTGCACCCTACCTAAGGTAAGCTGCATTGTTGTTTGATTATTCTTTCTAGGTCGAGGTTCTATTCGTTGGTCTTTTCTAAGGTTCAAGGCAGATCTCCCTTCATGAGGGAGTCTCTACCTTATTGGGTTAAATCCTAACCATTCTAAAGTCTGAATTTTAAAATTGCTTTTATTTACACCTTGTATCTTTAATACCCGAGAGTGTACTTTATCGTGTAATTTTACACCCCACAAATATTAAAGTCTACATCCGAATCCTAGAAAAAAGTTGAAATAAAAATTTTTGACATTTTGGCCAAACCCTAACAGATGATCATAAACTAGTTATGATATCCATTTTTTGGATTTTTAAAACGTGAGAAAGATGCAATTTTTTTATTTTGAAAAGAAAACATGCTTGGAAAATTCTTTAGGACTTGGCTGTATGCAATAAATGTTTTTTGAATATTTCAGAGAAAACTGGGCATTTTAATACCGGACTTGTATCTTATCATGTAAGTATACAACCCAATATTAAGCAAACTTGGTAAGAAAATATTTAAGAAAATCAAAAAAAATTTTGAAATGATTTTTGAAATTTTTTTGAATTTTTTTGAAAATTTTTTTTCGGGCGGGGCCAGAACTGGCCCGACCCAAGCAGACGGTTAATTAATTATTCGCTCGCGATGCGTAAACGCACTCGCATGCAGCCACGGTGAAAGGAAGAGGAAGGCGTAGCAGGGGAGGGGCGAGTTACCTGGCGTGGAGAGAGTCGGCGGCCTAGCTGATGGTGCACGGTGTAACTGAAGGTGGTGAGGCCGACGGCTTGCACTGGTCACGGCTGGAAGAAGAAGGAGCAGAGTCCTGCAAAGGAGAAGGAAAGCTCACGGTTTGAGCTGTTGGTGTGGCTGAGGAAAGAGCTGCTACCTCGGCTGCCTTTGGGAAGGAAGAGAGCTTCTGGGCAAGGTGGTGGCCGCTGCCTCTGCTGTCGCCGCCGCTGCTGCAGTCACGGTGGCAGAGGAGGAGATTTTACAGAGGAGAGAGAGAGAGAGAAATAGTGCAACTGTCACGTGAGATGGTTTTATGGCTACTGGAGGTGGGGATGATGGTGAGACGCTAGGTGATGAAGGTGGTGGTGGCTGAAGGCCACAGTAGAGAGAGAAAGCAGAAAAAATGATTGTTTGCAGAAAAATGGATACAGAAGGCTGGTTTTCGGCCAACTTTGAGCTCGGTTTTTTTTTCCTCCCTCAGAGCATGAAATTTGCTCCTATTTATAGGGATACAAAGAGGGTAATCTTGTCTTCAATGTGGAAAAGTTCTCAGCCCTTGATTCAACTCGAGGAATCCAAGCTGTCGGTTCAAAGTGTGCACCTCGAACTGCCAAATTTGGCAGTCTGCCCGAGGTGCACACTTTGGGCCAATAAACGGAGCCGTTTCAAACCTTTTCGACCCGACCGGACCACTCCCCGGGATAGAGGGGTTCCAGGTGGACATGTTGGTGCATGCTTTGTCGGATTTGGGGGCCAAACGAGGCAGAAAACACGGCCTGAAGTTGGCCACTCGGGCAGCTCAGTGGGGAAGAAGATGAACAGTATTTTTTTGGATTCAACACGGCGCCATTTTGATAAAAATAGGGAATTTTGCTGAATTTCAATTTAGTCCTCCGACTTCAATTTCGTTCGATACTATTCCCTAATTGACCCTGAAACTTCTGATTTGATGCAATTTAGTCCCTACAGAACTTCATCTTGGGCTTGAGTTCGCGCCTTTTGCAAGATGGTCCTTGGTTTGGGATTTATGCAATTTCGTCCCTAATTGACCATTAAACTTTCAATTTCTTCAATTTAGCCCCCCAGATTTTGTCAATTAGGCCCCTGCAGTTTGGCGCCTCTTGCAGTTTGGTCCTTGGCTTTGGATTTTGTCAATTTAACCACTAATTGGCCCCAAAACTTCAATTTTCTTGCAATTTGGCTCCCTAATTTCAATCAATTAACTTGGTAAAAATTAAATTTGATCTCTTAAAATTCCAATCTTCTCCATTAAGCCCAAATTAGGCTCCCAAACTTAATTTTTCACCAATTAAGCCCCAAATAAAATTAATTTGACCCATTTAAAGTATAATTAAGTCCTTGCACTTAATTAAATCCTTCATTTGGACCTAAATTAATTCTTAAACATAATTAAAATTTAATTTGGCCCATGATTAAATCAAATTGGCCTATTAAAAATTTAATTATGTTATTGGACTTAATTTTTATGCAAATTTGTCCAATAATCATTTAATTTGACCTTGAATTTGCATTTTTTTCTCCGATTTTGGGCACAATGGGGCGCCGAAAGGCCTTGAATTTCCTCTAAAAATTGCAAATTGATTTTTGTCTATTTTGCCTACTTTTCTTGATCAGCTTTCTCCACGTTGCCAGCCTGAATTTTATTTTTTTTATTTTTATTTTGAAAAAAAATGAATTTTGGGGAATAACCCAGAATTAGGTTATGACAGTTGCCCCCCTCTTTACAATGCTTATGATAGAAAGTCTCATAAGAGACTTTAGATAGTAAGCATTGTAAAGAAGAAAAACAAGGATGAGATATGATTGACTCATCTTGTTGAGGAATGATGAATCCTATTGAGGGTTAGAAAGCGCACTCGAAAGGAGGTAGGGTTAGAAAGACACACTACCTAAAAGGTTAGGACTCGAAGGAGCTCTTAAAAAGAGGCAGGGTTGGACAACGCACTACCTAAGAGGTGAGGGCTCGGAGGCACATTCAAAAGAGGAGGCAGGGTTAGAAAACACACTACCTAAGGTGGTTAATGGCCCTAAGGCGCACTTAAAAAGAGGCAGGGTTGGAAAACACACTACCTAAGGTGGTTGATGGCTCTAAGGCGCACTAAAGAAGGAGGCAGGGTTGGAAACACACACTACCTAAGATGTGAGGGCTCGAAAGCCCACTAAAAAAAAATAGAGGCAGGGTTAGAAAACATACCACCTAAGGTGGTTGATGGCTCGAAGGCGCACTTAAAAAGAGGAGGCAGGGTTAGGAAACACACTACCTAAGATAGTTGGTGGCTTGAAGGCACACTAAAAAAAGAGGTATAGTTGGAAAACACACTACCTAAGATGGTTGTTGGCTCTAAGGCACATTAAAAAGGAGGTATGGTTGGAAAACACACTACCTAAGGTGGTTGGCGGCTCTAAGGCGCACTAAAAACATAGTTATTAAACCCGGCCGGCCCGGCGGGTCGACCTGGGACCCGGTCGACCCGGGGCCTGGACCGGGCCGGGCAATACAAAAGACCGGTGCAAGGAAAAAACCGGCCAGACCCGGCTACCGACGGCGACCGGCCCGACCCGGGTGACCCGGCCTGACCCGGGTGAGACCCGGGATATATATACTAACTCACCTGCTAAATTTTTACCCTAATTTCCTTCTCTGCCGTTCAAAGTTTGATTAATTTTAATTCGAAAGAGAAGCTCGATTCCATTGCTATATCTTGTCATACTCTTGTAGGAATTTGCAATTTGCACCAGTAATTCAAAAGAGAAGCTCGATTCCAGGTGCGTCCTCTTTCTGCTTCACAGTATTTAAGTTTACAATTTATACTCTTTTCCCCTTGCGTTTCCCTTTTCAATTCAAACCTCTCAAAGCATGAAAGCAATATTCTGATGATGGATTGTTGATATTTGCTTGTGAATGACACCAATGCTTGCTAAAAATGGGCCCACATGTTGACTCAAACCTTGGTGGATTGTTGATACACTGTTACCTCCTCTTGTTCATGATATTTTGAATTTATTCTGAACAAAAAGTATACTTTGACGTTGAAAGAGAAGCACTTTGTTAGCTTTCCTCCAAATTGATGTGCTGGACACGTTCATGGCTTATTATTTCAACTTCTCAACAAATATACGTTTAGCGATGGAAGAACGATTCTAACTTAGCTTTCCTCTAGCTTTGTTGTCGTTCGCTGGGCACTTTGATTAGTTTGATTTGTTCTTTGCTAATCATTGTTGTAACCCATTTTTGGGTCCCCCCACAAAAATAAAATTATATAGCCGGATGAAATTAGAAAAATAATAAGAGGTGGGAGCGCTAAAAAAGAATCAGAAAAAAAATTGAATGAGGAGGTTCAGAAATGCAAGGAGTGAAATTTTACAGTATATATTTGATTGAGGAGAGCCCTGTTGGAAGAGAAAATTTAATTTGAAGAGAAAAGGGCCAAAATTGGATGTTTATGGACTCAATTGAATTTTATTTGAATTTATAGAGGTTTTGATTGCAAGGAAAATTGAGTTTTAAGTCAATTTAGGCTTTAATTGGAAGAAATTAAAGTTCTGGGGTCAAATTATAATTTTTGAGAGTTGATTTGGTTAAATCAAGGGCTTAATTGCATAAATTCGAAACCAGGGACCAATTTGGAAAAGGCGCGTAAATCAGAGGGTCTGTATTGGATTTGATCCGGGGCCAAATTGAAGAAATTGAAAACTGGAGGACTGATTTGAAAATGGCGCAGGGAAACTAGGTGACACGTCGCCTGTTACTGTTCACTTTCTTCCTCGAAAAGCTGCCCGAGTGGCTGCTTTCCAGGCGCATTTTCCGGCTCGTCTGGCCTTCAAATCCGACAAAAAATACACCAACATCTCCACCTGAAACCCCTTTATCCCGGAGAATGGTCCGGTCGGGTCGAAAAATTTAGAAACGGCTCCGTTGAGTGGCTCTAAGTGGCCACCTCGGGCAGTTCACAGCCTTGAGCTGCCAAATTTGGCAGCTCGAGGTGCACACTTTGAACCAACGGTTTGGATTCCTCGAGTCGAATCAAGGGCGGAGACATTTTCCCCATTGAAGACAAGATTACCCTCTTTCCAGCCCTATAAATAGGAGCAATTTTCATGCTCGAACGGTTGAGTGGAGTGAGCTAAAAATTGGCACAAAATAAGCTTTTCTTGCCCGGTTTTCCTGCAACTAGCCTTCTTTTTCTTTTTTTCTTCCCCACAACAGCTGACCGAAACTCTCAGCCTCTCACCCCACCTAAACCAGCGCCGTTCCTTCCCTCTTTTGCCTGGCCAAAGACAAACCAGAAAACTCATCATCTTCCTCTCCTCTCTCCCAGCCGGCTTGACTTTCTTTTTCCCTCCAGCAGCCAGCAACAAGGGACAGCCCCTCTAGCCAAACCGGGGCAGCCCTCTCCCTTTCCTCTCATTCTCTGCCAGCAGCCCCAACACTGTCCCCTCTCCCTCTCATAAACACAAAGCCAGCGGCAGAACTTCCACAGTTTCTCTTTCACCGCAGCTTCAACAGCCCCAGCAACGCCTCCCGCGGCCTCCGCCTTCCAGCTTCTTCACCGGCCAACAGCAGTCCTCCTTCCTCCAGCGACGCCCAGCAGCAACCGAAGTAGCAGCTCCTTCCTCAGTCACCTCAACAGCTCCAGCCGAGAGCTTTCCTTTTCCTCTGCAGGAATCTGCTCCTTCTTCCTCCACCGCAGCACCGCCAGCGAAGCAGCCAGCAGCACCACCGTCAGAACCACAGGGAGACCTCGTCGGCTGCCTCTCCACCGCCATCAGCATCACAGGGATTGTTCGCCATCGTCTTCAACATCGTTGCTGCCACCAGGTTTGTCTCTTTCTCGTCGCTGTGCATGCACCATTTCCTTGCATTTCACTGTTCAAGTGAAATATAATTCACTAGCATTTCACTGTTCATGAAATATAATTCACTTTTTACTTACTGTGCATATGCACAGTAACCCGGTTACTATGCTAGTGCACAGTAACCAGTCCATACTTGTTTTGGGCTGGACCCCAGACCCATCTTCTTTGGGTGAGTCCAGCCAGAGAAAGTAGGCCCATTTTATTTTTGGGCTGATTTCGGCCCATTTTCCTTTTGGGCCGGGTCTGGCCCATTCAAAAAGTTTTCTTCAAAGATGTATTTAAAAAAATCTGTGATTTTTTGCAAGTTTGTATTTTTGTACTATAAAGATACAAATTCGGTATGAAAATACCCGGTTTTCGTCAAGACATCATAAAAAATATAAAAATATAAAAAATATTTTGTTTTCATGCATCTACCAATACCCTAACATTGTTTTTATGTTTTTTTTTATCAAGAAAACAAATAGTTGAAGTTTCAAAAATGTGTTTTCGCATGGATTTCTTAAACACAACAAAAATCATTTTTCTTGCATTTCGGATTTTACAACATGTTTGTAAAACTCCAAAGGGTATTGGCCAATATTCCAAAAAATATAAAAATCTTATTTTTGGGGGAATTCATCTATTATTCACCACTAATGTTTGGATAAAGAAATCCCTAAAGGACGAATATCCAAAATATTATTGGGGATAATTTGTTATTATTCACCACTAATGTTTGGATAAAGAAATCCTTAAAGGATGAATATCCAAAATATTATTGGGGATAATTTGTTATTATTCACCGTTAATATTTGGATAAAGAAACCCGGAGTGGTAAATATCCAAAATAATTTTCTAAGAATAATAAATCCGCACATATCATTGAAAGAAGCCTTGATTATAATCGAGGACATTAAAATTTTTTTACTCCACGGTTTGCGAGCCGTGAGAGTATAAAACATTAAGACAAAAATAGGTTTTTAAAGCACCCTAGATTTCGTTCATCGAGCGGACTTATCCTAGGAAACGGATGGGATTAGAGAACATCAACACCATGACAGTTATAAGGCAAATCAAACACCAAGCAGCTTACCTTAGGTAGGGCGTACTAGGGGTGCTAAAACCTTCCCTTTACGCAACCAGTCCCTTGCCTTAGAATCTCTGAAAGACCAGTTAGGTTTCCTAGTGACCTTAATACTAGGTGGCGACTCCCTTTTTCACAACGAAAGACCCCAACATCAACCTCAGTTACGGAGGAAGGGTCGCAGCGACGTCGAGCTCTCAGGAGGGTGCGACAGGATGGCGACTCCACTGGAGACCCTAGGACTAGGCTTGGTATTTTTGTTTGTGTTTTGCCATGTGTTGTTGTTTTTTTATATGAATGATACTTTGTTTAAAAGCTTTAGCATGCATCTTTACATTACATCATACATGATATAGTCATTCATCACTTTATGATTATTATCTTTTTTTGAGGGCACACACATTAAACTTTAAGTTAGGTGGGGGACTAGCAGCTTGCCTTATGACTTGAGTCAAGGTTTAAGTTTGTGTAAACCCCAACTCTTTGCTGA
Organism: Populus deltoides; assembly: GCA_015852605.2. Classification (NCBI taxonomy): domain Eukaryota; kingdom Viridiplantae; phylum Streptophyta; class Magnoliopsida; order Malpighiales; family Salicaceae; genus Populus; species Populus deltoides. Next base: position 17,778,829 of record CM027586.2, on the reverse strand, counting down.
GTGTTTAGACTGATAGTGATTGGTACATGTGCCATCCCACTATCTACTGAACCCCCATATTGCCTTTACGAGGGCGATCACTGGGACAAAGAAGAGACCCCTTTTTTAGAGACCAAGTAGTAAACCTACCCTATGTCTCACGTAAAGGAACTAGAACCTATCCTTATGGTGTATGATCCATATTGTCTTTTGCATCAAAACAAGTCTAACCCCCAGCATTTTGAATTGCAAGACTTGTGAACGAAATGGCCACCATTGCTAAATTTTCCAAACAATCTGTATCAGATTTATTTGCCTTTGAGGTCTGACAAGATCATCCCCGAACCACAAAACGCCGGAATCTCCAACTTGGAAAAGTTTTTGGAAAAGAATGCTACTGGTCTGAAATGGAGGATGCTAGAAATTGAACTGGAAAAGAAGTCAGGATTAGAAAAAGAGAGATTAATTGCCTTGGGCATATTTGGCCTTGTGTTGTTCCCAAGTCAGACGGGTTTAGTGAGTTTGGAGGCCGCTGCTGCTTATGTAGAGTATGAGAATACACAAATCAATCCGATTCTTTGCTATTTTAGCTGAAACCATCTTGACGCTTAATCATTGTAGGAGGACCAGGAAAAGGAGCAATGAGATGTTGCACGCAGATTGTTGTATATCTGGATGATTAGCCATATCGAAACAAAAAAACCTGTCTTCAATAATTTTTGGTGGTTCACCCAAAAACCCCTGAAGTTAGTAGAAGAAGAAGAATGGGGAGATCTAGACAACCAAGGTTGGGTTGACAAATTAGAAGGTTTGCCTAATAGTGATTTCAAGTGGAGAGCCCCATGGGTAACAGGCAGTGAAAGTCCTAATGAGTTGTGGGACAGAGACGTTGGGTGCCATTGGTGGGGATTACAGGCTATGTGAGTTATGCTCCTGCCCTGGTGGTAAGGCAACTTGGGGGCATGCAGTTTGTTCCAAGGACTTTGGGAATGGCTCAATTCTTTGGTTTGTTCAAAGATCCCATTGCACAAGAAGTTTTGGAGATCATCAAACAAGATTGGAAGCATCTGGTTTTGATAGAAGGTTTAAAGGATCCAAGTGCAAGTGAAGGATATACAAGATGGAGAGATTTAGCAGCTTCAGCCATGCCTTGTGTAGGAGTCAAATCTTCCCAATCTGTAGAAGAGCCTATTAAGAGGAAAAGGGTCAATAATGAAGAGGAGTTGAGAATAGATTGATTTAATTGATAGAAGGTTTTGCTGCTAGCTTCTCGTCCAAATACTTCACCTTTTCACGTTCCTTGTCAAGTTTTTTCCTTGATTTTCCATACCCAATATACAAATCATTCTCAATCATGCATTTTTCTCATACATCTATGCACGCATCTCCAGATTAAAAAACATAGGTCCCCCTTCTAGAATCCACAACACTCGACAAAGAAAAAGAATGGAAAATGAAGAAAGGTCACAACCAGAAGCTCAGTACCAAAGAGAACTTGAAGGAGTTCGGAATGATGTGGCACACCTAACCAGTATGTTAGAGCAAATGTTGAGAGCCAGAGATGGAGAGGGAACGTCTACTCAACCTGATGAAGCACCAAAGAAGGCTCAAATTCCTGTCGCACCTATAAACGTGGGGGCAAATACACCAAATAAGCAGCATCCTAATCCCACTCGGCCCATCCAAATCCCTATTACGATGGATTTAACAAACGAGGACCCACATGACGTCAAACTCTCTAATCATGAAGGGTATGATAAGTGGACTGCACTAGAAGAGAGGCTAAGGGCAGTTGAAGGAAATGATTTATTTGACCGGAGTTAGGGTCTGAAGTATGTTTGGTGCCTAACATTGTTATTCCAAAGAAGTTCAGAGTGCTAGAGTTTGTTAAGTATACCGGGATGGAATGCCCAAAGACCCATCTCCGTTCCTACTATAACAAAATGGCAGAAGTTATCCACGATGATAAAATGTTAATTTACTTCTTCCGGGATAACTGCCGACGGATCGGCCTTGGTTGGTATATGAGGTGGACAATATTAGGATCAAGAAGTGGACGGACTTGGCGGATGCTTTCTTAAAGCAATACAAGTTTAATCTTGAGATTGCTCCCGATAGGACCAGATCGATTACCATGGAGAAAGGAAATCAAGAGTCCGTCGGGGTTTATGCTCAAAGGTGGCGTGACCAAGCTATCAATGTACAACCTCCACTAATAGAGACAGAGATGGTGACACTTGTTTGCTAATACTTTTAAGGCTCCATACTATGAACACCTTATGGGTAGTTCAAAGACAACATTTCTATGATGTGGTGCGGATTGCTGAGAGGATTGAACAAGGAATCCGAAGTGGGAGAATTGCAGAACCTATAGAGAAGAGAGGTTTCATTGGAAAAAGAAAGAAAATGAGGTGCATAACCTAGAAGGCGGATACAAAGGGAGAATAAAAAAGTACCAAACACCTACCACCCAAGTCACCAGATTATCAATTTTGCCAAACCCCCCATCCCAAACCAACCCAATCAAACAAAATTCCCAGCAAATAACCAAAGCAATTACCAAAGAAGAGACAACCGACCATCGGAAGAACAATTACCACCTTTACCAATAACCTTAAAAGAGTTGTATGCCAAGCTGTTGAGTATTGGGAGATAGCTCCCCTACCCGTACCACCCATGCAACCACCTTTCCTCGCCTGGTACAACCCCAAGTTGACTTGTGAATACCATGCTGGTCACGCAGGTCATAGCATTGAGGCTTGCTTTGCTTTTAAAAGGAAGGTGTTGCAACTGATCAAAGTTGGATGGGTCACTTTCGAGGATTCACCTAATGTGAATTCAAACCCTCTACCCAAACATGTTGTAGATGGTAGTGGAGTGAATACTATGGAGGTCGGCAGCAAAGAGAAGGTGCTAAAAGTGACCATGGCGAGGCTGTACGAGATGTTGGTACAATCTGGACATATAGAGAAACCATCTGAACATTACGTGAGGGAAAATGATTTTTGCCCATTCCATAAAAAGAAAGGGCATCACATTGATGAATGTATTGAGTTTCATCAAAAGGTTGCGAGAATGATGACTTTAGGAGAGCTAAGGATTGAGGCTGCAAGAGATAATGAAGAGATCAAGATGATAGAGAATCAGGGGAAATGTAGAGTCCAATCAACAGCTAATGGGCTCTCAAAATTGGTATTAACTAAGCCCTCATATGCAAACAAAGTAGACTATGGAGTGATGCCTGGAGATTATGGTTATACCTCGAATATTGAAACTCCTTTGCCGTTGTTCCGAACTGAGATAAGTGGACTAACTCGGAGTGGTCGTTGTTTCACACCTGAAGAACTAGAGAAACAAAGAAAGGCTAAGGGCAAGGAGGTGTTGGACCTCGATAAAGAGTTTGAGGTAAATAAACCCGCGGATCGAGGAAGAAACAAATGAGTTTTTGAAATTGATGAAGCATAGTGAGTACTGTATAGTGGATCAGTTGAAGAAGACCCCTGCCAAGATCTCCATCATGTCATTAATACTCAGTTCCGAGCCGCATCGTAATGCTCTGCAAAGAAATCTGAATGAGGCCTACGTACCCCAAGATATTGAACAAAAGACTATGGAGCATCTAGTAGGGAGGATCCATGCTGCCAATTACTTATATTTCACGGAAGATGAACTTGACGCTGAAGGAACTGGACATAACAAGCCCTTATATGTCACGGTCCGATGCAAAGATTGTCTCATTGGTAAAGTTCTCATCGATAACGGCTCAGCCCTTAATGTGTTACCAAGGCATATCTTTGGATGAAAGCCATGGATGGATCCCTCACACATGCAACCCAGTGTGATGACAGCTAGAGCATACGATGGCTCACCAAGGCAAGTGATAGGGACAATTGAGGTCGAACTAGCTGTGGGTCCACAAGTCTTTCTAGTAACCCTTCAAGTGATGGATATCCACCCTTCCTATAGTCTGTTGTTAGGAAGGCCATGGATACATTCTGCGGGAGCTATCACCTCCTCGCTGCATCAATGTTTGAAGTACATTGCCAATGGCGTTTTGGTTACTGTTAAGGCTGAGGAGACTATATCAATGGTAAGAAATGTGGCGGTTCCATTCATTGAAGCTGAAGATTGTAAGGATGGAAACCTTCATGCATTTGAGGTTGTGAATACCGAGTGGGTGCCCGAGAACACTGTGTTGAGGAATGAGACCATTCTTTTCTTTATCTTGGGTAGGTCTCCCATTACAATGAGACCGCTCTTTTCTTCCCCCTGGGTAGGTCACCCATAAGAATGAGACCACTCTTTTCTTTTCCACTCGGGTAGGTCACCTATCACAATGAGACCATCATTTTGTTTCTGGGTAGGTCACCCATTAGAATGAGACCATTCTCCATCTTTTTTTACTTGGGTAGGTCACCCATAATAATGAGGCCATTCTTCCCCCTGGGTAGGTCACCCATAAGAATGAGACCACTTTTTCCTTTTCCACTCGGGTAGGTCACCCATCACAATGAGACCATCATTTTTTTTTTCTGGGTAGGTCACCCATTAGAATGAGACCATTCTCCATTTTTTTTTTACTTGGGTAGGTCACCTATAATAATGAGGCCATTCTTCCCCTTGGGGTAGTTCACCCATAAGAATGAGACCACTTTTCCCCTTCTCCACTCGGGTAGGTCACCTATCATAATGAGACCACACACATTTTTTTTTGTTTTGGTTGTGGTTAAAGGAGATCGCTAGATGGGATCTCAGGTTAACCCAACCCCACAGAGTTTAGTTTTGAATCACCGGATGGGATTCCAAAGTGAGTAAGCTACAAATATAGGTTTTGGCTAAGGAGGTCGCCAGAAGGGATCTCAGGTTAACCCAACCACACACAGAGTTTAACTTTGGTTAAAAGAGATCGCTAGATGGGATCTCAGGTTAGCCCAACCACACACAGGATTTTGGTTCTGGTTAAAGGAGGTCGCCAGAAGGGACCTCAGGTTAGCCCAACCGCAACACAGATATCAGTTTTGACGAAAGGAAATCGCCAGATGGGATTTCAGGTTGGCCAAGCTACAAATATAGATTTTTTTTTGTTAAAAGAGATCGCCAGAAGGGATCTCGGATGGAATGCCAGGTTAATATAACCGAAGTTAGAGGCCCAAGGATCGCCGGATTGGGATCTTGAGAAGACTGAGTTTTGATCTTAGTTTCGGGTCGAAGCGGAATGGCTGTAAATACAAAGTTTCAGATCAATCAAGCCTTGGCAAGATCAGTTTGGGAAGTTCAGTTTTGTTTATCTTTATAAAACTTACTACGCAAAAACCCTGCTCCGTAAGCATTATAAAGAGGGGGCATCTGTTGTAACCCATTTTTGGGTCCCCCCCACAAAAATAAAATTATATAGCCGGATGAAATTAGAAAAATAATAAGAGGTGGGAGCGCTAAAAAAAGAATCAGAAAAAAATTGAATGAGGAGGTTCAGAAATGCAAGGAGTGAAATTTTACAGTATATATTTGATTGAGGAGAGCCCTGTTGGAAGAGAAAATTTAATTTGAAGAGAAAAGGGCCAAAATTGGATGTTTATGGACTCAATTGGATTTTATTTGAATTTATAGAGGTTTTGATTGCAAGGAAAATTGAGTTTTAAGTCAATTTAGGCTTTAATTGGAAGAAATTAAAGTTCTGAGTCAAATTATAATTTTTGAGAGTTGATTTGGTTAAATCAAGGGCTTAATTGCATAAATTCAAAACCGGGGACCAATTTGGAAAAGGCGCGTAAATCGGAGGGTCCGTATTGGATTTGATCCAGGGCCAAATTGAAGAAATTGAAAATCGGAGGACCGATTTGAAAATGGCACAGGAAACTAGGTGACACGTCGCCGTTATCGTTTCACTTTCTTCCTCGAAAAGTCGCCCGAGTGGCTGCTTTCCATGCGCATTTTCCGGCTCGTCTGGCCTTCAAATCCGACAAAAAATACACCAACATCTCCGCCTGAAACCCCTTTATCCCGGAGAATGGTCCGGTCGGGTCAAAAAATTTAGAAACGGCTCCGTTGAGTGGCTGTAAGTGGCCACCTCGGGCGGTTCCACGACTTGAGCCCAAATTTGGCAGCTCGAGGTGCACACTTTGAACCAACGGTTTGGATTCCTCGAGTCAAATCAAGGGCGGAGACATTTTCCCCATTGAAGACAAGATTACCCTCTTTCCAGCCCTATAAATAGGAGCAATTTTCATGCTCGAACGGTTGAGTGGAGTGAGCTAAAAATTGGCACAAAATAAGCTTTTCTTACCCGGTTTTCCTGCAACCAACCTTCTTTTTCTTTTTTCTTCCCCACAACAATTGACCGAAACTCTCGGCCCTCTCACCCCACCTAAACCAGCGCCTGTTCCTTCCCTCTTTTGCCTTGCCAAAGACAAACCAGAAAACTCATCATCTTCCTCTCCTCTCTCCCGGTAACCGGCTTGACTTTCTTTTTCCCTCCAAGGACCGGCAACAGAACAAGGGGACGCCCCTCTAGCCAAACCGGGGCACCCTCTCCCTTTCCTCTCATTCTCTGCCAGGACCCCCAACACTGTCCCCTCTCCCTCTCATAAACACAAAGCCCGGTGGCGAGAACTTCCAGATTTCTCTTTCACCGCAGCCTTCAACGGCCCAAAGAACGCCTCCGCGGCCTCCGCCTTCCGGCTTCTTCACCGGCCAACAGCGGGTCCTCCTTCCTCCGGCTGACGCCAAGAAGAACCAAGTAGCAGCTCCTTCCTCGATCACCTCAGCGGCTCCGGTAGAGCTTTCCTTTTCCTCTTCGAGGAATCTGCTCCTTCTTCCTCCACCGCAAAGACCGCCAAAGCGACCAAGAAGACACCACCGTCGGAACCACGGGAGACCTGCGTGGTGCCTCTCCACCGCCATCAAGCATCACAGGGGATTGTTCGCCATCGTCTTCAACATCGTTCTTTGCCACCGGGTTTGTCTCTTTCTGTCAGTGCATGCACCATTTCCTTGCATTTCCATCGTTCATAAAATATAATTCACTTTTTACTTATCGTGCATATGCACAAGAACGATCCATACTTGTTTTTGGGCTGGACCCTAGCCCACCATCTTTCTTTGGGCGAGTCCGACCCGTAGAAAGTAGGCCCATTTTATTTTGGGGGTGATTTCGCCCATTTTCCTTTTGGGCGGGTCCGCCCATTCAAAAAGTTTTCTTCAAAGATGTATTTAAAAAAATCTGTGATTTTCTGCAAGTTTGTATTTTTGTACTATAAAGATACAAATCCGGTATGAAAATACCCGGTTTTCGTCAAGACATCATAAAAAATATAAAAATATAAAAAATATTTTGTTTTCATGCATACGGCCAATACCCTAACATTGTTTTTACATTTTTTTTATCAAGAAAACAAATAGTTGAAGTTTCAAAAATGTGTTTTCGCATGGATTTCTTAAACACAACAAAAATCATTTTTCTTGCATTTCTGGATTTTACAACATGTTTGTAAAACTCCAAAGGGTATTGGCCAATATTCCAAAAAATATAAAAATCTTATTTTTGGGGGGGAATTCATCTATTATTCACCACTAATGTTTAGATAAAGAAATCCCTAAAGGACGAATATCCAAAATATTATTGGGGATAATTTGTTATTATTCACCACTAATGTTTGGATAAAGAAATCCTTAAAGGATGAATATCCAAAATATTATTGGGGATAATTTGTTATTATTCACTGTTAATATTTGGATAAAGAAACCCGGAGTGGTAAATATCCAAAATAATTTTCTAAGAATAATAAATCCGCACATATCATTGAAAGAAGCCTTGATTATAATCGAGGATATTAAAAATTTTTTACTCCACGGTTTGCGAGCCGTGAGAGTATAAAACATTAAGACAAAAATAGGTTTTTAAAGCACCCTAGATTTCGTTCATCAGAGCAGACTTATCCTAGGAAACGGATGAGATTAGAGAACATCAACACCATGACAGTTATAAGGCAAATCAAACACCAAGCAGCTTACCTTAGGTAAGGCGTACTAGGAGTGCTAAAACCTTCCCTTTACGCAACCAGTCCCTTGCCTTAGAATCTCTGAAAGACCAGTTAGGTTTCCTAGTGACCTTAATACTAGGTGGTGACTCCCTTTTTCACAACAGAAAGACCCCAACATCAACCTCAGTTACGGAGGAAGGGTCGCAGCGACGTCGAGCTCTCGGGAGGGTGCGACAATCATCGTAAAGAGAGAAGAAAATTTGTGACTGTTGATTATATTATTTGACTTGTACATAAAGTATAATTTTTAAAAATACAAAATGAAAGCATTACGTACTCAAAACATAATACATTCTAGATAATATTTCCTTTTTTTTTTTACTCTTGTATTTATTTTAGCATTTTGTTCTTCCCTTTTCTTTTCATGACATATGCTTTCAATTGTGCTGAATAACAAGTTAACGACCAATAAGATAGATTATTTGCTTTCGTTGGGTTATACATACAACTGCATTAATTTTCATTTTGTTTAATGTTGACTTTTGTGAAGAGATATAAATGGTGATATATGTTCTCAATTAGGAAAGTAAGAAGCAGCCAACACATGCAACATTTTTATTCATCATGTTAATTTGATTTGATTTACTATAGGTTTGTAAAATGGCTTCTCAACATGGTAGCACTTCAAATAACACTCCTTCAACTACTCAATCATCTGAACCTTCAATTTCTATATCAACATCAAGTGGTATAAGAGGAAAAACAGATTTAGCATGGGGTCATTGCAGAAAAGCTCCTGAACTTAGTGTGGGATGTAAGAAAACCAAATTAGTATGCTTATATTGTGCCAAAGTTTTTGCGGGTGGAGGTATTAATCGATTCAAGCAACATTTAGCTGGAACTAAAGGAGAAGTGGAACAATGCCGCAAATGTCCTCCGGATGTTCGTCATCAAATGCTTCTGAATCTTCAGGGGAATGTTGAAAAGAAAAGGAGAGCTAGAGAAATGGAAGCAGATTTCAATCCGTATAGCTCTAAACAAAGAGAGCATGAGGAGAGGATGATTAGACAATTAGAGGATGATTGTAAAGGCGATGATGATGATAATGACGATGATGTTGCTGAAGTTGATGGTAAGAAGCTAATGTTACCACCAAAGGTTGCCAATAAAGGAAAGAGTAAAATCACTGGTGCTGTTAAACAATCGTCTGTAAGATGTGGAAAACAGAAAGAAAATATAACATTAGGGGCATATTTTATTCCAAGAACAACTCATGGTGCTCAAAAGTCTCTCCAAAGTTGTTGGAAAAACAAAGAAGCTGTCGAACGATGTGATCTTGCTATAGCAAAATGGATGATTGATGCATGTGTACCATTCAATGCTGCAAACTCTGTTTACTATCAACATGCTATAGATGGTATAACAGCCATGGGTCCTGGTTATAAAGGACCAAATTTCCATGCTCTTCGTGGTTATTACCTAGCAAAGGCGGTTGATGAAGTGAAGATTTTTGTTGAGAGTTATCGAGAAACTTGGAAGAAGACCGGTTGTACATTAATGGCTGATGGATGGACAGATCAAAAGAGGAGAACTTTAATTAATTTCTTAGTATATTGCCCTAAAGGAACTGTTTTTTTAAAAACAGTAGATGCATCAGAGGCCTCAAAGACTGCTGTGTTGTTGCATAAATTATTTAGAGAGGTTGTTTTATTTGTTGGGCCTGAAAATATTGTGCATATGGTGACTGATAATGCTTCTAATTATGTTGCTGCTTGCAAGTTGTTAGTGGAAGAATTTCCTTCAATATTTTGGTCTCCATGTGCTGCTCATTGCATCAACCTCATACTCCAAGATGTTGGTAAGCTACAGTCAGTTTGTTCTGTTGTTAATCATGCTTCTAGTATTACAAAGTATATTTATAATCATTGTTATCCACTATATTTGATGAGGAAGTTAACTGGAGGGAAAGAAATACTTCGACCTGCTCCTACTCGCTTTGCTACTAATTTCATAACTTTGCAAAGCATTTTAGTACACAAAGATAATTTGAGAGCTATGGTGACATCTAGAGAATGGGTCTCCTCTGCTTATGCTAAAGATAACAAAGGAAAAAGGTTTGTTGATAATGTATTGAACTCTATGTTTTGGGAAGAATGTACATCAATTGTACTAATGACCGAACCATTGGTTCGAGTTCTACGAATTGTTGATAGTGATGATAGACCTGCTATGGGATATTTATATGAGGCTATCCATTCTGCAAAGGAAGAAATGTTGAGGAGATTTCAAAAGAAAAGAACTAAGGTGCAACCTTTCATAGACATCATTAACAATAGATGGGATGGACAATTGTATAGGAAGCTTTATGCAGCGGGATTTTGGTTGAATCCTCGATTTCAGTATGATGTCAATCTAATGGATAGATATATAAACACCATTTCCGGACTTCTAGATGTTGTTGAGAAGTATGCAAATGGAAATGCAATTCTGCTAAGCAAGCTTACAAGTGAAATGAAGTTGTTTAGAAATGCAGAACATGACTTTGGTAGAGTGTCTGCGAAAAATGATCGCACCCTTTTACCTCCAGGTATGTAATTATTTTCATATTCAAAGTAATTTAAAAATATTATCTTGATATAATCTAACTTATTAATTTTGTATAGAGATGAATGGTGGGTGCTGTATGGAACTTGTGCTCCAAATCTCCAAAAGCTAGCTATACGAGTTTTAAGTCAAACTTGTAGTTCTTCAGGATGCGAGAGGAATTGGAGTATTTTTGAGCACATCCACTCTAAGAAGAGAAATCGATTGGAGCATCACAGACTTAATGACCTAGTTTATGTCCACTATAATCTGAGATTAAAACAAAAGTATTTTCTTTTCTCTAATTCTTCAAAAGTTATTTATATTATTACATAGCATCATTGATACTTATATTATGTACTTTAACTTTGATTTTGTAGAAATTATTGGAAAGGAAGGAATTATGATCCAATTAATTTTGAGGCATTTTCTGACACTGAAAATTGGATAGTAGAAGATGATCCATCATCTTTAACAACTGAAGAAGTAGAGATCTTTCGTCGTGATTTATCAAACATGACTATTCAAGATACTTTAAATGAAGGTAATGGAAGATTTGATCTTTCACTTTGTGTCATGATTATCATGTTTATTGATTAAGTATGTTTCAATTGTAGATTTGATAAATATAAATGAGATTGAAGATGACTGTGATGATGAAGATACACAAGAGCATGATGATGTTTCAATAGACATTAATGAGGTTGGCTCAATTCCATTGGTATTTGATTCAAATTTTGCTCCTATGGACACTGAAGAAGTCAATGCCTATATTCAACCAAAGTAAAGATATTGTGTAGAAAAAATATGATTATTCCAAAGAGGTCTTGTACTTTACCATTTTTTTCTTTTTTTTTTAATTATATTAGTGTTAAGTGTTGAACATATTTTAAAATCTTTTGTTTTCTTTATGCAGCTGAAGATGTTGATTTATGGATTCTAATGCAAAATGGAGTTAAAATGTTGATTTATGGATTATAATGCAAACTAGAGTTGAATGTTGCCACCTTATTTTTATTATGTTAAATGTTTGTTTATTTGAAGATAAATGCATTGTCTAATCTATTAATGCTAATTAATTATGCTAGTACATATGTTAATGTGATATTTTATGTTAAAAAAATCATATTAATGTGTGTTTTTGTTGTTGACCCAGGTTGACCCGGGTCAACCCACAAGACCCGTGACCCAGTCATTTTACCGGGTCAACTACCGGGTCGGGTCTGATAACTATGACTAAAAAAGAGGAGGCAGGGTTGGAAAACACACTACCTAAGATGGTTGACGGCTTGAAGGCACACTAAAAAGGAGGCATGGTTGGAAAACGCACTACCTAAGATGGTTGACGGCTTAAAGGCGCACTAAAAAGGAGGCAGGGTTAGAAAACACACTACCTAAGGTGTGAGGGCTCGAAGGCCTACTCAAAAAGAAGGTAGATAAGGCTTGAAAGCACACTACCTAAGATGTGAGGGCTCGAAAGCCCACTAAAAAAGGAAGCAGGGTTAGAAAACACACTACCTAAGGTGTGAGGGCTCGAAGGCCCCCTCAAAAAGAGGGTAGATAAGGCTTGAAAGCACACTACCTAAGATGTGAGGGCTCGAAAGCCCACTAAAAAAGGAGGCAGGGTTAGAAAACACACTACCTAAGGTGTGAGGGCTCAAAGGCCCACTCAAAAAGAGGTGATGGTGAGACACTGATCTGTCAAGGATGAAAGTAATGTATCATGATCAATATGCATGTATACTTACCTGAGAAATATAGGTCCCCTTTTCTTCATGGAGTTCTCCTTTCCTCAAAAGTTTGAGTCTCTGATAGTAAGCTTCGATGGCTCTTTCGATGGCTCTTTTCGCTCTTGCTTACTCGAGTCATATCTTGTGATTTTGACCACTTGGAAGGACTTGATATCATCATACTTCTTTGTCCTCCGCCCCTTTATCTCAAGAGTTGCCAATTTTGCCCAATAGTTTCTTAGAAAAGGAATCATGGAGCCAGCTCTACCAGATGTTTTTTTATTGCCCCCTAGCTTGATCATGCCCCCAAATATTCAATTCAGGTTTGGAGATGAGGCTATATGAAGGAAGGTTTGGTTTTTGACAAGGAGTTGTTTTCATGCAGAATTTTTGGAATTTCAAAGCTATTCCCGCATTAACGTAAATCATTTTGACATCGATTCAAAGCAGACTCATTCTGAAGAAATTCAAGTGATTCCTATAGAGAGGTTTTCAGATGTGATGAAAACTTTTTGTTTTGATTTTGGTGAAAAATATGAAGTGACATTTGGTTGGTCACAAAAGGTTGAAATTTCAATTTGAGGGTTAATGAGAACCGTGTTTCGATGAAAATGTGAAGAACACGAAGTGACATCTGGTTGGTCACAAAAAGGTTTAAATTTCAATTTGAGGGTTAATGAGAACCGTGTTTCAAAGCATTCATTTTATTTGCATGAATAATGATTTTGTTTTGTATGAGAAAGCTTTGCCTACCAATCCAGATTGCTTGCCTTTGATTAGAAAGGGCTTGATTAGGCACGTAATGTAGGCTTGGGCTCTTGGCTATGAAGAAAAGGATATTCGTTGGCTCAAAAGGTGTTTAAGGGACTTTAAGACTAAGGATCACTAGTGCTTATATCCCAAACTTTTTGTTCATACATTTGTGGACCTTGGATTTGATTTGTAAAATGGTCCACGGTGCCCCCCAGTGTTGGGCTTGGGCTCTTTCTCTTTGTTTTTGTTTTCTTCATTTGATTTTGAGCACCATTGCATTGGCTTTTTTTTTTTGCTCAAAATTTTTGAATCCTTTGGATTTTTCTTCATGCCCCCCAGCTTTGTATGGGCACCTTCAATTGATTGAGAATTTTCTTTTATGCCCCCCAGTATTGTTTGGGCATTTTCAATCATTGAGGTTTTTCATGCCCCCAAGAGTTATTCGTTCACTTTTAATCATTAAGGATTTTTGGCACTTGCCCCCCAGTGTAGGGTGTGATCCTAGCCAGGGTTATTTTTCAAGAAAAATTTATTAGGCTCAAAAGGGGACTGTAAAGGATATATTTCAGTCCTGTGAAAAAGATTATCAAAGATGACCTTTCTTCATCTCAAATGCATGCATTTAGGATCGGTAAGCCTTGCTTTCATGCGAGTATGCAGAGGGATTTCTCATTATTCATGCAAATAAAACTCCGCTTTTGGAGTCACTTCATGGTGTTTTTGTTTTTGTGGGTTTTCTAGGTGTATGGTTACCTCTCTAAGGAATCACCTGAATTTCCAGAACTTGTTTGTTTAAACAAACACCAACATGATTTCTGTTTTTGTACTAAACTTTGATTTCCCAAAAATCCTTTGTGAAAACATGCATAGTTTTGGAAGAAAGGGGAAACACGCCCAAAGATTCTTGCCGCAATGGTTTTGTAAGTACAAAGGTGTGCTCAGTATGAAAAGAAAACACATGATTTTATTAACAGGAAAGGCTTATTTGACAGAGAAAGTCTTGTGGCATTATGAGCTGAATTGCCAACAAAACAAAAACAGGTTGAAACATACATGATCAAACAAAAGGAAATCATTGGGTAAGCTCCATCTTCCCATTCTCTAGAAGAATTTTGTCCTCTATCCTCGAGAGTGCACATTGCCTTCTTCACACTTTGCTCTTGCCATCGGTGCTTTGAGGTTTCCAGAGCATTCCCCCTCTAGTGCATTCACTGACCCAGTACCTGAAGCATGATTGGGTAAAGGGTTCGAACTCACGTTTGGAGTTCCTTCGAAGGTTACCCATCCAGCTTTAATCAAATGCATGAGCCTCTTCTTAAAGGCACTGCAAGCATGAATGTTGTGTCCTGCGGCACCAGCATGATACTCGCAAGTGAGGTCGAGCTTGTACCAGTTGGGGTAAGGTGGTTGCAAAAGTGTCAAAGGTTCTGGAGCTATATGCCCGATGCTTAGTAGCTTTTGGTACATCTCATTTAAAGGCAACGGTAATGGAGGTAGTTGCTCTTGGACTCTTTGGTGTTTGGTTTGAGGCTCAGGTTTTCTTGTGAGGAATGTAGGGCTGAGATTGATGTTAGAAATTTGGGGTGAAGGGGATGGAGTGTGATAGTTCTGGAATGGGTTCTTCCTACCCATATATCCACTTTCAACATAGTCGACCTCTTTCTTTTTATCTTCAAAGCCCCTTTTCTCCACAGATGCAGAGATTCTACCACTCTTTACTCCTTGCTCTATGCGTTCAGCTACTGCCACAGTGTCAGTAAATTGTTGGGCCGAACTACCAATCACATGCTCGTAGTATGGGTCCTTGAGCGTGTTGGCAAATAGAGTGACCATCTCTTTATCCAAGAGTGGAGGATGTACTTGAGCAGCTAGGTCTCTCCACCTTTGAGCATATTCCCTTATGCTTTCCTTATCCCTTTTCTCTAGGTTGGACAAACTGGTTCTGTCAGGAGTGATGTCCATATTATACTTGTATTGCTTGACAAAAATTTAATTATGTTATTGGACTTAATTTTTATGCAAATTTGTCCAATAATCATTTAATTTGACCTTGAATTTGCATTTTTTTCTCCGATTTTGGGCACAATGGGGCGCCGAAAGGCCTTGAATTTCCTCCGAAAATTGCAAATTGATTTTTGCCTATTTTGCCTACTTTTCTTGATCAGCTTTCTCCATGTTGCCAGCCTGAATTTTATTTTTTTTATTTTTATTTTGAAAAAAAATGAATTTTGAGGAATAACCCAGAATTGGGTTATGACAAGCAGGATAGCAGCGGCAACAGTTCTCGTACCTCTCCAAACATGGGCGAAATATACAAGTTCCAAGGTTGCCTTCATACGGTTAAAGAGGCTATCACAGTGGGCATTCATCTTTGTACACATATCATCATAATAAGTATAAGGGTCACTAATATTTTCGCAAAGCTTGTTAATCATATCTGAAACTGCAGCATGGTTACCTAGCCTGTGGGTAATGATTTTTTTTTCCGACTAGCAAACCCACGTCTTCTGCACTGTCGATAAGATGGTCCATAAACTTAATGTAACTGCATACGTAAGCTTCATTAACCCCAAAATTCAAAAACATGAAACAGCTGTTAGAACTATTTAGCTTGTCATAACTCAATTTTGGCTCTTTGACTTTTAATTTAATTTTTACAGGGTTTAAAATGAAAAATTAAAAGATCAGAGATTTATTTCGATGAAAAGTGTGATTTGTCAACTTCCGTGAAAATTAAGGACTACAATGTGCTTTTATCATTCTATCTTTATCTTCAAGATAATCCCTATCTTCAAGATAATCTTTATCTTCGAGATAATTCTTATCTTTAAGATAATGATAGTTATCCGCTTTCAAATTTGATTCTTAATTAAATTCAAACTTCAAAAAAGAAAATGAGTTTGATTGAAACTTGGTTTCTCACAAGCGAAGGGACTCTGGCACTATAAATACATATCTCAGGGTATGAAAAAGGAGGAGAGGAGGACGATTAGAGAGAAACCCTAAAAAGAAAACTCTAGAAGAAAGCCATTACCCGAAACCTACAAAAAAAATAAAAAAGGACATTAAAAAAAAAACAGAGCAATACAAACCGAAAACCAGAGCAAAAACCCAGACCCAATTTCAAAAAGAGATGCTCTCGACCTCTTCTTCGGTGGCTCCAATTTCAGAGGCATTGTTTTTATTGCTTGAGAAGGAGCGAACAAAAAAAAAAACAAAAGGGAGCATACAGCAGAGACAGAAACACAGAAGGAGAGAAGTTAGCTTTGGCCAATCAAGACATCTCCGCCATTGTCTTCGTCATCAAGCTCCAGCACCAGGCAGACATTGAGAGAGACAAGGAGAACAAGAGAAGCAAAAAAGACTATAGGTAGGGAAAGCAAGAAAGAGGCAGGCTGATCAAGAACCATGGCGACCGCCTCCAAGAGCACTGTAAGCGGCTTCTACTTCTTAATTTTGTTGCAACTAATTAGCATTTACACCGTGCAAGTGAATTTTAATTCACCCCCGATCTTTAGCAACACGCGCGTGCGTTAAAGCGCAGCGTGTTGCTCACTCAAAACCAGTCAACCGGCTTGGGCCAATGATCGCGGCCGGTCGAGTCCAGTCTTGACCTAAATAAATTTATTTGATTTTTTTATTCACTGACGCCAGAGTCAGGAATAAAAAAATACGAATTTAAATTTATTTTATAGCTACGTACTATTTATCAACGCCAGAGTTGGAAATATTTGTAGTTAAATATTCACTGGCGCCAGAGTCAGGAATATTACACGCAAACCATCATGCATATGTATTGGACATGGTCTAAGGCTTTCACACATCACTCATCTTATTTTTAAAATACATGTGGTATCAACTTTAAGATAAGTGGAGGAGTAACGGCACCCCAATGGCTTTAGCCTGGGTAAAGCTCGTGAAACTATCCAACTCTCGCATGATTGTTTGCTTGACAGTGGTCGATATGCCAAACTGATATTACTCAGGGCCTCTATCTTCACGCTGCTTGTAAACCTCATATCAACCTTTCGAGGGCGATCACTGAGCATGCGAAAGACCGTTGAGACTAGATAGCAAAACTACCCTGATGCATTTAATGACTAGAACCTATCCTTTAGGTTAATCCCTGCGTAAATTCATTGAGATAAGCTTAAATGTGCTTTCGGGTGACATAATGACCGATATTCCTAAGATAATAACTGTTGAGTATGGATTCGAGTCTGAATCCTTGCAAATGACCGAGGAGACTGCCCTAAACTGGATGTCAGTGAGATACCGCTACTCAAAGACATTAGATGCATAGTGAAAGACACCAAGAATGTGGCTGAAAGCTCAGATGACAAAATGCTAAACAGATCTCCTCTCGGTATTGCAATGAATATCAGATTTGGATCTGACCACACATTTAAAGAATAGCGATCGTTATGTTACCCCCCAAAAGGCGAATCCATACCCAATATGTTGTATTCATCTTCATGCATGTTGGAACATACAATTATGACCTGTTATAATATCGCACTCCAGGTGAAATATAGGTCCCCCATTGAAACCTACCTATAACAATCATTTGAAAAAAAGACAAATGGAAAACGAAGAAAGAGCCCAGTTGGAAGCCCCACACCGAAAAGAGATGGAAAGTCGTCAGGCTTACTAGCCTACTTGAACAAGCCTTGAGATCTAAACCTGAAGAAGCAAAATCTACAGCTCAGCCTGAACCTATGCTCGTAAATCCACAGAATCTGGGGGCAAATGAGGTGTCTCAACAGTCTATGTATTCCCAATTTGCTCAACCAG
The DNA here is from genome assembly GCA_015852605.2 of Populus deltoides. Taxonomy (NCBI): domain Eukaryota; kingdom Viridiplantae; phylum Streptophyta; class Magnoliopsida; order Malpighiales; family Salicaceae; genus Populus; species Populus deltoides. The sequence goes on along the minus strand of CM027586.2, from coordinate 17,761,011 downwards.
CATATCCCATAGGAATGTCATCTACCATTGACCTTATAATAAAGGAATCTCAAAAGAACAAGGTGGTAAAAGAAGATGGCCTGGATAAAAGGGCTGTCTTGGAACAAAGGCTGAGGGCATTCGAGGGAACTAGCCTACATGACCATATAAAAGCTGCTGAGATGTGTTTGGTACCTAACGTAGTCATACCTAAGAAGTTTAGAGTGCCGGAATTCGTCAAATATACAGGAACTCAATGCCCTGTAACTCATCTCAAGACATACTACAACAAAATGGTTAAGGTAGTCTATGACGAGAAACTGTTAATTCACTTCTTTCAAGACAGTTTGAGTGACGTTGCCTTCACTTGGTATATGCGGTTGGACAATACCAAGGTTAAAAAATGGAAGGATTTAGTTGATGCCTTCATGAGGCAAGATAAGTTCAATATAGACGTGGACCCTGATCGTTTAAACTTGCAAGCTATGGAGAAGGACAACAAGGAGTCCATAAGAAAATACACTCGAAGATGGAGGAAGGTAGCTGCACAGGTTAACCCTTCTATGTTGGAAAAAAAGATGATCAGTTTATTTTCCAACAGCTTTAAAGCTCCGTACTTTGAATACTTGGTTAGAAGCTCTACGCAACATTTCACTGACCTGGTTGTTATAGTTGAGAGGATTGAACAAGTCATTGGGTTATGTAAGATTGCTAACCTAATTGAGAAGAACGGTTTCACTGAAGGTGGTTGCCAAGACACTTATCGTTCCCATAGCTAATTGCTTCACACCAATTTTTAGAAATCAACTATCTTGAAGATAAAGCTATGGTGATATTATTGATTGTTGAAGAGATGCCCTTGTCAAGGAGAATGAATGATTCCAGAAATTCCAATCAATGATTGTTAAATGTTTAGCCCCTTTATATGCTATCATGCCAATATTCATAGCCCAAGATGTTGTCATAAGTTCTTTGTTGTTGAACTTCTTTTCCAAACTTTCAATGAAAATAATGAGTTTATCATTCAATCGTGTTTACGACCAAGCATTATTCACTTTTCTAAGATAGTTTTCTTATAAAGACTTACAAACACATCTTTGAAGCCTTGCGCGATCTCATAGACGCAATTCATCTCTTTTACCAAAATCAGTTCCCTATTGGAGTTTTGAAAAAAAATTGATCTGGCATTTTGATTTCAAAAATAATTTGATGTTTATTCAAAAATGATATTTTTGGCATTCTACTTGTAGAATGACAAATGAATCAAGCAACTCCTTCATAGAGGTGACCAAACTCTAAAGAAAAAAAAGAAATAAATAAACACCCTTACCCCACGACTCTTGAATCATGTGTGTTTAAATGTATGAATAATGGTATGTAGTGAACTTGTTGCTCATGACCCTTGAAATGCATCTTTGCAAAGACCAAACCATCACACTAGTTGAGGTCAAAGTTTATTGATCTTAACTGCTTGCGCTTGAAATGAGGAAAAGCCATTTTTGTTATTCTTTTCACATTCTGAAATAAGTACATCCCTTGCGATCCCTTTTTGAGCCTAAATAATTTTTCTTTCATAAAAAAATCCCGACTAGGATCACACCCCACACTGGGGGCAAGTGAAATTTCAATGATCAAGAAAGATAATAAAGCCGTGAGAAAGCCAAAAGGCTTTGAGCCCAAGAAACTCAAATACTAGGGGGCATGCCCAAATCACAAGAAAAAGTGATAACCAAGATAAAGTGAGTACGCTCTAGCAAAGCAATGAAAAAGAAAAAAGAAAAAAAGGGCAAATCAAAGAAGAGCGGCAAAAGAAAATATGAATGACGTCAAGAGTTAAACTGTTGATAGTGATCTTCAGTCTTTGAAACCCTGAAACACTCTTTGAGCCTTATGAATCCTTTTCTTTCATAGCCAAAAACCACAGCCTATGTTACGTACCTGTAGAAGTCCTTTCTAATCAAGCAAGCAAGCAATCTAGAACAATAAACAATGCTCTCAAAATGCAAAGAATATTTTTTCATAAGATTCATGATATCAAGAATAAACTACTCATTATTATTCATGCTGATAAAAATAAATGTTCAAAAAAAGAGACAAGTTTTTTCTCATACAAAACCTCGAGCTTTTTCTCGAGCCCTTCACTTCGAAACAAAAGGTCATCTCATGACATATTTTCACGAAGACCTCATTGCCAAACACAAAAGCAAATAATCTCTTTTTCAAGAAAGAAAATAACCAAGGAGTTGCAAGATTTCAAAAGCAAATTGTTTTAGACTCGCATCGAAATAATTTTTGTTTTAAAAATGCAAGATCAAGATTTCAAGATTCATTCTAGACTCATACTTCTTCACCAAACTGAAAAGGAGAGAAATGAGAGATTGGTCTATTAAAACTATTATTTGTCTAAGTCGCTGACAAAGCACATGTAGGGGGCAATGACTAGTACAAGGGGGCAACATTGTGTTTAAAGAAAAGGAACATTTCCTACAACAAGACAAGGGGGCATTTTGGTTTACGAAAGACAGTTTGATCCTTTCAGCAAGTGACACCAAATATTTTTATCAGTGAGACGAGGAGTAATGAATGATCCCCTCAAACTATTTGACAAGACAGAAAATCTCTAGCAAGCAAGTGGGTCACAATGGGCACCACAAAGGCTGAGTTGTGCAAACAAATCTAGAAAAAGTCTTATATGGGCTAACTCGAGTGGGCTAGAAAGCCAAACGACAAAGATGACTCAAATCAGATAGCAATATCTCACCAACCAAGCCACAAGAAGACTAAGAAGAAATGGGGGGCCTATATTTCAAATCAGGTAAAGATGCATGCATATCATTTAAACTTTGAGACATTGGACAATGAGTTTTGCAAATTTTATTAGAAAAAATTCTGACGGAATCCATCAAGCGGAAGGCCAACTTGAAATGGCGAACATTGAAATTGCTTTTGAAAAAATTTTCACTTTTGAGAATTTTTCAACCTAGGCAGGCCGCCCATGAGAATTAGGCCACCTGAAAAAATCTCTCTATTTTCCCACCACCTTTCAGTTTCCACTCTTGAGGTAGTGCATTTCTTTTCGAGCATGCCTTCGAGCCCTCGACCATCAAAGGTAGTGCATTTCCTATCCTACCTCCTTTCAAGTGCGTCTTCGAGCCCTCGTCTTATTTCTTTTCGAGCACGCCTTCAAGCCCTCGACCATCAAAGGTAGTGCATTTCCTATCCTACCTCCATTCGAGCGCGCCTTCGAGCCCTCGTCTTATTTATTTTCGAGCGCGCTTTCGAACCCTCGCCTTATTTATTTTCGAGCACGCCTTCGAGCCCTCGACCATCAAAGTCAGTGCATTTCCTATCCTACCTTCTTTTGAGGGCGCCTTCAAGTCCTCATTTCCCTCGAGCTTCCATCTATTGAATAATGCGCCTTCGAGCCCTATCATGTCTTAAAAAAAAATCCTCGTGTTTTTCCATTGGGCAGGTAACCCAGTACAATGTGACCAACTGGGCCGGTAACCCATTACAATGTGACCCCATTACAATGTGACCAACTGGGCAGGTAACCCATTACAATGTGACCATCTGAAAAATCCTCGTATTTTTCCACTGGGCAGGTAACCCATTACAATGTGACCAACTGGGCCGGTAACCCATTATAATATGACCATCTGGGCAGGTAACCCATTACAATGTGACCAACTGGGCCGGTAACCCATTATAATGTGACCATCTGGGCAGGTAACCCATTACAATATACCATCCACTGGGCAGGTAACCCATTACAATGTGACCATCTGGGCAGGTAACCCATTACAATGTGACCAACTGGGCAGGTAACCCATTACAATGTGACCATCTGGGTCGGTAACCCATTACAATATACCATCCTATACTGGGCAGGTAACCCATTACATTGTGACCATTTGGGCCAGTAACCCATTACAATATACCATCCTATACTGGGCAGGTAACCCATTACAATGTGACCATCTGGGTTGCTAACCCATTACAATATACCATCCTGTACTGGGCAGGTAACCCATTACAATGTGACCATTTGGGCCGGTAACCCATTACAATATACCATCCTATACTGGGCAGGTAACCCATTACAATGTGACCATCTGGGCCGGTAACCCATTACAATATACCATCACAAAAAAAATCCTTGTATTTTTCAATCATCGGGCAGGTCGCCTGGAACAATTAGACCACTCGCGAAACCCTTTTCGCATTTTATTCTTTATCAGGCAGGTCGCCTGGAACAATTAGACCATTTTTTTAAAAAAAAGCAAAAAAATGAATCAAAAAAAAAGAGAGAGAAAAAAAAAGAAGGAAAAGAGGAAGGGCTTTCACAATTATTCTTCTTTACAAAACTTACTATACAAAGTCAAAAGAAAATAAATTTTCTAATGCATTTGCACCGTAAGCATTGTAAAGAGGGGGCAACTGTCATAACCCAATTTTGGCCCTTTGACTTTTAATTTAATTTTTACAGGGTTTAAAATGAAAAATTAAAAGATCAGAGATTTATTTCGATGAAAAGTGTAATTTGTCAACTTCCGTGAAAATTAAGGACTATAATGTACTTTTATCATTCTATCTTTATCTTCAAGATAATCCCTATCTTCAAGATAATCTTTATCTTCAAGATAATTCTTATCTTTAAAATAATGATAGTTATCCGCTTTCAAATTTGATTCTAAATCAAATTCAAACTTCAAAAAAGAGAATGAGTTTGATTGAAACTTGGTTTCTCACAAGCAAAGGGACTCTGGCACTATAAATACATATCTCAGGGTATGAAAAAAGGGGAGAGGAGGACGATTAGAGAGAAACCCTAAAAAGAAAACTCTAGAAGAAAGCCATTGCCCGAAACCTAAAAAAAAAAATAAAAAAGGACATTAAAAAAAACAGAGCAATACAGACCAAAAACCAGAGCAAAAACTCAGACCCAATTTCAAAAGGAGATGCTCTCGACCTCTTCTTCGGTGGCTCCAATTTCAGAGGCATTGTTTTTATTGCGTGAGAAGGAGCGAACAAAAAAAAAACAAAAAGGAGCATACATCAGAGACAAAAACAGAGAGGAGAGAAGTTAGCTTTGGCCAATCAACACATCTCTACCATTGTCTTCGTCATCAAGCTCCAGCACCAAGCAGACATTGAGAGAGACAAGAAGAACAAGAGAAGCAAAAAAGACTAGAGGCAGGGAAAGCAAGAAAGAGGCGGTGATCAAGAACCAGGCGTACCGCCTCCAGCAGACTGTAAAGCGGCTTCTACTTCTTCATTTTGCTGCAGCTAATTAGCATTTACACCGTGCAAGTGAATTAAAATTCACTTGCACGCAGTAGCAACAGCTGGCGTGCGTTAAAACCACAGCGTGTTGCTCGACTTGATCAGCCAGTCACCGGCTTGGGCCGATGACTGCCCCGGGCCGGTGAGTCTAGCCACATGGGAAATTTGAATGACCCGACCCAAAAAAAATAAAAAAATAAAAAATAGAAAAATAAAAAGTAAAAAAATAAAAAACAAAGATGTGTGTATGTATAAATAAAAAATAAATATGAATTTATTATTTTTATTTATTGGCCTTGAGTCGAGAATAAAAATATTGATTCACATTTATTTCATTGTATTTTATTTAAATTACATAAAAATAAAAAAATATGCATGCAAAAATAAAATAAAATAAAGTAAATTTATTGGTTTATTCACTGATGCCAGAGTCAGGAATAAAGATACTGATGTAAATTTATTTTATTGTATTTTACTTTTATTTAGTTACATAAAAAATGTGTATGCGTAAAAAAATAAATTTATTTGATTTTTTTATTCACTGACGCCAGAGTCAGGAATAAAAAAATACAGATTTAAATTTATTTTATAGCTACGTACTATTTATCAACGCCAGAGTTGGAAATATTTATAGTTAAATATTCACTGGCGCCAGAGTCAGGAATATTACACGCAAACCATCATAGCATAAACCAACAAAACATTAGCAATTTATGACAAAACCAGCAATGCAGGCTGCCTCAGGCATGACGTTTAAGGGGTGATAATATCTTCTCTTTTGCATAACCAGTCCCGTACCATAGAATCTCTGCTAACTAGTCAGGTTTCCTAGTAACCATAATACTAGGTGGCGACTCCTTAAACAAAGAATATCCCCATTAAAGAACAGGATGCCAGAAATCTATTCTTTTTCAAAGATTTAATTTTTAAGGCCGCCGCAATGTCGGGTGTGACATAGCTCACAGAGCGTCTTTAAATAACAATATTTTCTAAATGCGATCTGCAACAAAGACACAAATTATATCACTTCCATATCCAAATGAAGCCAAGTAAAGGCACGGCTGAACAGCAATTGTAACACCATTCGTCGTTATTACCTCTACTTCTGTGCAAATCTATAGATCGTTATCACTTCCTGCCTCTTATCTGTCGTTGTTCATTTCTTTGATTTTCATGTTTTTGTCTAATTCATTGTTAGTTAAACTGGGGATATTGAAATGGAGATCATGCTTTAATTTTCCAGCTTCATTTAATCAGAAGATGATCTTAAAAGAAGAAAATATTGAGGGGGAAAGGACATCACATAGGGCACAAGTACAAACTCAATTTTAGGACAACACAGCAAGGAATTGATACAATATTATTAGTTCAGAACTACACAAACCCAAAGTTTAACTGCAATGTAACAATAATAATCCAATCCATCATTACGAAGGAATAATAAAATTAAGCAAGATAAAATCCTAGAATAATGATTTTACGGAAGTTATAGTCTGTATCAAAGTGAGCATCAGGAGGATAGCAGCTGCAACAGTTCCCGTGCCTCTCCAAACATGGGCGAAATATACAAGTTCCAAGGTTGCCTTCATACGGTTAAAGGGGCTATCATAGTGGTCATTCATCATTTTACATATATCATCATAATAAGTGTAAGGGTCATTAATATTTTCGCAAAGCTTGTTAATCATAACTGAAACTGCGGCATCGTTACCTAGCCTGTGGGTAATGATTTTCTTTTCGACTAGCAAACCCACGTCTTCTGCACTGTCGATAAGATGGTCCATAAACTTAATGTAACTGCATACGTAAGCTTCATTCTGGTACAAGCACTGCTCCAAGGCCATGATATTTCGTACAGCACGTTCGAAGTGGTAATCAACTTCCAAGAGTGGTATTTTCAACACTCCTTTCTCAAATGTTATGTTAAGCAAACATTTGTCTTCGGCGACCTCAAACTCGACTCCTGCCGCGCGAAGCTTGACAGCACTATGCCTCAGCATGATAGGATTACTGGATCCATTAAGCTTCCTGGCTCCATTCAACATAAAATTTCTTAGTAAATCAGTGAAATGTCTGCTTTTCTTTACACTCTGGTTGGTTTCTACCTTTTTTAAAAACGTGTAATTTTTAGAATGAGAGGTAACAAGATTGAAAAAAGGAATGGCTGTTGGATCTTGGCGAGCACGATTGTACTTGTCATATATTTTCTGAATAATGAAGAAAGGTAGTTGGTTTTCAAGTAGGATCAAGTCTTCTCGTATGTCCAATATCGTCCTAGGCTCAAACCTGTTATGACCTTCATCATTATTCGAATATTCCCTCATAAACTCAATGATGAAGATAGCATCCAGCAGGACCATCTCTATGAAATCACTTTTCTTCATTGGTTCGAATTCCTCTGAATAACAGCCTCGGAGACGCTCTTCTTGATTCTGAATGCTGCTCATAATATCTCTTATTTTCTCCATATCCATCCCAATATGTTCAGTAAACTTTTTGTAATATCTCAATTTCTCGTTTTCCATGGCCTGAAGTTTTTTATTTTTGCGGTGAAGAGGACCTATTGAAATCAGTAGTGGATAGTAGGCTTGCCAATGTACGTTTTGAACCCGTTTGGACACCCTGTAGATACAACAGTACTCAGAACAGTCCGGTTGAGAGGGCAACCGTTTCAGCTTAGTATCCAGCTGTGCAAAAAGTTCTCCAGTCATCTTATTTTCTGAAGCACTTGGCTTATCCTCTTCCATATCGCTTCCCATGTTTGAAGCACTTGCAATAAATTTACCCTTTTCCAGTCTGCAAATTCGGTGAAACAAACCAAGAATGAATGGAAGGCATATATATATAGTTTAATTTTTAGTTTTTTCCCCTTAGAACAAGGCAGTTTTTGAGATATATTTTACCAAACTAACATAGAAATTTCTATGTTATTTCACAAAATTAAAGCACCTTTACCATACAATTACATGACTACATTTGTCCATGTAAATTTTTAGAAGCAGTGCTATAAGAAAATTTCATATGAACTGTAATAATAACTCCTTTTGAAAATGTACTCAATCGATTTAGTTAATTATCACTTAACACGTGAATTTATATAAAAATTTAATATAATTTGTTTGCATGCATAGTAATTAATTTTCAAAATTTTAAATCCCGACTATATAGTTGAGGAACAATATTATTGTTTTTTAGAAGGAAACTATAAATTTATTTAATTGTTTTTTTTATCATATCTGGTTGCTTTTTGGTTGCATAGTTGAGTAAGAATATTAGTGTGTAGAATTTGGAAAATGGGATACGATCAATCTTAAATTGATATAATTGAAAAGGTGATGGATGATCCATGTTGGTGGGACCAATATTAGGTGTAATAATAAAAGAGAGGAAATTAATAAATAATGGTTTGAAATGAAAGACAAACTTATGTAGTTGGCTTTTCATAAAGTATAACGTTGGTGGGCCTGTTGTTGATAAACTGGTGTCGGAAAAAAACAGAAGTTTCTTTTTAGCAAATTGGATCACAAGGATTTCTCTCCCGGTTCTAAAACACTTTAATTAATTATATATATATATATATATATATAACCCTCTTTGAGGTATTGTAAAATTACAAAAATGGGACATGCTTTTTTTAGTAAATGAATAATATTAATTTCAGTCAATTTTGTTTTCAGTTTTCTTTTTAATATTTTTTTCTAATTTTTAAAATTTCTTAATTGATCTATATATTTTCTTCTAAACATTGATTAAGGACATTTGTGATACCTGAAGGCAGTGAGGGTTGTTATAATTTACCTCTCTCTCTCTCTTTTTATTTTTCTATGTATAATCAAATAGGTTTTATTTTTCAAAAATTGGAGTGAGAAGCTGCTCTTTCCCCGAGAACCAAGCGATCATAATTTGACTTCAAGGCCAAGAACACCTACCTCACGTCCAAATAACAGTGACCGGAGGCGATGAGACCTTTGGCCGCATGAGCATCGACAGTGATAACATCTTGAGGCCTACATATAATGAAAAAGGAGGTGAAAGAACCGGGGAAGGGGGATTATTACAGTCTGTATTGCAGCTTCATGAAAGAATATTTGAATTAAGATGGGAAACTTTACCTCTGGGTGGCATCCATATGGAAGATTTGCAGTGAAGGCAATATCTCTAGCGTTATCGGATCTGAAACTTTAGGAGGAATGCGCCGATCATACCTGACATTTGGTTAGATGAGAAAATAGAACCCTTTTTATTCATTTACTAAAAAATTTAAAAATTAGAAAAAAATATTAAAAAGAAAACTCAAAACAAAATTGACTGAAATTAATATTATTCATTTCCTAAAAAAAGCATGTCCCATTTTTTTTATATCCTTTCTCTATTTTTTTTTAAGTTCTTAATTTAACTACCTTTCTTAAATAATAATTAACGGCATTATTTATTCAAGAGGATGTTTTTGTAATATTTAATTAAATGTGGAGGGATTCTTTATTAAATCTTTAAGCTTTTGAGTGATTTTTGTAATTTTACAATACCTCAAATAGTTTGCTATTTGAATAAATCTTATTAATATTCTCCTTCAATTACTATAAAAAAAAATGGTGTTGGAAAAGAAATAACAGAAAGAAGAAAATATATAATCATTTTTGAAAAACCTTGTATGATTGTAATCATATTAAATAAATAAAAAAAACCATGTTCTTTATTCATTGCCTAAATATACTTTATTAACTATTTTTTTCTTATTTATTAATATAATTAATATTAATATAGCTTAGGTTATTGTTTTTGCCTTTTAGAGGCTTTAACTCAGAATTTTAAAAATATTCAAGTTACACCATTTACAATCTAGAGTTCAAGTTTTTCCTTTCATTTTACAGTCTACTGATAACCTATCTATCCAACATATAACTCCTTCTCTACTTGTCTTCTTCTGACTCGTTAACAATCTTCCTATATATTCAATTTCTTAAACTGTATTAAAAAACCAGACCGGACCTAGTTTAGTTCTTTAAAAAAAACTGAAAAACAAAAATGGAAAAGGTAAACTTTATGGATATATTGAACCTTGTAATGTCTGAAGAGCTGAAACCAAATCCAAAACATCGTACGTAAATTTTCAAAGAACAAAACTAGATAGTGCTGACCTGAGGGAGATCAGTGGACACTCTCTGTAGAGATATGGTCCCAAGCAGCGAGCCTCTTTCCAATAGATTGTAGCTCCTCTCTCAGTCTCCTGCCTTGACTACCCTAATGGTTGCGCAACCTCTAGATTATGTAGTGGTAGGAAAACGTGCATGTCATGAGTTTTCTTCTACGTCATCAGTAAATCGTCAGCTCATGTCATCACTAAAGGAGTAGGTCATTTTCACTTTTATATATTTACAGTCATTACAATATGCATTTATGTTCACATTAAGAAAAAAAACTAAAACGGTTCAGTATTTTACGGTGTATGTTTACAGTAAAATGCTGAGGAGTTTTTTTTTTATTTTTTTTACCATTTTTTTCTCTTCTTCTTTTTCTTTTTTTTTTTTGTTTTTTTTGTTTTCTATACCTTTATGGGTTTTTTTTTTGCTTTTTTCTTTGTGTATTTTTCTTTTAATGAATTTTTTTTGTTTAATTTAGTTTGTTAATGTTAATTTTTTTATTTAGTTATCAAATTTTCATAACACGAATCCTGGGTTTGACGAGTTAATCCAAATTTTTTTTTCTTTTCTTTTTAATTAATAACATATACTAAAACTGTTCGGTGTTTCACTTTGTCGATCCACGATTGAAACGCTTAAACCTGTTTTTTTCGTTTTTAATTTTTTTCTGTTTTATTTATTTATTTATTTTTCTTTTTATGCCTTTATGGGTTTTTTTTTTCTTTTTTTCTTTGTGTTTTTTTTTCTTTTAATGAATTTTTTTGTTTATTTTAGTTTGTTAATGTTAATTTTTTTTATAGTTATCAGACTTTCATGACGCGAATCTTAGGTTTGACAGGTTAATCTGGTTTGAAGGGTTAACCCAGTTAATTCAGATTTTTTTTCTTTTTCTTCATTAGTTTTTTTCTTCTTGTTGGTTTTTTTTCTTTATTTTTTTTAATTAATCTATTTAATTATCACACTTTTATGACACGACCTTACAGCCAGACCCACATTCAAGACTCTTGGATCCGGTGTTGTAGCCAGACTCACTTAAACTTTAGTCATGTAAGTTTAATATTATTATTAATATTATAAATATTACTCTTGGGTCAAGCGTTGCAGCTAAACCAAAAGCTCTTGGGTATATCTTTGCAAAAAGACCCAACACTCTTAGATATTAGCCTTTTTTGATTTTTTATGCAAGAAAAAAATTAACCCGATGGCGTGTGCCTTTGTTTTTTTTTCTCTCTTTTTTTTTTTTAAGCCTTTTCTCTCGTGGATTGCACAATACTGATTCCCATAAAAAAAAGTCGATGCCTTTAGTTTTTTTATCTTTTTTTAATTATTTTTTTAATTTAGTTTCTTAATATTAAATTTTTTTATTTAATTATAAGGATTTTATGACATGGATCCCAGTTTCGACATTAATCTTTTTTTAAAATTTATTTTATTAATAATAAATTATTTTTCTATTTAATTATCACACTTTCATGAGATGAATTCCAGGTTTGATGGGTTAACCTGGTTTGGCGGGGTAATCTGGTTGATTCAGATTTTTTTTTCTTTTCCCTCATTAGTTTTGTTCTTCCGATTTCATCTTTTAATATTATATGCAATCCACAGTTAAAAGGCTAAAGCCTTGAATTTTTTTTATGCCTTTCATCCGTACCTGCCACAGTCGCGTCCTGAAAAAGGTTGATGCCTTCTTTTTTTTTCTGATTAATTTTTTAATTTAGTTTGTTAATATTAAATTTTTTTTTATTTAGTTATCAGACTTTCATGACACGGATCTCAGGTTTGATGGGTTAATCCAGTTAATTTATATTTTTTTTCTTTTTCTTCATTAGTTTTTTTCTTCTTATAATTTTTTTTCTTTTATTGTTTCTTTTTATTTAATATTTTTTATTTAATTTAGTTCATCAATATTAAATTTTTTTTCTATTTAGTTATCGACTGATGCCTTTAGTTTTCTTTTTGTTTTTTTGCTGTTTTTATGCCTTTAACTGTGGATCTGCATTAATCGAGTCCACAGATGAAAAGTCGATGTCTTTTAGTTTGTTTTTTTCCTTTTTAATTATTTTTTCCATTTAATTTAGTTTGTTAATGTTCAATTTTTTTTCTATTTAGTTATTAAATTTTCATGACATGGATCTCGGGTTTGATGGGTTAGCCCAGTTAATTTTGTGTTAACCCGTCAAATTTTTTTTTTCTATTTAGTTATCAAACTTTCACGGCATGAATCCAAGGTTTGACGAGTTAACTTGGTTTGAAGGGTTAATCCAGTTAATTCAGATTTTTTTTTCTTTTTCTTCATTAATTTTTTTCTTCCTTTTAGTTTTTTTTTCTTTTTAATTAATCTATTTAATTATCACACTTTTATGATATGACTTTACAGCCAGACCCACATCCAAGATTATTGGGTCTGATATTGCAGTCAGACCCACTTAAACTTGAATCATGCAAGTTTAATATTATTATTAATATTATAAATATTACTACGGGGTCGTTGCAAGTCACACCCAAGACTCTTGGATGCAGCTTTACAAAAAGACCTAATACTTTTAAATCTTAACTTTTTTTGATATTTTTTATGCAAAACCATTGACCCTGCATCGCGGGTCATGTAACTAGTTTATATATATTTATAGTCATTTTCATATGCATTTATTAGAAAAACTGTATTAACTTATTTTTTTAGGAATTGTATTAATGTTTTAGTATTTTTTCTAATTTGAAATAATGTTTTTTATATCTTAGTATTGACATATATTTTGCACCATCGTATACAAAAAACAATTTTCTTATATGAAGTTAAGTCTTTTTAATTTGACATGCATAATTTTTGAAGGAAAGATAATATATTTAATAATTAAAATTTTAATTTTTTCAATACATGTAATGATTAGTAGAACTTAAGGATTTTTATCATATAAAATGTTTCTACATATAAAATGTTTCTACACATAGTTAGCGCTTTTATAATAATAATAATAATAATAATTTTTATATATGAAACCGCTGATAAACCTTTTTGATCAATGATAAAACAAGATTTCACTATTTGTTCTTTCTATGTAAATGAAATGAAATTTATTATTATTATTATTATTATTATTATTATTATTATTATGTTTTGGCAGTATGGTTTTGGAGCTAAGGCACAAATTTATTTTTAGGTTATGAGCTCAAGTTTAAATTTGAAGTCAAATGGACTTCAAGTCCTAGCTTTGTCCTTTCTAATTGGATTCTAATGACTCGATGCTTATTTAGGTGAGAGATTGAGATTTCTATGTTCTCTAAATTACTTTATCGAGGGAATAAAAGCAATATAAACCAATGACAAAATGGATCTTTCCAGTGGTTTTTTGTATATTATTTGAGAAAATAAGATTAATTACCTGTTTTAATATTTTAGGTTTTTTTAATAGAGATCATTTTATTTTATTTTTACATATCAGTATTGACATATATACTATATATTCATATTTAAAAAAAAAAACTATTTTCATTTCGCTACGTGAAGTCTTTTTAGCCAGCTCATATGTTTTCTTTAGTTATATGTCATTCTCACATTTATATATAGCCATTACGTTTACATTTATATACTTGTAGTCATTATCTTTTGAATTTATGTTCATGATATATATCTACAGATATATATACTAGTCACTGTCATTTGAATTTATGTTCATGATATCTGAGATATACTAGAAAAACTTGATTAACTTATTTTTTAAGAATTATATAAATATTTTAGTCTTTTTTTTAATTAGAGATATTTTTTTAGATATTAGTATGGGCATATATTTTATATATTCATTTTAAAAAAAATATTTTCCATATGGAAAGTTAAGTCTTTTTAAACTTGGTACCTAGAAGTTTTTAAAATAAGACAATATATTTAATAATTACTAATAAGCTCCTTTCAATATGTTTAATTGTTTGTTACTAATAAGAAGATTGTGTCTCACTTGCAATATTTTTTTTTAAAAAAAATATTTTTAATTTTGTTTTGTTTTAATTTTTTAAAAAAAAAATTATTAACACTTTGAAATACAGATTAATATACTAATTAAAGATAATTTAGCTTTTAAATTTTTTGTCAAATCAAATTATGTTAAATTAAAACCTCATATCGATAAAGCTTTCAAGCTTATATGAAAATCTTGATTAATACTACTGTTAATTAGAAGATTTGTAAATCTAAAAGCATAAAAGATAGATTTTACCATTTTTATATCCAAATTTTTACTCTTGTAATTTGATTCATCATTTTTAAAGTATTTTTAATACACAAAGTCTATGTATAGTGTTAACTAGCTAGTAAATACTAATCTCTTCTTAATCTAAACCGATGAATCTTTGACAAGATCAGTATATCCGGGTTTCCTAGTAACCCTGAATCAAATACTAGGTGGCGACTTCTAAAAATCAATCAAAGCAAACAGAACAAAAAATCACCAAACAATACCGTGAGGGGACGTGCGACAATATAAATAGGAATAGTAAAATTTAAACTCATGACCACTTGGTTATTAAGACTCGAATATTATATTAAAAAACTATTTCAACCGAATAACTTAAATTATTAAATAAAATTTTAAAATATAATTTATATTATTTTTTAATAAATATATATCATATGCATTTTTGTTCATCGCCAGCTCTTGTGTTTTCTTTTGAGATCTGTCACTTTCACATTTATATATATATTGACTACATGCATTTTATGTCTCATTCATTTAATGTTATAGTCAATGCCACGTGCTTCGATGTACTTTGCCAGCACAGAGATATATTGGGAAACAAATTTAACTTATTTTTTAGAAATTGTATTAATATTTTAGTTTTTGTTAATAAAGATGGTTTTTTTTACATATTAGTATTAACATATATTTTATATATTCATATATAATAAAAATATTTTCCTTATGCAAAGTTAAGTCTATTTAAACTTGGTACCTAGAAGTTTTTAAATAAGAAAATATGTTTATATATATATATATATATCGATTTTAATATTTAAATAGGGAAAACAGAGAGGAAAGAACCAAAAAAAAAAGAAGAAGAAAACAGAAGGGAGAGAACAAAATAGAAACAAAAAGAGAGGGGATGAAAAAACAAGAGGGGTCATTATACAGAGAAGGGGACGAGGAACAAAAATAGTAAGAGGAACAGAGCAGGATGGATGACATTTTTACAGAGGAAGAGGAGAACAAGACTTGAGTTAACGAGAGAAAAAAAAAAAGGAACAAAAAAGAAACAAGAGAATAGGAAGAACAGGGAAAAAAAAAACTTGATTTCCCACGTATTTTTCTATCAATTTTGATTGCTATTGGATTGTATTTTTATATTGTAAATATATAAACTTGGTATTGAAATATCAAGTTTTCTCTGAAATGTTGCAAAAATAATTATATAAAAAAAAACTAATTTTTTTTCATACATACTACCAAAGTCTCTCAAATATAAAAATTTTCATATCATATTTTAATATAACAAAAAAACAAAAATAAAATATGTCTTAGCATGCATTTTTAGTTTTAATATCCAGTTTTATTAAAGTCATGAGAAATAGACCAATGTTTAAAAATTTTCAAAAAAATTATTGTCTTCTTTTAATATTAATGGATTACAAAGTTATACTTAAGACGTATTCTTGATATTAAAAGGTAGTTCTTTTTTATTAATGTTAGAATGGTTAGGTTTTACCTGATAAGATAAAGATTTCCTTACCGAGAAGGACTTATCTTAAACTTTAGATAAACTAACAATTAAAAAACACGACAATACATTAATTAGCCTTTATCAGACAATTAAACAATGCAGATTACCTCAGGTAAAACATATTTGGAGTGTTAATATCTTCTATTTACATAATCAATCTTTGTGCTTGATCTCTAAGACTAATTAGGGTTTCTAGTGACCAAAATACTAGATGGCGACTCTCATTCTCTCTTTACATCGATAAAAAACAAGAAATCCTCATCTACCCCCTTTTTTTCCATATACTCATACATACCAAAGTGAACACAATTCACCGTGACGCGGCACACATGCAACAATTACTATATGCATATATGTTCACATTTATATATATTTATAGTCATTGTCATATTTAATTATTATGAAAACTGTATTAACTTATTCTTTTAGGAATTGTATTAATATTTTAGTCTTTTTTTCTAATTTGAAATAATGTTTTTTATATCTTAGTATTGACATATATTTTGCACTATCATATACAAAAGAATTATTATATGAAGTTAAGTCTTTAATTTGACATGTAATTTGAGATTTGTAAATCTAAAAGGCATATAAGAGAGATTTTACCATTTTTATATCCAAATTTTTATTCTTGTAATTTGATTCATCATTTTTAACGTATTTTTAAGACACGAAATCTATGTATTAAACCGATGACAGAATCGTATTCTTTGGGCACATTCATTTTTTATCATAGTCATTGTCATATGCATTTATGTTCATCGCCAGCTCATTTATAGTGTTTTCTTTTGCGATCCGTCACTTTCACATTTATATATATTGACTGCATGCATGCATTTTATGTCTCATTCATTTAATTTTATAGTCAATGCCATATGCTTCGATGTAATTCTTTGCCAGCACAGAGATTTATTGGGAAACAAATTTAACCTATTTTTTTAGAAATCGTATTAATATTTTAGTTTTTGTTAATAAAGATAGTTTTTTTTACATATTTGTATTAACATATATTTTATATATTCATATATATAAAAAAATATTTTCCTTATGCAAAGTTAAGTGTATTTAAACTTGATACCTGGAAGTTTTTAAAATAAGAAAATATGTTTATATATCGATTTTAATATTTAATTTGCATCTATGTTCATATTTATGTAGCTGACATTTTTTCACCCACCTGACTGGTGGTAGGAAAACGTAAATCTCAGATCAGTACATCGCCAGCTCATATGCCATTCTCACATTTATATATTCATCGCCATGGTCATTTGAATTTATGTTCATTATATCTACAGATGTACGTACTAGAAAAACTTGATTAACTTATTTTTTAAGAACTACGTAAATATTTTATTCTTTTTTTAATTAGGGATATTTTTTAATTAGAAAAAAACTTGTTAATTTTATGTTTATATGATGTTTTCAATTTTAATATGTAATATGCATCTATGTTCAACTTAATATCGTGTTTTTTCTCTTTAAAGAAAATGGGATCCACTTGACTGGCGATAGAAAAACGTCTTTTCTTCAATTATCTGTCATTTTCATATTTATATATTTACAGCTACTACGTTCAAATTTATTTATTTATTGTCAGTATCATATTTATTTTTATGACAGATGACAGATAGATATATATTAGAGAAACTGGATTAATTTAATTTTTAGAAATTATATTAATATTTTAGTTTCTTTTTTAATTAGAGATGATATTTTATTATATCTTAGTATTGACATATATTTTGTTTTGTCATATAAAAAAAAATATACTTTTTTTCTTGTATAAATTTAAGTCTCTTTTAGTTTTAACATGTATATTTTTTGAAGATAAGATAACATGTTTAATAGTTACCAATAAAATCCTTTCATTACATGTAAAATGTTTCCTCACGAAGTTCATGTTTTAATAATAACAATAACAATAATAATAATAATATAAAAAAACCTCGAATAACCCCCTTTTTTTTTTTTTATTAATGATGAAGCTAGCTTTCACTAGCTGTTTTTTGTGTGCGTATTATAAATCAAGATAAGCGAGCAAATAAAAGGTCAAGAACCATTTGAAGGAAAACTAATTATTTTTATTTATAGGTGTCTTGAATGTGTTGCGTTAGTAATTTTACTGTCCTATTTGTTGTTTAATTTCATGTCTATATCGATCTAAAACTAATTGTATTCTAATTGTCATAACTTATTTTTTTGAACTCCAAAATTATTTGTGTATTTTTTATTTAAAAAATCTAAAAAATATTTTGGAGACACAAGAAGAAAATAAGGCTTAAACCATAGAAGATCAAAAAAGCTAAAAGAACAGCTAGATTAAGATATTTTGACAAGATAGGCTGAGAGAAAACTTGATTTGAAGCAAATGTTTAAGTTTTATATCTTATGTCATAATCCATTTCTGGATTACCTCCTCAAATTTATATTTTTTTTTCATTTTTAAAATAAATATCAAAATAAAAGAGACAAGCGATGTAGAAAAAGCTGGCTAAGAAATGATTTCAAATATGCATAAAACCAAGCTGCAATTTTGAATGAAGTCGTAAGCCTGATTGTACACTGTTGTGCTCAAAATTGGAAAGACAATGCACATAAAAGATCAAATTAAATGATTATGGACTAATTTACATAAAAATTAAGTCCAAAGATATAATTTTATTTTGAATAGGCTAATTTGATTTAATCATGGGTCAAATTAAAAGTTTAATTATATTTCACAATTAATTTGGGTCCAATTGAAGTATTTAATTAGGTGCAAGGACTTAATAATACTTTAAATGAGTCAAATTAATTTTATTAGAGATTTAATTGGGGGAAAATCAAGTTTTGGGAGCCCGATTTGGGCTTAATTAAGAAGATTGAAATTTTAGAGGACCAAAATTTAATTTTTATAAAGTTAAATGGTTTAAATCAAGGTTAAAATCGCATGAAAAATAAAGTTTTGGGGTCAATTAAAGGCTAAATTAAAAAAAAAATTGCAGCCAATGACCTTCTTGAAAAAGACGCCGAACTCTAGGGACAAAATTGAATGAAATCAAGGGTGAAATTAAAGAGATTTGAAAGTTTAATGGTCAATTGAGGGCTAAATTAAAGAAATGCAAGACCAATGACTAATGTGAAAAAAGGTGCTAGAGTTAGGGTTGATATTGAAGTTCGGCAGAGACAAAATTATGTAAAATTAGATGTTTGAAGACAATCAGGGACGTAACTAATAGAAATCACAAATCTAAGGACTAAATTGAACTTTACCAAAACAGCATCGTTTTGGTTATTGTTTATCTTCTTTTTCATTTTGCTTGAAAAGACTGCTCAAGGAGCTACATTTCAGGGACATTTAATGTTTTATCTTTCCATCAAATTTGACAAAACTTGAACGAAAATAATGGTCTGACATTTGACTACACCTCTGTATGGTTTTTTCTGGTCGATTAACACCACAGTGGTCGTGGCACCAGTCCAAAGAGACCAACTCAAGTAGCCTTCAACTGCCAAATATAACAAATCATGATGACAACTTTGAACCAACAATTGGGATCCTTCTAGTTGAATTAAGGGCCAAGATTTGGCACTAATAAAGAAAAAATGTTCCTCTTCCACCCCTATATATAGGATTGGATTCCATGTCCTGAGCATGAGGAAATTGCAGGCCAAAGTTGAGGAAAAATCAGTCTTTCCCCTGTTTTTTCTGCCATTATCATCTTCATCCTCTCTCCTTGCCGCCTCTTCAGCCACCACAACCTCAGAGCCATTGTGAACAACTACAACACAACCTCCTCCATCAACCCATCTCCTCGCCGATGACAAGAACCATCATAGCCAATCTCCCCTTCTTCTTCTCCACTGAAGGTTTCTTTTGCACCGCCAGCTTTTCCACCAACGTCTCTTGAGCAACCAACCAAACCTCTTCATCACCACGACCCCCACGACAGGTAACCTCCCCCCTTTCTTGTTCTTGTTCTTCTTCTTCTTCTTCTTCTTCTCCAGCTCGCCTAACCACTACATGCAATTCTGCTTGCAAAGAAAATAATTAACATGGTCGATAGGCCGGACCAGCAAATATGTAGGCCCCCTAGTGGACCTGTTTCAGCCCAACATATATGGTTAGGCCTGGTCCAACCCAATGTAAAAAGAGAGAGAGAGAGAGAGAGAGAGGTTAGGTTTTTTGGGTCGCCCATCAGCCCAACCAGACCCTGTTGGGCTTGGCCCAACCCATATAATAATATATTAAATAAATAATAAAAAATATTAATATAAAAGAAAACAAAAAATCCAAAAATTTCAAAAACTCCTTTCTAAAAACTTTTGTGACTTTCTCACATGTGTTTTCTACCAATTGTTTTCAATATCAGACTATAAACTTACATTGTAAGACACAAACCTGATACAAAATACCTGATTTTCTTCAAAATTTCCAAAAACAAAAACCCTATTTCAAAAACAAAAAAATATTTTCATGTATACGATCAAATCCTAAAAGTTTTCCAAATATATTTTCATGGAAAAAAAAAATATCCTTCTCATGTTTTTAAATGCAAAAATAGATATCATAACTAGTTTATGATTATCTGTTAGGGTTCGGTCAAATATAAAAATCATTCACTAATCATTTTGTTCACTTTATATTTAAAGTGTTAAGATTTAGCTGTAGACTTTAAAATTTGGGTGTAAAAAATTACATTGTGAACTATACCCTTAGGTATTAAAGATACAAAGTACAAAATAAATCCAAAATACTCTATTAGGGATGTCTTGTCTTGTTGGACTAAGCTTTGCTTGTTTGATTATTTGCCTGCGTATTTTTATTAGTCTGTTTAATTTAATTTTAGCACGTATTTTTTACTACTTTAGCATTTTTACTTCTTGTTCATGTATAAGTACATCGGGTTTAGATTATTGCCCTTATGTATTTTAATTTTGCGAATAAATCCAATTGTAAGTTAGGTAGGGAGTGGTGGTTTGTCTCATGACTTTCAGGCATAGTTCAGATTCGTGAAACATCCAACTATGAGCTGAGTGTTTATTCGGTAATGGTCGTCACACCATGCCCCAACCATTTCTTGTAAACCCTTATATTGCCTTCATATAAAGTGGTCACTAGGCAGTTTATAGATTTTTTGAGACCAGGTAGAAAACTTACCTCTCATTTAATGACCTAAAACATGCCTTAAGGGTACAAGCTCCTTAATAATTTACTTTGCAAACCCGATTAAAGTCTTGAACTTTGCATGATTTTTTAGCTAAGACTATGACTTCTGTCATAACCCTATTTTTTAATTCTAAAAAAAATGAATGAATAAATAATAATTTGAAAATTGAGTCAAAACAACACAAATTGAAAGTTTGAGGACTAACAAGGATGAATTATAAATGTCAGAGTCAATTTAGTCAAAAAATGAAAGAATTTATGGGCTTAATTAAACTTTGATTTAATTAATTAATGCAATCAAGGGCTTAATTGAAAAAAAATACTAAAATATAGGGGTAATTTTGAAAGAATTAAAAGTTGAAGAGCCAATTAAGGACTGAATTGGAAACCAATGACTATTTTGTAAATGGCACCAAAATCCAGGGGCAAAATTTTTAAAAAAGGGTTTTTCTAGGGCCCAATTGCTAAATGTCAGAAGGTCAGGGGTAAAATTGAAAATAGCCATTTCCATGGATAAAACGGCGCCGTTTTAATTAACTGTTCATCGTCTTCACTCCACTGATTCAGCCGAAACTTGTAGTGGGTCACGTCTTCTACCAGCTGCCTACTATCCCTCACCCACACGATGTATTTCTAAATTCCAGAATGGGTGAAGCAATGACAGGGCTTTTAGCCCCCGACTTTTCCTCAAACAAGGGCGAACATGCAGGTCGCGCATGATCATGCATTCTCTGGCTTTATAAAAGCCAGAGGGGAGACCAGAGAGGGGAGGAACAACACAGCGATAACAAAAAGAAACACACAGACCGGGAGCAAAATACGGAAAGAACAGGAAAGAACAGAAAAGAAAGAAAAGCAGAGAGAAGACAGACAGAGCAAAATGAGAGGAAGAGAGAATTGACGGGAGAAACAGAAACAGAGAGACCAAAAGAAGAAAAGGCAGAAAGCAGAAAGGAGGCCAAAAACAGAAGCTTCGCCCAGCAACAAGCACTTGTGGATTCTCGTCCAAATCGCCTGCAAACCAATAAGCCGTTCTCGTTCCCTCCCTGCTTTTTTAATTACCTTCTTCCTGTAGCAAGTATGCGTGAACTATTAACGCACGGCAGCAAGTAAAAAAAAAATTAGAGAGAGAGAGAAGCTAGGTTACTGAAGTAGTCCAGTAACCGGGCTAGGCTACTGGGTCGAGCCCAGCCTGTATGGCTGGGCTAGATCCAGCCCAATTATCTTTTTTTTTTTGAAAGGAGGGGTTGAAATTGGGCCGGGTCTTTGGCCCAATCAGCCCAATATTTTTTTGGCTAAAGGTATTTGGCAAAACAAACCCTTATGTTTTTTCCTTTTATTTTATTCCTTTTTTCTTTGATATTGGCTAAATGAACCTCTTTTTTTATATTAGAAAAATTCAGAAAAATTTTGGAATTTTGTTGATTTATTTAGAGGTCCTCGTGTTTTTTTTTTTGTTGAATTTGTTGTATATTTGATTTGTGGATTTTTTTTCTACAAAAATGTGAAACCGATACGCAATATATGTCTGCCTTTCCTTTTTCAAAAAACAATTAATAAAAAAAATAGTTTTTTTTTCCTTTTTTAAAATTCAAATTTTATGAATTTATTCACCGGCACCAGAGTCAGGAATACCATACTATTTGGGTTACATAATATTTACCAACACTAAAATTGAAAATATTCATAGGTGAATATTCATTAACGACAAGGTTAAGAATATTGTAGAAAAACCATAAAAATATAACAACAACAAACTTTCAATAATTTAAGACAAAACTAGCAATGCAAACTGTCTCAAGTAGGACGCTTAAGAGATGATAATATCTTCTGTTTCATATAACCAGTCTCATACCATAAAATATATGTTGACCAGTTAGGATTTATAGTGACCATAATACTAGATAACGACTCCTTAAACAAGACATTTTCTTATTTAAGAACAAGATGCCATAAATATTTTTTTTTCACAAAATTAATTTTTAAAGGTCATTTATTTAAAGAGAACCTAGGGGTTAGTTGAGTATTTAAAGAGGTTAATTCTTTGGTTAAGCTCGACGTCATCAGAAGTGACTAGGAGCAACCTGTTTTAGTTCACAAGGAGGAGTAGCATAAGAGTTCTTAATAATTAGCCCTAATAACTCAATATGGAGGAATGACAACTTATCCAAGATACTATGAGAAACGAAAAGGCAAAGCTAGATGTATCGCTACAAAACTCAAATGAAAAGGGGTAAGTAATAAGAGGGACACGCAAAAAGAAGTCGGATAATGTAACACCCTCATCCTCTAGAGGATGTTAAATACGAAAATACTACAATAATTTCACATTTTCAACCGATTATGAGTTTTTGTATCTTCTTATCATGACATTTGATTATTAATTTTATATATATATATTTATACACATAATCATGCTCCTTTATTGATAAGCAATTCCATTGAAAATTTGACATGGTTTCTTTTATAAGTGAACATATCAAGTTATTGATTATATTATTTAATGTACAATCATTGTCACCACATAGACCATTCGTTTTAAAATTTATTCCATATCATCTTAACCACTAGTCAATCAATCCCAAAGATCTTTACATTCCACTCTCTTCTCCACCAATTCTCTACCGTGACAATCTCATAGCTCTGCATATGATAGTTAATTCAGTGTTTCATACTCGCAGCAACACATTGATTTGGACTATCATTGACAATCCAGTGTTTCATACTACTTTAAGGGCAAAATTTGCCTGATCATAACAGGAGCAGAACCCGACAACCTAACATGATTTATGGGAGTAACTTGAGTGACAAGGGGACCAAAAAAAATTGGAGTGACAAGGATGAACACTCCCACAAATCATCCTGTGTTAATGAAGAGATGTTGACTGATGAAGGAATCCTAATGGCAATAAACTGACCTCAAGATGTTAATTCATGATAACAAGAAAGTCACATTATAGAACAACATATCATGGAATCACATTATTTAATGTTCAAATTGGTCAAAGTAGCAGCCCCATACAACACCTTTGTCCTTCAATTTTTCTTTAAAAGGCCATCACACAGGGCACAAGTACAAACTCAATTTTAGGACAATACAACAAGAATTTGCGACAACATTATTAGTTCAGAACTACATAAACCCAAAATTTAACAACAATTCTTTGAGGAAATTAATTTTATGAGGAAATTAACAATAACAACATTCCAATCAATCATTGCGTAGAAGTAATAAAACTAAGCAAGATAAAATCTTACAAGAATGATTTTATAGTCTGTATCAAAGTGAGGATCAGCAGGATAGCTGCTGCAACGGTTGCCGTACCTCTCCAAATATTGGGGAAATATATAAGTTTCAAGGTTGCTTTCATATGGTTAAAGCGGCTCTCATAGTGGGCATTTATCTTTTGAGAGATATCACCAAAACAAGTGTAATTGTCACCAATATTTTCGCAAAAATGGTTGATCATATTTGAAACTGCGGCATCTTCACCTAGCCAGTTGAGAATGATTCCCTTTCGGACTAGCAAACTCACGTCTTCTGCACTGTCGATAAGATGGTCCATAAACTTAATGTAACTGCATACATAAGCCTCAAACGGGTTGCAGCACTGCTCCAAGGCCATGATATTTCGTACAAGACGTTCGAAACAGTGATCAACTTCCAAGCGTGGTATTTTCAACACTCCTTTCTCAAATTTTATGTTGACCAAGCATTTGTCTTGGGTGGCCTGAAACTTCACTCCTGCCTTGCGTAGCATGACGGCACTATATTTCAGCATGGTAGGGTTCAAGCTATAACTTCGCTGAATGGCTCCATTCAACATCAAATTCCTTAGTAAATCAGTGAAATGCCTGCTTCCCTTTACACTCGGGCTGGTTTCTACCCCTTGTGAAAACGTGTACTTTCCAAAATGAAACGTAGCAAGATCAAGAAAAGGAATGGCTGTAGCATCCTGGCTAGGGGGATTGACCTGGTCATATATTTCCTGAATAATGAAGAGTGGTAGTTGGTTTTCAAGTAGCATCAAGTCTTCTCGGATGTCAAATGTCATCCTGGGCTCAAAATTCTTAGGACCTTTATCATCCTTTGACTCCGACAAAAACTGAATGATGAAGACAGCATCCAGCAGGATCATCTCTACGAAATCACGGCTCTCGATTAATTTGAATTTCTCTGAATAACAGTTTCGGAGACGCTCTTCCTGGTTCTTAATGCTGATCAAAATATCAATAATTTTCTTCTCATCCATCCCATCCCGTTCAGTAAGCTTTTTCAAATATTTCAGCTTCTCCTTTTCCATGGCCTCTAGTCTTTTATTTTCGCGGTGAAGAGGACCTATTGAAATAAGTAGTGGAGCGTAGGCTTTCCAATTTACGTTTCGAAGCGGTTTGGGCACCCTGTAGATGCAGCACTCAGATCTACGGAATTCAGAACCGCTCTGTTGAAAGGACATCCGTCTCACCTCAGTTTCCAGCTTTGCCAAAATATTTGTAGCCATCTCAATGTCTGAAGCACTTCCCACATCAAAATCTTTTCCGTTGTTTGGACTAATTGCCTTATCCTCTTCCATATTTGATGCTTGCCTGTTCAATATCGTTTTCCATGTTTGAAGCACTTGCAGTAAATTTATGCTTTCCAGTCTGCAGGTTGGCTGAAACAAACCAAGAACGAATGGAAGGTATAATAATATTTAATCAAATATTATTATAGGTTCTTGGAACAGTATTGTTTTTTAAAATATATTTTAATTAAAAATATATTAAAATAATATTTTTTTTATTTTTTTAAATTTATTTTTAATATCATCATATTAAAAATATTTAAAAATACTAAAAAATATTAATTTAAATAAAACAAATTCAAAATCTTTAAAAACTTCTGTTTAGACGATGTACCAAACATTCCGTTGAAAAAACCCTTACGACTATTTACATCATTAATTTCCCCAATCTTATTGAAATCTGTTCTTCCTTTTAGTTGCTTATATTCTAATTAAAAACCAGACCTGATCTAGTTTATCGCTTCTTTTTTTAAAAAAAAAATATTAAAAAATAAAAATGGTTCTTTAAAAAGAAAACAAAATAAAAATGGAACTACGTCCACCTAGACCTAGCTTTACAGCGGAAAGGTAAACTTTATGGATAGAATGCATAAACTTATATCGAACCACCTAAGGTCTGCAGAGTGCAGAGCTTAAACCAAATCCAAGAGATCGTCAGTAGATATTTCAAAGAACAAAACAAGTTAGTGCTGACCTGAGGGAGATCAGACGACAGTATCTCTGTGTAGAGTCCCAGGCAGTGAGCCCCTTTCCTGTATATGTCAGCCTCTCTCTCTCTCTCTCTCTCTCTCTCTCTCTTGTAGTCTCTTGCTCTTGTCAACCTAAATGGTTGAGCCCAAAATATATATGCAAGGACGGGTGATTAACAATTCATAATAATTCATCAGGCATATGCATTAGAATTTGTTTTTCATGATTTTTTTTATAAATTGATTTGAGTTATTTTTTAATATTTTATTCTTAGAATAGTTATTAACATGTTTGGTTAGAAATAATTAACTTTTAACTTGGATTAAAACTTTGTTACACAATTAAGCGAAAATCTTGATTTATTAAAAAGTTAAATTCTTAACTTTTAATGTTTATGCCACATTTAATAAAAAACAATGATTTGAATCATTTTTATCAAATATATTTCTAATTAAAATCATTTTAACTTAGAAGAAATTTAAGAATAAAACATGAAATTATTATTCGATATTTCATGTGTGTTTTGTTTTCAGTTTATATAATCCTACAACAAGATATATTAAAAAATATAATAAAATAAATTATAGAAAATACTTATAATCTTCTGGAAATAAATTTTTGATTTTCTTAAGTTATTTAATTTCCTGGTCTTTTTTTTATTGATTAGAAAATAATCAATAATATTTATCTTAATTATTTTCTTAACAATATTATAAGTTATTATCATAAAGCATGTTCAATTGACTCTAAGTCAATAGACAATTTTGTTTTTAAAAAGAGTTCTCTTACTTAATTATTGCAATATATAAATATATGTGCACATGGACACGGTATCATAAAATGATTTTTTAAAAAATATTATTTTAATTCTTATAAACTGTAGCAATGTTAATTAATATGTGATGTGCCTCTGTATTCATATCAAGTAGTTGACTTTTTTCCATCTACTTGACTTTTTTTTCCCTCTTTAAAGAAAAAGGGATCCACGAAAACATGCATGTCGTCAGTTCATCGCCAGCTCACATTCATTTTCTCTTTTATACAAAGACTCATTAATCAACACGGGAAAAAAAATGGATACAATAGTGGACAAGTAATTGGATTGAATGATTAGCTGTCTTGGGTTAGAAATAGGTAACCTTCATCATTTGTCGGTGTTTTATTTAAGTAAAAAAAGATCTATTTTTAATACACGTTTAATTTTTAATATGCTCATTTAGTCATGTTAATATTTTAAAAAAATTAAAACAAAAAAATTAAAAAAAATCAATACTCCCTATAATCCAAGTCAAAATATACCTACTAATCATGTTAGGGCTCAACCCTTGCCTGAACTATAGCTAGCATAGCCTAAAAAATATATTATTAGATTTTTAGTAAATTCTAAGAGTATTTTTTTTTATCGAATTAGATTTTTAACAAATAGTTCTTACTTTTTATATATATATTTTTAGATAATAATAATTATTATTATTATTATATAAAAAATCCCTGAGAAATGTTTTTGGATCAATAATAATTTTATTTTTTTAATCCATTGTGTGTTAAGTGGATATGGCCTAAAGCCATGCTTTTCTAATTTGGATAATTTTTCTTTGAAATTGAGTTTGGATTTTTTTTTATTATAATTATATGGTATGGTATATAATTCTTATAATTTTTACACACATACATCTAAATGATGGTAGCAACAATCTTAGCATTGGATATAGATTTATTTATTTATTTATTTATTTTAATTTTGCCATGATAATCTTGGCATTGAATATTGAATTTTTAATTTCACCATTGGTTAATTTTAATGGTTTGAATGTAGGTATGTTTGCAAGTCATGGAGAGATATTCATTGCAAAAAATAATTTAAATGATGAAGAAATATATAACATGTCTCCTTTTTATCAATGATCCAATGACGGGAAGCGATTTCAAACAAACCTAGCTTGGTTATGGCATTTGCTTGAGAGCCAAATTCTTTATTTTTGTTGTCAAAAAGTGATAAGAGCTACTTTAATTGACCTTTTAAAATCCCAACAACTCGTTGTCCGTCTTTTTTAGAGAAGTCTTTGGACACATGATTACCTGTAAGCTTGTTATTGTTGCTGAAACATCTTGGCCCTGAACCATACTTTGTCTATGGATGGCCTGTTGGATATCCATTCAGCTCATAACAAGTTTGGACCCAATGGCCTACTTCTCCACAATAGGAACAATGAGGGCGGCCTCTTTCAAAGCCAGAATAATGCCTATCTTGGTTAAATCGGCGTCCTCCATTGAAATTTTCTGGCAACTTTTCTTGCGATTAGAGATCTTGTGACTTATATGAGCAGTCAAACCGCTCGGATCTCTCTGTACCCGCTTATCCTCTACTGAAATTTCCAGTGTGCTTGCTGTTGTTGCTTCAAACCGCCATGGCGATGCTGCCATTAGAATCACTTATAGTGTGCGTTGAGCTCAGGAGACACTGCTTTTCTTCTTGAGAAATGGAGGAATATGCTTGGCGAACTGAAGGAAGGGGATTCATCAGGAGAATTTGTCCGCGAATAGCACTATAAGAATCATTCAATCCCATCAGAAATTGCATCAATTTTTGTTGATTTTGTTTTGCCCCATGTACTGTATCGTTGTAGGAAGCTAGTTCATTCCATAGACCTTTCAATCTTGTGAAATAGGCAGAGACAGAGTTGTTCTTGTCAAATACAAGCAATATTTCGCTAAATCTCAAATATATGAGGTGCATTGCTTTGAGAGAATCGCTCATGAAGATCTTTCCAAACTTCATGAGCAGTAGAGTAATTGATCCCATTGTTTGAAATTTCTAGACTGAGAGTGTTGACAATCCAGAAGTGAACCATATCATTGCACCAAGACCAAGCTGCATAATTTTCATGATCAGCTTCTTCTGAAGGGGCTTTGATTGAACCATTGATAAAACCTAGTTTGTTTTTGAAATTTAAGGCTAGAGTCATAGCTATTTTCCAAATAAAATAATTGTCTCGGTTTTGAAATCAAAACAAAACCCAGATGATCTGAATGATGAGTGAGCTAGGGAATTGAGAGGTTTGCATAAAAAAATCTGCAGAGGTCTCTGTTTTGGTGTGCTAGGATCGACAATTTTCTTACTAGGGACAGAAGGTGTTGGTGATATTTCTGTTAAGCTATGTCAATTGATTAACATGATCTATAATTCTGCAGAAAGAAAGAAGAAACAGAGAGATAGGAGCAGCAGAGAAAATACTTGATAATAGTTCTTATTTTGCATGAATTACATATACCACGAGATAGTTGTGTTTATATATCCTGTTTTTGCAGACTAACAAGACTTGGGCTAATTAACTAACTATCCACTATATTAAGATTGTGACAAGTGTCACAATCTAAAGCAATGTACTCTAATATACTCTAACATCCCCCCACAAGATCAAGCGGTGAGGAACCAAGCATAAGATTGCAACAATGAGTGTGGAACAGAGGAGCACTCAGCCCCTTTGTAAGGATATCAGCAAACTGCTCCTGGGAAGACACAAACTGTACTGAGAGTTGTTGACGTGAGACTCTTTCACGGACAAAATGAACATCCACTTCGATATGCTTAGTCTTTTGATGCTGAACAGGATTGAAAGACAAAGCAATGGCAGACAGATTGTCACAAAATAGAACAGGCACGCCAGGCAACGAAATGTGCAAAAAGGCTAATAATTGTTTTATCCAATCCAACTCAGCTGAGGTGAAGGATAAGGCACGATACTCAGCTTCGGTGGAAGATCGAGAAACAGTTTGTTGCTTCTTAGAGGACCACGAAATGGGATTGTTACCCAAGAAGACCACCAATCCAGTAGTAGATCTCCTGTCATTAGGATCCCCTGCCCAATCAGCATTACTAAATGCCTTTAACTGTAAATCACCTCGAGTATATGAGAGACCAAACTTAAGAGTGCCTTTTAGGTATCGTAGGATTCTCTTAACAGCAGTAAAGTGAGACATCATAGGGTGCTGCATAAACTGGCAGACCTGATGTACAGAGAAAGCAATATCCGACCTGGTGAAAGTGAGGTATTGCAGAGCTCCTACAAGACTTCTGTACAGCTGAGGATTTGGATAAGGCTCCCCATCGTCTTTGAGGAGTCGATGATAAGGTAGACAAGGAGTATCACATGGTTTAGCCTCACTCATTTCAGATTTAGCTAACAAGTCCTCAATGTATTTGGTCTGGGACAGAAATAAACCAGCAGCAGTGTGAGTAATTTGGATGCCTAAGAAATAATAGAGGGAGCCTAAATCGGTGAGATCAAATTCAGAAGTAAGAGCACTAATGACTTGCTGAATCACACCAGACGCACTCCCAGTGATAATGATATCATCCATGTAGAGAAGCAGCACCACAATCTCATGACCAACATGTTTGACAAATAACGAAGAATCAGAATAAGTGGTTTCAAAACCCAAAGAAGGAAGGAACTGAGTAAACCTGTCATTCCAAGCGCGAGGAGCCTGTTTGAGGCCATACAAGGATTTATGCAGTTTACAGACGAGTTGAGGATGATTGAGATCTTCAAAACCAGGAGGTTGAGCCATGAAGACTTCCTCTTGGAGAATACCATGCAAAAATGCATTTTTGACATCTAACTGGCGTAGAGACCAGTTAAAATGTGCAGCAAGAGCCAAAACTATCCGGACTGTGGTAGGTTTCACCACAAGACTAAACGTCTCCCCATAGTCCAATCCAGGTTCCTGACTGAAGCCTTTAGCAACTAACCTTGCTTTGTGCCTGGCAAGAGAACCATCAGAATGTCTCTTGATCTTAAAAATCCACTTACAGCCAACAAGGTTTCTGTTTGCTGGCAATGAAACTAAACTCCAAGTGCCTTGAGTATGTAAGGCATCAACTTCTTCTTTCATGGCCTGTAGCCACACAGGAATTTTAAGGGCAGCCTTGTAATTGGTTGGTTCAACCAACTGCTTTTCAGGGGTCGCAGGAACCTGGATAGTGGCTAAGAGAGCCTTTCTTTTTATAATCCCACTCTTGCTTCGAGTCTGCATTGAATGAAGATTGAGTGGAGGAATGGACAGCACTACTTGTAGATTGTCAGGAATAAAGCCATGAGAATCTAAATCAGATTGCATACTGATATCAGGTGCCACAGGGAGCAGAGGAGAGGCTGAAAGTGGAGCAGTAATGGACTGTGGACTAACAGAGTCTGTAGATGGGGCAGGTGTGTGGTAGAGGGGTGAGAAGGAGACACTGAGCTGGTGGAGACAATGGAATTTGCTGTATTGACAATAGTCACAGGACAAGAAGACAGCGGACTGAATTGCAGTGTGTTTGAAGGTGTAGACACTAAATCTGAGTATGGGAACTGATGCTCATCAAAGATAACATGCCTAGACACAAACATTCTCATTGTTGGTACATGATAGCATAGATAACCTTTATATTTTGTGGCATATCCAAGAAACACACATTTTGTAGTTTTGGTCTGCAATTTGGTGCTATTATAAGGCTTGAGAAGAGGAAAACAAGCACATCCAAAAATTCGAAGGTGTGTAATAGGTGGAGAGGATCCAAATAACATCTCAAATGGTGAGGTATGATGAAGAACAACAGTAGGCATACGATTGATTAGATAAGTGGATGTTTGACAGGCATAAGACCAGAATTTGGATGGCAATTTAGCGGTTCGTAATAAGGTGATAGTGGTTTCAATTATGTGTCTATGTTTCCTCTCTGCAATCCCATTTTGTTCAGGAGTATATGGACAAGAAAGCCGATGGGAGATGCCCTTGTTAAGAAGAAAAAGTTTCAATCGATTGCTAGTATACTCACCCCCCCATCAGTTTGAAGAGTTTTAATGGTGGAGGTAAATTGAGTAGAAACAAAGGAATAAAAATCAACAAAGGTAGAAAACAAATCAGATTTATTTACTAAAGGGAAAATCCAGCAATATCTAGTACATTCATCAACAAAGATAGTGTAGTATCTATAGCCATCAACGGAAATAGATGGTACAGGACCCCACAAATCAGTATGAATAGTATGAAATGGAATTACAGACTTATTGACATGCTGTGGAAAAGGTAGTTTACTAAACTTTCCTTCAAGACATGGATGACACATGAGAGGTGTAGGTGTTTTGGAGATATGCACGTGAGCTTTATTTAATATCAAGGAAACAATATTATTTGTAGGATGACCTAACCTATGATGCCATAAGGTGGACTGAACGAGTTGACCAAGATAAGCTGTAGCTTGATAAGGCTGTTGGGAGGTTGCAGGCGAGAAAGAGTGGATAGGATACAATCCATTACTGCACAGCGCTTTGTAAAGGATCCTCCCTGTGACTTTGTCCTGAATCCAAAAACAAAGAGCATCAAATATGAGCCGACAGTTATTATCAAGACAAAGACGGTGTACTGATAGCAGATTCTGAGTAATTTGAGGAACACAAAGCACAGAATGCAATTTGATTGGAGAAATGGATGAATGAAGAGTAGAATGACCAATGTGGGATACTGTCAAACCTTCACCATTGGCAGTATGAATGGTTTCAGTGGATGGATATGGGGAGGCCAACGATAGATTCGCCAAATCAGCCGTCATATGATTTGTGGCACCAGAATCGGTGAGCCACACTTGAGAAGATCCTGAGGAACAAGATGCTGGAGAGGCAGAGTGGATCACTGTATGCATAGCTTGCATAGGAGATTGTGGTACTTCCCGGTTCTGTGAGGATGATGCCTGATATGGAGTATATTGCTGCATAACTTGCATAGGAGTTTGATGTACTTCCCTGTTCTGTGAAGAGGGAGCCGGATATGAAGGATACTGCAGAGACTGTGGTTACAGAGAAAAGGATGACTGTGGAGAATATGAAGCAATGTAATTTGGACCCTTATCATTATAGAAACAATACCAGGAGGTATGATTGCTTCTACCACAAATGTTGCATCTGGTTCTCTTAGGAGGAGAAGCTCCACAGAAGGGAGCAGTGTGTCCCTCAGAGTTGCATAGCTGACAGATTGGAACCATGAGTGCAGAAGGATGTCGAAATTGCTGAGTAGGGGATTGACCAAGGAGTCCAGAATTTGAGTTGGGAAGCACAGGTGCCATGGAGGAAAAACCTGGTCTAGAAGCAAAGAATCGAGATCCCTGAGTAAATCGACCTTTACCCCTATTCTTGTTTCCATTATATGGCTGAAACTGTCTAGTAGGCACCTGAGACTGCCCATGATGTGGAGAGAAACTCCCTTGTGTGTATGTGTCACCTGTACTAGCAACCATAGCTGATAGGAATGGAGAATTAACTGAAGTGTCAATAATCACTTCCTCTGCAAGCAATTGTGAGCGAAAGTCCTTCAATGAGATCACACTTTCTCTTCCCCTTATAACACATCTAAAAGTATTATACTCAGCAGGTAAGCCATTCAAGGCAAGAATCACAATGTCTTCATCTGCAAAATATACCCCAGCAGCAGACAAGTAGTCCCTAGCCTCTTTAATTCGATGAAGATACTGTGAAACTGAATCTGAACCCTTTTTAATGGTTTGCAGATTGGATTTCATCTGAAAAATACTAGTCCTAGACACAGTGGAAAATTGTTCCTTTAATCTAATCCACAAATCTTTAGAGCTAGTGCTACCAATTGCACAGGACATAGCAATCGGTGATAATGTGGCAGTAATTAATTGCATAATCGCTCTATCATGCATTTTCCATACTATATATTCATCAGATTGAGAGGAAGAAGAGGTGATACCAGATTCAGCTGAGATTGAACAATGTTGAGGTGGACAGGGGAGCAAACCATCAACATACCCCATAATTCCATTACTTTCAAGTAAAAGTTGCATCTGGAAGTTCCAATTGAGGTAATTTGATTCATCAAGTTTGACATTGACTGATGTAGGAATGGAGGAAATGAGAGCTGTAACTGAAGATTGAAGCAACTGGAGTTGCGAAGCAGTCACCATCAGGATTTCAAGTTTAATCCGTGGATGAGACAATACACCAAACACTTGCTGTGCAAGTTGCAGAAAGAAATAGAACTCAAGATGAAGATCACAACGAAGCACTATATACTCCAAATATGAAGAACAATATGTGAGTGCAGAGAGAATAACAGTAAAATGCGGAAGCAACAGAGGATCTAGAAATTTCAAGCGTGAGCAATAATCAGCTCTGATACCATGTTAAGCTATGTCAATTGATTAACATGATCTATAATTCTGCAGAAAGAAAGAAGAAACAAAGAGATAGGAGCAGTAGAGAAAATACTTGATAATAGTTCTTATTTTGCATGAATTACATATACCACGAGATAGTTGTGTTTATATATCTGTTTGTAGCACTAACGACTTGGGCTAATTAACTAACTATCCACTATATTAAGATTGTGACAAGTGTCACAATCTAAAACAATGTACTCTAATATACTCTAACAATTTCAACATCGGCCATCATGGCTAAAAATAAGAGATGCTACATGAGAGATTAGAGTGCAGCGATGGATCAGGATCTTAGTCCAACTTTGATACCATGAAAAGATAAAAGAGAGATTGAATTTGCTGGAATATATCTTTTAATTATTGTTCATATCATGTATTTATATAAGAAGACTTCTAAACATTCCGACAAGTCAAGAATCAATTACTACATTAGAGGTTGTTTTTTTTTTTTTGATAGTAAACGAGTGAATTATATATTAAACAGCCCCATTAAGTAGGTGGAACTGAACGAAAGATAAATACAATGGGAATGTAAAAGAAAAGAGAAGACCAAAGCGACGCGGGACCTAATTAATCAGTCCAGTTCATAATACATTCAGGATTTCTAAAAAGATCCGAGCTCAGATAGCTGAAATTTCTAACTGAAGACTTCAACCAGAAGGCCAAACGGTGAAAGGTGAGATAAAAAATCATATCCCAATCCGGAGCCTTGGATTCGAAGATTAGGCGGTTGCGCGCTATCCAAATTGACCAGTACAGACCTTTACAAAGGAGGGTAATAACACGTCGCTGAAAATTTCCATTAATCAAACCGGACCATTCCTGTAGATGATGATATGGGTATTTGTGCAAACAACCTAAGCACCCAAACCAGTTCAAGAAACGACCCCAAAGAGATCATGTTATAGGACACCAATGGAAGAGATGATTAATTGTCTCAATTTCCTTGCAGCAGAATGGGCAGTGAGATTCCTCATAATTAATGATTCTCCTCTCAGCTAAAAAACTTCGTGTACTCAAACTGCCATGAAGAAGAAGCCATATGAACACATCCACTTTTGGAGGAGCATGACCATTCCATAGCAGAACAGGGGAGTGATTATTTTCAGTTACCGATAGACTATCAA
Source organism: Populus deltoides (assembly GCA_015852605.2). NCBI lineage: Eukaryota > Viridiplantae > Streptophyta > Magnoliopsida > Malpighiales > Salicaceae > Populus > Populus deltoides. The sequence continues at coordinate 17,725,144 of CM027586.2, read as the reverse complement.
AAAGAGCACAACCTGATTGAGCTGAGTACATGCCAGAGCTGTGAAATTTCCATACCTTGCGGTCTGCACCATCTGAGAAAATGAGACCACGCTGCACCTCTGCGATCAAGCTCTCCCTCATGCAGTTTTCACGAGGCCGGAGGGGTCTTCTCCAGGATAGGTTGAAAGATTTATCTGTCAAATCACATATATCTGCAAGGCTGGATTTTTGCTGCAGGGAGAGGTTATACAGTCTGGGGAATAAGAGTTGGAGAGTGGTTGTAGAGCCAAGTCAAGAGTCAGTCCAAAACCGGATGTTCCTCCCATCACCCACCTTGAACCCGACATTTGCATGAAGAAGATTGGATATGTTTTGTGTTGAGAAGATCGTCGAAACAATGCCATGCCAAGTTGGAGATAAAGAACATGTGAACTCAGGGATACCATTTATAAAGTGAGGTCGGTATTTTAGAAGAATGTGTTCTTGCCAGCCTCCTACCACTCCATTATCCAGATTCCAAATCCATTTAAATAGCAGAGCCAAATTTTTGTTGTGGATGGATCCCAGCCCGAGACCACCAGAAGATTTACTCTTTATTACCTTGTGCCAGGCCACCTTAAAAATCCCATGAGATGTTGAGGTTCCTTTCCAGAGAAAAGACCGGGTTAGAGAAGAGATGACTTTAATAATACCCTTTGGCGTAGCAAAAACTGACATGTAGAACAAAGGAAGAGAGCTTAAGACTGATTTAATTAGACATAACCTTCCCGCCATGCTCAAAAAATTCCCTTTCCATGTGCTTAACTTTGCTCTGATAGTGGACAACACCGGTTTCCAAGTAGAGAGTCTGCTGGGATTGGCTCCAAGAGGTAGTCCAAGGTACCTGACCGGGAAAGTATCACTACGACAGAAAACTGAGTTCGCCAAGCTAGAGGTGTAGTCGTTGTCCAAGTTGATACCTATTAGTGAGCTTTTATAGAAATTAACTTTCAATCTGGAAATAATCTCAAACCAGCGAAGTATCCTCTTGGCATGTAGAAGAGAGGGAAAATCATTTGGCAGGAAAATCAGAGAGTCATCGGCATATTGCAAATGAGTTATGTAATGTCCTGGAGCAGTCTGTAAGCCTTTGAAATAACTTGAAGCTGATGTCCTATTGAATAAAACTGTCAATCCCTGAACTACATTAGAGGTTGTCTTCCTATAAATTAGGTATTACAATAGAAAAACTAATATATACAGATAGATCCTAGTATGAAAGATGTGAATTTCGTAACACCTTCTGCTGTAGTTTCTCTAGGCTGGTTTCATCATATTGGAGATAGAGTAGCGGTAGTTCAAATATTTAGAAGATGTCATGAATTGATTTATTGTTTAAAAAATATTTTAAATAATTTTTTAAATTAAAAATGTTTTTCATGTTCAGTTTATAAATTTAAAAATAATTTTTTTAAGTATATTAATTATTTATACTCAAGAAAAAAAGAATCTTTAAAATATTTTACTAAAAACATACCATCAAATGAAGTTTCCTGTCAGACAAAAATGTGATTCATAAGTTAAGTTGGTCCATCATGCCAGCATTTATGCATTGACTAACCACCAATAAATACTGCACCTTTTCTCTTAATTTAATACTGGTAGACATGGCTATGATATTATAATGTTTTTTCTTTTTTTTAATCATTACGATATTAAAATTACTAGAATTCAGTTAAAATTTAAGCATTTTTTTATTTAAAATTATTTTTATTTTATATTTTTAGATCGTTGATCACCATTAATGGTCAATTTTAATGATTTGTATCCAGGTATGTTTGAAAGTCATGAAAAGATACTCATTGCGACCTGATTTTGCTGAACCTCATGAGGCCAAACTTATACTCTTCATGGAAAAGAAAAGGATCCATTGATTTGGATTTCAAGCAAGATCGACGATCAACTCTTCCATGATACAACAGAGGTCACATTTAAATCTAAACTTGAGCTGGTGAATTCATGCAATGGCTTGCTTTGTGTATGCAATGGGCCAATTAATATATTGGATATATTTGAACACAAGATAAATTAGAGTCTCAATTTAACTAATTATATGGTTTTACTTTTAATATCTTATATTTCAAAAAAAATTTATATTAATTTTCTAAAATGCCCTTTAAATTACGACCATTGTAGATATAAATTATACTTGTATGACTACAAATAGTAAAAGAAAAAAAAAACCTACCAAAATCATAAGCTCTGCATAAATTAATAGAAAAAACTGTCCCATAATGCTAATTTTTAAATGCAATTTAATAATTTTATTATACAATAAAAATATGAGCTAACCATAATATTCATTTGTACCCTCAAGAAAAAAACTAAATTGCTCTCCATAACAATGACATTTAAGAAAAAGACTAAATCACCCTCAAGCTAAATGTTTTTTTTTTTTGTGATAGTAGAAAAATGGTCAATTTACATTGCGAATCTAAAATAAATTGTGAGTGTATATACATAGTTTATCTTATCCTTTTTAGCTTTTATTTCAGTGTAAAATAATTTTTTAAAATGGCATCGTTTTGTTGCGTAAAATGTGCATAGAAGGACCCAGCTGTGAAATGCTTTAAATATTAGAGACCCAATCAATCTTTTTATTGTGTGGAATATAATTGAGAAATGAACAGTTGGTAAAGGGCAAAAAGGTAAGGCTCTCTGTTTAATGTCTTTTGTTTTTTTGGACACAACTTGATGTCTTCAATAATTAATGATGGTTGTTTTTTTTTTTTTTCACAACACTAATTAAAAAAAAGAGAGGACAAACTATGAAAGATATAGTTGCGTGTAAAAATAAAATAAAAAACATGTTTGAGGAAGATATTAATATTTTCCATGAAAAAATTAAAAAATAATTTATGAGAATGTAGAATATATATATTATAAATAATAAATTTAAAAATTTACTAAAAACATACCATCAAAGGAAGTTTCCTATCAGACAAAAATGCGATTCACAAGTTAAGTCGGTCCATCATGCAGCATTTATGCGTTGATTGAACCACCAATAAATACTTAACCTTCTCTTAATTTAATATTGGTAGACATGGCTATAATATTATAATGTTTTCTATCTCTCGTTTTTTTAATCATTATGATATTAAAATGCTGTGAGCTACGGTAGTCCTCGTTTTTTATTTATTTATTTATTTTAGGAGAGTTCAATGGCAATCCTTGTTTAAAAAGTTTTAATGGTATTGATCGTAGTTTTCAGATCCAACTTAGGATCCGGGGCTTGGCCTCATTTGAGATTACAGCTAATTTGGTTAAATTTTAAATATTTTTTTATGTAATTTTAATGTATTATTATTAAAAGTAAATTTTAAAAAGTAAAAAAAAAATATTTAATCCATATTCGATTATTCAAAACCTCCTGCCATCAACTTCTTTATAAACATGGAAAGGAAAGTTACGAAAGACTGGACACTGAAACTGCAATTCATGCTAGTTTTTTGCTTTCATAAGTAGACATCAACATGAACAAAATTGTAGCAATCTAGTATGACTGTTCCAATTAAGAATAAATACAAAAGAAAAGACATAGCTGTCTACATTCAGTTATGGAAGTGTTCTAAAACAAGCTGCAGCATTTCTTTCTCATTTAAAAGTTATTTCTAACCAAACATGTTAATAACTATTCTAAGCATAAAATATTAAAAAATAACTCAAATCAATTTATAAAAAAAATCATGGCAAACAAATTCTAATGCATGTGTCTGATGAATTATTATGAATTGCTAATCACCCGTCCTTGCATATATATATATATATATTGGGCTCAACCATTTAGGTTGACAAGAGCAAGAGACTTCAAGAAAGAGAGAGAGGCTGAAATATACAGGAAATTATTAAGGGGCTCGCTGCCTGGGACTATACACAGAGATACTGTCGTCTGATCTCCCTCAGGTCAGCAGGACCCGACAACCTAACATGATTTATGGGAGTAACTTGAGTGGCAAGGGAACCAAAAAAAAATTGGAGTGACAGGGATGAACACTCCCACAAATCATCCTGTGTTAATGAAGAGATGTTGACTTTGACAGATGAAGGAATCCTAATGGCAATAAACTGACCTCAAGATGGTAATTCATGATAACAAGGAAAGTCACATTATAGAACAACATATCATGGAATCAAATCAACTCACATCACATTATTTAATGTTCAAATTGGTCAAAGCAGGAGACAACATCCAACACCTTAACTTGTCCTTCAGTCACACGTGAAATGCGGCGTAGCGGCGAATCGTTCACCCTCAAGGTGTAAATGTAAATCTATCAATCTGAAAAATATGGGGAGACAAGAAATTTTTGTTTTTTATCTGTAAAAAATTTAAATGGGAGTTGTCGCACGTGTGCGGCGTCGCGGCGATCGCCCACCCACACTCATGTGTGTGGTATCTGGAAAATATGGAGAGACAGGGAATTCTTGTCTCTTATCAGTGTAAAATGGTGTAGGAGTCGCCACCTAGTATTATGGTTACTAGGAACCCTAACTGGTCTCAGAGATCGAGTACGGAGACTGGTTGCGTAAAGGGAAGGTATTAGCACCCCAAATACGCCCTACCTAAAGTAAGCTGCATTGTTTTATTTGTCTGATCAAAATCTAAGGTTTGGTAGCGTTTTCTAATTGTTGGTCCTGTCTGTCTAAGATTCAAGAAAAGCCCTCCTAAAAAAGGAGGTTCTTATCTTAATGAGGTAAAACCTAACCGTTCTATTGTCAAATAAAAAAACTACCTTTTTAATATCGGGAGTACGTTTTACGTATAAATTCGTAATCTCGGATATTAAAAGAAAACAAAATAAATTTTTTGGATTTTTTGAAATATTGGCCAAGTTCTCGTGACTTTAATAAACTGGTTATTAAAGCCAAAATGCATGCTAAAACATTTTTTTAAAGTTTTCTTTGTTGTATGAAAATACAATATGAGTTTTTTTATTTTTAGAGACTTGGCCGTGTGCATGAAAACAAAAACATGTTTTTTTTTTAATGTTTTGATGAAAACCGGGTATTTTAATACCAGATGTATATTTTTATGATGTAAAAATACAAATCAATATTAAGCAAAATTTAGTAGAAAAATACGCGGAAGAGTTACAAATTTTTGAAAATATTTTTTTGAAATTATTTTTTTGGACCGGGCTGGACCCGGCCCACTCATTTGGATTCGGCGGACTTGTCCGCCCAAAGGAACGATGGAGCACTCTCCCTCGGCCAAGATCTACGTGAACAGTGGAGAGTGAATTAATTCACTCTCCACCGCTCACGCTAAAGCTGATGGAGACAAGGGCAAATGAGGAAGAAGAAGAAGGAAGGGGGCGGACTGCGGTGGCTTCGAGGTCGGCCTCTTTGGCGGTTCCTGACCGGAGAAACGGCTTGGACGGTGGTCGGCTTTTTCTTCTTCTTCTACGTTTTTTTCTTCCGCTCTGTTCTCCTCTGTTCGATTTTTTCAGTGTTTTTTCTTCCGTTTCTCACTATGCAGGGGCCGTTATCAATGACGGGGTGGATGGTGGCTCTGGGGTGGCGCTGGTGGCAGCTATGCGACAAAGAACCGGTGGTTCTTCCTCCTTTCTCTCCTTCTTTGTTTTCACTTCCAAGACTTGACAATGGCGTTGGTGGTCTTCGCTTTGCTCTTCTTGTCCGTGTAGAGGCGCATGCTTCTTCTTCTTGTTCATGGGTGTTACAGCAAGGAGAGGAAGGTGGTGAGAGGCTGGCGGTGGCGCTGCTCCAAACGGTGGAGAGAGAGGAGCAGCTGCTGGGAATTCTTGGTTGAAGGTGTAGAAACACAAATTTTCTACCAATCAAATTTCACCATGTGTTATTTTATTCTTTAAAAGAAAGGATAAAATAAAATTGAAATAAATGACATGGAAAATAAATGAGCCTTCATATATTTCTTGGCCAATGAAAAGTTGACACTTGGGATGAGATATTCAAGTATCTGGTCATAAATACAAGATCCCATCAGATATCTCTTCATAAATGCAAGATCACGTCAATAAATATCAACCAATAAAATTATGCCATGTGACATTGGAAAAGGACCTGAGAGCCCCTACAGATCTCTATAAATAGAGGGCCTCAACCTAAAGGAAGGGGGATTCCGGGAGATACAAATTTCCTTCAAGACAAGCTCTGCAAGCAAGGAAGCTCTCGCTCTCTCTCTCTCTTCAAGCAAGGAAGCTCTCTCAAAGAGTTCTCAAGCCTCCTTCATCTACGCTTGAAGTCTACAAAGAACGAAGCTCTGTTGGATCAAGCCTAAACGCCCCATAAGAGTTCTTCAACAACACTTTGAAGACAAATCAAGGTACTCTTCAAAGCATCAAATCACAACATCTCGCTTCGCAATACACGTCCAAATTCGCGTTCTTGCAAAGCACAAATCTTGGCTTGATTACTCAAATAAATCAAGTCGCCATATATCAAATTCAAGGGAAGAATCAGAGGATTGTCATATTCTTTTTGAAAGAATATATTACATAGAGATTGTACCCATTCATATATTTAATAAAATCATATATTTGTACACGTGTGCTTGTTTAATTTCAAGTGCACAAAATTGTGTCTACAAATTTCTGGCGACTCCACTGGGGACATCTCTACCTCTCATCTCTTCTCTTCAAGAAAGAATTTTCAACAAACTCTCAATGGCAACTAGGAGGAACATGATCACCATTGTCGCTTCGAAAAGTAACAAGGCCACTGATTCAAGTCACCAACATACTATTGAAGATTCTTTAACCCCGCCATTGAAAACAAAATCCATCGTCGAGTTGTATGAACAAACTAAGCCGACTCTCAAATTGACATCAACTTCGAATGCAAGAGGGGCACAGGATCTCGCCTCAAAGATGAAGCCACAAGCAACTCCACGACAAGAGTCAAGTGGGGCGCGCGAAATTCTCTTCAGCACTCAAGGCGACTTTGACAATTCACCTATGGAAACTTCTCCGTCTCAATCACCAAGTAAGGCTTCGGGTTTTGGCACCATGTCAGTGATGATGACCGAGACAACATCTTTAGAGGATCAAGTGGCTAACTTGACAAAACTCGTCGAGGGGTTTTCGACTTCACTCAAGGCAAAAGACCACGAGATAGCAAAGTTGATGAACAAACTTGAGAGCTTGAACGAAGGAGGCCAAACCTCGACTACCAAGGCTTTTCAAGCAGATCAACTAGATGTCATTGAAGAGTCTGCAATCGGAGCTGTGAAGAATGTACGCGGTATTACTGATGGCATCTTCACCACAAATCAACCGAAAGAACTCATCAAGGAAGCCATCACGCACGGTGGAAAGCTCAATTCAACCCTCGTATTCGTATACAAAGCCGTACACCTAAAGAATCGACCTGTTAAAGATGCCTCTAAGTTACCAACCACCAAAGTTTCAACAATTCGATGGCAAGGGAAATCCTCGGCAACACGTAGCTCACTTTGTGGAGACTTGCAACAATGCGGGACTAATGGCGATCTCATGGTAAAACAGTTTGTTCGTTCCTTGAAAGGTAATGCCTTTGACCGGTACACCGACTTGAGTCCGCTCGATTGATACTTGGGAGCAGTTGGAGCGCGAGTTTCTTAACCGCTTTTACAGCACTCGTCGTGTGGTTAGCATGATTGAACTCACTAATGCACGTCAATGGAAGGAAGAGCCTGTCATCGACTACATTCATCGGTGGAGAAACCTTAGCCTCAACTGTAGAGATCGGCTCACCGAAACTTCGCGCTAGACATGTGTATTCAAGGGATGCATTGGGGACTACGCTACATTCTACAAGGCATCAAACCAAAGTCTTTTGAAGAATTGGCTACTCATGCACATGATATGGAACTTAGCATTGCGGCGGCTGAAAGTTCGTTATTACCTATGCAAGAGCCTAAAAGAAACAAGCCTGATGGTCGTAGATTCGGAAAGAGCACTCTAAAGGTCGAGGGAAAGCAATCTTTAGTAGTTAACTCGGCTGCTGTAAGGGTACCAACTGGAGTTAAGAGGAATGATCATGCAACGCCGACTACTTTTCAAAAGGGAGAAAGAAAGAAACCATCCTTGAAAGTGCGACAAGAAAAAGTGTATCCATTCCCCGACTCAGACATATCTAGGATGCTGGATGATCTGCTTGAGGCAAATATCATTGAGTTGCCAGAGGTGAAACGCCCTGAAGAAGCAAACCAAGTAGATAATCCGAATTATTGCAAATATCATCGCTTAATCAGTCATCCTGTAGAGAAATGTTTTGTGTTGAAAGACAAGATTATGAGGCTACACGAGAATGGAGATATCATTTTTGATGATGAAATAACAGCCTCTAATATCACAACCACGGTCAATTTAGGACCACGTCAATCACTCCCTACAATAAGTTTCGACTCCTTTGAACCTATAAGACTTGATGCCATTTTCCCGATGAGCTTCGCTGCATCCTCAAGTCTAACTCCATGCATGACCCTCGCACCTCAAATTGACAACTCAAGCTCCGATTCGCTGCGAAAATTATGATGATGAAGGATGGACTCTAGTCACGCGTAAAAGAGGAAGGAGGAAGCACATGCAGATGACAAAGCCAACTAGAATGAGAATCTCAACGGTGAGGAAGCTAATTGATGAGTCGATACGCCGAAAGACTAAACGAAAGTCCATGCCAGCCAGAAAGGAGGGTTTTTCAGCTCAAAGTCTAAGAAAGCCCATTACACTGAATGAGTACATGCCAATAGAGATGAGAAGGATTGAAAATGTACTTGTTACTTGCTATCATGTTGATGAAGAGAAAACTCCTATTGAACCTGTCATGAATGAAGGTTATGATGACTCTTCAAATTTATATCACGGTGTATGCACAACAGAGATATTATCCTTCAACGATGAAGACTTGTTGCTTGGATCAAAACTCCATAACCGACCGCTTTTCATTAAAGGATATGTTGATCAAAAGATGGTGAATCGTATCTTGGTGGATGATGGCTCAGCGGTCAATATACTACCTCTTAAGACTATGAAAGAACTAGGGATTCCTATGGATGAACTTTTCCCAAGTCATTTGATGATTCAAGGTTTTAATCAAGGAGGGCAAAACGCCATTGGAAAGATAAGACTTGCAATGCACATGGAAGATATGGAATCCAATGCACTTTTCCATGTCATAGATGCCAAAACTACCTACAATATGTTGCTTGGGCGACCATGGATGCATGAAAATGGTATCATCTCCTCAACACTCCACCAATGTTTTAAGTATTGCCGAGATGGACAAATAAGAAAGATAGTGGCGGACACCGACCCCTTCACCATAACTGAAGCTCACTTTGCAGACGCAAAATTCTATTTCAATTCAAATGTGATGGAAGAGCTACGATCCCCACCTGACCATCTAGGAGAGGGAAGAATTAACTCTAAAAGCTCAAAAGGACATAAGTCATCTGCAAATGAAAGGGTGTCTCAGCCAACGAAGAATAAAGGAAAAGAAAAGGTGGTAGAAAACTTTGTTGTCAATAAGCTACCACGTAAAGCCACAGTACTCCGATATATCCCAGTATCAGCAAGAAAAGAGGGTCAATCTTCTTTTACCAAGGATGAAGAGAAGATCAATAAGGGGCTTGAAAACTTGACCTTGCCAGCTACTAATCTCGCCTTGAACAAGGTCTCAAAACCTTTATTAAAAGGGTTTGTTCATCAAACCGAGTCGATGGTGATAAATCCTAGAAGACTCCCAGAAAAACAGGTGAATGGCTTTGATCCCAATGCTTATAAGCTTTTAGCCAGGGCTGGTTATAGTCATGAGGACATCAATGAGTTAGCAAAGGATGGTGATACTCCTCAACTTGAAGGTAAACAAGTTTCTGCAAGGACTAGAAAGGCATGGAGAGAGAAGAAAACTTCTGGCAAAACTGTAAGGGCTGGTCTTAGATACGAGTCTTCCACACCACTGCATTTTCAGATTAATAAAGAAGCCTTGCAATACATAAGTGCGGAAGAAGTGAAGGACAAACAACAAAGTCAGTCGGCACCTCTTAGAGCTTGATCGGGATCGTCTTGGTAGAACTACAAGTCGTGCTCCTGTTTTTGCCAGGATTGGAACCCAAAATAATGGAAAGGCGCTAAAACGCACATCAGTCTTTGCAAGACTTGGACAATCCATATCAAAAGATGGCAAGCATACATTCGATCATCAATCAAGTTTGATAAGTGATTCAAAGGTTCTTCGTAGCAAAATACCTTCACGCATGAAGAGACAATGTGAATGGGTGGTGAGTGCTGAGGAGACATTGAAAGGAAAAACACGCACAATAGTGATAACAAACCCCTCTAATAAAGAAAAGGAAGATGAAATAATGTGTCTCACTTCAAATCACATCACTATTGAAGAAGATGATAATGATAAGTTTGTCGTCGAAGAAGATGTTGAGGAAGCTCCGCCTTCCCTTGAATCAGAAAATAAGCCTACAATGGATGAACTTAAAGAGGTTAACTTGGGAACTGTTGAAAACCCACGACCAACCTTCATCAATGCAAACTTATCACCTGAAGAGGAAGCAAATTACATGGAACTTTTGATGGAGTATCGAGATGTCTTTGCTTGGTCCTATGATGAAATGCCAGGTTTAGACCCAAGGGTTACTGTCCACCAATTAGCAGTAAAACATGGGGCTAGACTCAGAAAACAAACTCGGTGCCGCTTTCGCCCGAACTCATATCACAGATTGAGGTTGAAGTCAATAAACTTATCCAAGCAGGTTTCATTCGTGAGGTCAAGTATCCTACATGGATTTCAAATATTGTGCCAGTAAAAAAGATGGCCAAATGCGTGTTTGCGTGGATTTTCGAGACCTTAACAATGCTTGTCCCAAAGATGATTTTCCACTTCCAATTACCGAGATCATGGTCGACGCTACCACAGGTCATGGGAATTAACCTTCATGGACGGTTCATCTGGCTATAATCAAATTCGAATGGCACCCGCAGATGAGGAGAAGACGGCTTTCCGAACTCCGAAAGGGATATATTGTTATAAAGTCATGCCTTTTGGCTTAAAGAATGCAGGTGCCACTTATCAAAGGGCGATGCAGAAGATTTTTGATGATATGCTTCACCAACATGTTGAATGCTATGTTGATGACCTCGTGGTGAAATCAAAAGAAAAGGAAAATCATTTGCAGGATCTTCGTTTGGTGTTTGAACGATTACGTCGATTCCAACTAAAAATGAACCCATTAAAATGTGCATTTGGTGTGTCCTCAGGAAAATTCCTAGGGTTTATAGTTCGACATCGAGGAATTGAGATTGATCAGTCTAAGATCGAGACCATTCTAAAAATGCCGGAGCCAAGAAACATCCATGAGTTGAAGAGTCTCCAAGGAAAGTTGGCCTATATACGGAGATTTATTTCTAACTTAGTGGGCCGATGTCAACCATTCACCCACTTAATGAAGAAGGATACATCATTCTATTGGGATAAAGCTTGTACTAATGCCTTCAACAAGATAAAAGAATACTTGTTGAACCCACCTGTCCTTCGAGCACCGGTACAGAGACGTCCACTTATCCTCTATATTGCGGCTCAAATACGTTCCTTAGGAGTGTTGTTGGCACAACAAAATGATGAAGGCAAGGAAAGTGCTCTCTACTACCTTAGTAGGACATTAAATGGGGCTGAATTGAATTATTCCCCAATAGAGAAGACATGTCTAGCATTGATGTTTGCAATAAAGAAGTTAAGGCATTACCTCCAAGCACATTCAGTAAGATTAATCTCCCGAGCTGACCCCCTCAAGTACATCATCTCAAGACCAAGATTATCGGGAAGATTGGCAAAATGGGCTTTATTGCTTCAAGAATTTGAAATTGTCACGTCTCACAAAAAGCTATCAAGGGGCAAGCACTAGCTGATTTTTCGGGTGATCATCCCATTCCCGATGAATGGAAGTTCTCTCAAGACCTACCGATGAGGATGTTCGTTTATTGAACCGGAACCATGGAAAATGTTCTTTGATGGCGCAACGACGACAAGATGGAGCGGTCTTTGGGGTTATATTCATCACACCAGAAGGGGAGGTCTTGCCTTTCTCCTTTTCACTTACCGAATGTTGTTCTAATAACATGGCCGAATATCAAGCCTTGATTCTTGGGTTGGAAATGGCAGTGAATATAAAGATGTCTCGCCTTAAAGTTTTTGGGGATTCTCAATTAGTCATCAGACAACTCCTCTCACTATATGAAGTCAAGAAGCCGGAATTCATCCCATATCACAAGTATGCACTTAAATTGATAACATCACTTGATTGCGTTACTTTAGAACATGTGCCATGAAAAGAGAATAAGCAAGCCGATGCCTTAGCAAATCTTGCGTCAACATTAGCATCATGTAGTGAGGAGATAAAAGTCCCTGTATGTCAAAGATGGGTCGTTCCACCACTAAATCATGACATAGAAGAGAAAGAACAAGTGGGTGTAGTTTCTGTCTACGAGATTGAAAGAGAAGACTGGCGTCAGCCACTTATCGATTATTTGAGACATGGAAAGCTACCTAAAGACCTACGCCATAAGACAGAGGTGAGGCGAAGAGCTTCTCGCTTCATATGCTTTCAAGGCACTCTTTACCGACGCTCTTTTGATGGAGTTTTTTTGCGCTGTCTCGGAGAAGAAGAAGCAACGAAAGCACTAGAGGAAACTCACTCAGGGATCTGTGGAGCACACCAATCAGGCCCTAAACTTCACTTCCGAATCAAAAGAATGGGATATTACTGGCCAACAATGGTGAAGGATTGCATGGACTATGCTAGAAAATGTCAAAGTTGTCAATTGCATGCTAATTTGATCCATCAGCCACCCGAGCCTTTACACCCGACAGTTGCCTCTTGGCCCTTTGATGCTTGGGGACTTGATGTGGTAGGACCATTGCCGAAAAGCTCTGGGGGGCATCTTTACATATTGGCTGCAACAGATTACTTCTCAAAGTGGGCAGAAGCTGCAGCATTAAAAGAGGTCAAGAAAGAGACAGTTGTAAACTTCATTCGAACAAACATCATTTACTGTTATGGGGTACCAAGATATATCATAACCGATAATGGAAAGGAGTTCTACAATACAGCCATGAACAAGTTGTGTGCACAATTCAGCTTCAAACAACATAACTCTTCTATGTACAATGCTCCGGCTAATGGTTTGGCAGAAGCCTTTAATAAGACTTTATGCAATATTCTCAAGAAGGTGGTGAATCGCTCAAAGAAGGACTGGCATGAGAGAATTGGGGAGGCGTTATGGGCTTATCGTACTACATTCCGAACACCAACTCAAGCTACTCCCCTTGGTATACGGGGTCGAAGCTGTTCTTCCACTAGAATGTCAAATTCCATCTTTGAGAATCGCAATCCAAGAAGGACTTTCCAATGAAGACAATGTTCGTCTACGCCTTGAAGAGCTTGAAGCTTTAGATGAAAAACGTCTTGAGGCACAACAACGATTAGAATGTTATCAAGCACGACTTTGTAGGGCTTTCAACAAGAAGGTGCAACCACGCTCATTCCAAAAAGGAGATCTTGTCTTGGCAGTACGACGCCCAATAATCATGTCAAAACGCATGGGCAGCAAATTCCTCTCTAAATGGGATGGCCCTTATGTGGTTCAAGAAGTCTACACCAATGGAGCTTACAAAATTGTCGATGAGAATGGATTGAGGATTGGGCCTATCAACGGCAAATTCTTGAAAAGATACTATGCTTGAAATCTGATGTAGCTCCTGGCCCGCATGAGCTAAAACTGTGAAAGGCACAAAAAAAAAACAAACAAACCAAATTGAACTACGTTTGACTTGATCCTTTATCCACAAAGGTACGTAGGCAACTTGGAATTCATTCCGAGTACAGTCATGCAAAAAAAAAAGTCTTTGACAAAAAAAAAATCTTTTGAACTACGTTGTGACTTGATCCTTTATCCATAAAGGTACGTAGGCAACTTAGAATTTATTCTAAGTACAGTCGCACATCATCCTTTAAAGCTGTTTGAGCCAATATGATTGTTCACATGGAAAAAAGAGGGATAAGTAAACCTCAAAACACAATCATAACATGGAAATCCAGGTAACAAGACACAAGTGAAGGCAAAATATAGACTTTATTAATAGAAAGAAGAATTCTATTACATAAAGTATGTAGCCTCAACAGAAAGTCACAAGCCGGTGTTACCAAAACAAAAAAAAATTCCAAAGCATAAGAAACCATTATCATACTACGGTTTCCAGCTATGTCCTTCTAACTCCTTTTGTTTGGTTTCCAACAATCCTTTCAATTTTTGAAGAATGGCTGCGTCAGTTTCACTTATCACAGGGGAAGCGGATAATGTGGTGATCTTTGCTCGAATGCCGGAGGTGATGATTTTCCTCTCAGAAAGCTTTTCATCACACGCCTTGAAAGATGACTCTAACTCAGTCTTCTTACTCTGCAGCTCCATCAATTGTTCCGCTATTTTTGTTATCTCAGCATGAGTGGTGGAAATGGATCTAGATACCTCGTCTTCAAAAGCTTCTGAATCTTTAAGTTGCACTTCAAGCTTTTCAACATCTAAGGCTCGTTGCTCTGATGTCATCATAGGAGATAATGAAGACTCTAAGTGAATAAACTTTTTAGCATCCTCAATCACCTCAGTCAACATTCTTCTGATAGAGGAGCAATCAACCTTTATATCTTCAATGGAGTGGAGGATCTTCTCAACTTCACCAGCCAGGTTAGGAATATAATGGATCGGTGTACGAACAATCTTATTTCTGATGCTCTCCCAACACTTGATAGCAAATTCAGATCTTATCTCTCCTATTATGTCATCAAAGACAATACCTAGTAACTCGAAGGCTCAAAGGCAGTAGTAGGTCCAAGATTATGTAAGTTGGTCGCTATATTAAATAGCGGCGGAGGTGGATTAGGCTGCTCATGTGGTAAACTAAATGAAGGATGAGAGTTTCCAATCCCAAGGGCCTAAAATATTGAAAGGGTTAGGGCTAGCAATGAAGCAATACTCATTTCTGGCCCAATATACATATCAAAGTCATTCCCCAGGTCTTGTTGACCAAGCTGAAACAAAGAACAAAAAAAAAAGGGGTTAATATATGACAAGTAACATGAATTGAAAAGAAAAAAAAAGTGTCAAACCAGTTCATCAATATTGTCTGGCATGATTGATGCACTAGGGACTCCATGAAGAAAACTCGAGCCGCAAGGATTGAACACTTTCTTGGTACGTTTTAAACGTTTCCAATGATGATCACTGTTTTCATGCTCCCTTTCTTGGCAGGGTATGAGTTTATAGGTATGGGTTTTGTGCAAGTGGGAGGGGAAAGAGAATGGGAAAAATGATTTAAAATCATCTTCTTCCCTGCCTCTGCATGCGCAGGGAAGAAGGAGAACAGTGCCGTTCAAAACGGCACTGTTTCAGTGTTCTGTTGTTTTTTTTTTTTTATGAAAAGAAATGTAATTTGGAAGAAAAAAATTGGAAGGAACCCAAAAATGGGTTATGACAGGAGTCGTCACCTAGTATTTTGGTCACTAGGAACCCTAACTGATCTTAGAGATCGGGTACAGAGACTGGTTGCGTAAAGGGAAGGTATTAGTACCCCAACTACGCTCTACCTAAGGTAAGCTGTATTGTTTTGTTGTCTAATTAAATTCTAAGGTCTTGTTGTGGTTTCTAATTGTCGGTCTGTCTATGGTTTAAGAATAGTCCTCCTCCGTAAGGAGATCCTTATCATATTGGGTAAAAAACTTAATTGTTCTATGTCGTCAAAAGAAATATATTTTTAATAAAGGGAATACGTTTTACGTATAAATTTGTAATCCCTGATGCTAAAACAAAACAAAATATTTTTTTGAAAATTTTAAAATATTGATCAAATTCTCATGACTTTAATAAACTGGTTATTAAAGCCAAAATACATGCTAAAACATATTTTTTGAAAGTTTTCTTTAATGTATGAAAATACAATATGATTTTTAGCTATGAGAGACTTGGTCGTATGCATAAAAACAAAACAATATTTTTTTATTTTTTTTTCACGAAACCGGGTATTTTAATACCGAATTTATATCTTTATGGTACAAAAATACAATCCAGTATTAAGCAAAATTGATAAAAATACCAGAAAAATCACAATTCAAAAAAAATTATGGGTTGGACTGGCCTAAAAGAAACTTGGCCGAGATCACTTAAAACCAAATTGGGCAGAACCGGCCCAAAAATAGTCGTTTCTTGTGCTGCGCACAATAACCAGTAAATTATAATTAGGTAGTTACTGTGCTCTGCACAATAACTACCTAATTATAATTCTGCACAATAACTACCTAATTATAATTCATTTGCTGCAGAACGTGAATTGCTCACGTTCTGCATGCAAATGAAAATGAACACCAAAATGGGAACGGGAAGAGGAGGAGAAGATTACCTGGAGTGGAGGAGCTTGTTCACTGTCGTTTGCAATGGCTTGCGGTGGCAGAAGTGGTGGCTTGCGATGGCTGGGAAGCCCAGTGGCGAAATGGCAGTGGCTCCAAGCGGTGATCTTTCTCTCTTCTTTCCTCTACTTCCCTGCGTTTTTCTTTTCTTTTCTTCCTCTGTTTTTCTCTTCTTTTTTCTTTCAATCTTCAGCTCCTTCCCTCTTATGTTCTGCCGCCCTCCCTCCTCTTTGTTTTTTTTTTTTTTTTTGCTCTCTTCCCCTGTATTTATAGGAAAAATAGGGGAGAGAGATGCAAGGGCGGCCACTATGTAG
The DNA here is from genome assembly GCA_015852605.2 of Populus deltoides. Taxonomy (NCBI): domain Eukaryota; kingdom Viridiplantae; phylum Streptophyta; class Magnoliopsida; order Malpighiales; family Salicaceae; genus Populus; species Populus deltoides. Next base: position 17,708,382 of record CM027586.2, on the reverse strand, counting down.
CCGCCCCGAACCGCCCAAGGGGTACGTCCCCTCCATTCTTCCACCACGTGGCAAGCAAGTGGGGATGTTGTGTCTGCGTCTTTTTGAGGTTTAAGAGAGAGAGAGGGAGAAGAGAAAAGCAGGGGAGAAAGTCCTCTTCTTCCCATGCCTCGCGCATCCATGGAAAGAAGAAGACATATGGTGCCGTTTAAAACGGCACCATTTTTGCTTCTTCTTCTTCTTCTTCTTCTTCTTCTTAAATGTATGAAACGATGCCATTTTTCCCAAAACAAATCATTTCATTTAAATGGAAACTGGCGCCAAAACGCGTCAGATTCAAAATCAAGCCTTCAACTTGCGCGCTTTTGCATTTTGGTTCTTGGTTTTGGATTTCTTCAATTAAGTCCCTAATTGGTCATCAAACTGCAATATTTGTGCAATTAAGCCCCTAATTTGACCAAATTAACTTTCAAAAATTATAATTTGACCCCAAAACTTTAATTTCTTCCATTAAAGCCCAAATTGACTTCAAAATCAATTTTTTTTTGCAATCAAACACTCCATAAATCCAATTAAACCTTCAAATAAAATCTAATTGAGTCCATAAATATCTGATCTTGAACTTTTCTTCCTCAAATTGAATTTTCTTTGTCAACAGGATTCTCATCAGTCAACAAAATACTGTCAAATTTCAATCTTTGTATTTTTGAACCTCCTCAACCAATTTTTAGCCATTTTTTGCGCATTCTGACATCTTCTTTTCACTGCTATTATTTTTTTATTTTTCTTCTGAATATATTTGATTTTTTTGCATTTTCTTCTTTTTTTTATGCGGGGACACAAAAATAGGTTACAACACCTTCAATGTTTCTTTAAAATGCCATCACACAGGGCACAAGTACAAAGTCAATTTTAGGACAATACAAGAAGAATTTGCTGCAACATTATTACATTTTCAGAACTACATAAACCCAAAATTTAACAACAATTTTTTGAGGAAATTAACAATAACAATCCAATCAATCATTACGTAGAAGTAATAAAACTAAGCAAGATAAAATCTTACAAGAATGATTTTATAGTCTGTATCAAAGTGAGGATCAGCAGGATAGCTGCTGCAACAGTTGCCGTACCTCTCCAAATGTTGGCGAAATATACATGTTTCAAGGTTGCTTTCATATGGTTAAAGCGGCTTTCATAGTGAGCATTTACCTCTTGAGAGATAACACCAAAACAAGTGTAATTGTCATCAATATTCTGGCAAAAATGGTTAATCAGATTTGTAACTGCGGCATCTTCACCTAGCCAGTTGAGAATGATTCCCTTTCGGACTAGCAAAGCCACGTCTTCTGAACTGTCGATAAGAAGGTTCATAAACTTAATGTAACTGCATACGTAAGCTTCAAACGGGTTGCAGCACTGCTCCAAGGCCATGATATTTCGTACAAGACGTTCGAAGCAGTGATCAACTTCCAAGCGTGGTATTTTCATCACTCCTTTGTCAAATGTTATGTTGACCAAACATTTGTCTTCGGTGACCCGAAACTTCACTCCTGCCTTGCGTAGCATGACGGCATTATATTTCAGCATGGTAGGGTTCAAGCTATAACTTCGCTGAATGGCTCCATTCAACATCAAATTCCTTAGTAAATCAGTGAAATGCCTGCTTCCCTTTACACCCGGGCTGGTTTCTGCCCCCTGTGAAAACTTGAGCTTTCCAAAATGACACTTTGCAAGATCAAGAAAAGGAATGGTTGTACCATCCTGGCTAGGGGGATTGACGTGGTCATATATTTCTTGAATAATGAACAATGGTAGTTGGTTTTCAAGCAGCATCAAGTCTTCTCGTATGTCAAATGTCATCCTGGGCTCAAAATTCTTAGGACCTTTATCATCCTTTGACTCCGACAAAAACTGAATGATGAAGACAGCATCCAGCAGGATCATCTCTACGAAATCACGGCTCTCGATTAATTTGAATTTCTCTGAGTAACAGTGTCGGAGACGCTCTTCTTGGTTCTCAATGCTGATCACAATATCAATAATTTTCTTCTCATCCATCCCATGCCGTTCAGTAAGCTTTTTGAAAAATTTCAGTTTCTCCTTTTCCATGGCCTCTAGTCTTGTATTTTCGCGGTGAAGAGGACCTATGGAAATCAGTAGTGGATTGTAGGCTTTCCAATTTACGTGTCGAAGCGGTTTGGGCACCGTGTAGATGCAGCACTCGGAACCGTTCTTTTTAAAGGACATCCGTTTCACCTCAGAATCCAGCTTTGCCAAAATATTTGTAGCCATCTCTCTTTTTTCTTTATAATAATCGAGATTTACAGCCATCTCAATGTCCGAAGCACTTCCCACATCAAAATCTTTTCCGTTGTTTGGACTAATTGCCTTATCCTCTTCCATATTTGATGCTCTTGCCTGTTCAATATCGTTTTCCATGTTTGAAGCACTTGCAGTAAATTTATGCTTTCCAGTCTGCAGGTTGGCTGAAACAAACCAAGAATGAATGGAAGGTATACACAGTTCGATTTTGATTGAATATCACAAATTTTCTGAACTTTGTCACTATTAACACATTTTCTCCTTCTCTACCTTTTAATCATCCTTTTCTCTCTATTTCTCACTTGCTATAACATTAAATATATAGCCTAAATAATTAGCTAGATTTTTGTTCATGTATACAATCAAATTTCATGCTATCAAATTATATCGATTCTAAGCTGTGTTTGAAAGAGTAGGAATTATTATTTTTTAAAATGTATTTTTTCCTGTAAATAAATTAAAATAATATTTTTTTATTTTTATATTATCATATTAAAACAATTTAAAATATATTAAAAAATATTTATTTAAAATTTAAAAAATTCTTAATTTTTAAAACTCCAGTTAAAACGATATAAAAACGCCCTCATAAACCAAAAAAAACCCTTTACGACCATTTACATCATTTCCCCGAAATCTTATTGAAATCTGTTCTTCCTGTTTAGTTGCTTAGATTCTAATTAAAAGCCAGACCTGATCTTGTTAATTTCTTCTTTTTAAAAAAAATATTAAAAAATTAAAATGGTTAATCTTTAAAAAGAAAACAAATAAAAATGGAACTACGGACACCCTAGACCTAGCTTTACAGGGGAAAGGTACGTAAACTTTATGGATAGAATGCATAAACTTATATGGAACCACCTAAGCCTGAGGTCTGCATGCAGAGCTTAAACCAAATCCAAAAGACCGTCAGTAAACATTTCAAAGAAACCAAACAAGTTGGTGCTGACCTGAGGGAGACCAGACGACAGTATCTCTGTGTATAGTCCCAGGCAGCGAGCCCCTTTCCTGTATATTTCAGCCTCTCTCTCTCTCTTTCTTGAAGTCTCTTGCTCTCTTGTCAACCTAAATGCTTGAGCCCAATATATATATATATGCAAGGACGGGTGATTCACAATTCTTCCATTCTGTTTGGTATAATATTTATAATTCATCTGAGTTGTTTTCTAATTTTTAATTTTTAAAAGAGTCATTGACATGTTTAGTTAGAAATAACTTTTTATTTGAATTCAAAGCTTGTTACAAATTGAGTGAAAGTTTTGATTCATCATTAAAAACTTAAATTTTTAACTTTAATGTTTATACTACATTTAAAAAAAAACTGATTTGAATCATTTTTATCACATATATTTTTAATTAAAATCATTTTAATTTAGAAAAAAATTAGAATAGAAAATTATGTTATTATTCGATACTTTGATGTATATTTTACTTTCAATTCATATAGAGTTTACACGGTCGTATTGCAAGATATGTAAAAAATCTAATAAAATAAATTATAGAAAAGACTCGATAATCTCCTTGAATTAAATTTCTGATTATCTTGAATTATTTAATTTCTCGATCTTTTTTTATTATTATTGATTAGGAAATAATTAAGAATATTTTTATTTTGATTATTTCCTTAATAATATTATAAGTTATTTATGAAAAATAACTTTCATGAAACAAAGTTAAAAATCATAAATCATAAATCATGTTCAATTGACTCTATATACAATTTTGTTTTTAAAAAGACTTCTCCTACTTAATTATTGCAATAGGGTTTTTCTATGCGTAATGACAATATATAAATATATGGGCACACATGGACGGAATCATAAAATGATTTAAAAAATATTTTTATATTTTAATTCTTATAAACTGTAGCAATGTTAATTAATATGTGATGTGCCTCTATATTCATATTAAGTAGTTGACTTTTTTACATCTACTTGACTTTTTTTTTTTTCCCTCTGTAAAGAAAAAAGGGGTCGACGAAAACATGCAAGTCGTCACTTCATCGCCAGCTCAAGTGTTTTCTTGTGTGATCTGCCATTTTCACGTTCATTTTCTCTTTTATCTAGAATTGATTTACAAAGACTCATTGATCAACACAAAAGAAAAAAAAATTGGATGCAATGGTAGACAAGTGATTGGATTGAATGATTAGCTGTCTTTGGCTAGAAATAGGTAACCTTCATTATTTGCGGTGTTTTTTTTTTCAAAAATAAAAAAACTATAAAATATTTTGTCAATGCTTTCAATTTTTACAAACATTTAAATGAGGACGAAACCAGAAAATAAAATTAAAATGGACTAAAATTTCAGTTGTTTTATTATTTAAGATAAAAATATAAATATTGTTAAGGAAGGGGCTGGAAAAACAATTTTCTTACAGGGGTCGGGACCCCTGCCAGCTCTCCTATCTCCGCCCCTGATATAAATGATGGTAGCGACAATCTTAACATTGGATGTTGATTTTTTTCTTTTTAAATTTCACCATTGATTATTATTTATAATCTTGGCATTGAATATTGAATTTTTAATTGCACCGTTTGGTTAATTTTAATGGTTTGAATGTAGGTATGTTTGCAAGTCAGAGAGAGAGAGAAATTCATTGCTTATACTCTTCATGGAAAAGAAAAGGATCCATTGATTTGAATTTCAAGCAAGATGCTCAACACTTGCATGAGACAACAGGATAATATGTTGGTGAATTCATGCAATATATGGCTTGCTTTGTGTATCCGTGTAATTTAACTTCAAATCCTGCTGTGTAGAATCTCAATTTAACTAATTTTATGGTTTTACTTTAATATCTTATATTTCAAATAACTTTTATATTAATTTCCTAAAATGCCTTTTAAATTAAAAACATTTTAGATAAACTATACTCGTATGACTATAAATAGTAAAAGAACAAAAACAAACCTACCAAAATCATAAGCTCTGCATAAATAGAGAAAAATGCTCCGTAATATTTAAAAATATGAGCTAACCACAGTGTCTATTTGTACCCCAAAAGGAAAAGACTAAATTACCCTTCGCTAAATGTTTTTTTGTGACGGTGGCAAAATGGTCAATTTACATTGTGAATTTACAGGAAATTGTGAGTGTATATACAGTATTTAACTTATCCCTTTTAGCTTTTTTTTTTAATGTAAAATAATTTTTCAAAAATAGCATCATTTTGCTGCGTAAAATGTGCCTGGAAGGACCCACTTGTGAAATGCTTTAAATATTAGAGACCCAATCAATCTTTTTATCGTGTGGAATATAATTGAGAAATGACCAGTTGGTTAAGGACATAAAGGTAAGGCTCTCTGTTTAATGCCTTAATTTTATTTTATTTTCTGGGCACTACTTGATGTTTCAATAATTCATGATGGTTGTATTTTTTTTATAAAAAAAAAAGATCCAATATATAAGATACGAGGAAATTCTTGACCTTAGGAAACATTTTTTATATTTCAAGGGGAGTTTGGTCTGGGTAAATATTTTGCTAATATAACATAAAATATTTTTCATCTAATAAATTTTATAATTTCTGGTAAATAAATAAGTAAAAAATTATGGCAAAAGTCAAATGATGATGAATTGTTATGGTAATATTAGTGGTAGTTTTTACGATGATGATATAAAAAAGATAAAGATAATAATAATAACAAGTAGTTATTAAACTAGGTTACGGGAGTTGACGTTGTTAAGAAATCAAGTTTTGCGTTAGAGAGTTAACCTGAAAAATTTTAAAAAAATATTTGGAGATTTAATATTTTACATGAAAAAATTAATAAATAATTCATATAAATATATACTTATATATGTTATAAATAATAAAATTTAAATATTTATTTTAAAAGGTTTTAAATATCAAATTAAAAAGATTCTATCTTTCATGATTTCTTTAAACCGAGGTTGCAGCTGAAATTCCACTTCTGAATGATACTATCTTTGCCAACTGTAATCCTGATTTTTTTTTCTTTTTCAGAGCTGGTCAAAGCTCTAGATTACTCACGACCGGATAACTATTGAAGCGGCAACTACATGATTGTTCGCAGTTCTGTTCGATTTGAGCTGCCGTCTTCAACAGTCATTCTACTACACATTAACCTATTATTTCTAGACTTTAGATACTCCTTCAATACTACCTAGTTGCTGCATGGAACCCACGTCAGAATGCTGACTTACATCAGCTGTAATTCCACTTTCCACGTCAGCACCGGCCTACTGCTAGAAACTCCCTCCTACTGTCGATTCATTGCGGTTGTTTCCTCTTGATTTCTGCTGCTGCCTTTTGCCGTAGTTTCTCTAGGCTGGTCTCAACATACTGGTGACAGAGTAGTGGCAGTTGAAATAGTCAGAAGAAGTCGTGAGTTGATTATTTTTCATCAAATATTTTAAATAACTTTATAAATTAAAAATATTTTTCTTATGAAATTTATAAATTTAAACATATTTTTTTAAAGTTTATCAGTTATTCATACTTTAAAAAAAATGCAGTTAAGTTGGTCCATCATGCAGCATTTATAAGTTGATTGAACCACCAATAAATACTTAAACTTTTCTCTTATTATTTTATTATTATTTTTAAATTGTAGATATACAGACCAGTTTGTATACACTTTAATTAATTTTTCAAGTTTTAAAATTATGAATAACTGATAAACTTGAGCTATCTATTTTTGTTGCTTTAAGAAGAACAAAATTGAGCTATGGCTGCTGAAGAAGTATGGTGCTGTGGAATAATCATGGATCAGGATGAATGTCTTGGAAAACTAAATTAGCATTCATTCCTTCGTGCTCTTTTTTGTGAAATTCTGTGTGAATGTTTTGCAGTGAATTTCTTCGCTATTCATTCAGCTTAACATCATGCTGTTAACGAATCATTTTACTTCTGACATAGCCGAAGCTAAATAGAATAGGATTCAAAGAATTAAGGAAAATATAATGTTAAGAAAAGGGTCACAACAACAATAATAATAGTAGTAGTAACTTTATTGCTAAATAAATTTCTCTCTATTTGCCTGCCTCTTCAAGGAGGTACAGCCCTTTGAATATGTCAGAAACCCACACTTACAAAGAAAGAAAATTAGAATCCCTAAACAAGAAATAAAAACTAAAGCTGAAAATCCAAGATTAAACAATAAAAAAAACAAAAATGAATAAAACAGCATTTTCAATGCCTAATTTGAAAGCCTTCTTGAAATGAGCTAGCAAAGTGATCCCATTATCAGATAAAAAATTATGATCTTTCTTGTCAGACTAGTTCTCTTGCATAACCAAATCTCTTTTTCAGTTTTGGCATGTCTATCTGATCCATAAAATTATCTATTAGACTATCTACATAGTCTAGTTGCAACAAATCCATATCTGATTGTTCAAAACATCCTGCCATCAACTTCTTTATAAACATGGAAAGGAAAGTTACAAAAGACTGGACACTGGAACTGCAATTCATGCAATAGTTCATCAATCTGAGGTTCGGTTCACTCAGAGTATCGCAACAATTTAGAGCTAGTTTTTTGCTTTCATAAGTAGACATCAACATGAACAAAATTGTAGCAATCTAGTATGACTGTTCCAATTCAGAATAAAAACAAAAGAACAGACATAGCTGTCTACATTCAGTTATGGAAGTGTTCTAAAACCAGCTGCAGCATTTCTTTCTCATTTAAAGTTAAAATGCAAGAAATTCATAGCAAGTCATAATCATGTATTTGGCTTAGAAATCAAAGGGGTAAATGCAGATGTTGAGAAACTAGTTGATTTTGTCTGGGGAAGCATCTCTCTTAATTTACATGGAAGATGTGGCAGACCCAAAAGGCTTTCAAGACCTCCTTGACCTAACACCTTGGAACAGATGTTGAAATAATAAGGTAGGACAAGTTCAGTGGCTTACTGAAATGTGTAACATAAACCCGACAGTAAATTTGAAGCCTATATCACTCATCACTAAGCTATCTCAAAGAAGCTGTACGCCTTTTTAGCATATGTTTCAATGAGAAAAACTTGAGAAAAGTAATCAAGAACCAAGAATGCAAATCTCCTTTGTTCTGCTCAGTTTTGATTGTCTTTGACCGTTTCAAAATACTTCCACTACTCCCTTTGTTTATGGCCCATTGAGCAAAATATTTCCACGACTCCCTTTGTTTATGGCTCATTGAGCAAAATATTTCCACGACTCCCTTTGTTTATGGCCCATTGAGAAGAGAAAATCTTTATGCCTCGACAACTATGCATGAACATTACGGGCCAAGGAGCGAGAAGACTCACAGGGAGGATATTGTAGCTAGAGAAATGTAGGACGGGGCAGCTGATTTTGCAGCACAAATAGCAAGGACTCCATTGGATCTTTCCTTCTCTTCTGTGTAAAACTTTCAGTAAACTCTAACCCCTGAAAAGACAGCATTATTGGACTAAATATAAATTTGAACCATAAGGTATGAACATAAAATACCAAGATATAAACTTGAGGTATAAAGATATGAAAATGAGACACGGAGCTATAGACACTAAGCATAAAGGCATTTATTTTGGCCCACATATTAAAAAAAAAAAAAAACTATCTTAGCCCTTCCAAAACGAGTTGTTTTTCCAGTAAAGTGCAGGTTGTTACCTTCAGCTATGGTGTTTACTCCAGGAAGGACTTTTCAAGGCCCTGCTTCCAGCATCTCAAAAAATGAAGCATGGTGATGAAAATCTTGCTGAGAAGAGGTTATTAGAAAACCAAATTGCAAAAAGAAAGCATAGGAAGTTGAATGACAAGGATACAACATAGAAGGTGAATGTCATTCATAGTAAGGTACAGAAATTATAAGCAAGAAAACAGCCTGTACCTTTCAGTTATGTGAAGAAAGGCTCCTGAACATGAAGTTCAAAGTTTACAGTCTTTAATATCTGATAAGATTCAACAATTATTTGTGATTATAAAACTTGAAACAATCAGTTAAGAATTGTGAAGATACCAATAGAAAGCAAAAACTAGCACCACAAAAAACAAATATTTACCGATTCAGTTCCTTCATTCAGAACCAAATCATTCCATTCTCTTCTCTGTTTGGACTCACTGTCTTCATCCGCCAAGTCCTTTTTTCTTAGATGCCTTTCCACAGGTTATAGAATCATAAAATGCCATCGCTAGGCACTTGTATAGAGGTTGTGGAGGAACTTGTCTGAAGCAATCTGCAACAGTTTAACTCGCTGACTGAAAAAAGAAAAATTAGCACATAAAGCAATATCAAATTGTCTTTTAAGTAACATTAATTAAGAAAACAACAATCAAAGCACAATAAAGTCACCAACTTTCTCTCCCTCTCTATTTCCTTTTCATGTTTTTTCTTTCTATAAATTCTCAGCAACCAATCAATGGCCAAAGGAATAAATCCCAATACAAGTATATACAACTTGACAAAAAAAAAAACCTACATTAAACCAATTAAAATTATAACTTCAAAAGGAGAAATTTGTTTTTCTTTCTCAATCCTTTTCTAATCATTGAATTTCTCAGCAACAATCAATAATATCATCAATCAAAGTCAACAAACTAGCCCAAATGAGTCAAAGCATGCCACTCTCCCAGAAACCAAACACAAAAAGAAAAGGAACCAGAAACAACCAATCAAAAAAGTTCATTTCTAATGCATAAAGTTCAAAACTTTCTTACCAGAAGTAGTATGTGAAATGGGGTGGTGATCATTTTGATCTTCTTTGAGCAGGTAAGAAGAGGACTCCCTTGAGGGCCTAAATTGAACCCCAGGAGTGAACTAACTCTTCTATACAGTCTTTGAGCTCTACTGGGCTTGTTACTGGCGAAGTTGGCTGCTCCTTTTTTGTGCAGACTTTACCTGTTTCAGTTTTCTCCGTGGTTAACCGGCGGTGCTTGCATTTCCAAGTTGCCTTTCACTAGATGGACGACAAATCGGTGATTATCAGAATGGATTATGCATGGTTTTTAAGTTGGAGCGACAAGTCGTCCAGGAGTAAAATGAAGGAATGAAATTCAATTCTTTATGGGATGGAAAAATGTTTATTTAATTGTGCAATTAAATGATTTATGTTGCTTAAGTATATTTTAGGAGATAGGGGTTATTATTTTTAATTATTTTATTAAAACAACATAAATTTATTTTTAAAAAAAATTATTTAATTTAACTTAATTGAGTTTTTATTAAATTTGATCGGGTTAAATAAATGCTTAAGAATATAGTCGAAGTAATCAAATTTATTAAAATTATTATTTCTATTCATATAAATTAAAATCAACCCATCATAATAAATATAATTTTTTAAATTATCCCGTTATTATTTTTATATTTAATTTATATTTATAAAATCTCTTCTACTTGCTATTATATCTTTAAAAAATATAAATATAAATAATTTAAAGTTAATAAATAGCTAAAATAACATAACAAAGAAAAATAAAAGATATGGAGAAAAATCTGAATTAAATTGAAATTTAATATTATTGCCTTGACAAATTTTGTTACATTCTATAGTGGGGTTGGTCCCCAAGGTTTGGTCTGATATTCAATCAAATGAATGAAAAAATCTGTATGACTTTCCTCCTGAAAATTTTGTGACCATCTCCCTACCGAGACAAAATCAATCTCTGCAGCCCTCTTGATTTCTGACCTCCACTTCTTTATGGTATGTGTCTAATCTACCTGTACAGTATCGTATATCATGATTTTTGATCCTGTGTTCTTGGAAGCTGGCTTGCACCATTGATCTTCCAGAATTTAATTTAGTATCCTAGGTATAATGTTACTACATCCTAGACTGGACTAGTATGGTTTGAGCTATCTTTGGTTCCAGTTTCCGGTTCCTTTGCGACAGACGAATGTGGCTTAACAGAACCATCTAAAGAATGGTGTTCTTGCTCATGCTGAGCCAGCTTTGCCCATATCAGAACCAAAAATACCATGACTAAAGAGAGAAACACCAGCGATGTCCACACCATTCGAATGTATCTCTTCAATGGTTTGCAATGGTACAAAAGGATTTCAGAAAATGCGTCCTTCACTGTTTGACATTCTACAAGATTTTCCATCTCAGGATACACATTTAGCAGGCTCTGAATGGATGTTGTGTATGCCTCAACTGTTGTATAATCATTAGGCGATATGAATTGTCCGCTGGCACATGTTCCGTTGTCGAAACTGGAACAAGTAAATACCTTCAACACCTGTGGAATAGCAATTCAGCTGGCGAACATGAACAGCACGATCTTAGGCTACAAAATTTCTTTGATCTTCCCTTTGACATACCTGTGGGATATCGCCGATTCGGATTGCGTTAGAAGGGCACTTATCAGGCTGGAATTGGTATTCAGGTGGTGCTGAGAAGGGATTGCACACTGTATAAGGCAATCCTTGTATGGTCGATAAGTTTGCATTCACCTGTGATGTTTCAGCAGAAGAAGGTATTAGTGTAAATCACATGATAAAATGACTGGGTTCGATCGGATGGAAACAAAATGCAAATGAAATGTAGCATCCTGCTAATCTACCTGATTGACAAGGCTGTAGATCCCTTGACTGACATCAAATAAGACTGGTTTTGCAGATAGCAATTGATCGCAGGGAAGGATTGAACTCAAGCTGTTATTGTAAGGGTTCTGTTGAAAGCTTTCGAGAGCTGTGCATGAATCTCTTGAAAAGCTGCAGAACATGTGGATTTTCCCTCGATAAGTACTCAGAAACCTCAGCTCCTCGATCAATTTCTTATGAACTTTTGTTTAGAATAGAGAAATTGAGGTAATGGAAAAAACTTAAAGACTTACTTTTGTAAGAAGAAATACAGCCCAAAAAATATCCAGCATAGAACAGTCAGGATCCAACACACTGCAATTAGTCTGCAAGAGAAACAAATCATAAGAATTTGTATAAGCCAATGTCCTTGACAGTCAATTCTCTCTTTTAGGAAGTGTGCTAGTTCGGCTTCGGCCATGTAAGGATCCTTTATTTCACTTACATGTTTAGTGGTCGCCGTAACCTCAGAGTTCCACAGACTGCAACAGAATGAATTCAAACTTGGATGAGAAATATATTCAACATGATCATAATAATGAAGTAATGTTCAGATGCTGAATCATAATAAATTGCCGGATTTTGGTGTTTTTTTTCTATTCCATTCTGATTTCGCGAGGCTCAAAAGTTGTATCAATCAACTAAATTGAAAAGTCAGCAGGACTAATGAGTTGGACACATAGGGAGAAATACCTGAAAGAGCAATTAGAGCAGCCAGGTTCAAGGAAATTGTCACTGTGGTTACTATATACCTGTAGCAAGTATCATATACTATCTTTTAGAGAAGCTCAAATGGACATGGATACACATGATTTGCGATCGGAGAGACAAACTTACACAATCTTGAGACCCTTATCGATCAACCGCCTATTCTTCCTAGCTTGTCTTTGTATATCAGCAGCCTCAACATCAAGTTTCTCTGATGTGGAGGTAAGGAAGCTAGACGCCTGAACCGCAGCACTTTGATTAGATGCTCCTAGACTCTCTTTCATGTCCTTCATTGCTCCTGTTGTGTTGTACATGGTTTTCGTTGCATTGTTTGCCGTGTCAATGATGATGTCTACAACAGTTTTTGCTCGTGAATGGAACTTCGCATTCCCTCCAAGAACTAGCCCAGATGCAGTTCTGCAGATAGTTTTCTATTTGTTAGTCTTGCATCAGTTAATATTATTTGGATTTTGGAATGCAAAAGTGGCGTGACTTACATTGCTAAGATGGTGAAAAATATAGCCAGGAGAAGAGGCCAGAGGTAACATTGCTTACGGCAAGGTAATCTTTTCTTCAGCTTTTCATTCCTTCTATTTTTACAACAAAAGACAGTTGCTAGCAGAAAGCCTCCATATGCTATGCCACCAAGAAGCCAGATTACCCCAATGACATATCCATGAACTCCTGTGAACATGGTTGACTGCAAAAAATACAACATGAGATTACATTAATAAATGCTAAAATTATGATGGCATCACTGATTTCCTACATGAGCATCATGATTTCACATAATTATGAATTTAAAGTGAGATTAAGAGGGAATTACACTCCAATAATGTTTGTTTTTGATATCATATCCTCCTCTATATTTCTTGAGATCCTTTAGTGGATCCACCCTCACAGTATCATCTGGCTGCTTCACAGTCTGTGATACATTGTTCACAGCAAGCACATTTGTACCTGATAAAACCAGAAAAACACCAAGAAATCATTAGCTTAAGGGCCAAGTACTTTTCTCCATCTAAGGAAATGGGCCAGTTTGGATTTCCGGATTGAAGAGCAACTTCAATCTTCGAAAACTTACCAGGCTCAGAAGAATTTGATGAGAAGGTTTGTCCTGCAATGAGATTTGAGCCTAAAATGACCAAGAAAATCAAGGAAACAACCAAGAGGGTGGCATGTGTGGAGCCCATCTCTAACCTGTCAACCAAGCAGTAGAAAAGTAAACAAATATTGCTCATAAAATTGGATTGACCAGAATTTATGCAGCCATGATTTTCCAACTAACCCAATGCTAATCCTAATGGTACTTTTGAACCACACCCGGAAATGGACTGACCTAACCCATCAAACTAATTTGACAGAAAAACTAAAACCCATCAAACAAGTTCTTAATACTTCAACCAGAACCTGACTAACAAGAGAGAAGAAGAAGATGGGTGGCTTAACTTTAATTTGCATGGATCATTTTAGCATTACTTGTTAAGCTTTAAGGAAGCTGGAGATTAAACTAATAATCTCCCTTGAGGAAAAAGAAATAATTAAACAAAAAAAAGTGCAATTTACTTTAAGTGTGAATGGAGAAAGATGTTTTCTGCTTCATAAATAGTTGCACAACTTTTGCAAAAGCTACTTGTTTTATGGAGCACAAACTCCTTTGCAAGTAAAGAACATTTTGTAACCTACCAAATCTGAACATGGGACCTCTTCGAAGTTACAAGATCACCAATTTGCTTTCTCGAGAATCTCAAAAAGCTTAATCAAAGATTATGTTTCCATGCATTTTTCCTAAATTTAATGTATGAAAGGTACTATCTCAACTCAGAAAAGACAAATATAAAAAGATTTTCTCCAATATTATCTCGAAACAGAGAAGACATCATCTCGAAACAGAAGAGAGGGATACAAAAAGAGGTGCAGAAGGGATACTCTCTCCTTCCTTTTTAATGACTGGGGCAAGCAGATGCCACCAGAATTTTGGGATCAAGAAAAGATACACTGCAAACTAGATCATAGCAATTCAGTTAACTTACCAAAACAAGAAGACAGCCCTCCTTTATCTTCAATCTGTACTTCAATATCTCAACAAAAATCTTGCAAAAGTTTTCAAATATTCTCCAAAATCCTCCCGCAGAAACTTCTCATGTATGATCAAAAGCTTCAAGTATGCAATATATATCCAGCTTCAACCCCAGCTGCTTACAACGACTTGAATCAGGAAAAGACAGGAGCTAGCTTATCCCATTCAAATCTTCCAGGAGCTGCCTTCTTATATTGATTATTAGAAGAAAAAATCTCTATCTAGAAGCTGAGACTCTTCCTATGCAACATGTCTTTTTACAGTCCACGAAATCCAAAAAAAGGAAGAAGAAAACAGTATCCCCTAGTAAGGAACCTCACCTGAAAACACACCTCTAGAATTTCAAATTTCTTAACCAAGTTCTCCTCGTAACTTTCAAAGCAGCAAAAATCTCTGAACGACAATATCAACCCACATGTCAAACACTTAAATAAGCTACCAAGACCTCGTCAAATACTCACATGTTTGAGTGGAGGAAGTTTGGTTATTTTTCAACTTAATCCACTCGTTAAATTACACCAACTCCTTCCAAGCTTTTTTCTTTGTCTACCTTTATTCGGTCCTGTACACACCCAAACGGTGCTATTTGTAGATGGGACTGCATGACAATGGAGGTGGCTCCATAATGAGAATGTGGTTAAGGATTCTTATGGTCCTTGTATTTTATGTGCTAGTCAAATTGAGTCCTTCTCTTTCAAATCACAGCAAATCAACCCTTTCACTTGCAAATAATGATGTTGTGATCCCTTTTGTCAAACTCATACACTGACTAGAGATTATACGTGATTGAAAAATGTTGCAGGATAATTGGATGGGAGTTGTCAAATACTCTTTAATTTGAAGCAGAAGGGCTTATTTGATAAATATAAAGTAGAGGGATTAATTTGATCAAATGTGAAAAGTGAAGGAAACGTGTCTCTCTCTCAGTAAGTCAAAAAAAGACCAAACTCTTGCGCATTGTGGTCAAGTTAAGAACCCATTTTGGCTCTTTGGTCATGACCATAGTCACCATTTGATTTGTACCTTGTTTATTTTATGTAAGGTGTGGATGAATCTAACTAAAACTATATTAAAAGACAAGCAGCATCCATGTTGTCTTTGCTCAATAAATGAGAAAGGAACCCTATTTCTTTTTCTTTTTTCACTTTATTTGTCGACGAAGGAGAGGTCAAAAAGATACAACGAAGAAAAGAAAGGATTTATATATATATGCATGGTAAAAGGAAAAAAAAAAATACTATAATTATATTGTTTGCTCGGCTTGAATTGACCACAAAGAATTCAAGAAGTAACGGGCAAAATCTAGAGCCACTCTTCTGATATGGGTTTGGACCACCCATAGGTTGTAACATTTAATTAAGGTAAGTTTAGTTTTAGAGTTAAAATAATAAATTAGCATTGCTTTGATTAAAAAATTAAAAAAAATTAAGAGGTTAAGAATCAATCGAGTATTGATCAAATTAATTAGGTTAATGGACCTGAATTGATTTAGTTGGGTTTTTTTTATTTTAACCTAAACTAATCTTAATACTAGTTTTCAGGTTAGTTAAGTCTTGAATTAATACGACAATCTAGTTCGGATTTTTTCGAGACCATGAATCACCCCTAGTATACTTCGTATGTTATTAAAGTGCCTAATAGATACAAAAGTTTTAGTATAAGATGGTCCAAGTTTGTTACTATACGTTAATGATGACGTACACAATTTCTTAATGGAAACTGTTAGCTACTTTTGTATGGATTGCATCTATGCTAAGGAATGTTAGTAAAAGAGGAGACGTGGTCTCTCTTTATTGTTATGTTAATATTAATACTATTATTGGATTAGTTTTTATATTTTAAGATTAGATTTTTTATTAAATAAATTTTAGATAAATCATTCAGAATCATAATAATATATTTATGAGAACTTTTTTATATATATCCTATAGTAATGATTTCAAAATAAAATAATAATATAAAAGCTAATTTTTTTTCAATCTTATTAAACTTTATCTGACCATACAAGTTGATATAGAACTTAGTTCATGTTGGTTTTTAAAAAAATAGAATAAAAACTAACTCGAGTAATCTAACGAGTCTATTCATATCCTGATTAACTTGGTTAAAATTCAATTTAATTTTTAAAAAAAATCAAAAAATATCTTTATAGCTTTTTAGAAAAAAAAAAACAAAGAAAGAAAGAAAGAAACTAAGTTTTGATGTTATTCGAGGGTTAGGTTTAATAACTTTATGCATATCAACATTTTAATAAATTAAGAGTAAAAGGGACAAAAGATTGAGCTAAGAATACTTTTGAAAAACAATAGCAGACAGCAATGGAGGATATGCATGTACACGATTTGAAAAGGTAGAGTTGGTAAGGGGACTCTTACTTCTTAAGTAACTTCAAGTGTCTTCTCTTTTTATATATGAAGAGGGACAAAAAGAAAAGGAACCTAGAGGTGCTGTAGATTTATTCTTTCTGGTGTTTTTACTTTTTTACTTAAAAAAACTTGAAACATAATCTAATAGCATTGAAGTTTTTTTTTTTTTTTTTTTTCATATTTTTTTTTTTTTACCAAAAAAAACGAATAAGTAAATTTTTCTTTTAATTATACAATAAAATAACTCTAATATCTTTAAAAGCAAAACAAATTTAAATCTGGTGTCAATGGATATTTTTACATTTTCACAATGATTTTTTTTGCTATTATAATGTCAGATGAGGGGAACTTTGGTATTTACAAAAATATAAAAAAAATAAACAATTAAAATACACATTGAAACTAAAAAAATACCCTTAAAATAAAAAAATAAGTAAAAAGTCAAGGGGCGTTTTCAACTTTTCACAATAGTTTTTTTATAATTACAAAATCAGCTCAAGGGTAATTTCATATTTGGCTAAACAAAAAAGGTGGGCATGCGTGGGAGGTATCAACGCTCTTCGAGCGACGCTTGTGACGCCTCTCAACATCCAAAAATACCCTTCTGTCATGTTATTGAAAGTGTTACCATGTCCTCTTCCCATTAGTGTGGTACGTGTCTCTGTTGGTGGTCTGATTTAGAGTCAATGAGCATTTCTTCTTCTTTTTCCTTCTTCTCTCTCCCCAAAAAATTACAGCTCAGCCCTCTTGGTTGTTAGCAATTCAATTTTTGTTTTTATTCTTTTGATTTCTAATTTTTTTTTATCTTGAACCTTTTGTAAAAGTTTTATTTGTTTTTAATTTTATCCTTTCATCCCAATTTACCAAATATTATATTCCTCCAATGTGGCCTTTATTCTTTAGATTTCTATTTTCTATCATTGGCTCTTTTATAAAAGTTTTGGTAGTTTTTAATTTCATCTTTTAAAATTGATGGTATTATATTTTTTTAATTTGATCCTTATTGTTTTGATTTCTAATTGTTTTTTTTTTTTGGTCCTTTTGTAAAAGTTATTATTCTTTTTAATTTTCTCATTTAATTACAACAATATTTTTATTTTTAAAGTGAATTTTTATCCTAATTCTTTAAAAAAATGTCATTTTAAAAAAATATCATTTTACTAAATTAATTTTTTTTCAATTTCACCCTTCAATTAAATATAAAATTTATTTTGTATTTTACTTTTTATCCTCATTCTTTTAATTTCTATTCTTTAAAATCTTTTTGTTTAATTAAAATTTATTTTTCAATTTTATCCTTTAACATTTGATTGAATTATTGGATTATTTATGTTATAATTTGGGTCATGTGTTTGATGAGATATCTCATGTTTGCTCGACTTTGATTATTGGGATTACAGGTTTGTCATGACTGGATTTTTTATATTATTTTTTACCTAGTTTCAACATTTGAACATTTTTCTGCAGAAAAAAAAATTATCCGGCCAAAAAAAGAAACCAAAGCTAATATATAAGAGAAATACAATAAAACCATAATGATACTAAAAGAATCCTAAATAGGGTACAGCTTACTTAAAACAATAACCCGGACAGAATCGCCAAATATTTGGACAAGATTGATTTATGCTTATATATATATATATATTAGATTTTGCATGGAATGAAAAGTCGATACAAGTCGCTGTTCAACTCATACAGAAAGCTGAAATCTTGAGTCTATATGCTATATGATTTTCTAGGCATTAAAAGAAGAAGGAATTTCTCTTCTTCTGGCTTAATCTATAAGCAAAGTAGTGTTTGGCAATCTAGCCCAGAAAGAGTCCAAGAAATCAGTTCAGTCAATCTCAGATCACGGGCGGATAGAACAGCAGAATAGCTAGCACGTTGGCTGCTTTCCAGAGATGGAGAGGACAAGTTGAAGGTCTCTTTCTAGAGACGATAGAAACTTCAAATCTTGAGTGATTAATGATTTATAAAAGAGACAATGACAGGAAAAATAGCAGAGCAAGTGAAAGTCAAATGTTTGTTAGCTCTCTTTCAAATCAAACGGCTGTTGCTCTTGCATACCCAATGACGTCATTGACATAGCTTTGTTTGGCAAGAATTTCTTGCACCAGTTTGATGAACCCTGAGGCCTAGGGTTTTGGGAGTTAAGACAATTTGAATGGGAAACTGTTGACTTTTTTTTTTTTTTCTAGATTCTTTGCTTTGTGCCAAAATTAGTGAAAACCTCCCAGCTAGCGTATGAAGATGTGACTCTAGGTGTGGCCAAATAATTTATAGTTGTAATTGATAAAGCCAACCCAAGAAATTAATCTAACAAACACACAACTCAAAACCTTACCCAATAAAATTTTAATTTAAACTGATTTTAATATTAACCTAATCAAATTAGATAATCTAACAGGGTACAATGTAACCTAGTCGACTCAACCAAACTCAGCTAAGTCAAAACTATGAAATTTAAAAAAAAAAATTAAAACCATATTGTCTACAAGTTAACCCAGCAACTTAGCCCTTTGTCAGGTCAGATCCCGGATCAATTTCGATAACTATGCTATAATAACAACTGGGATAGCTAAATCCATGACTTAATTAACTTGATGGTTTGATTTATGACCTAGTTGATCCGACTAAACTCTATCCATGCTTGGCTAAGTCAAAACCATGGAATTTAAAAGAAAAATTAAAACCAAGTTAACCCAGCAACCTACAGGTGGGTCAGATTCCAGAACAGGTTGGACAACCATGCAGGTTGATAACAACAGGGATAGCTAAATCCATGAAGCTCAAAGTCGAAAAAATAAATAAAACAGATGGAAGGGTTTTTCCTTGTGACAAAAGCTTATCTAAATAAAGCACACCAAACTCCACAAACTTCCCTGAAGTTGTCATCTCAAAAAGGTAATTACCTTCATATATACTTGGCACAACACTGATCAAAAGATTAAAAAAAAAGCACATATTTTTTTCTTCAAACACTAATCATTATTATTATTACTAATTCCCTAAGTTTATACGCAAAACCCAAGGCACAAACTACTTTGAAGAAAAACTATAATGAGGGTAAAAGTTAAAAGAAAGAAAGAACTAGAAGCCATTATACAGTTAACAGCATGCTGAGCTAGGGGCGGATTTCCATTGGAAATTGATGGTCAGCTTGGCGGCAGTTATTTCTACAGGCAGATTGATGCTTGCATTAGAAGGTTTCATCGCATCTTGAGAACTGACTGAAGATAATTATTGCCTGGGAAGGTTTGGAGGCAGGAGGATGGTGTCTGCTAGATCATCATTCAACTTGACTGGAAGTGGTGGCATCTGCTTCATGAGTTCTGGCACATCATCCATCCTGCAAATAACCAATACAATGAATTCTATCTGGAAAAAAGAAGAAAGAGAAAGAGAAACAAATTCCTTTCATCCTAAGAAAAGAGACGCCATCCAGTACAACTGAAGACTCAATGGAGCATGAGCAGCAGAACAAATTCCTGAAAAATTAATTCTTCGACCCAAGACTAAATCAGTCTTAGACTCCAACCTAACACCTTTAATCCAATCTGTAATCAAAGTTTCAGTTGCTTTAATAGAAGACTCAATAGAGAATCAAACAATGTCTAAGATCAGTACATCAAACAGGTGTTGTTAAAAGTGTTTTTGGAAACCCCCACAGCTGTAACAAAACCAAGCTGAGTATCACACTGCTTGGACTGAGCTTGGATCAGAGATACCTGAACCGAAGCTTGATTTGAAACCAATAAATTGGGTCCAAACTTCGGTAGGCAGCAACTGGTTTTCCTCCATACATGCCCACCCCCACCCTCAATGTCTTTCCTTTTTAGATACAGGATCATAGGCCTCCAGACATGGCTTGAAATTTAGATCAAAGGTCATTGGTGTTTAACTTCAATATTTGCAAAATCATGGGAGCTTCATTATTGAGTGTGCTTTTAAAACTTTGAGCATAGTATGATTAATAGAAATTTGCATATTAGGCATAGGTAAGCCTAAGCCCCCTCTAGTGAGGCGTGGCGGCCTGCATTCCCCTTTATATGCAAAGCTCTCTACAGTGTAAGAACAGTCTAAAACCAGATGTGCAGTTCAGAGTGTATTTATATGTCAATCACATGATGGAAATGCATAAACACACAAAGACATACAAGAATGAATGCTGCTTGCATCTTTTATAAAAGAAATCTACTGAGAAAACAAATAGCAAATGAATGCTTATTTGTAAACATGCAGCGAGAAAGAAGAAATATACAGCATTAAGCCATCATAAAATCTACTTAATAAAAAAAACTAAGAAGAACCAAAAACATACTCATTCATAACTTTGCAGATGTTGTCACGAGTTTGGCGGAGAAGACTGAGGTTCTCTTGTATCTGAAAAGTCAAGGAATTAACAGCAATTTCAGTTGACAGCCACCAAGATGCACAAAGTGAGACTTGCAACAAGGGGCTCTCGTAAAAAATATCACTTGCAAACATCAAGGAATGTTATTCACATAACACATAAATGGGGAAGAGAGTGTGAGAGACTGAAGCAAATAGCACATCGAGATACTTTAGTTAAGTCAAACCCATTCAAATCATGTGTTTCATGCATCGAGTTATTACAATTAAATAAAAAATTGCAATCATCTGTAATCATAGATGTGAAAAGGGTGTGTTCAAAGGGCCCTGGATCACTCTCAATAAATGCTTTCCAAACTCTAAATTCAGCAAAAAAATAGTATGAAATAATGAGATCATGACAGAAGTATTCACCTGATAACTTGCAAGGTTTGCAGAAATTTGATGGAGGGTCTGTGCATTTTGATTAAGAAGCTCTCCTGTAACTCCACCAATTACTGCAAGTGGCAAATAATAGCTCTGTAATGACACATGACAATAGCAACACAGTAAAAGATATTACAAATTAACACAACTATCAAAAAATGCCTGGAAAACTAAGGCTTTGTTGCAAATCCTTCCTGAATTCTAATTCACCATCCCATGAAACCTAAATCTTACTGTACTATCATAAATGCAGGAAAATCTCAATCATCAAGCAACACAACCAAGAAAAGCTGTTCATTGGCATAATAAAAGTCAACAATGACCCATCTCAACATTCTCTTCTTTCTTCTTCTTAAGTCCATTAATGGCACTTAGGTATTACATCCTTTAAATGTTTTCCTCACATAAGTTGCTCAGTGCCAGGCAATTACCAGAGGCTGGATTATCTCCATTTATAAACTCAAGTAGAATCACATACCAGGTTCTTACTCAAAATGGCATTTCTACATCGTTCTACTTACCATTTGTTGGTCTCTGCTCAACCTATGCACTAGCATGCAACATAGACGCATGAAAAACTTCTAAAACCGAAGTAGCCAGGTTATCTTTCTTGGTCCATCAGAACTTAAGACATCTTTGTTATTAGCTAATTAAAAGAAAGTTACTGATAAGGATCTGAACACTTGAGAGTAGCTATTCCATTCACCCATCCAGTAAATTCTATTTCCATTAAACAACACAACTGAACCCTCCATTTGTTTAAGGTAGTCTTTAAGGTAGCATTATTACAGATGTGAAAAACTCACCATCCACATAAAAGCTTCATTTTTATGGAGAAACTAAAACTATATCATACTACCAACATTCACATCTTAGCCATGCAATCAGAAATTACTATTTCTGAATAACTTAATATGAGTACCTACTGCCTGACCAATACTTTCAAGGATGGAAAATAAATACAGCAATCACAGGCGTAGCACAATTGATTCTAGAGTCTACAAAATTGCTGCAGTCAAACATGTGCCAAGAAACTGCAAGGAAAAGATAAGCATATAAAACATAACATCTAACATGAATGCTTGCCATCATCATTTCCCATTGCCCAATTATGAATTGACATTTTTAAGATAACAGCTCATTCAATGCTAGTATCTAATATTAGATCTAAGGCTGTGTTTCCTACGTTGTGAAAATTTTGGAACTGAAACATTAAAGGGGGTAAAATTTAAGGGGGTGTAGAATCAGTTAAGAATGTTTGCTAGGAATTCAAAGATTTATAAGTGTGAGTGGATACCGATGCAAGTCAAATCAAATTTGAAGTTAAATACAAGTAAAAAAATTTAAAATAATATATATTTTGAAGGCACCAAATGTGAGGTGGAAGGAAAAGAAAAAAAAAAGGGTGATAAATTCATAAAAGAAAGAGAAAAGGCATTAAAAACAGAAGTTTCCCCCTTGAAAAATTCTTCCTCTTAAAACACCCCCCTCTCCCATAAATTTTACCGAACATATTTCACCCCCTTTACCCTCATAATAAACACATCATAAGCAGTAAAAATTTCACCATTAATTAGGAAGCCACTATCAACTAAAACTTGGCCAAAAGCCAGCAACTTGAAACAATATTGATAGCAGATAAAGTTGCAGAGAAGAAAAGGAAAAGAAAATGTTTCCAAAACTGTTTGGAATACACAAAGGTTTTGTGAAGTATAGAACCTCACCATCATACGAGATTCCTTCGTCACTGTCCAGTGGCATCATTGGAGTTGCAAATGGAGTAACATTGGGGCGGGTAGCCATGAAGTTAGAAGTCTTTGCAGAAGGATCATTATGTCTTTCCTGAGAAAAAGAAAGCAGAATATATAACCAAGCATCGTTCATTCCAAGAAACCACTATCACTTTCAAAGATTCTCACTACACGTGTATTATAATGTACCATGTGATGCCATGAATTAATGTATCAGAAAAGGAATTGTCTTTGAAATCATTAACCGCGAAATGTTTGACAATCACCAGTTTCACCACATTAGAAATTTAGTTATGCCAATTAAATGAAACTTTAGGCAGTCCAAAGCATATTTTCCATTGAACAGGTTGAGTTGATAACACATAATATTTTCCAGCTCTTAAGCCCATCCTTATCAGATTTATCATTACTAGCCTGAATTTGTTGCCTGTCTAATAAATTTTGCAACTTGACAATGGACATGTCTGCGTGAGAAATTATCGCAGGTTAGATTGAAAAAACAATGACCCATACCCACAGCTGGGTTTTTAACACCTTACATGTGACACAACTATGACCTGAGAAGTAAGACTTCAGTTCGAGATCCAGGACAACTAAATTAAGTAAACCACAATCAATTTACACAATATATAAACAGCACGGAGGAAACTAATGCATCTAAATCCACAGTTGAATGTGTGAGAATTCAACAGGCTGTAACATAATTTTCAACTAAAAATTAGTGCAGCTCCCACATAGGAGATTCACGACAAAATAAAAGATATCATACCTTTTTGTCTTTGCTTTTCCGTAATAGATTATCTTCCTTCCTTCGCTTGCTATTTTCCTTTTTCTGGATAAAGAAACAAATCAATTAGTAGATTTGACTCACAACCAACAGATACATCAGATATAGAGTAACAAATGATGTAAAACTCTGAAAGGAACCACCAAGCTGTCTCTTTTGCAAAGCAGACTTGGACCGTTCAAAATATAAATCCTCCATGGGTTGATATTTATTTAACTACAGCATATGCAAGTTTTGGCAGTCTAGCAAACAAAGATGCTGATAATTTAACAAAGGCTTCATGAATCTAGATATTAGACTAAGAGAACTTACAGTCATCCATCTGCAACGCAAAGCAACATCTCGGACTGTCTTGTTTGGTAGCTGCAAAGCTATCTTTGCATAACGTACTACGTTTGTTTCCATTGCATATCTGTGAGACATAAGGAAAACCACATTTTAGATGAATTAATTGTGAACCAGTACTCAGATAGAGAAATTGAATTTCAGTAGCCATTTTCTTTTCTTCTTTTTTTCCAGTAATTTACTGACTTTTGACTGAAAATCAAGAGGAAAAAAACAGGATTCAATGACTTATTGAGAAAAGAAAAGTAGTTCATGATTGCTCAAAAAGAGCTCATTTCGTGAGGCTGTGGTTCCCGTAATAATCTTTTTAATACAACTTTCTTTTTGTAGCACAATAGGTATCTAAGAAGAAGTAATACTCAACAGAGACACTTACACCAGTGACCTTTTGAGAATAACAGAACACTAATATAGTATTTAAAACCATCTACAACTCTAAACAGATTATATGATTTCAATATAATTTGGCCAATCATAATCAAATCCAGAAATTTCAAGCATTCAGCTAAAAGGATCTAAATTATTTGTTAATTGATCCAAGATGGAAATGTTTTCACTTGGTAAGATAAAACAATTATTGAATAAAGATATCGTTTCACACATCAAGGACAGTGACACTATAGGCAAGTTCTCATTGGCAAGGCACCAACAATTAAACCCAAATTTTAGTTATTGTATTCGAGACAGCAAAGAGCTATGATATAAACACACTATGCTGTTTAATACTGATATAAACACACTATGCTGTTTAATACTGCAACTTGATTACCTCGCGGAGACATGTAAGATTCCTAATGTGAAAATTAGCTAAATAACTAAATTTGGTTTGGAAACGAAAGTGAGAGATTACCTACAACAAATTCATTGACAATTTGAGTAGGAGCGCTTTAATTTTGAGAAAAATTACATTTCAACAAATTCCTTAGAAACAACCCATGTTCATAATTTGATTAAAAACTCATGTTAGTCTGGCTGTGCAACATGTAACTATTTCAGAATTGTTAGTGACCTCTAACAGTTCACCAATAACATAACTCAACAAACTCTACAATCACCTCAAATAATTCAAGTTTGAACTCAAGCTGCAATTTATCCAATGATAAATGAAAAAAATGCCACAGAAACCAAAAAAGAAAAAGAAAAAACAAGACGAGACTCATCAACTCCTCAAAATCCAATAAGTTTCCTAAGAAACCAATATTCAAACCAAAAAAAGATGATCAAAAACATGAATTTCAAGAAACCCTCCAATAAAAACCAACAACAGCCTCAAAATTCAAAATAAGAAAAACCCAGGAAACAAAAAAACTTACTTAGCCAACCCTTCTTCAAGAATTGCCTGTTCTTCACCAGTCCAATCATTTGATATACCAGGATTATGCTTCAAAGATGAACCAGAAGAAGGGTCTTGACCCAAATTACCATTATTTGGATTGCTTCCATTGAATGAAGAGGGACCCTGATTGCCTTCTTGATTATGTGTCCCGGATGGGTTTGCCATTGAAAGACAATTTTTTCCAAAATTTATTCTCTAACTATCAACACAAAATAAATAAATAAAGTTTGAATCTTGTTGTCTATATCTATAAACAGAGTGTGTTCTTGACTGAAGGGAGCTCTATTGACAATGAAATTCACTGGAGAGAGAGGGTGTGTACGGAATTCAAAGGGGGGAGAATTGTTTTTCTTTTTTGTTTTTTCTTTTATGGTTTGGAAGAGAAATAAAGAAGGAGTTTTTATTAAGAAAGAAGAAATGGAGTTTTCATTTTTATAGTGTATGGAAGAAAGGTGGATGTGGTGGATTAGTTTAAGGACTAATATGCCCCTTGTGTAATTATGAAGTGATTGTGATTAATTATGGTAATCTTGCAACAGATTTTATGATTACTTCCCAAATACCATTATGGGTTTTGATATTTTAGGAAATTCCTTGCCGTTGGATTTTGGATTTTTTAACTAGTGTTAGGACTTTTATTTTTAAAAAACAAAACAATATTATTTTTATTTTTTTAAAAAAATTAAATAATTATTTAAAGTAATTTAAATAATAACTCTATTAAAGATTTTTATTTGACTTCTATAATTTAAGTAATTTAAGGTGGGTTGGATTAACGTGTGAAATGGTTGGATTATTGATTAATCTATTAAAGATTGGTCTATAATTAGCATCTCTTATTAAAATAATAACTCTCCTGCCAAACTTATTGCTCAATCATCAGGGAGTCTTCTGCATTATTAGGTTGAAATCACGCATCCTCGAGTCCCTAACATTTTATCTTGAAAATGATAGAGAAGAAGAGACTTTTTTTAATTAAAAAAAAAAAGTCAAACTGAAGTCCAGCTGTTGATATTTCATATGAATGGATAATCATGCCATGGTGTCAAGGAAAATAATGTATGATAAAATCATTGATATGGTCAAGGCACATCAAAATTAAAGGTATTTTCAATTAGATTTTATACTAACAATCTACATTTGTATTAACTCTTTATAAAAGAAATTTTTATTTTTCAGTTTGGTTTGGTTTTGGCTTGGTTTTTTCCGGTTTAGATTAATTTTTTCTAGTTTTTTTCTGTTTGGGTTCGGTTTGGTTTTTTTGTGTTTCAGGCTTATAAAACCAAAACTAAAACTGAACTGGTTGGTTTTTTAAAATTTTAAGTGGTTTAATCAGTTTTTTTTTACGGTTCGGTTTTTTTACTCACCCCTAGTCAAGGCACATCAAAATTAAGGTATTTTCAATTAGATTTTATTCAAACAATCTACATTTGTATTAACTCTTCATAAAAGAAAATTTTCTTAACATTTTTTTTTAAGTTAAACCCAAAATAACTATATAAATAGCAAATATATTCAACAAATTAACTAGCCAGTCAAACTCTCCAAATAATGTTGAAACTTTAGAAGAAACAAAAATCATTTTTTTAGGAGTGAAAGGGATTAATAGAGCATATTATTCTTTGAATATTCACCTTTGAAGTTCTAACTAAGAAAACCAAAGAGAAAGAGCATACTTTTTTTTTTTATCATTTGACCATTTCTTTAAATATATGTTAGATAATGTGGCTGAAAGTGATTTTTTTAAAAAAATCATTTAAAAAAATTAATTCGGTGATTTTCGAGGATTTTAATATATTTATATCAAAACCATTTAAAAATTCTTAAAAAAAATCAATTAGTTTTTTTAATAATATATCATTATTTAAAAAAAAACATTTGAGAAGCATTTTAGAAAGTATCTAAACATCAACGCTTAAATTTTCCATAATATTTTTTTAAATTTTGAGAAAATTTAGTTTTTTTTATTATTATTTCATCAAACTTGTGCATCCATGCTAAATGCTAGGAGGAACTAGGGATTGCTTCAATTCCTACAAAAATATTCTATCGGTGAATCACATGGGGCATTTACGTGTGGTTTCAAAGACTTTCGGACAGCAAGTCTCCCATGATTTGATCGAGAAAGATTTTGTAAGAATTTAATTACCCTTGACCATTTACTTTTTTTTCATCATGTGATTGTATAGAACATCCTGCGTGTTTTCTGTTATGGCAGTTGTTGTAGTTATGATGTGAAAATATATATTAAAAATAAATTATATATATATATATAATTAAGGTTTGTAATTAAGATTTTAAAAGGGTATTATTAGTAGTATTTAAAATTATGAAGCTTTAATTAACCAAACACTTTCTAAACTATAATCAATGTAAAACACATTTTCAACCATGGAGTATATTTATTTTTATGTTTAAAAATGTTTTTAAATTTTTTTCTTATATATATATATATATATATATATATATATATATATATAATTAAGGTTTGTAATTAAGGTTTTAAAAGGGTATGTTTAGTAGTATTTAAAATGATAAAGCTTTAATTAACCAAACACTTTCTAAACTATAATTAATGTAAAACACAGTTTCAACTATCGAGTATATTTGTTTTTATGTTTAAAAATGTTTTTAAATTTTTTTGTTTTAAATTATTATTTTTTATAAATTTTTTAGATCGTTTTTTATATACTGATATAAAAATAATATTTTAATATATTTTTAAATAAAAAATACTTTAAAAACCTATTTCGGAAAAAACTGCAGAAGAGACCCCTGGACTTTTCTAGATTTAGAGATGAAAAATGCACCATGGATTCCACAGAGATCAGTGGTCCTTTTTCTAGATGCTCACAGAGAAAGTGTTGTCTTTTCTACTTGTTTTGGGGAGGCTAGAGGAAGGTCTCGTGCCATTTAAGTGAAGCAAAAGAAGAAAACGTTGAACGACTAGTCTTTCATTCCATGCTGAATTGCCGTCATTAATAGGGAATAAATGACTTGTCTCATGGGGATTTTCTTCTTTCTCTCTTTTATTTTCTTTTTTTTGGTAGAGTCGCATCTCTTTTAGGAAAATTTCATCACATCAAACTATCCTCTACTTTCTCACAAATTAGATAGATTTTCATCATAAATTAGACGAATTTCCTCCATTTACATAAATTTATCTTATTTTATATTTAATTTTTATTAAATAAAAAAAATATAATTCGAACTTGTGACTACTTGATTAATAATGCTTTAATACCATATCAACAAATCATCTCAAACTAGATATCTTAAAATATTAGATTATATCTTAAAATATGATTTATATAATTTTTTAACAATACACACGTGTCTGTACCAAACATCATAAAAATTCTTTAATTTTTAGTTCTTTTGTTTTTTTATATATTTTCTTACCTAGTGTTATGGCTAGCACAATTTTTTTATATATACTTTCATGTTCTTTTAATTTAAATAAAATTTTAAATTGTCTCGTTGTTTTAATCTCTAACTTTAGTAAACTTTGTTAAACATAGCCTATATAAGAATGTTAAGTTGACCTTTGTTAGATTTCAAAATTAATAGCATCCATTAATAAATTTTTTAATGTTAAGTTTTTTAATAAATATAAAAAGGGTGTTAAAATCCAAAATAGCTATTAATATCTCAATAATATTTTAATTTTTTTGTACTCATTAAAAAATAATAACAAGTAAATAAAATGAATTGTTAAGTAGGGTTTTTTATATCCATAAAAAATTAGAAATTTATAGCCATTACTATCACTTAACGATGACGTTAGCTCCTCATTAACATACATCTAATATTTTAATTGTAACAAATTTTAATGTGTGTGTATATATATATATATATATAAATATTTATATATAAAATATATAAATAAATTTGGATTATAAAAAGTTACAAATTACAAACACTCAAGATCTAACCATGTCTGCCTTCCATTTGAGCAAAGGTGTCGGCTGAAAGGCAAGTAGGCGATAAAGTATTTAGCTTTTGAGAAAATAAAGCTTGATCATGACATGGGCCATTTTACAAAATAGTAAGAACAAGTTGCGTTCAAACCCTAACATAAAGCAGCAAGTCCATGGTTATTTTAAGCAGGATCTACGATCCATTTGGTTTTTGCGGCTGGTATTGCTTAGACACACTTCTATTATGAATATAATTTCAAAAATTGTTTAGTCATGGAGAATATTCGTGGAGTTTCTATCAATTATGATAAAAACTACCATAATATTATAAAACCGGGTCTTAATATTGTAGGTAATTTAATTGATACATTGAAGATCAAAGTTATTAAACTCAATCTGATTTATGATTCGGTTTAAAATTCATCTAATTTTAAGTTTTTTTTTCTCAATAAGTAAAATAATATCATTTTAACTGGACCAATTAGGTTGTTGTGCGACCAGATCAACTTTTATTCGATCTTTTAAACTCATTCTAGGTTAAGTGTTGAATTATCCGGATCTCGGATCAATCTTGCAAACCGAGTTAGATTAAATAAATGTGAATCTAACCAGATAATCTGAACCCCAAGTCGTTGTTAGCCAACAAGTTGCTTCTATAGCTATTTTCGTGTTGACCTTCAATTAAGCAGCATCATACAAAACTAAGCCTAAGCTAATTTCAAGTAACTTCAGAGATGTATTGGCTTCTGCAAATTGGTCAAAATATAACATAGAGATTCTGTCATGTAGAGAATCGAATATGAGGAGACACTTGCAAATTGGAAATTCACATTGAATTTCAAAGTTCGGGATTTAATGGTGGAACCTTTCTTTTTTTATTTTTTATTTCGTTGTTTTTTATAGTATTTTTTTTTAAATATATTAAAAAAATATATAATAATACATCAAAACGATAAAAAAAAAAAAATAATAATTTTAAACAAATAAAATTTTAATTTTTTTAGGAAAACACGGTAACGTCACAATAACAAATATTCTTTAAATGTAAAATTTTAAAAATTAATAATATAAGTTTAATTCATGAATATTATAATATTCATAAAAAATAATATAAACTAATATCCAAAAAAAAATATAAACTGATCCATATATCTAAGTCACCTGGATCTAAAATGATTTGAATAGAATAGATTTATAATTTATAAAATATTAAAAGTTAAATTTGATATAATTATCCTACCTAACTATATTAATTAACAACTCTACTTTTAGAGAAAGTTCATCACATCAAACCACCTTTCACATCAAAACAAGGGTAAAAAAAAAAAATGAAGTTAACAATACTGGATTTATTCAAAAAGAGTAGTTAAATATATTAATTGGTAATTTGGGTTTTAACGCCTTTTTTTATATTTATTAAAATTATAAAAACTAACAAATTAATAAAATGAATTGTTATATTGGGTTTTAACTTATTTTTATATCCATCGAAAAAATTTAATAAGTTTATAAAATAAATTGTTAAGTTGGTTTTTAATTCTCTTGTTGTATTAAAAAAAAAGTTAATAAGATAAATTGTTGTGTTAGGTTATATATATATATATATATATATATATATATATATATATATATATATATATACTCATTACTACCATATCATTATTTAGCCCAGTTTCGTATTGCGGTGTAGTCCTATTTTTTTAAAATCTAATTTTATTTTAAGTTTTTTTTATATTTTTAAATTATTTTAATATCATGATATAACAAATAAATTTTAAAAAATAAAAAAAATATTTGAATATATTTTTCAAGTAAAAAAAAAACTTTTAAAAACAAATATTACTATAATATCAAATATTATCTTAGCAGGTACTTGAACTCTTTACTAGCATATGTCCAACATTTTATTTAATTACATTAATTGATTTATATTAAATTTTAAGAAAAAAAACCAATACATTTGGATTATAAAAAGTTACAAATTACAAACACATAATATCTTATTATCTTTGTCTTTCATTTGAACAAAGGCGTCGGCTGAAAGCCGAATAGGTGATAAAGTACTTACTGTTGAGAAAATAAAGCTTGATCATGACTTCGGCCATATTACACAATAGTTAACACAAGTTGCGGTAAAACCCTACTACAGGAGGTTTGGAGATTGTGGGGGGCAAATATTTTTTTGACTAGTTTTTTTTTAAATAATTTTTTTTTAATATTAGTACATTAAAATATTAAAAAAATATTAATTTAAAATTTTAAAATAAAAAATACTTCTTAAAACATCTAAAATAAAATTAAAAAAAACAGAATTTATGTCAAATACCTGCAAATAGTTGGCTTTACTCATACATTAAGTTTGCAAATATCCATTGAAACCTAATAAAGATAGATGACAAGTTTCAACCTGGCCTCAATGTTATCTTCATACTTTTATACTTTGTTTAGGGTTGTGTTTGCACTGTAATTTCAATAAAATATAATTTTTTTTTGGTTTAAAATTAATATTTTTGTTTTTGGGTTGTTTTAATATGATGATGTAAAAATAATTTAAAAAAATAAAACAAATATTATTTTAATACATTTTTAAGTAAAAAATACTTTTAAAAAAACCATTAACACACCCCCAAATATTTTTTTAATGGGGTGCCATGTTTTATAGCCTAAGGCAACTTAATTGATCTAGCCAAAATAACTAAACTTGGCATGGTTCATGATACGACCCAAGTTATTAGCCAGGGAGGTTAACATGTATTTTCAAGATTTTTTTCTTCTAAAAAGTTAAAATAATACCATCTAAAAAAATTTTAAAAAAAATTAAATCAAGTTCTTTTGAATTTGTTGGGTTAACCAGGTAAATTTTTATTTTATATTCTTTTGAAAATCGACCTAAACTAGAGACTAGGCTAAACTAGAGACTAGGTTAGCCCAGTCCTAGCTCGACCCCACGAGCCGACAAGATGCTTCTTTAACTATTTTCGTGTTGAATGTTTTATGCTTGACCTGCAATTAAGCAGCATCATAAAGCCAATTTCAAGTAACTTTAGCTGCTGCAAATTGCCCAAGTTGGTCTCGACCCCTTGATTCTATTTACAAAATACATAGAATCAAAGAGATGACGTTTATTTATTCTGTCATGTAGAGAAACAAATATATATATATATATATATATATATATATATATATATATATGAGGTGACACTTGCAAATTATAATGTCCATTTGAGTTTTAAAGCTGGGAATTCAGTAGTGGAGCCTTCCTTTTCCATATGATATCAGATTTTCAGTTAGTTTTAAAACTAGATGCACATGTATTTTTTAAAGTATTTTTTATTTAAAAATATATTAAAATAATTTTTTAAAAATTATTTTTAACATCAGCATGATAAAACAAAATAAAAATACTAAAAAAAATTAATTTAAAATAAAAAAATAAGTTTTTTTATAAATATTTTGGAAACACACAAATAAAAGACAAAGTAAATATCTCCCTGGCTTGGAACTAAAGAACCTCCATCTGTCATTGTCTGTGTATCTTTAAAAAAGCCAAAAGCTTTATATATATATATAAAAGCAAGAAAATAATAAGAGTAAATCTCAATATTTTCTTGTGATCATATGAAAAATACAGTGTACTGTACATGCTGGCGGCAACAGCTTGGAGAGCGACCCCTCTCTCTCATTTTCCAATTGGCCTCGATCGAAGAGCTTTGGTCTCCCGATTAGAGATTAGGAGAGCAGGTTCCCTTTTCACTCGAAAGTGGGAGCTGAGATATGGGATCCAGTGAGAAACAATATCAAAATATGATAACTTTATCTTATTTGCCCTCTTCTTTAAGCTCGGAATAGATCATGATCGCTACTCTTAGACTGACAATAAACTCAATGCCGGAATGGATCTCGGATTTAGTTCGGAATTGACTCGCAAAAAAAGGATATGAATTATTGGATTATCAAGTTATTTCAAAAGGTTACTAAATATTTTTATTTAAATGGTGTTATTTTTTTTTCAAAAAAATTCAGTCTTTTTATTTTCAATTCAACTTTGTTTTTCTCAATTTTATTTTTAAATTTTTTTAACAATCATCCAGGTTATCTTTAAACTATCCAAGTTTATTAAACCATGTCGAGACAACTCTAACATGACTTAATTTAAAATTTAGATCAAATAAGAAATTTTGTTCGAGATGTTTTTTTTCCTTAATTTCATCCTCAAAACTTTTTTTACCAGACGGTCAGGTTATTTTTAGACTAGTCAAGCTAATTGGGTCACGTCAAAACAACTTTCACACAGTTTAATTTTAAACCCGGGCTAAGCAAGATGTTGGGTCAAAATGTTTTTTTCCTGTAAATTTCATTATTTTTTTCTCAATTTCATCCTCAAGACCTTTTTTTACTGGTTGACCGGGTTATTTTTAGACCGATCAAGTCAACTGGGTTATATTTCACTAATTCTCATACGATTTAATTTTAAATTCAGGTTAGACAATGAGTCAATACAAAAGGTTTTAAGGTTGATTAATTAAACCAAGTTTAATACCAATATCAAATAATTCTCAATATTTCTTTTATTATGTTTAATTTTTTTTAATTTAACCCGCAATATACCGTAAAATATAAACCAATTAATTCTCGATCGATAATGAATCTATATTCTATAGCCATATTCATGAAATTACTCGTGTTTTTTTTTTATCACGATACAATTATGGTTGGGTCTCTACACATACGTGTGTGTTTGTGAGAGAGAAATCCCGATCCCCATGTCATTGAAATCATGAGCCCACAACCTACCTACCTCCAGTTTTATAACATAAAAACCTGATTGGTTACACGAATATGGAATCTCCAATAATTAACAGATTCGTTTTGATAACTTTCCGTTAATTACAGACATTGGAGATTCGTGTCCGTACATCTGTTAAGACAACAGATGCCTATTGCCTAGGTCGCGACAAAATCCAACACTTGTAATTACTAACTTCATGTCGGTATGGTCTCCCACACTCCCCCGCACAAATTTTAACGACACTTTGGATATCTAATAAAAAAAAAAAAATTAAATCAGAGAAACTTGTGACTTGTAGAATTGGAAACCCTAAAGCCAAGGCAGAAATCACATGCAGGCACGTTGCTTACTAACAACGTCTCCTTCATTGCTTAATAGCATAATGGCTTGGAAGAATGTTGAACACACACATTAGGGCATGTGAATAGCTTGATGCACTCAGACCGTGACTTAATTCTTACATCATAGACTAAAACTGTACATTATAATTATGATGGTATAATAGTTTATTTATCAAATCTATCCCACCAGCCATTCTCGGTAATGCCACTTCGTCAACAAACACAAAAAAAGTGTTGAAAAGTCTAGGAGCGGTTATTTTTCAAAAGATTTTTTATTTAGAAATACATCAAAATAATATTTTTATTTTTTAAAAATAAATTTTGATAATAACATATCAAAACAATCCAAAAACATAAAAAAATAATAATTTTAAGCGAAAAAAAATAATTCAAATTTTGCCCAACCCCTTGGAAGGCAATATCAAACAGGGAATAAATCTTATTCCATGGTATGCTACATTCCATTACAAGGTAATAAAGCTAACAAGAAATGCAGGAGAGATGCGCCGAGTTGATGATGTATGGCAAAAGTCTATAAAACCTAAGAGCTGTGATATTGACAAAGGTAGATTTGTCATCATAAAAATATTTTCAATTAAATGATATTGTTGTGTCAAGGATTGAGGATACAAACAAGTGCCTGACAAAAAAAAAAAAAAAATGTTTCCACATAAAATTACACAACTCCTGCTCAAGTTTAAGAACTCGTCAATGGCATTTTGGCAATTGCAATTGTTGGTCACTTTCAATAATTTTTAGTTTTCATTTTAAACTCCATTTGAAAAAAGAACAAGGAAATCAAAATTGACAACACACAATTTGATCCCTCTCTAACATCTTTTTTTTTTTTTTTTACAATAACATGCTCTCTAAATATATGGTATAATGATCTATGGAAAAGAAAGAAAAAATCCGTTCACCTAACCTGTGAGAAGTATCATAGCAGTTAATAAGAACCTGGATGCACCAAAGTTGATCTTGTTGGCACCTTTTGATAATGAAAGTACAATCAACTGAACAATATCTTTGAATGGCGACAGCACTTTTCTTTAAACAACTCCATCATAAATGATCCAAGTAACAAAATGTTGTTGAGCCATACTCAAACTCAGCATCCCAGACTACTGCTACCATCTCCAAGTGCCAACATGGTGCTTCTGTCAGTGAAATCTATACTAAAAAAGGCAGTACTATTCACCATTCTGGACTCCATGGGTCTTGCTTTTCATCAGCTGATTCAAACAAGAATTCAGTTTTAAGAAAGGCAGCATGAAAGGAAGATATATCACAGAACTAGACATTAATTTAACAGATGCTATTACAGGAAAAGGAAAAACAGGATCACTGTTTCATTCAAGATAAGTTAATCAGTGAGCACCTAACCTTGTAAAAATATTTCTTCCGCAGTTTAATTGCTGCGCTTATGCATCTTTTAACATGTATACTGAGCAGCCTATCATTGAAAATCTGCAATCATTTAAATAAACATGTCAATGAAATGAGTAAAAGAATGAAACCAGACAAAAGAAATTCCTGTCATTAAATAACACAATTTTTTTCAGTGTACATTGATGAGGATCCATTTGACATAGATCTCCAGTTTAATGCATCAGACTCAAGTGAATGGTAAAAAATACCCAACAATTTTACAAGAACCCACAATCAAGTATACCAGACAGTAGTGCTGTTATTCCAAGAGAACAAATAGAACGAAACCACCTCATCTTCAAGTTCATTAACTGTTCTTTTCTTGAGATCTTGAGCAAGAAGAATACCCTAGCATACACTCAGTTAAGCTAGAGATGAGCTGCTCTAACTTGCTCATTTAATCCACGGGTTACTTCAGGAGAGATGAGGAAAGGGAAAAAAATGTTTTATCAATTAACACCGTCCATAGAACTAGACAAGGTAAAGTAGATGGTGCAATAATTGGCAGCATAAAAAAAGAAAGATAATAATTAATTGCCACAAAGCTATCAAAAGAATATTAATTATATGAAGACAGTATAATAGTACTACAATATAATACACCTGCCTTTATCATATCATCAATCGAGCGAGTTTCTTTTATTATTTTTTGACGGTTCATGATGAGAATAACCGCAACACAGAAAACAGGTAATTCATCATCCCCATTCTTAGTTGATGAGATCATGTTGGTGTTAATCTGCACGTGGTAATTTCTTGACCAAAAATTCCTTGTGAAACCACAAAAGTGATAAGTTGATGCAGACTTTATTCCAGTGTTGTCAGACGAAGAGTGCTCAACATGTCCATGCTTTGATTGTGAACCATCCCTTGAACTACCATCACTATTTTCAACGCTTTCCTCTCTTATATCTCCTCCAGAATCCCTTGGAAGATTGAGCACCAGTGCCTCCAGACAATTCTCCTCTAAATCACACACGACAGATTCATCAAAATCAGCAGCCCACATCATCTGCATTAAAGATGATTACACAAAAGTCAGATCAATTTCAACTTCCTGAGATAATGCAATAAAGTTATAACCTCCCATTTGAGTTCATGATGCTTCTAAAGACATGATGCTTTAAAGAAACCATGTTCATGCTGATTAAAAAAAAAGAACAAAGAGAAGAAAAGAAACCATGTTCATCAAACTGTACTTGACTAAGGAACATCCCTTGGGCTTATATAAACTCAGACACACTTATCAGTTAAGTGCATTGCCCTCCACCTTTCATAAAATTGATTCATTCTATATTTCTAGCTTCAGCAATGCCTGATACAAACAATAATAGCAATATCAGCTTTGTTCTGATGTTGTCTAGCTCAGTGAACAACCACATTGTTCTGCGGACAGACCTTTTCTTTCCAGTGCTACAAAGCAACACATCGACATCAACAACAATAGCTTGAATTTGCTAAACGAAAACTATGTAGATTTCTATATAAATTCTTCCTTTCAATATTCGCTGCAGCAATGCAATGCAATAAAATGCCACCGGATCTTCCATATTTTAAAAAATGGGTTTCCTCAAGGGAGCAGGTAGAAGGCAACCACTAAGAAAATCAGCCATAAAAGGTAGAGATATCACATTCCCTTAAGAAGGGAACAAACAGATTTCAGGAAATCACCCAAAAATCTTGACAGATTACCTAAGGATACACAACCACCTGGGAAGACAAGTAACGGTAGGCCTCCAATTACAAAGTACTCATGTTATACCATAATCAACTGAGCAAACTGTTCAAGCTAGTTGTTTTCATGGTATGAAGACAACATCATATACTTTACAGTTTATTGCATTCGGTGCAGAGCAACTGAACAAACCTCCCACATCCGAAGAGCTTCACTAAAAGATAACTCTCGGCGGAAGAGAACCATCAACATCCGGAATGCAAAATGGAGGCTTTCAGCACCTATACGTGATAGGTGTGCAAACATTTCCTTGTCTGTGAGTTCCAAGATATGCCACAATGCTTGCAACTGCTTCATGACTCCAGTTGGTCCTTCCATCTGAAAATTTTCTCGCTGGATAGTGGGGAAAACACATGTTAGAGAGGAACATCAAATTATCCAGCTACATTTTTTGCCAAAGTTCCTATTACCATTCTCCGTAGAAGCATCTCAAAGCACCAAAATGCATCAGCATTGTCCTCAAAGAGAACAACAAAAGGAGACAGCAGATCGCTCATGCCTAAAACCAGATAACCAAATGAAACATGCAAGCTTCATGCTTAGATTTTCAGATAGAATAGAAATTTAATAAATTTGAACATAACTATGGGTTCACCTAAAAAACCAAATTTATAACAGAACAACCTTGACAATAACCAGTAGCTGGATTAACCCATGCATAGACAGCAAGGATATCAGACATCCTAGCTAAATTTCTCTTATCCTCATAGAATTCAAGATGCGTATCTGTTCTTACAACATCAACAACTGAAAAAGAAGAAAAGGTTGTCAGATCAAAGAAATTGCAATAACATTAAAATTCTTGAGATACATTCAGAGCTTCTCTTTCAAAATGAAACTGCAAATTTCTAACTAAGGTACCTATTCGATGCAATGTCCAGAGCCATTCGGACACACTGCCCACACCAGCAGCCCCTCCATTGGATGTTGCATTTAACAATGGTGTCTCAGGAACATCAACTATTCTCAATTTGTTCACTATTCCTTTCTCATAACCCAGATTGTTGGACTGTAATACCGGTACATGGTCCTCTTGGTGAACTAATTCAATTTCAGATTCCTTCTGAGATGAAGTATGGTTAGATGGTTCCCCAAGGGATTCCATAATTAAATCTACATTATTATTAATTTGAAAACTGTGCATCCTGTCATCTTCAAATCTCAATTTTCTTTGTGTAGGTGGTCTGTCATCATGCACACAACTTTCTTTCTTATCTTCTCTCTTGTCAAACAAATCAGTGACAGGTAAAGGAGGAAAATCAAAATAACTCTCTGCTACATACTCTGATCCATAAGCCTCTCCACCTCCTTTTGAGGACCCACTATTGAGCGGGCCTGAAGTAGGTATAAAACAAGAATCACATGCTGCACTATCTGAGCTTCCCCTCACACTGACAAGCCCAGCAGAATCACTAGAACTTTCCCTGGCACATGTGCATGCTGTATCTATACAGTTATTATTCCAATTACTATAATTCTCTAATATGTTAATAGCATCTACAGAAGTTCGTCTACTTTTGACTGTAGCTTCCCTTGACCCATTATCCTTGGATGATGTCCTCATATCCATAACTTTGGACCCCACAACAAATGCAAGGGCACCGGTTCCTATACTTGAATGCATTGTTTGACATTGTTCAATGAGGTCTTTGTACCGTTCCCTGCATAAAATATTTCATAAAGTTGTTGCTCCTAAGAGGATTTAAAGATACTGAAAAAACCAAAACAGAATCCTTTGCCCAAAATACTTAAATAACTTGCTTAACCCAGATAAAGACACATCACGAGAAAAAAACATCGTTGATAAATCAAATTAAAAGCTAACCATTGTGTCATGCAAAGTACGGCAAACTGAAAAAAAGCAATCAATAAGGTATATACACGTCATAGTTTTAGTAAAAAGAAGATGAGAGAAATAAAAGATGAAAGGTATGGAGTTAATGATGCTTTCACTATGCTAATATGCATACATAAGTGCATTGTGTTTCATTGTCTGCAAACTCTATAATGATGGTCTGATGCAGCTTGTTAGATCATGTCCAAGCCAGTATTGATGACAGTAAAAGGATCGAAAAAACTCTTTTTAAATGGAAGAACACATGGCAGTATCTATTAAGACTGAAAGGTGAGCATTAAACAACTGCAACTGGGCTCAACAACAATGCTTCCCTCTACCACTTTGAGAGGAAAACACATGTGCACTATGGTAGAGTAAGATATAGGGGGAGAAATTGACAAAACAGTGTAAAGGGGGAGTCTTTTGAACTCAATCTAATAACTAAGGCTGAATCCTGAAAATAATATTTTGTAGGGAAATGCATGCCTCTGTAATATCTTATGGACTGGCGAGAAAGAATCTTCTCTCTCTCTCTCTCTCTTTTAATCCATATATAAAAGCACAAACCAAATGAAAATCTGATGATAAAAAACCATAGACAGGTCCCAGGCATTCATAGTTTGGCATGAAAGCCATAACAAGAAAGAATCAGACAATACTGAAACAACGCCAATAACACAGAAAATCTAACATTAAGACTACCTCCACATTTCAGAAAACAGAAAATCACTAAAAATGACCTTATTCAGTTCATCAGGAAATGTGGTTAAAAAATGAAAAAAGAAAAAAAAAAACGTAAATACCTCCTCGCTGTCCTAAGCTGACCCCGGGACTCGGAAGTGGTTCCCAGTGCATAACAGCCAAGTAGAAATTCCCAAACTTCTGGCCTAATAGATGGATCCACAACCTAACACGCAGCAAACGATGTCATATAGCTACACAGAAATTCCAACCTACTTCATAGAGATATGAAACCCAAAATTATAGTCTAGAACCAAATCAGCACCATCTCATTATTCAACAAAGGACTGGAAAATAAATTTAAGGGGGCAAAATATAGCAACAACGAGACAGCATACCCCCAAAACTATCAACTTGAGTGCTTTCCGAAAACCCGAAACCTTTCCATTACTATCAAAAGTCGACTCCCATTTCTCCGGCTTAAGCATTTTGCTTACCTGCAACATTAACAGCACAAAATCCCTATCAAGAAAAAAAAAAAAAAAACCTCACCGATAACACGAAATCTTATGAAATAAAAGGTTTGAGCGGTCAATCTTACAGTTATAACAACCTTTATAGGTGATTGAGAAAGACAAGGCTCTCTCATATCCTTCACCATTGTTCCTACTCTCTGTAAATTCACCACCGATATCGCTTTTCCACATTTCCATTGCTTCTCCTCTCTCTCTCTCCACCAGACATCTACACCAAAAAAATCCTCCTTTTCTCTCTCTCTCTAATTATTTTTCTTAGTCCTTCCTAAATATCATCGCCGTGTAATTAACTGACAAACTCAACAACTGCAATTGCGAAATCAAAATTAATGAACCCTTATTAACTGAATAATTTGATTAATAATGAAAAAATATCGAATTTAAATTTAAAAAATATACATGAAATTAATAGATTAACTGGAAATTGGAAACGTCGATCGAAATGGAATAGACATGCAGCAATGATCGGATGATCCGATCAAAATGTATGTACGCATGAAAAAATAAACGTAGAAATATACTCGTATGAGAAAGAAGGTATGTGTACGAATACGTACAAACGTACGGAGAGAGTACCTGGAGAAGAAAATTGAGATCGCGGAGAATGGTGAAGACGAAGAAGATAGGAG
Organism: Populus deltoides; assembly: GCA_015852605.2. Taxonomy (NCBI): domain Eukaryota; kingdom Viridiplantae; phylum Streptophyta; class Magnoliopsida; order Malpighiales; family Salicaceae; genus Populus; species Populus deltoides. The sequence goes on along the minus strand of CM027586.2, from coordinate 17,666,518 downwards.
GAGAAGGAGGAGGAGGAGTTTGTTGTCCTCCGTCGCCATTTACGAAGAATTTTGTGTTTTAAATTAAATCTAGTTTGACTTTATCAATTTAAAAAAATAAATAATAATTAATTTAATTGATCTGATTAAATTTTGATTAACATTTTATTTGATTAAAAAGATTAAATTAAAAATATTTAATTTTTTTATGTAAAAAATATAAAAAATCCATTTTGGATTAACTTAAATTAATTAAGAACAATCTGTTTATATATATATATATATATATATATATATATATATATATATATATATATATATATATATATATTGTGCTTGGGCATGGGATAATGGACGTGAATTTCTAGAATGGACATCAATGAAGGAGCTGAGTTTATAAAATAAGTAAGAAAAGTTAAAAATTTGGTTGGCTAGCGGGATTATCTGGCTGACCCGGTTATAACTCGTTGATTACTTTTTTAAAATTAAAATAATATCATTTTGAGTTATGAAAAAAATTAAGATTGACCCGGTCAAAACTCGTGACCCGAGTCTTGAATCGAGTCAATTACCGGGCCCAGGTTTAAAAATACTGTTCAAATGTACGTTATTACAGACCGAATGAAAACCCATACTCTCCAGGTTGGTTTTCATTATATTTTTTTTTTCAATCAGATTTTGGATAAAGTTGAAAATACCACTCTATTTATTGTCTGGATTTAGGAGAATAAAAGAAAGAGATGAAAGAGAGAAGCTTTCCTTGGCATATTGAGTTGAAGTCAAAGTTATTGTTTTTTCTACTTTTGAAATCTCATAAAATGCGAATTTTCCCCCTTAGCTTCAGTTTCTGTGATCTCTGCGTTCGCATTTGCTAGTGTTTCTGAAGGGAAACAATCTTTGAGCTTTTAATTGGAGCTCATGAGGCATTCCTTATTACAACTGCATCAGTTTGAGTCCGAAATAATTGTGCAAAGGGACATTGTTCTTATTTGACGGTGATATAAGCTCTGTATAAGCCCAACTGTTTGCAGGCAGCCAATTTATGGACCTATTTACTACCTCCACTGTTAAAATAAACTAGATTTTGATTTTTCTAAAAACAGAACAACAGTCTACCAGTTAAGAATTGAACGATCAGTTCAAAGACGGTTGAGAATTGAAATGATTTATTGGCCTATATTGGTTTAATTGAATTCAACCTAGATCGTAGATATGGTCCATGAAAGAATGTATGATTATTATTTGGACAAGAAAAATTAATCGGACCTTTATTTGAGATGGAGTTAATTTGTCGAAGAAAGAGATGAGTTTGTCATCATCCGAATGTTGGAGTTTGACAAAAATCATTCGGACCTTAAATGAGCTGGCAATTAATCGGACCCTTTCTTTTCTGCTGGGATGTCAGCAGAGATGACAAAATACTTTCTCCACAGTTTTTTGCATTTCTTATAAATTCTTTCACCGTCTTCTCAAGCTTTATAGCACACAGCACAGGAAAACCAATGGAGAAGGGTGCTCGAGTTATCAAGGGTTTTATTCTTTCAGTTCCAGAATCTGTGTCCCGACTCTGGCATAGAGCAGGACAACTGGAATCACAGCAGCTACCACCTCCCACCATGAACCAAGAAGAAGAGGCTGAGCAGGAAAAGGAATGGCAAAAGGTGCTTATAAGCACCTGCTTCACATCAGGATTTCAAATAGCCCTTCATTTTCACCAAATTACTGATTCCAAACTCGATTCCTTGCATTTAGTCTGTATCCTTGTTGCAATTATCTTTTCTTGCCTCTTTGTTTCACATTTTATCAACCCCACCAAGTTTCCGAGGACATCCAAAGTGTTGGGTAAAGCTACAGTTTTCCTGGCAGCCACCGTGTTTTTCATCACCATTTCAATCCCATTCCCCCCTGGTGTCAAGTGGGCTACTTGGATAATCTATGCCATTTCGTTGCTTGTTATTGCAATCTGCAATTTCTGCTACTAGACACGAGCTTTACTTGGCATACATTTTTTCTGTCAGTGTTTGTATTTGTTCTTCGTAATAAGGCTTACATTTTAAAAACGAACATGTTGTTTCGTTGCTGCGTGTGTCTGTATTTTACTTAAACATCATCTATAAAAAAGTTGAACACCAGATTTCTCGTTTTTCCCCTCCTATGTATATCCAAGCATTTCCAATAGAAAAGCAACTCAAAAGTTCATGATCTTAAGCTTCAATTTCAAGCATAACAGGAGCGCAATGTTGCATTGACTGTTAATTTAACTAGCAAGATATTTTCATCCTAATTATATCATCTTGAAAACTAGTTGTTTTATTATCACTTGGTGCTTGAATTAACCTGGCCAGATCTAGTGGATCGGTCGTTAAATAACTCTTGCAAACTTCAAATTCTTGGGTCATCCTTTTTTTTCCCCTACCCATTATCTGTTTCATGAAATTTGGTCTACAAAGTGGAGAAAGAAAAACTCCCGCACTTCCTTTATGATGATTATTAACATGATCATGATACTACAACAACAACAAAAACTAAAATCCTCTTTTGTCTTTCTGTGCGGTGTTTGGTATCAACTATGCTAAGATTTGATTTGCATTTCCTAAGCTCAATTACAGTATCAATTTGTTTAACCAGATTGTCTTTTACGGTATTCGCACATGTCCTATGAGATTACAACATAATCATGTTAAAGTGATTGTTCTGTTGTAACTATAGCGTTCATCGACCGAAATTGAATGTTCACATTTTATGGGATTATCATTTTTCTCAATTTGTTTTTGTCATCCATATTTGCAGCAACAAGGAAGGGAAGCCTGTTTCTTCTCTGGTCTCCTCAAATGTGAGATTTGACTCACCTGGGAAGCAAATGTCTAAATATTTGGTTGGTCCGTTTACAGTGAGCAAACCTACCAGTCCAGAGGACTTAAAGTTAATCCAATATGTCCAGAGGACTTAAGCTCACCAGTTGACCTATTCTGTACCTGTTTCTGCTAGTGAGACTATTGTTCATTGCAAGAATTATCATTTATCTCGGAGGGAACTATACTCACTGAGACCAAAGACCTGGCTTGATGATAACGTCCTTTCTACGATATCTGATGCCATAACTTTAGTTAAGAGGAAGATGGAAGATTCTGTAAATTGGTATCTGCCAATTGTTTTGTGGTAGGTTCCAAGATCATATTTGGACAACTGACATCTTATGCTGTTCAATTTTACAAGTCCACCACATGAAAAAACAGAATTTCCTTATGCTCATGTGTTGTACAGGGGAATTCAGATTGATCCATCTAAGTGTATTTCTTTCGCGAAAAAGCACAGCACAGGATCAAGGAAAACTACATGTCAGATCTTTTATGCTGTGGAAAGGTGAAGTTTGGTTTTCTTTAGTCCAATTAATGCATCCCATGCTTAGTTATGCTGTGAAAACTATATTTGCAGGCGTTTGTTCCTGTCTTTGACGAGAAAAGAAGTCATTTCTTTCTATTTGTTCTACAATTGAAAAGGCAAGTTGTTGAGATATAGGATTCATTTGCTGCATCAAGTCCGAGTGAATGGGTTGACAGGCGACTGCATAACTTGGTAAATGGCTGCATACGTTATGAGCTATGGCAGATACAAGACCGGGGCAAGAAAAGAACATTAGCGGATTTTTTTCATCTCACCTGGAAAGTTGAGATGAAAAAAATGAATTACTTTTGTTTCGGTCCCTATAATGGATCTTGAAAAAAAATTATTACAAATGCGAAAAACTGTGGACATAGTATGGATCTGCAGAAAACCCTTTTGTTGCAACTAACAGTTTTAAATATATTGGCTTTTGTCAATTAGGATATTATGTTTTTTTTACCCTGATGAAACTTCTTGTTCTTGTAGCCTGTAAATGTAACACCCATGTAAAACATGGAGAGATGAAAACTGATGGAGCAAAGTGTGCCAGAGGAAGTTTCCTCGTTAATTATTATCAAAATTAGAAGTCAAGTCAACCTCCTTCAAGTGTTTAACCACTCCTCATCGTTCCACTTTCCAGCCATGGACAAGATGATCTGAGGAGTGAGAAGAATTGTCGCGGACAAAATTGTCGAAATACAAATGGATTTGGAACATTTGTCTCGCGTCGATGATGATTTGCCTCCTGCAATGTTGAGTCTATGGGAAAAGATGGAAAAAGCGTTATCGTTGCTTAAAAATTCTGTAGGAATCAGCCTGCAAAATCTCCCTTACCCTCACTTGTGCGTCCCAAATTCTACGCTTCTTGAATATCGTCAACTGGAGGGTCGGAAAGGGCTTTCATGTCCATAGCTTTTTGCTCGGGTATGGAATTGTGGATTTCCAGAATGGACTTCAAATGTACGTTATTACAGACCGAGTGAATACTCACACATATCAGATGCCATCTCTTGTGGAGTAAGGGGTATTATAGCCTTTCCGGTCTTTGATTCTGCTGCACCCATGCATTGCCGTGCTGTGTTGGAGCTTGTGACCATGGAGGAGAAACAGGATTTTGATTTAGAGACGGAAAAAACTTTCCAGGCTCTCCAGGTTTGTTTTCATTACATATATTTTTTCAATCAGATTTTGGATAACGTTGAAAATACTACCCAATTTATTATCAGGATTTAGGAGAATAAGAAAGGGATGAAAGAGAGTAGATTTCCTTAGCATATCGAGTATGAAGTCAAAGTTATTGTTTTTTCTACTTTTGAAATCTCATAAAATGTGAATTTTCCCCCATTAGCTTCATTTTCTGTGATCTCTGTGTTTGCATTTGCTAGTGTTTCTGAGGTGAAACAATCTTTAAGCTTTAAATTAGAGCTGATGAGGCATTCCTTATTACAACTGCATTAGCTTGAGTCCAAAATATTTGTGCCATTAAATTATATGTGCAAAGAGACATTGGTCTTGTTTGATGGTGTTATAAACTCTGTATAAGCCCAACTGTTTGCAGGCTGCCGATTTATGGATCAATTTACAAACTCGACTTCGTCCTGAGGTATTTATCAGTAGTATCTTACAGTTTTTTCTATGCTAAATTAGGTTGTCTTCTGCTTTGTCTAATAGAATTTTTTTCCTAGTGTTTTTCAAGGGATCAAAGACCTGAATTAACAGAAATCGCTAATGTTACCAGAGCTGTATGCCAAACACACAGATTGCCACTTGCTCTGACATGGATTCCTTGTGATTATACCTGGGGAGCTGTTGATGATATTTCAAAATCTCATGTCAGATTATGTAATTCAGGTTTTTTGAGGACATGTGAACTTTCAATAGAGCGTACAGCCGGAGATGCAAGGCTTTGTGAATGCTTGTGAGCAACTATTTCTGGACACAGGGCAAGGTGCTGCTGGACAAGCCTGTGAAACATGTCTTCCTTCCTTTGAGCCTGATGTGAAGGAAAAGCATGTAAGCGAGTATCCTCTTGCTCATCATGCACGAAAGTATAATTAGAATGCTGCGGTTGCAATCCTGCTAAGGAACACTGATGCTGATTATATCAATACATTAGAGTTCTTTCTCCCTATCCTCATGAAAGAGAGTTCAGAGCAGCAAGACTTGGTTAGGAACCTGAAGCTTACTCCACGGAAAACTTGTAAGAGCTTGAGAATGTTTTCAAAAGAAGAATTACTCGGGAACGAGGTGTTGCGCATACTGGACCGAAAGTAAACACAAATAAAACACAAACACAAGCAGATTTACGTGGTTCCCCAAAACCGGGTACGTCCACGGAGACAGCAGATTGTATATTAATGGAGGAATGATACAAACACTCAACTCAACCCAATACAACCCATGAAAACCAGTGTTTCACTCTTACACTCTTTTCTCTCAAATCTTCACTTGCACTCACTCTCACAATTGCACTCACCACTCTTCTCTGCACACTTGCTTCTTGCACACACAGCACTTTCTCTACACTCTGCACTCTCTCCCGTCTCTCTCTTTATAGGTGAATGGAGAAGCATTGACAGCAACCCATGTGCAGAACCAACTACTACAATGACAAAAGTCATGGTGGTTGGAGAAAGGTTGACAAAAAATGTTGACAATTGCTACAAATCTCCACCTTGGCAAGATTTTTCCATTCAATCCTCGTGATCAATCAATGCTGCCTCTAACGCGCCGTATGGCGCTGCACCCTGAAGGTGCTCAACACCGAGAGATGTTGACCAAGTCCAAACAATGTTGGAACTTGATCCCTGAGACACATTTTGTGAGCATGTCAGCTAGATTATCTGCAGTACCAATCTTCTGTAGCAGAATATCCCCTTCATCCACAATTTCTCGAACAAAATGAAATCGAACATCGATATGCTTGGTGCGGGAATGATGAACCTGATTATTTGCAAGACAAATAGCACTTTGACTATCACAATGGACATCCACGTGCTCTTGAACAATTCCCAAATCTTCAATCAACCCATGTAACCAAATAGCTTCCTTGAAAGCTTCCGTTCTCGCCATGTTCTCTGCCTCAGTTGTTGACAAAGCTACTGTTGATTGTAACGTTGACCTCCAACTTACAGGCCCTTTAGCAAGTGTAAACACGTAGCCTGTTGTGGAACGACGCTTGTCTAAGTCACCAGCATAGTCCGAGTCCACATAACCAACTAAATTTTGCCCAAGTCTATCATCCCTCTCAAACTTCAAACCAATATCAGTTGTGCCATGAATGTACCGTAGAATCCACTTAATCGCTCGCGGTGACCCTTTCCCGGATCATGCATATACCTGCTCACCATACTGACAACATGTGAAATATCTGGTCTTGTACAAACCATTGCATACATTAATGCACCAACTGCATTTGCATACGGAATTTGAGCCATATGCTTGCGCTCTTCCTCTGTGCGTGGAGACATTGAAGCACTTAGCTTAAAATGAGGAGCTAAAGGTGTGCTTACAGGCTTGGTCTTACCATCTACCCCAAATCTCTGTAGAATTTTCTTCAGGTATTGGGTCTGTGTCAAACAGACTGTGCCTTTTCTTCTATCTCTCTGAATCTCCATGCCAAGAATCTTCTTAGCTTCTCCAAGGTCCTTCATTTCAAACTCAGTTCTCAGTTGAGCTTTCAGTCTATCAATCTCCACCTTGCTCTTTGATGCGATCAACATATCATCCACATATAAGAGCAAATAGATGAAAGAACCATCAAAAAGTTTGCAAAAATATACCACGTTGATCAAACCGACTCGTGTGTATCCATGTTCGCCATGAACTTATCAAATCGCTTATACCATCGGCGAGGAGATTGTTTCAATCCGTGCATAATGACTTCTTCGGTTTACAAGCCCAATTCTCTTTTCCCAGGTGACTTTGAAACCATCGGCCGAGACATGTAAATTTCCTCTTCCAAATCTCCATGTAGGAAGGCGGTTTTCACATCAAGTTGGGCTAACTCCAAGTCAAATCGTGCAACCAAGGCTAACGGAATACGGATTGATGAATGCTTAACAACCGGAGAGAATACCTCATTATAATCTATCCCCTCCTTCTGAGCATAGCCTTTTGCTACCAATCTCGCTTTGAATCGGATGTTGTCTTTTCCAGGATTACCTTCCTTCTTAGCATATACCCACTTGCAACCAATTGTCTTCTTTCCTTTAGGGAGTTGTACCAAATCCCAAGTCTGATTCTTGTGGAGAGATTTCATCTCTTCATCCATTGCCTCTTTCCATTTTGCACTTTCTACACTCAGATCGCTTCTTTGTAGGTGTAGGGGATTCCATCATCAATCACCGGAAGTGCATAAGCCATCATATTACAATACTGAGCAGGTTTCTTGATAACCCTTTTTGGTTTACTCGTTGCAATGGATTCTTGTTGTGTGGTTGCTGGAGTTGTTGCATCCTCTTCATCTGAACTTTCCTCTGAATCTCCTTCAGTAGAGATTTTTTGAATAGTCTTTATAGGGATGACTGAAGTCTCCAACTCCACCTGTTGTGCATCACGCACGGGTTTTTTCCTTCTCCTGTGATTTCTCTTGCTGTAACATGCTAGACTCATCAAAAGTGACATCTCTACTCAAGATCACTTTCTTTGATTCAGAACACCAGAGTCTGTAGCCTTTTACTCCTCCACTAAAGCCCAAAAATATAGCTTTCTTGTCTCTAGGATCTAACTTGGACTCAGTAACATGATAATATGCTGAGCAACCAAATATACGTATAGAGTCATAATCATTTGCAGGAGAGCCTGACCATACCTCCAAAGGGGTTCTTCCATTTAATGCTGCTGAAGGTAACCGGTTAACAATATGACGAGCATAACTTAATGCCTCGCCCCAGAACACTTTGCTTAGTCCCGAATGTGATAGCATACATCGGATTTTCTCCACCAATGTGCGGTTCATGCGTTCCGCTACTCCATTCTGTTGTGGTGTTTTGCGAACAGTAAAATGTCGCTTGATCCCTTCATCCTGACAAACTTCAAAGAAAGGATCTGAAGTGTACTCACCACCATTATCTGACCGAAGAGTCTTAACCCTCCTTATAGTTTGAGTCTCCACCATTTTCTTCCATTTCAGAAAGATACCAAGGACCTCATCCTTGTGTTTCATCATGTACACCCATACTCGTCTTGAGAAATCATCAATAAAAGTAACAAACCAACGATTACCTCCAAGAGATTCATTCTTTGAAGGTCCCCATACGTCTGTGTGAACATAATCTAGGATCCCTTTTGTGTTGTGTACTGCAGTGCCAAACTTGACCCTTGTCTGTTTTCCAAGAACACAATGCTCATAGAACCCATGCTTCCCAGTCTTGGCGCCTTTTAATAGGCCTTGCTTGACCAATCCTTGCAAAGCCTTTTCACCAGCATGCCCTAAGCGCATGTGCCAAAGTCTGGAATTATCTGCTTCATCATCTTCTATACTTTTGGAAACAGCTGCTGTACCAGTAACTGTAGATCCATCCAAGAAATATAAGTTTCCTGTCCTCATGCCTTTTAAGACAACTAATGCACCACGGATTGCTCTGAGGACTCCACCATGCATGATAATCTTATAACCACTGGATTCTAGAACTCCAAGTGAGAAGAGATTTTTCTTCAACTCAGGTACATACCGTACATCTGTTAGTGTTTTGACTACCCCATTATGCATCTTCAGATGGATAGTCCCAATCCCTTTGATCTCACAAACATCATCATTACCCATCAACACAACTCCTCAATCGAACTCCTCGAGTCTCGAGAATAAGTGCTTATTAGGGCACATGTGATAGGAACATGCAGAATCAAGAATCCATTCACCAGAATGGTTTTCTGGTGATGAGACCATGAATGCAGAATCTTGTTCATCCTCATCTCGTGCAATGTTCACTGTTGGTTCATCTTTTTCTTTGTTGCCCCTGATTGGACAATCTTTCTTCCAGTGCCCTTTTTTGTGACAAAAGGCACACTCATCTTTTGCAAGATATCGTCTGTTTGATGATTCTCCTCTGGATTTTGAGCGAGATCTCCCTTGCCCTCGAAATCTTCTAGGGTTTGTTCTGCCTCTAACTGTCAATGCTTCTGACGTTGACTCCTTGTGAACAATCTGGTCCTTCTTCCGATACTCATTGTTCACCAAAGCATTGGACACATCAATGAATTTAATCTTTTCTTTACCATACAGTAAAGTGGTGACGAGATGTTCATATGTGTCAGGCAGTGAATTTAATAATAGTAGAGCTTTATCTTCATCATCAATTTCCACATCTAAATTCTTCAAATCAGCTATCATTTTATTGAAATCATTTAGATGCTCATTCATAGAAGTACCTTTCTTGTGCTGAAAACGGAAGATCCTTTTCTTCAAGTAGAGATGATTCTCTATACTCTTCTTCATAAACTTATCCTCCAGTGCTTGCCATAATTCCTTTGCAGAGTTTTGTTCGAAAAGGCGTACTTGATCCTTTACAAGACAAAGTCGGATGGAAGCTGAGCCAACCGATTTATCCTTTCCCAGCTTTTATCATCCAAATCCTCCGGTTTATCTTCTAGAGTGAAATCCAAATTCATTTGGACAAGCATATCCATGACTTCACATTTCCACATGCCAAAATTACCTTTCCCATCAAACTTCTCCACCTCAAATTTGGTACTCGATACCGGGATGTATTGTGGAGGTATACTAGCATTCCCCGCTGATCTTTCTTCTGGAATATCAGCCATTAGGACGTCTTTGAATTACAAATGGACTCCCGAAATTGTTAAAACACACACTTTTATGCTCAAAAGAGCCAAAACAGTAACTTCGATGTGCTGTTTCACAAAACGGACACCACGGTTGCGTCCGGAATGGTTGAAAATGCTAGGAACCAACTTGACTTGGCCAAAAACGGGTCAAAAAATCACTGAGTTGGCCAAAAAACCAATCTGACCGAGTTGACTCAGGGAAGGAATATTCTGTCACGGGAATATTCTCTTACTGGTAACGGAATATTCTTATTCTGTCAAGAGAATATTCTGTTACTGTTGGATGACGTGTTGGATGACGTGTCTGATGACGTGGCTAGTGACAGGGCAATGTGGACCCTCTGTTGATGACGTGGATGATGACCCAGCGCTTACGTGTCGGATAACGTGGCTGTCTTCTCAGACGAGAATTCCGGCACTGACTGGTTTTTCCGGCGGATTTCCGGCGAAACTTCGGCGAGCTCTACAGGGCTTGTTTCAACTCCGATTTCGACGATCTTTATATCGCCGGACTCGTATGGACGAGAGGAATCTCCGCAGCTGGTCAAAAGCAAGATCTGAGAACTTTGAAAATTCTGCAACTTTGAACAGAGAGCTGAAAAACGTGTTTTTCTGTGTTTAAGCTTCCCTAATGCTCTGATACCAATTTGTTGCGCATACTGGACCAAAAGCAAACACAAATAAAACACAAACACAAGCAGATTTACGTGGTTCCCCAAAACCGGGTACGTCCACGGAGGCAACAGATTGTATATTAATGGAGGAATGATACAAACACTCAACTCAACCCAATACAACCCATGAAAACCAGTGTTTCACTCTTACACTCTTTTCTCTCAAATCTTCACTTGCATTCACTCTCACAGTTGCACTCACCACTCTTCTCTGCACACTTGCTTCTTGCACACACAGCACTTTCTCTACACTCTGCACTCTCTCCCGTCTCTCTCTTTATAGGTGAATGGAGAAGCATTGACAGCAACCCATGTGCAGAACCAACTACTACAATGACAAAAGTCATGGTGGTTGGAGAAAGGTTGACAAAAAATGTTGACAATTGCTACACGAGGTTCTAAAGTTAGTAAAAACAATGATAAAATTGAACCTGCTCCAGATCCTGATGGTAATATGTTCATCATATGTGCTGATAATAAACAACGAAAGGAATCTGAAGTGTGGAAATGGTTCGATAAGGTTATAGAAGAAAATGGTGCAGTATGGGCCATATGTAAAGGATGCAAAAACAAGTATACAGGGGATAGCAAGAAGGGTCCTTCAAATCTACACAAACACTTAAAACGTTATTCAAAAAATAGACGGAGAGATGCAAAAACAAATATGTTTGTCCAATGGCGAAGATAATGAAGTTATCTAGCATCACCTTCTAAGGACACCACTTGTCTGACATCACATGATCCAGATTCTGATGATAAGTTCCTGGGATTCTGTGAGAGGCATAAGCAGAAAGATGATGGCGATGTGGTTGCTTCACAAAAACTTGATCTTAATCGGTATTTAGGAGAGCCTTTGGAAAACCGGGATAAGGTTTCTGATGTATTAGCTTGGTGGCGAGTCAATACTCAAAGATTTCCAGCACTTGGTGAATCCAAAATGGCTCGTGATTTCTTAGCAATTCCAATATCAGCTATTCTATCAAAGTCTACTATCAGCGGTGCAGGTGCATTCAACGGTTTCAGGCCAGAGATCATATAGAGGCTTTAATATGCGGACAGGACTGGTTGGAAAGCCCTGAAAACAATTGAGTTCTTCACTTTCTAGAGACAGGTGAATCCAAAATGATTCTTCCCCCTAAATTTCTGAACATTGTTTTCCTGTTTTTTTTTCCTGCCATTATTGGTTAATGAAATTTGGCTGCAAAGTCACACACTTCCCTTGTAATGATTATTAACAGGGTCATGACGCTAAAACAATAGCAAAAGCTAAATTTGATATGCATTTCCTAAGCTTGATGGTGCAACGTTGATAAATTATAGTATCAATTTTTTTAACTGGATTGTTTTTTTAAGGTATTAGCATATGTCTTACGCGTTGACAACATATGAACGTGATTGTTCTGTTGTAACTATAGTTTTCGTCACCTGAAATTGAATGGAGGGCACTGAACATGTAACCAATTTCGATAAAATGTTGACATTTTATGGGATGATCATTTTTCTCAATTTGTTCTTGTCGTTCATATTTGCAGGAGCAATGAAGGGATTTCTGGTTCTTCTCTGGTCTCCTTAAATGTGAGATCTGACTCACTTGTGAAGCAAATGTCTAAATATCTAGTTGGTCCGTTTACAGTGAGCAAACCTACCAGTCCAGAGGATTTGAAGTTAATCCAATACGTCTTCGATTCTTCACTGAATGGGAGGGCATAATTTTTTTCTAAGAGTTCTTGTTTGCTTAGCTGAACGATTTTAAGTTTACCTGTTCTATACTTGTTTCTGCTAGTGAGATTGTTGTTCAATGCAATAATTATTATTTAACTCGGCGGGAATTATGCCCCATGAGACCATAGACCTGTCTTGATGATAACGTCCTTTCTACATTCTTAGCTCATAGATACTACATAAAGAGTTTGAATGGCCCATATTATATTGTATTGATCAATGGTTATACATAACAACGTGATTATCTAGTAGCAGAAATTACAGATTACAATAACAAGCAACGAAATGGCATAGATTATCCAAGCAGCCCACTTGACACCAGGGGGGAATGGGATTGAAATGGTGATGAAAAGCGCGGTGGCTGCCAGGAAAACTGCCACTTTACCCAGCACTTTGGATGTCTTCGGAAACTTGGCGGGGTTGATAAAATGTGAAATAAAGAGGCAAGAAAAGATAAATGCAATAAAGATACAGACTAAATGCAAGGAATCGAGTTTGGGATCAGTAATTTGGTGAAAATAAAGGGCTATTTGAAGTGCTGATATGAAGCAGACGCTTATAAGTACCTTTTGCCATTCCTTTTCCTGCTCATCATGGGAATTGTCGTCCAGACGTGTTAGTGCTGTTTGCCAGAGTTGGGACACAGGTTCTGGAATTGAAGGAATAAAACCTTTGATAACGGAAGCACCATTCCCCATGAGTTTCCTGTGCTGTATGCTGTAAAACTTGAGAAGATTAGGAAATAATTTATAAGAAACGAAAAAAACTGTCGGAATAGTTTATAAAAGTTTTTTATATATAATTATAATAGTTTTTTTTTTAGTTTGAGATTTTTACTTTTCAAATTAAATTTTTTTTTAAGAAAATTGAATTTTTTTATTTTTATTTTTAATATAAAAAATAAATTCTTTAAAAAATATATTTTAATTTATTTTTAAATAAAAAATTACTTTAAAAAATAAATACTGCCAGCAGAAAAGCTTCAAAGTCTACAAGTGGTAGAATGGAGAATGTAATAATGATGTACACAGAGAAAAGAACTAAGAAAATGGAGAAACGTAGAGAAACAATGGTAAATCCTCTCTCTTCTGTATTAGGATGTCAAAAACACCATTTAGATCCCAAAAACTCAGAAAATAACAAGAAGTATTCAAACTTTAACCAGAAGAAGAAGAAAATAACAAGAAGGATTCAAACTTTTATCAAATATTGAATTTTTTTTTTAATATTTTTTATCTGCGTATTGCTTTCTTATAAAATGTAACCCAAGAAAGCAATACGCAGATTGATCAATCTTGTATTGGTTACATTTTAATATTTTATAAAATATTGAATTGATTTTTTAATAAAAACAGGATCAAAATCAAATAATGGCGGATAAAAATAATGCAGATCCCGTGGGTCAGGATGTTGACATATATAGTATACTGAAAGATATTCACATGCAAAAAAACCAAAAGAATTGTCAGAATTATATTTGGCCAGGTATTCCTTTCCAAAAGATCCAAGTTGAGAAACACCAGATCCGTCATCAGACAGGACGAGTATTGGTTTCACGGTGGAGGGCATGTGGAATCTCTTGGATCGAATAAGAGCCTAGATATCAAGGATCAAGGATCAAGGCTAAATGGGAACGAAACGGAGAAACATCACTAATAACACATTGATTTTCCATCACTAATACGCAGATTGATCTTTTAATATTTTATAAAATGTAACCAATACCAAGAGAGAGAGAGGGATCTAAATGGTGTTTTTTATTAAAAAATCAATTCAATATTTTATAAAATATTAAAATGTAACCAATACAAGATTGATCAACCTGCGTATTGCTTTCGTATTGCTTTCTTGGGTTACATTTTATAAGAAAGCAATACGCAGATAAAAAATATTAAAAAATCAATTCAATATTTTATAAGAGTTTGAATCCTTCTTGACTTCGAACTCGATATGCTAAGGAAAGCTACTTTCTTTCATCTCTTTCTTATTCTCCTAAATCCTGATATGAAAACAAACCTGGAAACCTTTTTCCGTCTCTAAATCAAAATCCCGTTTCTCCTCCATGGTCACAAGCTCCAGCACAGAACGGTAATGCATGGGTTGATCAGATTCAAAGACCGGAAAGGCAATAATACCCTTCAGTTGACGATATTCAAGAAGCGTAGAATTTGGGACGCACAAGTGAGGGTAAGGGAGATTTTGCAGGCCGATTCCTAAAGAATTTTTAAGCAAGGATAACGCTTTTTCCATCTTTTCCCATAGACTCGACGTTGCAGGAGGCAAATCATCATCGACGCAAGACAAATGTTCCAAATCCATTTGTATTTCGACAATTTTGTCCGCGACAATTCTTCTCACTCCTCAGATCATCTTATCCATGGCTGGAAAGTGGAACGATGAGGAGTGGTTACAGACTTGAAGGAGGTTGACTTGTTGATTTTTGGCTTTGGGTTTTAAAACTAACTTATTTTCTGCCCCTTTAAATTTACTGATATTTTTCCTCTATTCTCATAGTTTAATTGTTTTCAATTTCATCCTTGTGCTTTTTCTAGACTAAAAAAACGCTAACAAGGTTTTCTTAATTGAGTAATGATTCATATGAGACAGAAGTGGTTGAGAATTTCAAGTGCATTTGGATGGTGCTGCCTAAATTTATAAGCTCAATCTTGTTATGTAATCCTTGAAAAGAGGATAAATTTGAGAGAAGTTCAATCTTGACTAGACTTCTAATTTTGATAATAATTAACGAGGAAGCTTCCTCGGGCACACTTTGCTCCATCAGTTTTCATCTCTCCATGTTTTACATGGGTGTTACATTTACAGGCTACAAGAACAAGAAGTTTCATCAGGGTAAATAAAAAATATAATATCCTAACTGACAAAAGCCAATATAGTTAAAACTGTTAGTTGCAACAAAAGGGTTTTCGGCAGATCCATACTATTTCCACAGTTTTGTGTTTGTTATAAATTTTTTCCTTGATCCTGTGCTGTGCTTTTTCGCGAAAGAAATACACTTAGATGGATCATCTGAATTCTCCTGTACAACACATGAGTATGAGGAAATTCTGTTTTTTCATGTAGTGGACTTGTAAAATTGAACAGAATAAGATGTCAGTTGTACAAATATGATTTTGGAACCTACCTGGCAGATACCAATTTACAGAATCTTCCATCTTCCTCTTAACCAAATTTATGGCATCAGATATTGTAGAAAGGACGTTATCATCAAGCCAGGTCTTTGGTCTCAGTGAGTAAAGTTCCCTCCGAGATAAATGATAATTCTTGCAATGAACAATAGTCTCACTAGCAGAAACAGGTACATAATAGGTCAACTAAACTAAAATGCATTCAGCTAAGCAAACAATAACTTGGGGAAAAAGAATCTGACCTCTCAATAAGTGAAGAATCAAAGACAAAATGGATTAACTTTAAGTCCTCTTGACTGGTAGGTTTGCTCACTGTAAACGGAGCAACCAAATATTTAGACATTTGCTTCCCCAGGTAAGTCAAATCTCACATTTGAGGAGACCAGAGAAGAACCAGGCTTCCCTTCCTTGCTGCTGCAAATATGGATTACAAAAACAAATTGAGAAAAAATGATAACCCCATAAAATGTGAACATTCAATTTCGGGAGATGAAAACTATAGTTACAACAGAACAATCACTTTCACATGTTGTAATCTCATAGGACGCGTGCTAATGCCTTAAAAGACAATCTGGTTAAACAAATTGATACTGTAATTGAAACTGCAAGGTTGCACCATTAAGCTTAGGAAATGCAAATCAAATCTTAGCACAGAAAGACAAAAGATTGACAGTGGTGTATATGTTATCAAGTTTATGCTAGCACCAGAAGAAGTGACAAATCCTGATTTTGTGGTAAGATTTTAACATTAATGTGCCCTTACTGAAGATAAAGGTATGGCAGTCTTTCTAATTACCTAGCCAACATGCAGTTCGACAGTGATACCGAGAGGTTGGAAGTGGTACTATGATTGCTAGTGAGCGATGTCAACTCATGCAGGAATGATTTGGCTACTAAGGTTGAGGCATATTACAAGCAGAGGTTTTGAAATCATTGAGAATTTTTGGTAAGAAATGAGAATATGAAAGACATAAATCATCGATAGGAAAGAAAGTATTCAGACAACATATAGGAATTCAACTTCAAGGAAACTTACCAGAGAGTGTGGGCTCCATGAGAAAGGAACTCAACGCTCATCAAATCAGATGTGAATGGCCATTATTGTAAACAATATAGTATAATTGGTATAGGGATAAAATGGCAATATGGGAAACAGTCATCTGGTTGCCTTGCCCCTCCTGCACATTCCTGTGGAGATTTCTGGCTGAACTAAAAACTATGAGTTGTTTCATCATTTCATAAATACCATGTAAATAAACTGCTACGGACCTGTCAATGTAATCTGAAAATCTCAAGGATGATCCAAGTACTATGTAAATGCAAATCAGTTGCTAGACCTTACCCTTGTCAATCCATTGCATTGAGGACGACATAGTATACGAAACAATTTTGGTTGTCATCCTTAAACAATGCAGAATATACAAGACCACAAAGTTATTGCCAAAATGCAGATAAATCTAACAATTTCCTGCTTAAAATACAGCATATTATAGTTCTAAAACATAGTAGCAAGGGAAAGGAACTTATTTATCAACAACATACCAAGAGTGAGTACTTAAAGGCTGGACTCCGATCCAAATATATTGCATAAGCTGGAACAAGAGGATCTTAAAGGGAGAAACTTATTTATGAACAACATGTTGTTCTCTCTCCAGGACAAACAATTTATGCCCTTTCTTTCCTTTTATTAGGCTTTTAAGTGAAAACAGGTTGCTAGTCAAGTTACATAATTTGTCATCTAAAGATAGAAGAGAACAAAAGCTTCTGCAATATAGTATACAGTAAAGTGAAGCTAAACATTTTCATCTCTGAATTAAAATCTGGTTTCTCCTTCACAGAGACAAGTTCCAGAACAGCACAGCAGGACATCTCATCTGGATCAAAGATCAATGCAAAAGAACCCCGTACTTCATGATCAGATGCATGCTTTGCCCGTAAGTACCCAGGCTTGCTATAATAAATTACACTTGAAGTCCATTCTGGAATCTTAGAGATAAACACACGACCAGGAAGGTCTAGTGGTAAACCATGCTAGCATTTGGTCAATGACGAAGAGAATGAAGGCAAGCATTATCTCCACCATTGTAAGAAGTCCCAGAAGCATTTATTTTATCCAGTAAGGAAGCAGAAGTTTGTTCTGCAAAACTTTCTGCACATAAGATGTTGATGGAAAAGATGGCATCCCATCGAAGGCAAGCATTTGATCCATAGCTGACGGGCTGTCAAACCATCCAGCATACATATCAAAATTCCTAAGCTCTGAAAAAAAGTTGAATGGGTCCTCCAACAATGAATTCCTAAGAGAATCATCGAAAGGTGGGACACTATCTATTTGAGCTCTTGGTCAAGCGCAATAACCCATCCATATTTCTTTCGACGAGAAGGGGTTCTCCATTTTGGTTCGTTATATAACCAACCAAAATACTCTCCCCTCTTTTCAATCAGAATACCATACAAAGAACTCAATTCTTCGTTTCCTAATATCTTCCCTCACTTGCATAACTTCAAATCTTTCAAAGTTTCACTCTTTTTGCATAGATTTTTATCTACCCGCAAAACAAAACAGCTCAATTTCCTCTCTTTAGCCATTTTTTTTGTTCTTGAATAACTAAAAACATCTCAATAATTACACTTGAAAAACCTAACCTTTTACCTGTTTCGACAGAAACAACCCAGAAAGCAAAACCTCACTTTCTTCAATCCTGCAATACATATAGCTGCCTGCACACACCAAGAAATCAAGATATATCAGCTTTCAGCAGCCAATAAACAAATATCTCAACATCCATGGTCTAATTAGTACATCACTCACCTCCTTTCTATGAGTAGCAAGGACAGTCTAGTAATATGACATCCAAAAATTTGCAGTATACAAAGCCTCCGTGATCACTTCCACACTCCAATATCAACAATAACACCCCAAACCCACCTCCATATTTGTCTTTTTTATACATATAAGCACACGGATAAAGCTAAATATAAGTAAAGACTGCCTTTTTTTGCTCGTGTATAAAGCTTGAGATTTTTTTTTATGGGTTTTGGTCCAAAAAAGAAGGCACTGATGTGAAATGAAGGTTAACAATCCTACCCTCAACTTATTTATTTTTATATTTTAAAAAAAAATTATTTATTTTAAATTAAAAATTTATTAGTATTTTTATATCATATTTATTTTAATATATTAATATAGAAAAAAAATATCATTAGTGATGATTTTGATTATCAAAATAGTTCATATTGATGTTAAATAATTTTATTTAATGAATGTAATTCATATTAAGTGTTTCTTTATATGAATTATTCTGGGTCCCATCCCTAAATCTACCCATATGTACCCTATGTTTTGTTAATCATTTAATTTGGTCAAAACTCCCTCGCAAAAAGCTGCTCAAGACTCAAGAATGATGGTCGACCGTTCATGGCTCTTCCTTTGAGGTACCTGAAAAAACAACATGACACGATAACTTTGCTAGATCTTGCTAACTAAGCAGCACCGATTGGAGATATGAAAAAGGCATGCTGGCTTTCACAGGTTGCCATCACATTCTTACAGAAAATATATTTTAAAAATAATTTAAAGGAAATTTTGAAGGAAATTATTTTTATATGTAATTTATAATAGTTTTTTTTTAATTTGAGATTTTTACTTTTCGTTTTAAAAATATTTTGAAGGAAATTTAATTTTTTTATTTTTAAAATAAAAAATAAATTTTTTAAAAATATATTTAATTTATTTTGAAATAAAAAATACTTTAAAGAACAAATACTAGCAGCAGTAAAGCTTTAAAGTCTACAGGTGGTAGAATGAAGAATGTAATAATGATGTACACAGAGAACATAACTAAGAAAATGGAGAAACGTAGAGAAACAATGGTAAATCCTCTCTCTCTCTCTAGTTTTTTCGCAGAGAGAAACAAATTAACTCAAAAGCTCAGCGTGAAGTGAGAAGGCTTGTGGCTAAAAACATTGTCGAAATACAAATGGATGTGGAACAGTTGTCTTGCGTCGTTGATGATTTGCCTCCTGCAAAGTTAAGACTACTTGCAAAGATGGAAAAAGTGTTATGGTTGCTTAAAGATTCTTTAGGAAGTACTGGTTGTTTTTTTGCACGATTTTGGGGTCCAGGTGAGCCTGGAGTCCTGCAAAATCAGTCTTACCCTCACCTGTGCGTCCCAAATTCTACGCTACTTGAATATCGTCTACTGAAGGGTCGGCAAGAGCTTTCACGTCCAGACATTTTAGATCGGGCATGGCTAAAGGGGTTTCCAGAATGGACTTCAAATGTAAGTTATTACAGACCGAATGAATACGCACACCGATCAGATGCCACCTCTTGTGGAGTAAGGGGTATTATTGCCTTTGCGGTCTTTGAACCTTATCAACCCATTAATTTCGGTGCTGTGCTGGAGCTCGTGACCATAGAGGAGAAACAGGATTTTGATTTAGAGAAGGAAAAAGTTGTCCAGGCTCTCCAGGTTTGTTTTCATTATATATATATATATATTTTCAATCAGATTTTGTTGAGAATAGCACTCAATTTATTGTTGTTAGAAGACTACCACAAAGCAATTCACTCAAATTATCTGAAATACAAAGAGATAATTTTCTGTAACTATTTACAGTACAAAACAACCCACTTCACTTTTTATACTGTAAATAGTTACAGAAAACAGTTAGAAGACTAGTAGGGACAATTTCAACAATAACTCTAACAACCTAACAGCCCCACAATTATAATCAGGAATTAAGAGAATAAGAAAGAGATGAAAGATAGTAGTTTTCCTTAGCATATCTTTAAGCGTTCGCATTTGCTAGTGTTCTTGAAGTGAAACAGTCTTTAAGCTTTTAATTGGAGCTCATGAGGCATTCCTTATTACAACTTCAATCCAAATTATTTTGCCATTAAATTATATGTGCAAAGAGACATATTTGTCTTATTTGATGGTGTTTTAAACTCTTTATAAGCCCAACTGTTTGCAGGCTGCGGATTTATGGATCAAATTACCTCGACGTCGTCCTCAGGTATGTATCAGTAGTACCTTACAGTTTTTTCTATGCAAAATTAGGTTGTCTTATTTGATGGTGTTTTAAACTCTTTATAAGCCCAACTGTTTGCAGGCTGCCAATTTACGGATCGAATTACCTCGACCTCGTCCTCAGGTATGTATCAGTAGTACCTTACAGTTTTTTCTATGCAAAATTAGGTTGTCTTTTGCTTTGTCTAATAGAATTTTTTTCCCAGTGTTTTAATGAGGTTCAAACAGCTGCCTTATCTGAAATCGCTGATGTTACCAGAGCTGTATGCCAAACACACAGATTGCCACTTGCTCTGACATGGATTCCCTGGGTAGATGGTGTTATTTTAAAATTAGATTATTTAAGTTTTATCAGTACATGTGAACTTGCAATAGAGCGTACAGCTTGTTATGTGGATGAGGAGATGCAAGGCTTTGTGCATGCTTGTGAGCAGCTATTTCTGAACACAGGGCAAGGTGCTGCTGGACAAGCCTGTGAAACAGGTCTTCCTTCCTTTGAGCCTGATGTGAAGGAAAAGCATGTAAACGAGTATCCTCTTGCTCATCACGCACGAAAGTATAATTTGAATGCTGCGGTTGCAATCCAGCTAAGGAGCACTGGTGATGATTCTATCTATATATTAGAGTTCTTTCTCCCTATCCTCGTGAAAGAGAGTTCAGAGCAGCAAGAATTGGTTGAGAAACTGAAGCTTACAATAAAGCAAACTTGTAAGAGCTCGGCAATGTTTTCAGAAAAACCATTCATCAGGAAACGAGGCTCGAAAGTTAGTAAAAACAATGATAAAATTGAACCTGCTCCAGATCCTGATGGTAATATGTTCATCGAATGTGCTGATAATAAACGACGAAAGGTATCTGAAGTGTGGAAACATTTCGATAAGGTTAAAGACAAAGAAAATGGTGCAGTATGGGCCATATGTAAAGGATGTCAAAAGAAGTATCCAGGGGAAAGCACGAAGGGAACTTCAAATCTACACAAACACTTCAAAAGTTGTTCAAAAAAGGGACAGAGAGATGCAAAACAACATACATTGCCTTCTGATTTGGGAGCCAATTTCGTGTTTGATCAAGAAAGGAGTCGCCTTAACTTTGTTAGAATGATTATGAAGCTCGGATTTCCATTGGATATGGTTCAAAATGAGTTCTTCAAAACTTTTGTCTGCGATCTGCAGCCAAAGTTTCAACTCTGTTCACAAGACACTGTTCAGGCTGATGCTCTTTCTATTTACAGACAAGAGAAAGAGAAACTAAAGAAATATATTGATAATCTCTCATCTCTATTCAGTATAACAATTGATTTGCAGTCATACGGTGATAACAAGATGTCCTGCTGCTTGACCATGCATTTTATTGATGATGGATGGAGGATGAATAAGAAGATTTTGGCTTTCAGGAGTACAGAACATGATTATATGAATGAAGCTGTGAAAGATGTGCTTGTGGAGTGGAACATCATTAAGAAAGTGCACTTCATGTTTGCAGAAATTTCTCCACCAAACAGTCAAATGACTAGAGAATTCAGAAGTAAGCTTCTCAGTCAATTCCCACATATGAATGGGGACTCACTATGTTTTTCTTGCTACGCACTAACTCTTGAACTTCTTGCTCGAGATGGGTTTTATGAGATAAAAGATGTGCTTAACAAGATTAGGGGCTGTATTGAATATGTGAATGCAACACCAATTAACCAAGATAAGTTTCGGGAAGCAACTAATCATGTGAAATTGCAAGATATGAAAGCAGCCTCTCATGATGATCCTACCAGATGGGATACCACATTTGTCATGCTCATGAGTGCATTGGAATTAAGAGAAGCTTTTACTCAACTCGAGCAAGTTGATTTTGATTTTAAGGTGAATCCATCTGCAGAGGAGTGGAGGATGGCGATGATTGTATGTGAGTGTTTAAAAGTGATCCACAAATCTTTAGGCAGTTCTTCATCAAGCATAGATGCATGCTTCCTCCATGTTTGCTATATATATAAGAACTTGCTTTCGTGGGAAAAGAGTGAGCATGCATATGTTTGTTCGATGGCGAAGAGAATGAAGGTGAATCTTGATAGGCATTGGAGTGAATGGAGTTTTGCATTTGGAATCCTATTAGGACTCGACCCGCGCTGTAAACTTAAATTTGTGCAGTATGGGTTTTTGCTGATGTATGGCAGTGATGCTAGCAAATACTTGCTGGAATTTCATAGCAAACTTACATGTATGTACAACAGTTATGCGAATGACACTGGTTATATAGCATCACCTGCCAGCGACATCAGTTGTTTGCCATCATATGATCTGGATTCTGATGGTAAGTTCTTGGGATTCTGTGAGTGGCTTAAGGTTGATCCGCCAAAATCTGATCTTGATCGGTATTTAGGAGAGCCTGTGGAAAACCGGGATAAGGTTTCAGATGTAGTAGCTTGGTGGCGAGTCAATGCTCCAAGATTTCCAGCACTTGGTAAAATGGCTCGTGATTTCTTAGCAATTCCGATATCAGCTATTCTATCGAAGTCTACTATCAGCGGTGAAGCTACAAAGGTGAATCCAGCATTCAATGGTTTGGGGCCAGAGACCATAGAGGGTTTTATATGTGGACAGGACTGGTTGGAAAGCCCTGAAAACAAGTAAGTTCTTTGTTTAGTTTATTACTTGTTAGGTGGAACGCGCTACGATGCGAGCCAACTTTTTATTTTTCATAAAAAATATTAAAAAAAATTAAAATTCAAGAGTGTTGGGTCTGGTCACAATGTTGGATCCAAGAGCATCGAGTCTGGCTGTAACACTAGACCCAACAATAATATTTAACTTGTCTGCTCAAATTCTTATATTTTTTAATCTTTTTAAAAAATGATGTTTTTTCTTTAATAGTAATGATAATATTTTTTAATAATAATAATAATAATAATATTTTTAATTTTTTAATTATTTTATTAATAAAATTAATCATAAGAAAAATAATAATATTTATAACACAAATGATGCGAGCCAACCTTTAATTTTTCATAAAAAAATATTAAAAAAATTTAAGATTCAAGAGTGTTGGGTCTAGTCACAATGCCGGATCTAAGAGCGTCGAGTCTAACTCGTAACACTAGACCCAACAATAATATTTAACTTGTCGCTCAAATTCTTATATTTTTTAATCTTTTTAAAAAATGATGCTTTTTCTTCAATAGTAATGATAGTATTTTTTAAATTTAATAATAATAATAATAATAATAATGTTTTTTAATTTATTAATTATTTTATTAATAATATTAATTATAAGAAAAATAATTATATTTATAACACA
The DNA here is from genome assembly GCA_015852605.2 of Populus deltoides. Classification (NCBI taxonomy): domain Eukaryota; kingdom Viridiplantae; phylum Streptophyta; class Magnoliopsida; order Malpighiales; family Salicaceae; genus Populus; species Populus deltoides. Next base: position 17,642,503 of record CM027586.2, on the reverse strand, counting down.
AATAATTATATTAAGAAATACAAGAATATTTATAACACAAATTATAATATTTTTTATATTAATATTTAGAATTATAATAAAAATAATAATATTTATAATACAAATAATAATATTTTTGATATGAATACTTTGAATTATAAGAAAAATAATAATATTTATAACACAAATTATAATATTTTTATATTAATACTTAGAATTATAATATAAATAATAATATTTATAAGACAAATAATAATGTTTTTGATATGAATACTTTAAGTTATAATAAAAATAATAATATTTTGAACACAAATTATAATATTTTTTATATGAATATTTTGAGTTATAATAAAAATAATTATATTTATAATACAAATAATTATATTTTTGAGATGAATATTTTGAATTATAAGAAAAATAATTATATTAAGAAACCCAAGATTCAAGAACCTTGAGTCCTGATAAAGGACGCAAGAGGATTGGGTCCCGACGCAGAACCCACGAGACCTGGGTCCGGACGCAGGACCCAAGCAAAATGGGTCCTGATATAGAATCCATAAGCAGTGGGTCTTGACGCAGGATCCAAGACTAAGGCGTCCTGAGCGGGTCTTCAAACCCACTCGCCTAGATTTGTAGTCATGCGCGCGGATCTGACCCTAGCGCCTAGGGCAGCTCTAGTGTCATGTATTTGCAAATTAGAGCTTGCAACCCCACGTGGCGCGTGGGCGCCTAGAGCTTGCCAGCCCCAGCGCCAGGTGTTTGCAGTTCAGGGCCTGCAGCCCCACTAAAACTAGAATTGATCAATTTCTCCCTAATCATTTTTTCAATGCCATATGTATTCCAGTGAAATAGTAGCATAACAATATTTATACATTGGACTTGACCAACTACAAAGTCCTAGTATCTTGGACTTGGATGATTGTCATGTCTAAAACAACGTGGGTTTAAATTTTTTTTTTTTAATTTTTTATAGTTTTTAATTTTCTGTTTGAAATCAAATTCAAGTTTTTTTTTCTAATAATAACAAAGTCCTAGCACCTTGTTTTTATTTAAAAAAAAAAAGACAAAAAAACCCCTAACCAAACGGTTAAAAACAAATGTGAAAAAACAACATTTTCTAAGCTTGAAGCATGGAATAGATTTTGTTAATTCTAAAATAATATTTAACATTTTTACTGCATGATGAATGGTTTAACATAATTAGAAGACCCAATACATAAAATAGTAATGTATGCTGTTATAGTACACCAACACACCAAACAATAAAAAGATTAATACGAAAGCTTCGTGATTCAGCAGATGAAAATGAGCAAGCGCTTCAAATTTCTTTTTAATACAAAAATAAGGAATTGAGTCCCAACATCGTATCCAAGTCTAATGAGTCATGTATCTGGACTCATTAGTCTTGGGTCTGGTGGTGGGACTCAATTTTATTGGGTCATGCATCAAGACCCATTAATTTTGAATCCTGTATTCAGATTTAATTCTGTTAGGTTCCAACACTGGATCCAAGTTTAATGGGTCTGGTGTCGGGACCCAATTATATTGGGTCCGATATCTGGATCATAAGACGTAAGTCCTAACGCATGATCCAAGGTTGATTTGTCTCGACACATGACCAAACAGAATTGGGTCCTGACGCAAAACCCAAGAGAATTACAATAAAATAATAATATTTATAGCACAAATAATACTATTTTTAATATTAATACTTTCAATTATAATAAAAATAATAATATTTATACCACAAATATAATATTTTTTTATATTAATATTTTGAATTGTAATAAAAATAATAATATTTATGCCGCAAATAATATTATTTTTAATATTAATACCATCAATTATAATAAAATAATAATACTTATACAACAATTTATATTATTATTATTATTATTATTAATTTTATCCCTCAAATCAACTAGATAGTTTTTCTTTGGTAGCAATAACATTCAATTATCATCGCCCGTAACATGTGAATGTGATTGTTCTGTTGTAGCTAGTGAATGTGATTGTTCTGTTGTAGCTATAGTTGTCATCGCCCGTAATTGAATGTTCGCATTTTATGGGATTATCATTTTTCTCAATTTGTTTTTGTCATCCATATTTGCAGCAGCAAGGAAGGGAAGCCTGGTTCTTCTCTGGTCTCCTCAAATGTGAGATTTGACTCACCTGGGAAGCAAATGTCCAAATATTTGGTTGGTCCGTTTATAGTGAGCAAACCTACCAGTCCAGAGGACTTAAAGTTAATCCAATATGTCTTTGATTCTTCACTGAGTGAGAGGTCAGATTCTTTTCCCCCAAGTTATTGTTTGCTTAGCTGAATGCATTTAAGTTCACCAGTTGACCTATTCTGTACCTGTTTCTGCTAGTGAGACTATTGTCCAATGCAAGAATTATCATTTATCTCGGAGGGAACTATACTCTCTGAGACCAGAGACCTGGCTTGATGATAACGTCCTTTCTACGATATCTGATGCCATGACTTTAGTTAAGAGGAAGATGGAAGATTCTGTAAATAGGTATCTGCCAATTGTTTTTGCGGTAGGTTCCAAGATCATATTTGTACAATTGACATCTTATTCTGTTCAATTTTACAAGTCCACTGCATGAAAAAACACAATTTCCTTATACTCATGTGTTGTACAGGCGAATGCAGATGATCCATCTAAGTGTATTTCTTTCGCGAAAAAGCACAGGATCAAGGAAAACTACATGTCAGATCTTTTGTGCTATGAAAAGGTGAAGTTTGGTTTTCTTTAGTCCAATTAATGCATCCCATGCTTAGTTATGCTGTGAAACCTATATTTGCAGGCGTTTGTTCCTGTGTTTGACAACGAAAGAAGGCATTTCTTTCTATTTGTACTACAATTGAAAAAGCAAGTTGTTGAGATATGGGATTCATTAGCTGCATCATGTCAGAGTGATTGGGTTGACAGGCGACTGCATAACTTGGTAAATGGCTGCATACTTTATGAGCTACCTTAGTTAACCACTGTACTAATGGGCTTTATGAACTTTTTCCTGCCAAAACATTTTCACAAACCAGTTGGTTAGCCTGGACGCCCTTTTCAAAGATGATATAGATCAGAACTACCAAAAAGTTTGGTCCTTCACAGATTTCAGAGTGGAAAGACCATCGAATGTCCCACAGCAACAAAATGGGTACATATATATTTATGATCCACATTATATTGAGTAGTTAGGTCACATGTTGAGTACCTTTAAAATACTGTAAGCCACATCAGTTGACATGATTTCTTTCTGTGCAGACATGACTGTGGTGTGTATGTTATCAAGTTTATGCTAGCTCCAGAAGAAGTGACAAATCCTGATTTTGTGGTAAGATTTTAACATTAATGTGCCCTTACTGAAGATAAAGGTATGACAGTCTTTCTAATTATCTAGCCAACATGCAGTTCGACAGTGAAAACGAGAGGTTGGAAGTGGTACTAAGATTGCTATCGAGTGATGTCAACTCATGCAGGAATGATTTGGCTTCTAAGGCTGAGGCATATTATGAGCAGAGGTTTGGAAATCATTGAGAATTTTTGGCAAGAAATGAGAATATGAAAGACGTAAATCATCGATAGGAAAGAAAGTATTCAGACAACATATAGGAATTCAACTTCAAGGAAGCTTACCAGAGAATGTGGGCTGCATGAGAAAGGAACTCAATGCTCATCAAATCAGCTGTGAATGGCCATTATTGTAAACAATATAGTATAATTGGTAGAGACATAAAATGTGCAATATGGGAAACAATCATCTGGTTGCCTTGCCCCTCCTGCACATTCCTGTGGAGATTTCTGGCTGAACTAAAAACTATGAGTTGTTTCATCATTTCATATATACCATGTAAATATTATATAAATGCAAACTGCTATGGACCTGTCTATGTAATCTGAAAATCTCAAGGATGATCCAAGTACCACGTAAATGCAAATCAGTTGCTCGACCTTACCCTTGTCAATTCATTGCATTGTGGACAACATAGTATACACAACAATTTTGGTTGTCATCCTTAAACGATGCAGAATATGCAAGACCACGAAGTTATTGCCAAAATGCAGATAAATCTAACATTTTCCTGTTCAAAATACAGCATATTATGGTTCTAAAACATAGTGGCAAGGGAAAGGAACTTATTTATCAACAACATACCAAGAGTGAGTACTTAAAGGCTGGACTCCAATCCAAATATATTGCATAAGCTGGAACAAGAGGATCTTAAAGGGAGAAACTTATTTATGAACAACATTTTGTTCTCTCTCCAGGACAAACAATTTATGCCTTTTGTTTCCTCTTATTAGGCTTTTAAGTGAAAACAGGTTGCTAGTCAAGTCACATAATTTGTCATCTAAAGATAGAAGAGAACAAAAGCTTCTGCAATATAGTATACAGTAAAGTGAAGCTAAACTCGAGTGCATGGCAAACATTTTCATCTCTGAATTAAAATCTGGTTTCTCCTTCACAGAGACAAGTTCCAGAACAGCACAGCAGGACATCTCATCTGGATCAAAGACCAATGCAAAAGAACCCCGTACTTCATAATCAGATGCATGCTTTGCCCTAAAGTACACAGGCTTGCTATAATAAATTACACTTAAAGTCCATTCTGGAATCTTAAAGATAAACACACGACCAGGAAGGTCTAGTGGTAAACCATGCTAGCATTTGGTCAAACCAAGAATGGATGCTCTGAGGTGCTCAACACGTATTGATCCCCACTCCTATGGGAACCCACACTTGCACGTAAATAACCCCTACAGATGAATCCTTGAACAAGGATAATGCCCCTAGCATCCTCTCAGCAAGTGATGATGGGCCAGTTGGCTGAGAAATAATACAATCTGAGGTGTTTGGAAACAGTTTTGTGGACCAGCACCGCTACTGTGTTTTGCACCCAGATCATCAGCATCAATGGAATCTGAGGGATAACCAAAATACGAATACGTTTGCTGGAGCACCACATTATCTCCACCATTGCAAGAAGTCCCAGAAGCATTTATTTTATCCAGTAAGGGAGCAGAAGTTTGTTCTGCAAAACTTTCTGCACATAGGATGTTGATGGAAAAGATGGCATCTCATCGAAGGCAAGCATTTGATCCATAGCTGACGGGCTGTCGCACCATCCAGCATACATATCAAAACTCCTAAGCTCTGAAAAGTAGTTGAATGGGTCCTCCAACAATGAATTCCTAAGAGAATCATCGAAAGGTGGGACACTATCTATTTGAGCTCTTGGCCAAGCGCAATAACCCATCCATATTTCTTTCGACGAGAAGGGGTTCTCCATTTTCGTTAGTTATATAACTAACCAAAATACTCTCCCCTCTTTTCAATCAGAATACCATACAAAAACTCAATTCTTCGTTTCCTAATATCTTCCCTCACTTGCATAACTTCAAATCTTTCAAAGTTTCACTCTTTCTGCTCAGATTTTTATCTACCCGCAAAACAGAAGAGCTCAATTTCCTCTCTTTAGCCTTTTTTTTTTAATAACTAAAAACAACTCAATAATTACACTTGGGAAACCTAACCTTTTACCTGTATCGACAGAAATAACCCAGAAAGCAAAACCTCACTTTCTTCAATCATGCGCCTGCACACACCAAGAAATCAAGATACATCAGCTTTCAGCAGTCAATAAACAATATCTCAACATCCATGGTCTAATTAGTACGTCACTCACCTCCTTTCTATGAATAGCAAGGACAATCCAGTAATATGACATCCAAAAATTTGCAGTATAGAAAGCCTCCGTGATTCACTTCCACACTCCAAATTTGTCTTCTTTATATATATAAGCACACAGATAAAGCTAAATATAAGTAAAGACTGCCTTTTTTTGCGCGTGTATAAACTATAAAGCCTGAGTTACTTTTTTTTTTTTTTTTTCTTTCTGGGTTTTCTTAGAAGTGGTCCAAAAAGGCAGATTTCAATGCAGATGAACTATCTAACCTGAGCTTGTTTATTTTTATATTTTAAAAGTATTATTTTGAAAAAAAATAATTTTTTTTCTTTAAATTAATTTTTTTATATTTTCATATTGTTTTAATATTCTAATATTAAAAATAATTTTTTTAAATAAAAATAATTTTTTTAATATATTTTTAAATAAAAATACTTTAAAAAATAATTATTATTATACTCTCAAACATATATTAACTATAATTAAAGAGATTTGATTTGTATTTAATATTAGTATTTTAAAAAAAATTATAAAAAATAATTTAAATTAAAAAGAATAATTGTTATTATACTCCTGAGTACACAGACAGAAGAGATTTGATTTCTGTTAAAAATTAGCATTTTAAAAAAAATTATATACAAAGTGATTCAAATTAAAAAAGCAAAACAATTATTATTATATTATTATAGAAAACATTAAATGTTGCCAAAAGTAAAAAATACGTTATAGGTGATGGTTTAAAAATTCTCACAAAAAATTCATTTTCATCCTCAATCTTTACATATACCTTTTTTATTTTTAATATAAAAATTTATTTTTATTAAGTTTTAATCTTTGATTTAAAAAGAAAGAGAAAGAGATAGAGATAGAGATCACCGGATTCTTGCTATACAGAAAAAAACATCTCATTGGCGATGATTTACCATGTGTTTCCTTGCCATGCACAAACTCTTGAACTTCTTGCTGGAGATGGGTTTTATGAGATAAAAGATGTGCTAAACAAGATTAGGGGCTGTATTGAATATGTGGACGCAACACCAATTGACCAAGATAAGTTTCGGGAAGCAATTAATAATGTGAAATTGCAAGATATGAAAGCAACCTCTCATGATGATCCGCTTAACATCGTATTCTACATGTAAGATATACTTTCTTTGTGTTTGTTTTTGATTTTTTTTTTTAAATCATTAAAGATTTATATATTCATTAATTTTAAAATTTATAAAATTAATTAAAATACACACAAACTAATTTAAACCCGCATATTAATAAAAATAATAGAATTTTCTCATACATGTATATTTTACAAGATAATACAAATGATCCATCTAAGTGTCATATTTTTGCGAAAAAGCACAGGATAAAGCCTTGATTTTTTTGTGTGTGTGTAGAGCTTGTGTTTTTTGGAGTGTGGTACTGGTTACTTTTCAAAGTATTTTTTATTTCAAAACACATCAAAATAATTTATTTTTTTATTTTTTAAAAATTATTTTTGACATTAACTCATTAAAATGATTTAAAAACATAAAAAATATTAATTTAAAAAAATTTAAATTTTTCAAAAACGCTTCTGAAATGCAATATAAAATACTCATTTTCTTAGTTTGATTAGACGTGGTCTAAAAAGACAATGATTATTGATTTCAATGTAAATGAACTAACCTAACCCCTCAATAGATTAATTTGGTGAAAAAGACTTGATCTTTATTTAAAATTAGTATTGATATTTTTTTTCAATGTAAAGAACTAAATAGAAACACATCCACAGACATAAAGTCATCAATCTAATAAGAAAGGTTAAGAATGGTGCCCAAACCTTAAAGAATACAAAATTGTTGAAAAGAAAAACAAAATGTTATTATCCAGGCCTATAATCAATATTTTAAGTTTAATCTCCTATGAGTGTTTGTGTTAACCACTAATATATTACCTCTCGACTGAGTTACATTACTAAAAAAAAAAAAAAAAAAAAGAGCAGGCCAACCATAGCTTGGAAGGACTTGTCAAAAAAAAAAAAAAAGTTTCCAAGGCTCTATCTAGACAAAGGACAGCCTCAGACTGGGTGCACATGGCAATTTGTTAGCCCTAATTAATTTTTAGAAGAAGTTTACTCTTTGTCAAAGACAGAAATAAGATAATCAGGCCCTACCTAGGCTTAGCCATCAAATTCTCAAGTCGAAAGATGCAAGCCCATAAGAAGTTTGAATGGCCCATGTTATGTTATATTGATCAAAGGCTATATATCACCGTTCTTACACTGAATTTCAACACCTTCCAACATGCAAATGGAAGCTTTATTACGAAGAACAAATACAAAGACAAACACTGATAGAAAAAATATATGCCATGTAAAGCTAGTGTCTAGTAGCAGCAATTGCAGATTGCTATAACAAGCAACGAAATGGCATAGATTATCCAAGTAGCCCACTTGACACCAGGGGGGAATGGGATTGAAATGGTGATGAAAAACACGGTGGCTGCCAGGAAAACTGCAACTTTACCCAACACTTTGGATGTCCTCGGAAACTTGGTGGGGTTGATAAAATGTGAAACAAAGAGACAGGAAAAGAGAATTGCAACAAGAATAGAGAGTAAATGCAAGGAATCGAGTTTGGAATCAGTAATTTGGTGAAAATGAAGGGCTATTTCAAGCCCTGATGTGAAGCAGATGCTTATAAGCGTCTTCTGCCATTCCATTTCCTGCTTAGCATGGAACTTGTTGACCAGCTCTTCTTCTTCATTCATGGTGGGACGTGGTAGGTGCTGTGATTCTAGTTGTCCAGCTCTATGCCAGAGTCGGGACACAGATTCTGGAATTGAAAGAATAAAACCCTTGATAACTCGAGCACCATTCTCCATGGTTTTCCTGTGCTGTATGCTATAAAGTTTGAGAAGACTAGGAGATAATTTATAAGAAACGAAAAAAACTATCGAGAAAGTATGCTTGTGATTCTGATATTGCCTGCTTATTTATACCAGAAAAATGGAAAGAGACGGAGTTTGTTGATAATCAGATTCGGACCTCAAGATGAAGTCATCATCCGAATGTTGGAGTTTCAGAAAAGTCAATCGGACTTGTAATTTTTTTAATCTATAATGTTGGATTATCTATTTTTTTAATCTAAAATGTTGGATTATCTATTTTATATTAGAGTAGATATTTATGAATAAACCTTAATAATTATTAAGCCACTAATGTTTTTGATTACTCTCTTGGATATTACTTCATTTACAATTTCATCCCATATTTATTTCATCTTTAACAAACAATTGAAATTGACAACATAAAAGCCAATTGATGCTTGAAACAATGGGAATTCAACATATAATCTCGCAGCCTTCTTAGGTGTTCTAAGTTCAATGCATTACTTGTACAAGCATGTATGATGAAAAATCCCTCTGTATGTATAAGTTTGATGGGAAGAAATTAATCAATACTCCCTCTTTTCCACTTTGTTTTCCCATGTTTTTATTAATTATGAATGTTCCTAGATATTTATGTATTTTTTAAATGAGGTAAAAAAAAATCCTCAAATGTTATCCTCAATTATTGGATTAATTACAACTATATTTTAAATTACATATCCAAAAAAAAAAAAATGGCCTCTGCCAAGCAAGAATCCAAGTCATTTTCCTTTTATTTTTCTATATGCATCGGTTTTTCTAAACACTCTCTTGTAATTTATCCCATAATATCACTGTCGAGAGACATGCGACGGAGTGTGGAATATGGGTTAGATGGACCACATAATGATTTCAAATCCACACCTTCTCCGATTGCTTTGTTTTTTTTTTTTTAAATTAATATAAATATCTAGATTAGCTCATCAGTTTACATGAACGTTAATTAATTTTATGAATCATGAAATTAATGATCATATAAATTTTTAGTTGTCCTAAAAAAACTTAAAATCATGATTATTGAAGAGCAAACTCAGAACCTAATCAGTTGAGCTACCCTTCAAAATTAAATCTATTTAGGATTGTGTTAGATTTTATTTTTAAATATTTTTTAAAATAATATATTTATCTTAAAAAATATAAATTGATAATTGTTTTTAGTATTTTTCAATGATTTTGGTGTGCTAATATAAAAAAAATATTTTGATGTATTTTCAAATAAAAAATATTTTTTAAAAAATACATTGTATAGATTGAAAGTGAGTGCTTATAATTGTAAAACATCCTTTTTTTTAATGACAATCAACTATATAGATTAAGCTTAAATCTATTAAAATTATGCAAGGTGCAATTCATAATAGAACGACTAATGAGCCCTTCAATGATAAAAATAAATAAATAAATACACACTTACGATTAAAATTGTATTTTTACATATTTATTGCATAATATAATTACTTTCATGCCCTTAAAAAAAATTTAACTAATGATTAAGAGGTATTTTTATATTTTATACAATGTAATTATTATTTAGCCCTTGTAGTTAATTTTTTTTTGCCTTAATTTTCTTGTAATTATCTCATGGGATCAATGTTATTCTAGTTTTTTATAATTAAAAAAAATAAAAGTGTCTGCCCGTGCCTGCAAGGGAAGGCACCCGCACCCTCTGTAAATTATATCTTGGATTTCATTTAATAATTTAAGATGAGATGGGTTTTAGGTTTTTTATTACTTCATAATTATAGTAATTCATAGCTAATTTACATATGTTTGTGTTATATTGATAACCAATGCAACTTTTAAATATGGAAGTTATGACATTTTTCAAGAACATATAATGTAACAACCTCTGAGGACAACAAATCTCAACGTGGGATTGTTTTTCAAAACCAAATACAAGCGTCTAAAGGCAATTGTAGATGGTAATAGCGATCAAGGAGATGACAGAGACAACCTATATAGCACTCTTGACACCCAAGGGGATGTAATGTATATAGCAAAGAAAAATGTTGTGGCTGCAAGGAAGAACACAACCTTCTCCAACATTTTGGATGCAGTAGGAAGCCTTTTGCCAATAAAGTGTGAAATGAAGAGAGAAGCGAAAATAATTTGAATAGCCGAGGATATCAAATTGATGGAATGACAAAATTCAGATTTGGTAACAACTTTGTACTGAATTGTACTCTGAAGTGCTCCCATGAAGCACAAATTCAAGAATACCTTCGGTAATTCCATTTCCAATTCCTGCTCCAGGCAGATCATATTGTTTAGTTGTGGCTGATTAATGGTGCGATAGGGTATTTGCAGCATTTTTTGTGGTAATTGTGGAGAATGTGGAGGCTGTCTTAATTTGTGGTGATTCATATTCAGAGACAGTATTAGAAGAAAAAGGTTGTGGCTGTGTATGCAATGATTGCGATTCTAGGTCAATATTCGGAGAACATAATGATTTTGATTGTAGCTGAGATGTAGTTGGCTGCCGGAGTTGCGACATAGTTGCTGCAATTCAAGGGGAGAAAATCTTGACGATGGATGGTGCAGAAATTGACATGGAGGTCCTTTGCTAAAAAAACCTTGCAAAGACAAGTATGTAATTGCTTGAAAACTTTTGGGTTTTTCTTATATATATACAAATATAAAAGAGAATGAGGTTAGGATTTTCATTAATCATAATAATATTATGAAGTTATTATTTTAAATTAAATATAGGTTAAACTAAAAATATTATTTTAATTTTAATAAATAAAATAAAATAAATATATTTCTTAATGACTATCACTTGTTTTTTTAAAAAATATACATAAAAACAAAAACAATTCGGAAATAAGTGAATTAAATAGTGATAAATTTAAGCACATCGTAGATGGTAAAATTACCTTGATGGGTGTTTTAGATACACTCTAAGTTTTTATTATGAATCTTTTATAACATCTAAGATTTAGTTCTTAATCCAATAATTTTATGATTTGATGGGCATCTAGTAATGTGATCAATGATATTAAATTAACATTATAGAATCGGACCTCTCATTATAAAAATCAACGGAAGGCAATGAAGAATCGGACATCATTATAATATTCAATCGGGCCTCTTGGCAAGAGTGGCCTTGCAAGAAACTACGTAGGAAACTTCAAAACAGGGACAGAATTCCCATTTATTTATTCATGTTCTTGCTTTGTCAAATCCTATGCACAGCCTAGATTCAATTTGTTTATATTTAATAGGGAAAAAAGAGAGAGAGAGGTCCCAGATACAGAAATTGAGGGGTGTGAACAGAAAGAATAGGCTTAAAGCCCAGCTTGAAACGTGCTATTCGGCCATAAGCTGCAACTTTCGCAACAGAAGTTAGATTAAAGCCTTATGTATAATTTCTACCATTGAACTCCCCTCGGTGAATTAATGGTAAGAAATATTATCTCTACAATTGCTTTAAAACATATTAGGTGAAGAATTTAGTGCTTGATTTTTCCAAATTAATAAATAAAATATAGTTTCATTATGGGACAGGCTCAGCTGATCCATAGGACTCGAAGCGCAAGGCTCAAGAAAAACCCAGAAATTTAACCCCAGCATAAATCCAAAGAACATTCCTGCCAACCGTTTGAAACCAAAATATGAGCTAAATTATTACAACTAACCAAAATGAAAACACAGCTTGTGGTCCTTTGGCAATGAATTCAGTGTGCTTGCTACAAGGCAATTAACCTTCTCTCCACATAATTTGGTTTTATAGTAGTTTTTACAGTTTGGAAAAACAAACTTTTTAAAAAACTATAAATTACAGATTTTTTGCAATTAAAGTTTTAAAAGACTTTTTAATGAAATTCATGCAAAATTATGGTTTGTCTAAACAATTGTGATAATTTTAGATGGAAGGACTTGATTAAGAAAAATTTATTTGTTAAATATGAAATAAATCAATGATAATTAATTTCAATGGGATGAAATTGTAAATCAAGTAATATCCTAGAGAGTAGTAAAAAACATTAATGGCTTGATTATTAAGGTTTCTTCATCAACTTCTACTCTAATATAAAATAGCTCATCACTTTTAGATTAATAAATTACAGGTCCGATTGACTTTTCCAAACTCCAACATTCGGTTGTTGACTCTTGAGGTCCGAATCCGATTATCAACAAACTCCACCTCTTTCTTTTCTGCTGGTATAAATAAGATGGCAATATCAGAAAGGTATGACAAGCATACTTTTTCGACAGGTTTTTTCGTTTCTTATAAATTATTTCCTTGTCTTCTGAAGCTTTATAGCATACAGCACAGGAAAACCATGGAGAATGGTGCTCGAGTTATCAAGGGTTTTATTCTTTCAATTGCAGAATCTGTGTCCCGACTCTGGCATGGAGCAGGACAACTAGAATCACAGCAGCTACCACCTCCCACCATGAACGAAGAAGAAGAGCTGGTCAATATGTTCCATGCTAAGCAGGAAATGGAATGGCAGAAGACGCTTATAGGCCTCTGCTTCACATCAGGACTTGAAATAGCCCTTCATTTTCACCACATTACTGATTCCAAACTCGATTCCTTGCATTTACTCTCTATTCTTGTTGCAATTCTCGTTTCATGCCTCTTCGTTTCACATTTTATCAACCCCACCAAGTTTCCGAGGACATCCAAAGTGTTGGGTAAAGCTGCAGTTTTCCTGGCAGCCACCGTGTTTTTCATCACCATTTCAATCCCATTCCCCCCTGGTGTCAAGTGGGCTACTTGGATAATCTATGCCATTTCGTTGCTTGTTATTGCAATCTGCAATTTCTGCTACTAGACACGAGCTTTTCATGGCATATATTTTTTCTGCCAGCGTTTGTATCTGTTCTACGTCGCAAGGCTTACATTTGCATGTTGGAAGGTGTTGAAATTCAGTGTAATGGCTGTGTTATATATATAACCATCGATCAATATAACATAATATGGGCCATTGAAACTTTTTAAGGGCTTGCGTCTTTCGATTGGAGAATTTGATGGGCTAAGCCTAGGTAGGGGCTGGATTATCTTATGTCTTGCCTGTCTTTTACTAAGAGTAAACTTCTTCTTTTTTTTTACTAACAGTAAATTCTTAATTGCTATGGACCCTTTTTTTTCAATCGTTTTTTTTTTGAAAAATCCTTCCAAACTATATTTGGCTTACCTTTTTAAATTAATGTAACTCAGTCGAGCATATTAGTGGTTAACACAACCACTCATAGGAGATTAAACTTAAATTATTAATTATAGAACTAATCAATGATGAATCAATCATATTATAGAAATCCGTGCAATTGATAAGCAATACATATTTGTTTTTGCTTCCAATGTATTCTTTAAAGTTAAAGCACAATTCTTAAAGTCCATCAATGTAATAAATATCAAATCTCTAATTTGAATCACTTTGTATAGGAAAAAAAACTCACGCTAAATTTAAATAAAGATCAAATCTCCTTGAACAAAGTTAATTTATCGAGATTGGATTATTTCATTTACATTGTTTCATTTACATTGAAATCAATAATTAGTGCCTTTTTGGACCACATCTAAATAAACAAAGATAATAATTGAATACTTTATTGAATTTTAATTGTTATTATTGAATTTATTTTGTAATTGATAATTGAATATATAAGAATAAATTTAATTATTTTATCTCAATTTTACACTATTATTATATGATACGTGTTTAAGTATTTTCATTAATTTTAATTGTTAATTGCATAGATGTTAGGTTATATACAAGATTTTTGAATGGGGTCAATTAGTTATGGCTATTGTCAATATTTGCGAGTTTGAAAACTTTGGGTAGTCTCGGGTGTAGGGGAGACTTTGCGCGAATTTTTTTTAACAATCAAATTTAATTATGTAATTATTCGTATAAAATTGTGTAAATGCATAGAAGATGCACCTACGCTGTTTACCGATGCTACCTCTTCCAGCGTGGTTTCACAGAGAAGAGGCTGTGTGCCTTCACAACGGAATCATTCCACCTGCAAGTACAAGGCACATTGGAAGGACGACATTTCAATGTAAGTTTGTTTCGGTTTTAATTTTTTTTAATTATAACATAATTTATGAACAACTAATCAATATTTCATTAATTTAATTTATTTTTAGGTTCACAAACATTGAGGCCGCCTGAGTAATATCATCAGCGTTTAAATCGTCGATGGAGATTCAATTATTTCAATAGAGTCAAGTATCTAGATATCCTGAATGGATACTGAATATTGATGCATGATTTGATAAATTTGAGGTTGGTGTTGCTTTATAATTTCCAGCTTATTTTTAATAAATTATTAATATAATTGTAAATAAATTATTATTTTTATTTTAAATAAATACTTATACACAGCACAAATTCGAGTGAGACAGCGCGCATGACAATGTTGTGAGGAGGGTGTGGGAAAATCACGCAGCAACTAGGTAACATCGAAAACAATATGATATTTTTTTTTAAAAAAATTATGTTTTAAATCTAATCTATCACTATGGAAGTAGGTTGCGTCCTTTTTGGTATAAAACACAAAAAAAAAAAACAAAAAAAAAGCAAGAGATAGAGGTCTTCAAGGCTGAAACGACGTGGTGGTTTGGAGGGATTTCAAACCGCTACACATTCCGGAAGATATTTGGCCATAATATATTGAGTACGTGACGTCTGAGCGGTTTATATGACACTCACAGTCTGATGCTGGCAACTAGAACCAGCAAATTCATGGTTCGCTGACAATTAAAAATGTACCATGGTGGGAGTTCATTTAAAAATTCTTATAAAAAGGTCACTTTCATCTTCAATCTTAGTATATTATATCTATTCAATTCTTAAATATATTTTTAATTTAATTTTAATATAAAAATTTATTTTTGTTATTTTTTTATCTCTAATTTGAGAAAAAAAGATAGAGGTCATCGAATTCTAGCTTTAAAAAAAAGTTATTAGTAATAATTTTAATTTTTAAAATAGTCAATATTAATGTCAAATAATTTTATTTAATGAGTGTAGTTAATATTAAATGTATTTTTTCACGAATTATTCTGGGTCACATCTCAAAATCTACCCGTATAAGACTGAAAGGTGAGCATTAAAAATCCTCCTTTTCTCTCTCTCTCTCTCTAATTATTTTTCTTAGTCCTTCCTAAATATCATCGCCGTGTAATTAACTGACAAACTCAACAACTGCAATTGCGAAATCAAAATTAATGAACCCTCATTAACTGAAATTTTTGATTAATGATGAAAAAACATCGAATTTAAATTACAAAAAATACATGAAATTAATAGATTAACTGGAAATTGGAAATGTCGATCGAAATGGAATAGACATGCAGCAATGATCGGACGATCCGATCAAAATGTATGTACGCATGAAAAAATAAACGTCGAAATATACTCGTATGAGAAAGAAGGTTTGTGTGCGAATACGTACACGTGTACGGAGAGAGCACCTGGAGAAGAAAAGTGAGATCGCGGAGAATGGTGAAGACGAAGAAGATAGGAGGAAGAGGAGGAGGAGGAGGAGGAGTTTGGTGTCCTCCGTCGCCATTTACAAGGAATTTGTTTTTTTTTTTTAAAAAGAGAAGAAAATAAGAAAAGAAAAAAGACCATTTATTCTTCTCTCTTTCTAGTTTTTTATTCTTATTTTTACCCCTGATTTTTTCTTTCATTTATTTTTTTATTTAGGAAAAAAATGTTTTCTTTTTTTTTCTTTAAGAAGTATAAATTCTAATATGATTAATTTATCCTTTATGTTTTATGTTTAAGGGTGTCGGGTCCTTTGAGATATATATACATATACATATACATATACATATACATACATATATGTATGTATATGTATATGTTATTCATTTATTGGATTAAATCTAGTTTGACTTCATCACCTTAAAAAAATGGGTAGTAATTAATTTAATTGATCTGATTAAATTTTGATTAAAATCTCATTTGACTTTGAAAAAAAAAAATTACAATGGTTTAGTGTTTTTATTAAAAAAAACTAAAAAATAAATCATTTTTTTATTAAATTACAATGGATTTAGATGTTATTGTAGAGAAAAGTAGAGTCCTTGAAAGAGAAGAAAGAAATAGAAGAATATGGTATTATTTATTTTTTTTATATTTTTTTAAAATAATAACTTGGAAATCAATAGTGGTGTTGGTTAATTATTGCTAATTTAATTGGATAATGCAATGCATGCCGGCTTTGGAAGAGAATTTAATTATAGTATCTCGCATGCAGGTAGGAGTCGTTCTTTTGAGGTAAGGGTAACCGTTTGCATTATTTGCCGGTTAAAATAGAGTTATAATTATTTTTAAAGTGTTCTTTATGTTAAAATATATTAAACTGATATATATTTTTTAATTTTTAAAAATTATTTTTAAAATTATCGTATTAAAATGATTTAAAATATACAAACTAAAATTAAATATTTTAAAAATACAGGTATAATTACGTTTCTAAATGCTCACTACATCTACATATCCCAAATTTTTGTAGCTTTAGGTCATGTTTGAGATTATAATCATGATGATGATGATTTAAAATGTTTTTTATTTAAAAATATATTAAAATATTTTTTTTTTTTTAAAAATTATTTTTGATATCAACATATCAAAACAATTTAAAAATATTAAAAAATATTTATTTTAAAAACAAAATCAAAATTTTTGAGAATCCAAACACACCCTTAACCGCCTACAGTGCAACGCAAAGAAAGGTGTGAGAATGGATTACAAACTAAAAAGAAAGAAAAAAAACACTTAAGCTGATAATCAGTTCAGCAGGAAGACCAAAAACACAGGCAATTTTGTTCCTCCTCCTTCCTCTTCCTCTTTTTCTAGTTTTTTTTTTGGGATGCAGAGGCTCTGCTGTTCCCAAAGCACTAAATTCATGCTTCCTTTGTAATCTATCTATCAGTGGCCTATTTACTAACGGTAACTTCCACTCCAGTTAGTTTTATTATTCCTAATTATTGGATGATTAACAAGTCTAAAATGAATCACTCCATATCATATATCTAAGAATGACTTATTGGGCCTATGTTGGGCTATTTGAGTCCATAGATAAGGCCCATAAAAGAATATATGATTATTATTTGGACAAGAAAAATTAATCATGGATTTCCAGATGGAAAAGGATGGAAAAAGCGTTATCGTTGCTAGATGATTCTTTGGGAAGTCGTTGCTTTCAAGTCCGGACATTTTTGCTCGGGTATGTAATCATGGATTTCCAGAATGGACTTCAAATGTACGTTATTACAGACCGAGTGAATGCTTATACCTGTCAGATGCCATCTCTTGTGGAGTAGGGGGTATTATTGCCCTTCCTCCGGTCTTTGAATCTGATCAACCCAAGTATTGCTGTGCTGTGCTGTAGCTTGTGACCATGGAGGGAGAAACAGGATTTTGATTTAGAGACGAAAAAAGTTTTCCAGGCTCTCCAGGTTTGTTTTCATTACATATATTTTTTCAATCAGATTTTGGATAACGATGAAAATACTACTCAATTTATTATCCGGATTTAGGAGAATAAGAAAGAGATGAAAGAAAGTAGCTTTCCTTAGCATATCGAGTTTGAAGTCAAAGTTATTGTTTTTTCTACTTTCGAAATTTCATAAAATGTGAATTTTCCCCCATTCGCTTCATTTTCTGTGATCTCTGTGTTTGCATTTACTAGTGTTTCTGAGGTGAAACAATCTTTAAGCTTTAAATTAGAGCTGACGAGGCATTCACTACTACAACTGCATGCATTAGCTTGATTCCAAAATATTTGTGCCATTAAATTGTATGGGCAAAGAGGCATTGGTCTTGTTTGATGGTGTTATAAACTCTGTATAAGCCCAACTGTTTGCAGGCTGCGGATTTACGGATCAATTTACAACCTCGACTTCGTCCTGAGGTATTTATCAGTAGTACCTTGCAGTTTTTTCTATGCTAAATTAGGTTGTCTTCTGCTTTGTCTAATAGAATTTTTTTCCCAGTGTTTTTCAAGGGATCAAAGAGCTGAGTTAACTGAAATCACTAATGTTACCAGAGCTGTATGCCAAACACACAGATTGCCACTTGCTCTGACATAGATTCCTTGTGATTATACCTGGGGAGCTGTTGATGATATTTCAAGATTGCGTGTCAGATTATGTGATTCAAGGATGATCCGGTAATGTGTATTTTTCATAGAGCGTCCATCTTGTTATGCCGATGAGGAGATGCAAGACTTTGTGCATGCTTGTGAGCAACTATTTATGCACAGTTGGCAAGGTGCTGCGGGACTCGCCTTTATAACATATCTTCCTTCCTTTGAGCCTGATGTGAAGGAAAATCATGTAAGCGAGTATCCTCTTGCTCATCACGCACGAAAGTATAATTGGAATGCTGCAGTTGCAATCTGGCTAAGGGGCAGTGATGCTGATTATAACTATATATTAGAGTTCTTTCTCCCTATCCTCATGAAAGAGAGTTCTGAGCAGCAATACTTGGTTGGGAACCTGAAGCTTACTCTACGGAAAACTTGTAAGAGCTTGAGAATGTTTTCAAAAGAAGAATTACTCGGGGAACGAGGTTCTCAAGTTAGTAAAAACAATGATAAAATTAAACCTGCTCCAGATCCTGATGGTAATATGTTCATCATATGTGCTGATAATAAACGACGAAAGGTATCTGAAGTGTGGAAATGGTTCGATAAGGTTATAGAAGAAAATGGTGCGGTATGGGCCATATGTAAAGGATGCAAAAACAAGTATACAGGGGATAGCAAGAAGGGAACTTCAAATCTACACAAACACTTAAAAAGTTGTTCAAAAAATAGACGGAGAGATGAAAAAACAAATATGTTTGTGCAATGGCGAAGAGAATGAAGTTATCTAGCATCACCTTCTAAGGACACCAGTTGTCTGACATCACATGATCCAGATTCTGATGATAAGTTCCGGGGATTCCGTGAGTGGCACAAGCAGAAAGACGATGGCGATGTGGTTGATTCACAAAAACTTGATCTTAATCGGTATTTAGGAGAGCCTTTGGAAAACCTGGATAAGGTTTCAGATGTATTAGCTTGGTGGCGAGTCAGTTCTCCAAGATTTCCTACACTTGGTAAAATGGCTCGTGATTTCCTAGCGATTCCAATATCAGCTACTGTATCAAAGTCTTCTTTCAGCGGTGCAGTTGCATTCAATGGTTTCAGGCTTTAATATGTGGACAGGCCTGGTTGGAAAGCCCTGAAAACAATTGAGTTCTTCACTTTCTAGAGACACGTGATTCCAAGATGATTTTCCCCCTAAATTTCTGAACATGGTTTTCCTGTTTTTTTTTTCCTGCCATTATTTGTTAATGAAATTTGGCTGCAAAGTCACACACTTCCCTTGTAATGATTATTAACAGGGTCATGATGCTAAAACAATAGCAAAAGCTAAATTTGATTTGCATTTCCTGAGCTTGGTGGTGCAACTTTGATCAATTATAGTATCAATTTCTTTAACCGGATTGTTTTTTTAAGGTATTAGCATATGAAGAGATTTCTGGTTCTTCCCTGATCTCCTTAAATGTGAGATCTGACTCGTTTGTGAAGCAAATGTCTAAATATCTGGCTGGTCCGTTTACAGTGAGCAAACCTACCAGTCCAGAGGATTTGAAGTTAATCCAATACGTCTTCGATTCTTCACTGAATGGGAGGGCATAATTTTTTTCGAAGAGTTCTTGTTTGCTTAGCTGAACGATTTTAAGTTCACCTGTTCTATACTTGTTTCTGCTAGTGCGATTGTTGTTCAATGCAATAATTATTATTTAACTCGGCGGGAATTATGCCCCATGAGACCATAGACCTGTCTTGATGATAACGTCCTTTCTACATTCTTAGCTCATAGATACTACATAAAGAGTTTGAATGGCCCATATTATATTGTATTGATCAATGGTTATACATAACAACGTGATTATCTAGTAGCAGAAATTACAGATTACAATAACAAGCAACGAAATGGCATAGATTATCCAAGCAGCCCACTTGACACCAGGGGGGAATGGGATTGAAATGGTGATGAAAAGCGCGGTGGCTGCCAGGAAAACTGCCACTTTACCCAGCACTTTGGATGTCTTCGGAAACTTGGCGGGGTTGATAAAATGTGAAATAAAGAGGCAAGAAAAGATAAATGCAATAAAGATACAGACTAAATGCAAGGAATCGAGTTTGGGATCAGTAATTTGGTGAAAATAAAGGGCTATTTGAAGTGCTGATATGAAGCAGACGCTTATAAGTACCTTTTGCCATTCCTTTTCCTGCTCATCATGGGAATTGTCGTCCAGACGTGTTAGTGCTGTTTGCCAGAGTTGGGACACAGGTTCTGGAATTGAAGGAATAAAACCTTTGATAACGGAAGCACCATTCCCCATGAGTTTCCTGTGCTGTATGCTGTAAAACTTGAGAAGATTAGGAAATAATTTATAAGAAACGAAAAAAACTGTCGGAATAGTTTATAAAAGTTTTTATATATAATTTATAATAGTTTTTTTTTTTAGTTTGAGATTTTTACTTTTCAAATTAAATTTTTTTTAAGAAAATTGAATTTTTTTATTTTTATTTTTAATATAAAAAATAAATTCTTTAAAAAATATATTTTAATTTATTTTTAAATAAAAAATTACTTTAAAAAATAAATACTGCCAGCAGAAAAGCTTCAAAGTCTACAAGTGGTAGAATGGAGAATGTAATAATGATGTACACAGAGAAAAGAACTAAGAAAATGGAGAAACGTAGAGAAACAATGGTAAATCCTCTCTCTTCTGTATTAGGATGTCAAAAACACCATTTAGATCCCAAAAACTCAGAAAATAACAAGAAGGATTCAAACTTTAACCAGAAGAAGAAGAAAATAACAAGAAGGATTCAAACTTTTATAAAATATTGAATTGATTTTTTAATATTTTTTATCTGCGTATTGCTTTCTTATAAAATGTAACCCAAGAAAGCAATACGAAAAAAACTTTCGTTTTTAAATAAAAAAATACTTTAAAGAATAAATACTAGCAGCAGTAAAGCTTCAAAGTCTACAGGTGGTAGAATGGAGAATGTAATAATGATGTACACAGAGAACATAACTAAGAAAATGGAGAAACAATGGTAAATCCTCTCTCTTCTTCTTTTTTAGTTTTTTCACAGAGAGAAACAAATTAACTCAAAAGCTCAGAGAGAAATATTTGCACAGACCTAATCAATGAGGATGAGTCAATCATATTTATAGGAGTCCAGTGCAATTAGTAAGTCTTTACTCATTTTTAGCAATATCTATGTTGTCAAACCTGAGAATAAAACTCTCCAAAAAAAAATAATCTGGCATGTTATATGTTAGAAAGTTTACTATAGGTAAAAACATGAAAACTTAATATAAAATTTCATGAATCAAATGCATATATTATGTGAGCTGAAAATAAAATATATTAATCATTATATAAAAAATGTTATTTTATATCTCAACCTAATATTTATCTACCACTTTCTTCCAATTGATCATTATATATTTTTTATTAAAAATATTATTTTAAATAAAAAATACTTTAAAAATTTACCAGACCAAACACACCAGCAAAGTGTGCCAGAAGAAGCTTCGTCGTTGATTATTATCAAAATTAGAAGAAGCTTTTTTCAGTCTAAAAAAGTATAAGGATGAAATTGAACAGAATTAAACTATCAGAACAGAGGTAAGATATCACTAAATTTAAAGGAGCAGAAAATAAGTTAGTTTTAAAACCCAATGCCAAAACTCAACAAGTCAACCTCCTTCAAGTCTTTAGAAGTCAAGTCAAGATTGAACTTCTTTCAAATTTATCCTCTTTTCAATGATTACATAACAAGATGGTGATTGAGCTTTAAAATTTAGACAGGAAAATCCCAATGCACTTGAGATTCTCAGCCAGTTCTGCTGGTATAAGTAAGCTTTTTATTAGTCAAGAGAAACACAAGGATGAAATTGAAAAGAATTAAACTATCAGAATAGAGGCAAAATATCAGTGAATTTAAAGGGGCAGAAGATAAGTTAGTTTTAAGACACAGTGCCAAAAGTCAACAAGTCAACCTCCTTCAAGCCTTTACCTCCTCCTCATCGTTCTACTTTCTAGCCACTATGTGATAAGATCTGAGGAGTGAGAAGGCTTGTGGCTAAAAACATTGTCGAAATACAAATGGATGTGGAACAGTTGTCTTGCGTCGTTGATGATTTGCCTCCTGCAAAGTTAAGACTACGTGCAAAGATGGAAAAAGTGTTATCGTTGCTTAAAGATTCTTTAGGAAGTACTGGTTGTTTTTTTGCACAATTTTGGGGTCTAGGTAAGCCTGGGTTCCTGGAAAATCTCCCTTACCCTCACCTGTGCGTCCCAAATTCTACGCTACTTGCATATCGTCTACTGGAGGGTCGGCAAGGGCTTTCACGTCCAGACATTTTAGATCGGGCATGGCTAGATGGATTTCCAGAATGGACTTCAAATGTAAGTTATTACAGACCGGATGAATACGCACACCTATCAGATGCCATCGCTTGTGGAGTAAGGGGTATTATTGCCTTTCCGGTCATTGATTCTGATCAACCCGACTGTCGCGATACTGTGCTGGAGCTTGTGACCATGGAGGAGAAACAGGATTTTGATTTAGAGATGGAAAGAGTTTCACAGGCTCTCCAGGTTTGTTTTCATTATATATATATTCAATCAGATTTTGTTGAGAATAGCACTCAATTTATTGTTGTTAGAAGACTACCACAAAGCAATTCACTCAAATTATCTGAAATATAAGACTTACAAAGAGATAAGATTGAAACAAAACAACCCACTTCACTTTTTATACGGTAAATAGTGAAAGAAAACAGTTAGAAGACTAGTAGGGACAATTTCAACAATAACTCTAACAACCTAACAATTATAATCAGGAATTAAGAGAATAAGAAAGAGATGAAAGAGACTAGTTTTCCTTAGCATATCTTTAAGCGTTCGCATTTGCTAGTGTTCTTGAAGTGAAACAGTCTTTAAGCTTTTAATTGGAGCTCATGAGGCATTCCTTATTACAACTTCAATCCAAATTATTTTTGCCATTAAATTATATGTGCAAAGAGACATATTTGTCTTATTTGATGGTGTTTTAAACTCTTTATAAGCCCAACTGTTTGCAGGCTGCGGATTTATGGACCCAATTACCTCGACCTCGTCCTCAGGTATGTATCAGTAGTACCTTGTAGTTTTTTCTATGCAAAATTAATTAGGTTGTCTTTTGCTTTGTCTAATAGAATTTTTTTTCCCAGTGTTTTAATGAGGTTCAAATAGCTGCCTTATCTGAAATCGCTGATGTTACCAGAGCTGTATGCCAAACACACGGATTGCCACTTGCTCTGACATGGATTCCCTGGGGAGATGATGATATTTTAAAATTAGGTAATTTAAGTTTTTGGTCGTCAGGTGAACCTGCAATAGAGCGTACAGCTTGTTATGCAGACAAGGAGATGCAAGGCTTTGTGCATGCTTGTGAGCACCTATTTCTGATCGAAGGGCAAGGTGCTGCTGGACACGCCTTTAAAACATGTCTTTCTTCCTATAGAACAAAACAAACTTCCTTTGAGCCTGATGTGAAGGAAAAGCATGTAAAGGACTATCCTCTTGCTCATCACGCACGGAAGTATAATTTGAATGCTGCGGTTGCAATCCTGCTAAGGAGCACTGGTGATGATTATTTCTATATATTAGAGTTCTTTCTCCCTATCCTCGTGAAAGAGAGTTCAGAGCAGCAAGAATTGGTTGAGAAACTGAAGCTTACAATAAAGCAAACTTGTAAGAGCTTGGCAATGTTTTCAGAAAAACCATTCATCAGGAAACGAGGCTCGAAAGTTAGTAAAAACAATGATAAAATTGAACCTGCTCCAGATCCTGATGGTAATATGTTCATCGAATGTGCTGATAATAAACAACGAAAGGTATCTGAAGTGTGGAAACATTTCGATAAGGTTAAAGACAAAGAAAATGGTGCGGTATGGGCCATATGTAAAGGATGTCAAAACAAGTATCCAGGGGAAAGCAGGAAGGGAACTTCAAATCTACACAAACACTTCAAAAGTTGTTCAAAAAAGAGACAGAGAGATGCAAAACAACATACATTGCCTTCTGATCTGGGAGGCAATTTCGTGTTTGATCAAGAAAGGAGTCGCCTTAACTTTGTTAGAATGATTATGAAGCTCGGATTTCCATTGGATATGGTTCAAAATGAGTTCTTCAAAACTTTTGTCTCCGATCTGCAGCCAAAGTTTCAACTCTGTTCACAAGACAGTGTACAGGCTGATGCTCTTTCTATTTACAGACAAGAGAAAGAGAAACTAATGAAATATCTTGATAATCTCTCATCTCTATTCAGTATAACAATTGATTTGCAGTCATACGGTGATAACAAGATGTCCTGCTGCTTGACCATGCATTTTATTGATGATGAGTGGAGGATGAAAAAGAGGATTTTGGCTTTCAGGAGTATCGAACATGATTATATGGATGAAGCTGTGAAAGATATGCTAGAGGAGTGGAACATCATTGAGAAAGTGCACTTCATGTTTGCAGAAATTGCTCCACCAAACAGTCAAATGACTAGAGAATTCAGAACTAAGCTTCTCAGTCAATTCCCACATATGAATGGGGACTTGCTATGTTTTTCTTGCTACGCACAAACTCTTGAATTTCTTGCTCGAGATGGGTTTTATGAGATAAAAGATACGCTTAACAAGATTAGGGGCTGTATTGAATATGTGAATTCAACACCAGTTAACCAAGATAAGTTTCAGAAAGCAACTAATCATGTGAAATTGCAAGGTATGAAAGCAGCCTCTCATGATGATCCTACCAGATGGGAGACCACATTTGTCATGCTCAAGAGTGCATTGGAATTAAGAGAAGCTTTTACTCAACTCGAGCAAGTTGATTTTGATTTTAAGGTGAATCCATCCACAGAGGAGTGGAAGATGGCGATGATTGTATGTGGGTGTTTAAAAGTGATCCACAAATATTTAAGCAGTTCTTCATCAAGCATAGATGCATGCTTCCTCGATGTTTGCTATATATATAAGGACTTGCTTTCGAGGGAAAAGAGTGAGCATGCATATGTTTGTTCAATGGCGAAGAGAATGAAGGTGAATCTTGATAGGCATTGGAGTGAATGGAGTTTTGCATTTGGAATCCTATTAGTACTCGACCCGCGCTGTAAACTTAAATTTGTGCAGTATGGGTTTTTGCGGATGTATGGCAGTGATGCTAGCAAATACTTGATGGAATTTCGTAGCAAACTTACATGTATGTACAACAGTTATGCGAAGGACACTGGTTATATAGCATCACCTGCCAGCGACATCAGTTTGCCATCATATGATCTGGATTTTGATGGTAAGTTCTTGGGATTCTGCGAGTGGCTTAAGGTTGATCCGCCAAAATCTGATCTTGATCGGTATTTAGGAGAGCCTGTGGAAAACCGGGATAAGGTTTCAGATGTATTAGCTTGGTGGCGAGTCAATGCTCCAAGATTTCCAGCACTTGGTAAAATGGCTCGTGATTTCTTAGCAATTCCAATCTCAGCTATTCTATCAAAGTCTACTATCAGCGGTGAAGCTACAAAGGTGAATCCATCATTCAATGGTTTGGGGCCAGAGATCTTAGAGGCTTTTATATGTGGACAGGACTGGTTGGAAAGCTCCGAAAACAAGTAAGTTCTTTGTTTAGTTTATTATCAGTTAGGTGTTTGGTATTACGCCGCATACCAATATTTTATTTTCATAAAAAAAAAAATATAAAATTTAAAAATGTTAGATCTAATTATAATGTTAAACTCAAAAGCGTCGAGTCTGGCTTCAACATGAGACCCAACAATAATATTTAACTTGTTTGCTCAAATTCTTATATTTTTTAATCTTTTAAAAAAATAATGGTTTTTCTTCAATAGTAATGATACTATTTTTTAAATTTAATAATAATAATAATAATAATAATAATAATAATATTTTTTTAATTTATTAATTATTTTATTTATAATATTAATTATAATAAAAATAATAATATTTATAATACAAATAATAATATTTATAATTATAATATTATTAATTATAATAAAAATAATGATATTTATAACACAAATAATAATATTTTTTATATGAATACTTTGAATTATATAAAAATAATAATATTTATAACACAAATAATAATATTTTTGATATGAATACTTTGAGTTATAATAAAAATAATAATTTTTCAAAAACAAATTATAATATTTTTTTATATGAATATTTTGTAATAATATTTATAACACAAATAATTAGAACTGATCACTTTCTCATTTTCTCCTCAACCATCCCTTCAATGACATATGCATTCCACAGAAAAAGACAAGCCCACCCCCTGTTGTCCTTGCAACTCTTTGTGGCAATGGCAACGACAACTTTATCATTACACTGCTCTAATCCATAGTGTTTTGTATTTATGTAAACAGTAATTGGGGCACTGATCCCTTTTAGTATATTGTATAATAGGTCGGTGTATAAAGACAAGTAATTTCAAAATGATTTGTTTCCTAAGTTTCTGAAAATCATTTTCCTGTTTTTTTCTACTATTATTTGATTCATGAAATTTGGTCTGCAAAGTGCAGAAAGAAAAAGTCCCTCACTTCCGTTGTGATGATTATTAACAAGATCAACTATGCTAAGATTTGATTTGCATTTCCTAAGCTTACTGGTGCAACCTTGTAATTTCAATTACAGATTGTCTTTTAAGGTTAAGGCACATGTCCTATGAGATTACAAAATGTGAATAAGATTGTTCTGTTGTAACTATAGTTGTCATCGCCTGTAATTAAATGTTCACATTTTATGGGATTATCATTTTTCTTAATTTATTTTTGTCTTCCATATTTGCAGTAGCAAGGAAGGGAAGCCTGGTTCTTCTCTGGTCTCCACAGATGTGAGATTTGACTCACCTGGGAAGCAAATGTCTAATTATTTGGTTGGTCCGTTTACAGTGACCAAACCTACCAGTCCAGAGGACTTAAAGTTAATCCAATATGTCTTTGATTCTTCACTGATTGAGAGGTCAGATTCTTTTTCTTCAAGTTATTGTTGCTTAGCTGAATGCATTTAAGCTAACCAGTTGACCTCTTCTGTACCTGTTTCTGCTAGTGAGACTATTGTTCATTGCAAGAATTATTATTTATCTCGGAGGGAACTATACTCACTGAGACCAGAGACCTGGCTTGATGATAACGTCCTTTCTACGATATCTGATGCCATGACTTTAGTTAAGAGGAAGATGGAAGATTCTGTAAATTGGTATCTGCCAATTGTTTTTGCGGTAGGTTCCAAGATCATATTTGTACAATTGACTTCTTATTCTGTTCAATTTTACAAGTCCACTACATGAAAAAACAGAATTTCCTTATACTCATATGGTGTACAGGAGAATGCAGATGATCCATTTAAGTGTATTTCTTTCGCGAAAAAGCACAGGATCAAGGAAAACTATATGTCAGATCTTTTGTGCTGTGAAAAGGTGAAGTTTGGTTTTCTTTAGTCCAATTAATGCATCCCATGCTTAGTTATGCTGTGAAAACTATATTTGCAGGCGTTTGTTCCTGTCTTTGACAACAAAAGGAGGCATTTCTTTCTATTTGTACTACAATTGAAAAAGCAAGTTGTTGAGATATGGGATTCATTACCTGCATCATTTCAGAGTGTTTGGGTTGTCAGGCGACTGCATAACTTGGTAAATGGATGCATACTTTATGAGCTACCTTAGTTAACCACTGTACTAATGGGCTTTATGAACTTTTTCCTGCCAAAACATTTTCACAAACCAGTTGGTTAGCCTGGACGCCCTTTTCAAAGATGATATAGATCAGAACTACCAAAAAGTTTGGTGCTTCACAGATTTCAGAGTGGAAATACCATCGAATGTCCCACAGCAACCAAATGGGTACATATATATGTTATCCACAATATATTGAGTAGTTAGGTTACATGCTGAGTACCTTTAAAATACTGTAAGCCACATCAGTTGACATGATTTCTTTCTGTGCAGACATGACTGTGGTGTGTATGTTATCAAGTTTATGCTAGCACCAGAAGAAGTGACAAATCCTGATTTTGTGGTAAGATTTTAACATTAATGTGCCCTTACTGAAGATAAAGGTATGACAGTCTTTCTAATTATCTAGCCAACATGCAGTTCGACAGTGAAAACGAGAGGTTGGAAGTGGTACTAAGATTGCTAGCGAGTGATGTCAACTCATGCAGGAATGATTTGGCTTCTAAAGCTGAGGCATATTATGAGCAGAGGTTTGGAAATCATTTGAGAATTTTTGGCAAGAAATGAGAATATGAAAGACGTAAATCATCAATGGGAAAGAAAGTATTCAGACAACATATAGGAATTCAACTTCAAGGAAGCTTACCAGAGAATGTGGGCTGCATGAGAAAGGAACCCAATGCTCATCAAATCAGATGTGAATGGCCATTATTGTAAACAATATAGTATAATTGGTACAGACATAAAATGGTAATATGGGAAACAGTCATCTAGTTGCCTTGCCCCTCCTGCACATTCCTGTGGAGATTTCTGGCTGAACTAAAAACTATGAGTTGTTTCATCATTTCATATATACCATGTAAATATTATATAAATGCAAACTGCTATGGACCTGTCCATGTAATCTGAAAATCTCAAGGATGATCCAAGTACTACGCAAATGCAAATCAGTTGCTCGACCTTACCCTTGTCAATCCATTGCATTGAGGACAACATAGTATACGCAACAATTTTGGTTGTCATCCTTAAACGATGCAGAATATGCAAGACCATGAAGTTATTGCCAAAATGCAGATAAATCTAACATTTTCCTGTTCAAAATACAGCATATTATGGTTCTAAAACATAGTGGCAAGGGAAAGGAACTTATTTATCAACAACATACCAAGAGTGAGTACTTAAAGGCTGGACTCCAATCCAAATATATTGCATAAGCTGGAACAAGAGGATCTTAAAGGGAGAAACTTATTTATGAACAACATTTTGTTCTCTCTCCAGGACAAACAATTTATGCCCTTTGTTTCCTTTTATTAGGCTTTTAAGTGAAAACAGGTTGCTAGTCAAGTGACATAATTTGTCATCTAAAGATACAAGAGAACAAAAGCTTCTGCAATATAGTATACAGTAAAGTGAAGCTAAACTCGAGTGCATGGCAAACATTTTCATCTCTGAATTAAAATCTGGTTTCTCCTTCACAGAGACAAGTTCCAGAACAGCACAGCAGGACATCTCATCTGGATCAAAGATCAATGCAAAAGAACCCCGTACTTCATGATCAGATGCATGCTTTGCCCGTAAGCACTCAGGCTTGCTATAATAAATTACACTTGAAGTCCATTCTGGAATCTTAGAGATAAACACACGACCAGGAAGGTCTAGTGGTAAACCATGCTAGAATTTGGTCAAACCAAGAATGGTTGCTCTGAGGTGCTCAACACGTATTGATCCCCACTCCTTATGGGAACCCACGCTTGCACTTAAATAACCCCT
Organism: Populus deltoides; assembly: GCA_015852605.2. Classification (NCBI taxonomy): domain Eukaryota; kingdom Viridiplantae; phylum Streptophyta; class Magnoliopsida; order Malpighiales; family Salicaceae; genus Populus; species Populus deltoides. The sequence continues at coordinate 17,612,380 of CM027586.2, read as the reverse complement.
ACAGATGAATCCTTGAACAAGGATCATGCCCTTAGCATCCTCTCATCAAGTGATGATGGCCCAGTTGGCTGAGAAATAATACAATCTGAGGTGTTTTGGAAATAGTTTTGTTTTGAAAACCCTAGATTCTGGTTCTTTAGTGTGTTTCTGTCGAGGAAGGAGAGTTCGTAGGCCGTTCTTATGGACTATAAGAGTAAGCTTTTATTCGGCCTACGGCCCATGTTAAATTTTATTCAAGAAATACGTTTATATATATAAATATATGAAGGAGTAGGATTTACAGAAGAAATTGAAAAGCTATAAACTGGTCTATAGACTCAAGAATGATGGTCGACCGTTCATAGCTCTTCCCTTGAGGTACCTGGAAAAAAAACATGACACGAGAACTTTGCTAGATCTTGCTAACTAAGCAGCACCAATTGCAGATATGAAAAAGACATGCTGGCTTTCACAGGTTGCCATCACATTCTTACAGAAACTGAGAATAAGGAGTTAACGGAATAAATGGAGTAGCTCACCGGAGAACAAAATTATCAAAGGCACAAGTGATTTGAAGGGTTTTGCCCCATGACTACAACAGAGATGTTAGAAATAATGTTCAGGACTGCAGAGCTGGAATTTTACTCTTTCTTTAATTTTTGATTTAGTCAATTCTGTTCCTATTCTCTTGTTCTTGCTGCTACTTCGCAGCTCTGTTATTTCCATTATCAATTGATCATGGCTTGAATGTAGGACCATGATCGTAGGAGTTTGTTATGTATCAGCTCTATAAATTGAGCTGCAGTTATGAATAAAGTATTCAAGCTTTTCATTCATCAATCTCTTCTTAAACACAAGCATTATCCTTTGTTATTTCTGTTGTTCAGAATCACTGCAACAACGACAATTGGTATCAGAGCATCTTGATTTAAAGGGATCTGTGTTGTAACCCATGGAGACAGAAGTAAGCTTCTCATCAATTGCTCCACCAGTGTTCAATGGTGACAATTACCAGTTTTGGGCAGTACGGATGGAGACATACTTAGAGGCTCTGGATTTGTGGGAGGCAGTGGAAGAAGATTATGAAATCCCTGCACTTCCAAACAATCCCACCATGGCGCAGGTCAAATCACAGAAGGAGAGGAAAACAAAAAAATCAAAGGCAAAGGCGTGCTTGTTTGCTGCAGTAGCATCCACCATTTTCACTCGAATCATGTCTCTGAAAACAACAAAGGAGATATGGGAGTTTCTCAAGACTAAGTATGAAGGGGATGAAAGAATTCAAGGTATGCAAGTGTTGAACTTGATGCGTGATTTCGAGTTGCAGAAGATGAAGAAGACTGAATCCATCAAAGAGTACTCTGACAGGTTGCTTAATATTGCAAGCCGAATCAGTTTACTTGGCTCGTCCCTGCCTGAGTCAAGAATTGTTCAAAAAATTCTTGTAACAATTCCTGAAATCTTTGAGGCTACAATTACATCCTTGGAAAATACCAAGGATATGTCAAAAATTACTTTGACAGAAATGCTAAATGCATTACAAGCTCAGGAGCAAAGGAGGATCATGAGACAGGAAGATGAGATTGAAGGAGCTCTATTCGTCAAGCATAGAGAAAAAGGAAAGAATTACAAGAAGAATAGAAGCAGTCAAGCATCATCAGGTGATTCCAGGAATTTCAACAGGAGCAACACTGGAAACAAAAAAGGACCTTTTCCTCCATGCCAGCATTGTAAAAGGAGATCACATCCACATTTTAAGTGTTGGAGAAGACCAGAAGCTAAGTGCAACAAATGCAATCAAATGGGGCACGAGGCTGTTATCTGCAAAAACAAAATTCAACAGCATGGTGAAGAAGCTCAAATTGCTGATAAAGAAGAAGAAGATCAATTGTTTGTGGCCACTTGCATTTCCAGAAATGACTCAAGTGAAAGTTGGCTCATTGATAGTGGTTGCACCAACCACATGACACATGACAGAAACATATTCAAGGAGCTGAAACAAACAACTTCAAAGGTTCGAATTGGAAATGGAGAATACCTTGCTGTTGAAGGAAAGGGAACCGTGGCAATCTTGACTTGCTCAGGTACTAAGTTCATCTCTGATGTATTGTATGTCTCTGGTATAAATCAAAATTTATTCAGTGTTGGTCAGCTTATTGAGAAGGGTTATAAAGTAGTGTTTGAAAACAATTGATGCTTGATCAAAGATGTGAATGGTCATGATATTTTCAAAATAATCATGAAGGGAAAAGTTTTGCTCTAAATCCATTGGAGGAGGAGCATACTGCTTTTCCAATTAAAGAAAATATCACAGATATTTGGCACAAGAGACTCGGGCACTATCATCATAGAGGGCTGATGCTTATGAAATCCAAGATGATGGCTAAGGATTTCCCAGCACTTGATGATCACATCTCCAGCTGCAGAACTTGTCACACTGGCAAGCTAAACAGGAAGCCCTTTCCAGAAGCCACATGGAGAGCAACAAGGAAGCTGCAATTGATTCATACTGACATTGCAGGACCACAAAGGACACCCTCTCTAAATGGGAGTCTGTATTATGCTATCTTCATTGACGATTACAGCCGAATGTGCTGGATTTTCTTCTTGAAGCACAAGTCAGAGGTAGCACAGGTGTTCTGGAATTTCAAGGCCAAAATTGAAAATGAAAGTGGCTGCAAAATTCAAGCCCTCAGATCAGACAATGGCAAGGAATACACTTCCAATGCCTTCAACGTTTTTTGTGAGGAGGCAGGCATTCATCATCAGCTAACAACTCCGTATACTCCTCAGCAAAACGGAGTTAGTGAGAGGCGAAACAAGTTCATATTGGAAATGACAAGATGCTTGCTACATGAGAAGAATTTACCAAAGAAATTCTGGGCAGAGGCTGCAAACACTGCTGTGTTCTTGCAAAACCGACTGCCTACAAGAGCCTTGAAGGATCAAACACCCTTTGAAGCATGGTATGGTTACAAACCATCTCTGAATTTTCTTAAGGTATTTGGATGTTTGTGCTTCACCCTTGTTCCACAGGTCAAGAGGGATAAACTCGACAAGAAAGCACTTCCAGGCATTTTTGTTGGCTACAGCTTAGTTTCAAAGGCTTATAAGATTTTCCAGCCACAAACTGGAAAAATCGTTATAAGCAGAGATGTCCAATTCCTGGAAGATGAAGAATGGGACTGGAACAATGCAATCAAAGAAGATTCAGCCTCTCCAAAAGGCAATTATCTTGTTTCAGACACAGATGATCAAAGCATGGAAGATTGGGACATCAACATGACAGATGACACTCCTGTTAGAGGCACACGGTCACTCCTTGATGTGTATCAAAGGTGCAACATTGCTGTGTGTGAACCAGCAGACTTTGAAGAAGCCAAGCTAGATCAAAATTGGCTTGCTGCGATGAAGGAGGAGCTTCTCATGATCAAGAGAAACAACACGTGGGAGTTGGTTGACAGACCTCAAAACAGAAATGTAATCGGTGTAAAATGGGTGTATCGAACAAAACTCAACGCTGATGGCTCAATCAATAAGCTCAAAGCCAGGCTAGTGGTAAAGGGTTATGCACAAATCTTTGGCGTGGACTACTCAAACACGTTTGCACCGGTATCAAGACTTGATACTATCAGGCTGCTACTTGCCATTGCAGCACAACTGAATTGGAAGGTGTATCAAATGGATGTCAAGTCAGCGTTTTTAAATGGTGTTTTACAGGAGGGGATCTATACTGAGCAACCAGAAGGCTTTGCAAATGAAGGAGAGGAGGACAAAGTCTGTCTTCTTAACAAGGCACTATATGGATTGAAGCAAGCTCCAAGAGCTTGGTACAGCCGAATCGATGAACATTTGCAGCACTTGGGATTCACTAAAAGCCTCTCTGAATCGACTCTTTACATCAAGCAAAATGGTGATAACATACTTATCATCTCACTTTACGTTGATGATTTGCTTGTAATAGGAAATAACAACAATAATGTGGAGACGTTCAAGCAAGAGATGATGAGTGTATTTGAGATGACAGATTTGGGTTTGATGTCCTTTTTTCTTGGAATGGAAGTTAAGCAAGCTAAACATGAAGTGTTCATATGTCAGAAGAAGTATGCCAAAGAAATCCTCAAAAAGTTCAAACTTGAAGATTGCAAAGCAGTAAGCACTCCTATGAATCAAAAGGAGAAGCTATGTAAAGAAGATGGAGCCGAGAAGGTTGATCAAGCACAATTCAGAAAAATTGTTGGATGCTTGATGTATCTCACTGCAACTAGGCCTGATATTTTGAATGCTGTGAGTATCTTGTCTAGATTCATGCATTGTGCTAGTGAATTGCATTTCAAGGCTGCTAAAAGAGTGATAAGATATGTCAAAGGAACCTGCAATTTTGGCATAAGATACACAAGAAGTAGAGAGTTCAAACTGGTCGGGTACTCTGACAGTGATTGGGGAGGCTCAATTGATGACTTGAAGAGCACATCAGGCTACAGTTTCTCTTTAGGTTCTGGTGTGTTTTCATGGAATTCAAAAAAGCAAGAAACCGTAGCCCAATCCACTGCTGAAGCTGAGTTTGTGGCTGCAACAGCTGCTGTCAATCAAGCTTTGTGGCTGAGGAAAATTTTATCTGATCTTGACCTGGAGCAAAAGGAAAGCACAGAAATTCTAGTTGACAATCAAGCTGCCATTTCCATTTCTAATAATCCTGTGTTTCACGGGAAAACCAAGCACTTCAACATCAAATTATTCTTTTTGAGAGAGGTGCAGAAAGATGGGAGTATCATTCTTATTTACTGCAAAACTGAAGAACAAGTAGCTGATATTTTCACCAAACCACCGCGACCAACAAATTCGAATTTCTGAGAACAAAGTTGGGAGTTTGCAGCTCCTAAACAAGGAGGAGTGTTAGAAATAATGTTCAGGACTGCAGAGCTGGAATTTTACTCTTTCTTTAATTTTTGATTTAGTCAATTCTGTTCCTATTCTCTTGTTCTTGCTGCTACTTCGCAACTCTGTTATTTCCATTATCAATTGATCATGGCTTGAATGTAGGACCATGATCGTAGGAGTTTGTTATGTATCAGCTTTATAAATTGAGCTGCAGTTATGAATAAAGTATTCAAGCTTTTCATTCATCAATCTCTTCTTAAACACAAGCATTATCCTTTGTTATTTCTGTTGTTCAGAATCACTGCAACAACGACAAGAGATTAGTTGCAGTGTTTCTTGAGGCGATAGGATTTACTTCTGCAGGGAAAAATTATGGTCGTGACGGAATTAAATCACTCGTAGCTCATTTCTCTCTGGAAAAGGAAGAAGAGTTGGAGCCAAATAAGGACTACGAAAACCAGCTAGCTGCCATGGACTGGTCGAGAGTGGTGTTTATGTTCATAGGTATGATGGTAATATGGCTAAAGGCAGTTACAGGTCACAGAAAATATGAAGGAATTTTGTTGATTTGCCAGATGAGATTTCCAATGTCGAAAATTCTAGCTTCAATGAAAATGAATGGTAGCATAACAAATTCTTCTAGGTCTACAAACGCAAGTCTCTGTTTCAGTGTAAGACAGAGAGGTTTTTTTATTTCAACAGCTCAAAACTCAATTTGCTCAAATGTTGATAATAAATCTTCAATTTTTCCCATTCCGCAATCAAATTTACAAGGAAAACTGTACTCGCAACAGTCCACATACTATCAGAAATTCAACTATACCAATCTAGAAAGAGGATTGACAAAGTAAGAACAAAAAGGAAAAGCAAGAGAGAAGTCCTGCTACTGCTATTCCGCTGGGTTGCCAGAGACAACTCTTTGTTTCCAAGTTCTACGTTCTTTGTAGCTTCAACTGCCTACAGTACGACGCGAAGAAAGGTGTGAGAATGGATTGCAAACCAAAGAGCCAAAAAGAAAAAAAAAAAACTCTTAAGTTGATAATCAGTTCATCAGGAAGACCAAAAACACAGGCAATTTTATTCCTCCTCCTCCTTCCTCCTTCCTCTTCCTCTTCCTCTTCTTCTAGTTTTTTTTTTTGTGGATGGAGAGCCTCTGTTGTACCCAAAGCAATAAATTCATGCTTCCTTTGTAATCTATCAGTGGCCTATTTACAGGGTAACAACGAGTCTCCTTCTAACTTCTCAACAGTTAGTTTTATCATTCCTAATTATTTCATGAGTTAACAAGTCTAAAATGAATCACTCCATATTACATGTCTAAGAATGACTTATTGGGCCTATGTTGGGTTAATTGAGTCCATAAAAGAATATATGATTATTATTTGGACAAGAAAAATTAATGGGACCTTTATTTGAGATGGAGTTAATTTGTCGGAGTTTGTTATCATCCGAATGTTGGAGTTTGAGAAAAGTCAATCGGACCTTAAATGAGCAATTAATCGGACCTTAAAAAATTTACAAGTCCGAATGAGAAAGACCTCGATAGCTTCCCCACCCCCCCATATAAATAGCAATCAGTCCCCTTCTCAAGTACCTCATCAAGCCACATCCTCGTCCTCCTCGTCCTCCTGCAGTCTCTTATTTTGCTTGTCTTTTTAGTCCCACCACCCACAAGCAGCTGGAATTCTTTCCCAGTCTTTTCAACCTTTTTTTCGACAGTTTTTTGCGTTTCTTATAAATTCTTTCCCAGTCTTCTCAAGCTTTATACATACAGCACAGGAAAACCATGGAGAATAGTGCTCGAGTTATCAAGGGTTTTATTCTTTCACTTCCAGAATCTGTGTCCCGACTCTGGCATAGAGCGAACCAAGAAGAAGAGGCTGAGCAGGAAATGGAATGGCAAAAGGTGCTTATAAGCACCTGCTTCACATCAGGACTTCAAATAGCCCTTCATTTTCACCAAATTACTGATTCCAAACTCGATTCCTTGCATTTAGTCTGTATCCTTGTTGCAATTATCTTTTCTTGCCTCTTTGTTTCACATTTTATCAACCCCTCCAAGTGTCCGATGACATCCAAAGTGTTGGGTAAAGTTGCAGTTTTCCTGGCAGCCACCGTGTTTTTCATCACCATTTCAATCCCATTCCCCCCTGGTGTCAAGTGGGCTACTTGGATAATCTATGCCATTTCTTTGCTTGTTATTGCATTCTGCAATTTCTGCTACTAGACACGAGCTTTACCTGGCACAGTGTTTGTATTTGTTCTTCATAATAAGGCTTACATTTTAAAAACGAACATGTTGTTTCGTTGCTGCGTGTCGGTATTTTACTTAAACATCATATATCAAAAAGTTGAACTGCAGATTTCTGGTTTTTCCCCTCCTATGTATATCCAAGCATTTTCCAATAGAAAAGCAACTCAAAAGTTCATGATCTTAAGCTTCAATTTCAAGCATAACAGGAGCGCAATGTTGCATTGACTGTTAATTTAACTAGCAAGATATTTTCATCCTAATTACATCATCTTGAAAACTAGTTGTTTTATTATCACTTGGTGCTTGAATTAACCTGGCCAGATCTAGTGGATCGATCGTTAAATAACTCTTGCAAACTTCAAATTCTTGGGTCATCCTTTTTTTTCCCCTACCCATTATCTGTTTCACGAAATTTGGTCTACAAAGTGGAGAAAGAAAAAGTCCCGCACTTCCTTTATGATGATTATTAACATGATCATGATACTACAACAACAGCAAAAACTAAAATCCTCTTTTGTCTTTCTGTGCGGTGTTTGGTATCAACTATGCTAAGATTTGATTTGCATTTCCTAAGCTCAATTGCAGTATCAATTTGTTTAACCAGATTGTCTTTTAATGTATTCGCACATGTCCTATGAGATTACAACATGTGAAAGTGATTGTTCTGTTGTAACTATAGCTTTCATCGCCTGAAATTGAATGTTCACATTTTATGAGATTATCATTTTTCTCAATTTGTTTTTGTCATCCATATTTGCAGCAGCAAGGAAGGGAAGCCTGGTTCTTCTCTGGTCTCCTAAAATGTGAGTTTTGGCTGGGAAGCAAATGTCTAAATATTTGTTGGTCCGTTTACAGTGACCAAACCTACCAGTCCAGAGGACTTAAAGTTAATCCAATATGTCTTTGATTCTTCACTGATTGTGAGGTCAGAATCTTTTTCCTCAAGTTATTGTTTGCTTAGCTTAATGCATTTAAGCTCACCAGTTGACCTATTCTGTACCTGTTTCTGCTAGTGAGACTATTGTTCATTGCAAGAATTATCATTTATCTCGGAGGGAACTATACTCACTGAGACCACAGACCTGGCTTGATGATAACGTCCTTTCTACGATATCTGATGCCATATCTTTAGTTAAGAGGAAGATGGAAGATTCTGTAAATTGGTATCTGCCAATTGTTTTTGCGGTAGGTTCCAAGATCATATTTGTACAATTGACATCTTATTCTGTTCAATTTCATGAGTCCACCACATGAAAAAACAGAGTTTCCTTATACTCATGTGTTGTCCAGGAGAATGCAGAAGATCCATATAAGTGTATTTCTTTCGCAAAAAAGCACAGGATCAAGGAAAACTACATGTCAGATCTTTTATGCTGTGAAAAGGTAAGTTTGGTTTTCTTTAGTCCAATTAATGCATCCCATGCTTAGTTATGCTGTGAAAACTATATTTGCAGGCGTTTGTTCCTGTCTTTGACAAGGAAAGAAGTCATTTCTTTCTATTTGTTCTACAATTGAAAAAGCAAGTTGTAGAGATATGGGATTCAATTGCTGCATCAAGTCAGAGTGATTGGGTTGACAGTCGACTGCATGACTTGGTAAATGGCTGCATACGTTATGAGCTACCTTGCAACCCTAGTTAACCATTGTACTAATGGGCTTTATGAACTTTTTCCTGCCAAAACATTTTCACAAACCAGTTGGTTAGCCTGGACACCCTTTTCAAAGATGATATAGATCAAATCTACCAAAAAGTTTGGTCCTTCACAGATTTCAGAGTGGAAAGACCATCGAATGTCCCACAGCAACCAAGTGTAATATATTGAGTAGTTAGGTTATATATTGTTGAGTACCTTTAACATACTGTAAGCCACATCAGTTGACATGATTTTTTTCTGTGCAGATACGACTGTGGTGTATATGTTATCAAGTTTATTCTAGCACCAGAAGAAGTGCCAAATCCTGATCTTGTGGTAAGATTTTAACATTAATGTGCCCTTACTGAAGATAAAGGTATGGCGGTCTTTCTAATTATCCAGCCAACATGCAGTTCGACAGCGATACCGAGAGGTTGGAAGTGGTACTAAGATTGCTAGTGAGTGATGTCAACTCATGCAGGAATGATTTGGCTTCTAAGACTGAGGCATATTATGAGCAGAGGTTTGGAAATCATTGAGAATTTTTGGCAAGAAACGTGAATATGAAAGACGTAAATCATCAATAGAAAAGAAAGTATTCAGACAACATATAGGAATTCAACTTCAAGTAAGCTTACCAGAGAATGTGGGCTGCATGAAAAGGAACTCAACGCTCATCAAATCAGATGTGAACGGCCATCATTGTAAACAAAATAGTATAATTGGTATAGGCATAAAATGGGAATATGGGAAACAGTTATCTGATTGCCTTGCCCCTCCTGCACATTCCTGTGGAGATTTCTGGCTGAACTAAAAACTATGAGTTGTTTCATCATTTCATCTATACCATGTAAATATTGTATAAATGCAAACTGCTATGGACCTGTCTATGCAATCTGAAAATCTCAAGGATGATCATGGTGTTATATATAATAAAGTGGTAGCTGCTATGATTCTAGTTGTCCAGCTCTATGCCAGAGTCGGGACAGATTCTGGAATTGAAAGAATAAAACCCTTGATAACTCGAGCACCATTCTCCATGGTTTTCCTGTGCTGTATGCTATAAAGCTTGAAAAGACTAGGAAATAATTTATAAGAAACGAGAAAAAAACTGTCGGAATAGTATGCTTGTGATACCTTTCTGATATTGCCATCTTATTTATACCAGCAGAAAAGAAAGAGACGGAGTTTGTTGATAATCGGATTCGGACCTGAAAGTCAATCGAACTTGTAATTTTTTTTAAACTAAAAGTGATTAATTAGCTATTTTATATTAGAGTAGAAGTTGATGAATAAACCTTAACAACTGGTAGTTAAATCTTAAGGTCTAAATTGATTCAATTAGGGATATAATTGAAAAGAAAAAAGTGATTAAAGACAAATTTGATTAAAATTGAAAAAATTTAAAATACAAGAATGGAAAATGTGGCAGGTGGAAAAGGCAAAAAAAGAAAAAGAAAAAGAGATGGAGTTTGTTGATAATCATTTTCGGACCTCAAGATGAGAAAAGTCAACCGGACTCGTAAGTTTTTTAATCTAAGAGTGATATTAGAGTAGAAGTTGATGAATAAACCTTAATAATCAAGGCGCTAATGTTTTTGATTACTCTCTCGGATATTACCTGATTTATAATTTCATCCCATAGAAATTAATTATTGTTAATTTAGAATTTCATCTTTAATAAATAGAATTTTTTTAATCAAGTCCTTTCATCTAAACTTATCACAATTGTTCCGACGAAAAGTGTCAAGTTCTCTTTAAAAATGTATATCATGTGTTTATTTCTTGATTTACGATTTCATCCCATGGCATTAGATATGGATAGAAGGATTCAATTGAGAAATGTCCAAACTTTATAAGGACCTAATTGAGAAACGTTTTAGTTTAGGGATCAAATTGAGAGACGGTGGATAGATTGGTAACTAATTTAGTATCTAATACTTAATACAACTGATGGCATGCTTACGAGCTTGAAAGAAACCATAAGTTAGCAGAATATTGAAAATGGTGTTTCTAAACTCCTTGAGCAATCACCTCATTTGTGGCACTGAAGCATAACTGCCCCACCTGAGTATTTTCTGTCGTCGTCGTCGTCGTCATCTTGCGTGTGAGCTTTTATACAGAATATTGAAAATGGTGTTTCTAAACTCCTTGAGCAATCACCTCATTTGTGGCACTGAAGCATAACTGCCCCACCTGAGTATTTTCTGTCGTCGTCGTCGTCGTCATCTTGCGTGTGAGCTTTTATACAATAACTCCTCGCCTTGCTATTCTTCTCCCTCAAACTTGGATGCTGTTTATTTATTAGAAATTATTTTTTAAAAAAAAAATAAATTCTGAAAAAGTAAATTATTTTTTTATATTTGATAGTATAATAAAAAATAAATTGAAAAATATTTTTCAGTGTTTGGTTATGTCATGGAAAATGAGCTGGAAAATAACTTATTAATATTTTATTTTTTTCAAGTTTATTAAAATAATAAAGAACAAATATTATAAATTAAAAATTTGAATGAGAATGAAATTAAAAAAAAATTTGATAAATTATCTCAAATAAAATAAATAATAATTAAAATAATAGAGATCAAGTCTAACAAATAAAAATATTGAAAAATAAAGAAATTAAAATAATAATAATAATAATAATTAAAATAATAGAGATCAAGTTTAACAAATAAAAATATTGAAAGATGAAGAAATTAAAATAATAATAATTATCATTTCATAAATTATTTCAAATAAAATAAGTAACAATCAAAAGAATGAGAATCAAATTTGATAGATAAAAAATTTTAATTAAAAATGATAATAAAAAAATAAAAATTATAAAAATAAAGATTAAAATTAATATAAAAATCAAATTCTAAGAAATGAGATTAAAAAAAAATTCAAAACAAAATATATATAACAATCAAAAGTTTAAGGATTAAATTTGATATAATCAGTAAATAATATGATATTTCTAAATTTTTTATAATTTTTAAAAAATATTTTATATTCAAAATAAAAAAAACTATTTTTTAAAAAATCAAATAAAATTTTTCTTTAACGAAAAATTTTTTTTTATTAATCAATTTAGAAAATGACTTTCCGCTCACTCTCCCCTGTACTTTCCGCTCCGCTCTATAAATTCAGGTGCCGGCCGGTAGGAGCACTAGCGTAAAAAAAAAAGGCAATAGACGCCAGAGCCATTCTAGATCATACCAAGCTATAGAATTTACAGCCATACAAGGCCAAATTGACTTTTCTCAAACTTTTTTTTTTTTTTTTGAGGTTTTGGAAATATGATTGTATTTGTGTTTTTAAAAATTTTAATTTTTTTTTGTTAAAAATTAATTTTGTTTTGTGTGTTTTAAATTGTTTTGATGTATTTATTTTAAAAATAAAAAAAATATTATTTTAATACATATAAATATAAAAAATACTTTAAAAAACAATAATAACCGCACTAAAAATTTTTTTTTCATCTCCCCAAAATCACACTCCAAAATACTCAAAACTCAATTCTTCGTTTCCAAATATCTTCCCTCACTTGCATAACTTCAAATCTTTTAAAGTTTCACTCTTTCTGCTCAGATTTTATCTTCCCGCAAAACAGAACAGCTCAATTTCCTCTCTTTAGCCTTTTTTTTTTGTTTTTGAATAACTAAAAACAACTCAATAATTACACTTGAAAAACCTAACCTTTTACCTGTTTCGACAGAAATAACCCAGAAAGCAAAACCTCACTTTCTTCAATCCTGCAATATATATAGCTGCCTGCACACACCAAGAAATCAAGATATATCAGCTTTCAGCAGCCAATAAACAAATATCTCAACATCCATGGTCTAACTAGTACATCACTCACCTCCTTTCTGTAAGGACTATGGACACCACCTATCTCCACATTGGTATGATATTGTCCACTTTGGGCCTAAGCCCTCATGGATTTGCTCTTGGGCTATACCCAAAAGGCCTCATACCAATGGAGACATTTGTCCATCCTTATATACCCATGATCCTCCCCATTTCTAGCCAATGTGGGACTTTGGTCGTATACCCAACAATCCTCCCCTCGAACAAAGGACCACCGAGCCTCCCCTCAAATCGATCATTCATCCGTCCACTCTCTACCAACCAGGATTCTTCATTCTCTACTTCACCGTGTTGGGGTCAGGACACATTCATGAAGCATCCGGAGAGCACTACCTGACTTAAGAGTTTTTTTTTTTTGCTCTTTCTAGGTCAACTCCTCTTCACCGTGTTGGGATCAGGACACGTCCATGAAGCATCTGGAGCACACCGCCTATCCAATAGAGCTGATCCATGAATTACATCGTAATTGGGGGCCCACCACCTTTTGTTTGGAATTCCGAGGATTCATCCATCATGGCACTCTGGGGCCTGGCTCTGATACCACTTGTAAGGACTATGGACACCACCTATCTCCACATTGGTATGATATTGTCCACTTTGGGCCTAAGCCCTCATGGATTTGCTATTGGGCTATACCCAAAAGGCCTCATACCAATGGAGATATTTGTCCATCCCTATATACCCATAATCCTCCCCATTTCTAGCCAATGTGGGACTTTGGTCATATACCCAACACTTTCTATGAGTAGCAAGGACAATCCAGTAATATGACATCCAAAAATTTGCAGTATAGAAAGCCTTCGTGATTCACTTCCACACTCCAATATCAACAATAACACACCAAACCCACCTCCAAATTTGTCTTTTTTATACGTATAAGCACACAGATAAAGCTAAATATAAGTAAAGACTGCCTTTTTTGCGCGAGTATAAAGCTCAAGATTTTTTTTTCTGGGTTTTGGTATAAAAAAAGGCACTGATTTCAATGAAGGGTAACTATCGTAACGTTTATTTTTATATTTTAAAAGTATTTTTTAAAAAACATTTAAATTTTTATTTATTTTTAAATTTTAAATTAATTTTTTTTATTTTTATACCATATTATTTTAATATATTAATTTAAAAAATAATATTATTTTAATGCATTTTAAAATAAAAAATATTTTTAAAAATATTGGACAGATATTTGATTCCTATTTAAAATTAGCTTTGAAAAAAAAAAAATATAAAGTGATCCAAATTAAAAAATCCAAACAGTTATTATTATATTATTATAAAAAACATTAAATGTTGCCAAAATATTTTCACGTGCATTGTTTACTCTTTGGATGGTTCAAAATTTTGATTTTGATTTTTTAATTCTTATCTTTAAACTTTTTAATTGCTTATTAAACTAAATTCAAGGTAATTAAATCAAATTTATTAGTTAACAAAATTGAAATATAGATGATATCATAACTTAATTTTTGAATACATAATAAAAAATAAATGGATAAAAATATATTTAAGAATGGAGTTAAAATAATATAAATACAAGGATAAAATTATTAAATTTGAAATTAAATTGTTTAGAAATTATAAAATTAATAAGTCTGAAAATTTAATTTAGTTTAATTAATAAAATCAAGAGAATTAATAAGTTTACTTACTTAATTAAATTTTGATTTAATTAATAAAATAAATTCAGGGGATTTAATTGAAATTAATACAAGGGGTAAAATTACAATTTATGATGAAGAGACCCAATTGATACATTTCAAAACATCAGGGACCAATCTATAATTTGTCGTTTTCCATGCCAAATGACGCCGTTTTGGATCCTTCTGTTCATCATCTGCTTGTTGAAGACCGGTTCAACAGGGGAAAACCCAGCAGATCACGGCCACTATACCCACGATGCGGCCATGATCTCTCGCCTCCAAGATGCCCACCATTTCTGGACGCAGGGACACCAGACCTTCTCTGGCTTTTATATAAAGCCAGAGAAAGGCCTCAAAATAGTGACAGAGCAAAAGGCACAAATTCACAGACGAGCGGGAGAAGCAGGAGGGGAAAAAAGAAAACAGAGCACGAACGAAAAAAAGAAAAGGAGCAGGAGAGAACAGAGGAACGAACAAAAACAAACGTGGGAAGAACTGGAAGGAGACGCAGGAGACAAACACAGGGACGATAGAACAAAAAAGACGAGAGAAGAAGAAACAGAGGGCATGAAAGTAAAGGTAGGAGGAATTCCAGTTTCCTTGCAACGAGCGCCTTCACTGATCTTCGCCCAAAACGCTAACACTCCAGCAGAGCAATCTGCGGCACGGTAAGCTTTCTCTTCCTTTTCATTCCTTTTGAATCTTTGGTGCATTTAGCACTGTGCGAAGGTAATTAATTACCTTCGCACTGTGCCCATGCACGCGTGAACAAGTTCACGCGTGCTTTGCCCAGCCGGGTCACTGGCTTGGGCTAGTGACCGGGCCGGACAATCCAAATACACTTGAGATTCTCAGCCAGTTCTGCTGCTATAAGTTGTTTTTTTTTAGTCAAGAAAAACACAAGGATGAAATTGAAAAGAATTAAACTATCAGAATAGAGGTAAAATATCAGTGAATAAGGGGCAGAAGATAAGTTGGTTTTAAGACACTGCCAAAAAAATCTGGGTAGAGCTATTTCTGATCAGCCTTTACCTACTCCTCATCGTTCCACTTTCCAGCCACTGTGTGAGAAGATCTGAGGAGTGAGAAGGCTTGTGGCCAAAAAACATTGTCCAAATACAAATGGACGTGGAACATTTGTCTTCCGTCGATGATGATTTGCCTCCTGCAAAGTTAAGACTACGTGCGAAGATGAAAAAAGCGTTATTGTTGCTTAAAGATTCTTTAGGAAGTGGTTGTTTTTTGGCACAATTTTGGGCTGAAGATAAGCGTGGATTCGCCCAGGAAAATCTCCCTTACCCTCACCTGTGCGTCCAAAATTCTACGCTACTTGAATATCGTCAACTGGAGGGTCGGAAATGGCTTTCAGGCCACGACATTTTGGATCGGGTATGGACTTATGCGCGTCAATTTCCAGAATGGACTTCAAATGTAAGTTATTACAGGCCGAGTGAATTCTCACACCTATCAGATGCCATCTCTTGTGGAGTAAGGGGTATTATTACCTTTCCGATCTTTGAATCTGATCAACCCAAGTATTGCTGTGCTGTGCTGGAGCTTGTGACCATGGAGGAGAAACAGGATTTTGATTTAGAGACGGAAAAAGTTGTCCAGGCTCTCCAGGTTTGTTTTCAGTATATATATTTTTTCAATCAGATTTTGTTGAAAATAGCACTCAATTTATTGTTGTAAACTCTACCACAAAGCAATTCACTCAAATTATCTGAAATATCCTTATTGAATTCAAAGCAAACTGTTGGCATTACAAAGAGATAAGATTGAAACAAAACAACCCACTTCACTTTTTATACTGTAAATAGTTAAAGAAAACAGTTAGACTCTTATTCCAACTAGTAGGGATTATTAACTTAATGAAGTTTGACAATTTCAACAATAACTCTAACAACCTAACAGCCGCAAGAATAGGAATTAGGAGAATAAGAAAGAGATGAAAGAAAGTAGCTTTCCTTAGCATATCGAGTTTGAAGTCAAAAGTTTTTGTCTTTTCTACTTTTGATATCTCATAAAATGTGAATTTTCCCCCTTAGCTTCATTTTCTGTGATCTCTGCGTTCCCATTTGGTCTTCTTTGATGGTGTTGTGAACTCTGTATAAGCCCAACTGTTTGCAGGCTGCGAATTTACGGACCAAATTACTAGTATCTCGTCCTCAGGTATGTATCAGTACATTATAGTTTTTTCTATGCAAAATTAGGTTGTCTTTTGCTTTGTCTTATAGAATTTTTTTCCCAGTGTTTTAATGAGGTTCAAAGAGCTGCCTTAACTGAAATCACTGATGTTAGCAGAGCTGTATGCCAAACACACAGATTGCCACTTGCTCTGACATGGATTCCCTGGGGAGATAATGATATTTTAAAATTAGGTCATGCAAGTTTTTGGTGGCCAGGTGAACTTGCAATAGAGCGTACAGCTTGTTATGCAGATGAGGAGATGCAAGGCTTTGTGCATGCTTGTGAGCAGCTATTTCTGTACCCAGGGCAAGGTGCTGCTGGACAAGCCTGTCAAACATGTCTTACTTCCTTTGAGCCTGATGTGAAGGAAAAGCATGTAAGGGACTATCCTCTTGCTCATCACGCACGGAAGTATAATTTGAATGCTGCGGTTGCAATCCTGCTAAGGAGCACTGGTGATGATTATATCTATATATTAGAGTTCTTTCTCCCTATCCTCGTGACAGAGAGTTCAGAGCAGCAAGAATTGGTTGAGAAACTGAAGCTTACAATAAAGCAAACTTGTAAGAGCTTGAGAATGTTTTCAGAAAAACCATTCATCAGGAAACGAGGCTTGAAATTTAGTAAAAACAATGATAAAATTGAACCTGCTCCAGATCCTGATGGTAACATGTTCATCGAATGTGCTGATAATAAACGATGAAAGGTATCTGAAGTGTGGAAACATTTCGATAAGGTTAAAGACAAAGAAAATGGTGCAATATGGGCCATATGTAAAGGATGTCAAAAGAAGTATCCAGGGGAAAACACAAAGGGAACTTCAAATCTACTCAAACACTTAAAAAGTTGTTCAAAAAGGGGACAGAGAGATGCAAAACAACATACATTGCCCTCTGATTTGGGAGGGAATTTCATGTTTGATCAAGAAAGGAGTCGCCTTAACTTTGTTAGAATGATTATGAAGCTCGGATTTCCATTGGATATGGTTCAAAATGAGTTCTTCAAAACTTTTGTCTGCGATCTGCAGCCAAAGTTTCAACTCTGTTCACAAGACACTGTTCAGGCTGATGCTCTTTCTATTTACAGACAAGAGAAAGAGAAACTAATGAAATATATTGATAATCTCTCATCTCTTTTCAGTATAACAATAGATTTGCAGTCATACGGTGATAACAAGATGTCCTGCTGCTTGACCATGCATTTTATTGATGATGGATGGAGGATGAATAAGAAGATTTTGGCTTTCAGGAGTATGGAACATGATTATATGAATGAAGCTGTGAAAGATGTGCTTGTGGAGTGGAATATCATTAAGAAAGTGCACTTCATGTTTGCAGAAATTGCTCCACCAAACAGTCAAATGACTAGAGAATTCAGAAGCAAGCTTGTCAGTCAATTCCCACATATGAATGGGGACTTACTATGTTTTTCTTGCTACGCACAAACTCTTGAACTTCTTGCTCGAGATGGGTTTTACGAGATAAAAGATGTGCTTAACAAGATCAGGGGCTGTATTGAATATGTGAATGCAACACCAATTAACCAAGATAAGTTTCGGGAAGCAAGTAATAATGTGAAATTGCAAGATATGAAAGCAGCCTCTCATGATGATCCTACCAGATGGGATACCACATTTGTCATGCTCATGAGTGCATTGGAATTAAAAGAAGCTTTTACTCAACTCGAGCAAGTTGATTTTGATTTTAAGGTGAATCCATCTGCAGAGGAGTGGAAGATGGCGATGATTGTATGTGGGTGTTTAAAAGTGATCCACAAATCTGTAGGCAGTTCTTCATCAAGCATAGATGCATGCTTCCTCCATGTTTGCTATATATATAAGAACTTGCTTTCGTGGGAAAAGAGTGAGCATGCATATGTTTGTTCGATGGCGAAGAGAATGAAGGTGAATCTTGATAGGCATTGGAGTGAATGGAGTTTTGCATTTGGAATCCTATTAGTACTCGACCCGCACTGTAAACTTAAATTTGTGCAGTATGGGTTTTTGCTGATGTATGGCAGTGATGCTAGCAAATACTTGCTGGAATTTCGTAGCAAACTTACATGTATGTACAACAGTTATGCGAATGCCACTGGTTATATAGCATCACCTGCCAGCGACATCAGTTGTTTGCCATCATATGATCTGGATTCCGATGGTAAGTTCTTGGGATTCTGTGAGTGGCTTAAGGTTGATCCGCCAAAATCTGATCTTGATCGGTATTTAGGAGAGCCTGTGGAAAACCGGGATAAGGTTTCAGATGTATTAGCTTGGTGGCGAGTCAATGCTCCAAGATTTCCAGCACTTGGTAAAATGGCTCGTGATTTCGTAGCAATTCCGATATCAGCTATTCTATCAAAGTCTACTATCAGCGGTGAAGCTACAAAGGTGAATCCAGCATTCAATGGTTTGGGGCTAGAGACCATAGAGGCTTTTATATGTAGACAGGACTGGTTGGAAAGCCCTGAAAACAAGTAAGTTGGTTGTTTAGTTTATTACTTGGATCCCGTTACGACGTGAATTAACCTTTTATTTTCATAAAAATTATTAAAAAAATTTAAAATTAAAGAGTGTCGATCCGGGTTACAATGCCGTACCCAAGAGTGTTGAGTCTGACTATAACACTAGACCAAACAATAATATTTAACTTGTCTTCTCAAATTCTTATATTTTTTAATCTTTTTAAAAAATGATGTTTTTTCTTCAATAGTAATGATAGTATTTTTTAAATTTAATAATAATAATAATAATTATAATAAAAATAATAATATTTTTAATTACAATATTATTAATTATAAGAAAAATAATAATATTTATAACACAAATAATTATATTTAGAAATACAATGGATGCAAGAGGATTGGGTCCCGACGCAGAACCCAAGAGACCCGGGTCCGGACGCAGGACCCAAGACTAAGGCGTCCTGAGCTGGTCTTCAAACCCACTCACCTGGATTTGTAGCTAGCCATGCGCGCGGGTCTGGCCCTAGCGCCATGTGTCTGCAAATTGGGGCCTGCAACCCCACGTGGCACGTGGGTGCCTAGGGCTTGCCAGCCCCAGCGCTAGATGTCTGCAGTCTAGGGCCTGTAGTCCTACCAAAACTGGAGCTAATCATTTTCTACATAATCATTTTTCAATGCTACATGCATTCTAGTGAAATGGTAACTGGTAACGTAACAATATTTATACCTTGGACTTGACCAACTACAAAGTCCTAGCATCTTGAACCTGGATGTCTGTCATGTCCAAAACAATGTGAGGTCAATTTTTTTTTTTTTTAAAGTTTTTAATTTTATGTTTGAAATCAAATTCAAGTTTTTTTTAGTAGTAACAAAGTCCTAGCACCATTAGAATAGTGAAAAAAAAAAGACAAAAAACCCCTAACCAAACGATTAAAAACAAATGTGAAAAAACAACATTTTCTAAACTTGAAGCATGGAATAGATTTTGTTAATTCTAAAATAATATTTAACATTTTTACTGCATGATACAAGGTTTAACATAATTAGACAACCCAATACATAGAATAGTAATGTATGCTTTTATAGTACACCAAACAATGTATGCCATATGTGCTTCTAAATTTTTTTTAATACAAAAGTAAGGAATTGAGTCCCGACATCGGACCCAAGTCTAATGGGTCATGTGTCTGGACCCATTAGGCTTGGGTCCGGTGGTGGGACTCAATTTTGTTGGGTTATGCATCAAGACCCATTAGCCTTGAGTCCTGCGTTCGGACCCAATTATGTTGGGTTCCGACACTGAACCCAATTATGTTAGGTCCAGTATCCGGATCATGAGACGTGGGTCCTAACGCATGACCCAAGGCTAATTTGTCTCGACACTGGACCTAACAGGATTGGGTCCTAACGCAAGACCCAAGAGAATTATAATAAAATAATAATATTTATAGCACAAATAATACTATTTTTAATATTAATACTTTCAATTATAATAAAAAAAATAATATTTATACCACAAATATAATATTTTTTATATTAATACTTTGAATTGTAATAAAAATAATAATATTTATACCACAAATAATTCTATTTTTAATATTAATATCATCAATTATAATAAAATAATAATATTTATAGCACAATTATTATTATTATTATTATTATTATTATTATTATTATTATTATTATCCCTCAAATCAACTAAATGGTTTTTCTTTGTTTACAATAATATTTTATTTCAAATTTATTAATTATAATAATAAAAATAGTAATTTATATTTTTACCTTTTAAATAAAATCTGTGGTTGTTTTTTAAATTTGATATTCACGTTTTTCAATTTTTTTGAATTTGTTATTCCTCTTTGCGTGGTCTACAGACCCAGATGTCAGTTAGTAGACAGTCAAACTAGGGTGTATGGGTCTGCTGACCTAGCCGCGCTGTCTTGGAGCCTTGGGGGGCTTTGCAGACCCCAGTCGCGCGGTCTCCAAACCCAAGCGCCCAGGTCTCCAAACTCTAGGCATGCGGGTCTGTAGCCATGCGCGCGGTTGGACCCAGTGCTAAGTGTCTCCAGCTCGGGGCCTGCTGCCCCACGTGGCGTGCGGGTCTGGCCCTAGCGCTCAGGGCTTGTCGGGCCTAACACCAAGTGTCGACAGCCTGGGGCCTACAACCCCACTAAAATTAGAACCGATCATTTTCTTCCCAACCATCCCTTTAATGCCATATGTATCCCACTGAAAAGACAACCCGCCGATTTCCTTGCAACTCTATATGGCAAGGGCAGCTCTGTCATTATACTGCTCCAATCTACAGTGCTTTATATCTAGATAAATAGTAATAAAGGTACTGATCCCTTTTAGTATAGTGTATAATAGGTTGGTGGCTAGAGACAAATAATTTCAAAATGATTTGTTTCCTAAGTTTCTGAAAATCATTTTCCTGTTTTTTTCTACCATTATTTGTTTCATGAAATTTGGTCTGCAAAGTGCAGGAAGAAAAAGTCCCGCACTTCCCTTGTGATGATTATTAACAAGATCAACTATGCTAAGATTTGATTTGCATTTCCTAAGCTTAATGGTGCAACCTTGTAATTTCAATTACAGTATCAATTTGTAACTATAGTTTTCATCGCCCGAAATTGAATGTTCACATTTTATGGGATTATCATTTTTCTCAATTTGTTTTTGTCTTCCATATTTGCAGCAGCAAGGAAGGGAAGCCTGGTTCTTCTCTGGTCTCCACAGATGTGAGATTTGACTCACCTGGAAAGCAAATGTCCAAATATTTGGCTGGTCCGTTTACAGTGAGCAAACCTACCAGTCCAGAGGACTTAAAGTTAATCCAATATGTCTTTGATTCTTCACTGAGTGAGAGGTCAGATTCTTTTCCCCCAAGTTATAGTTTGCTTAGCTGAATGCATTTAAGTTCACCAGTTGACCTATTCTGTACCTGTTTCTGCTAGTGAGACTATTGTCCAATGCAAGAATTATCATTTATCTCGGAGGGAACTATACTCTCTGAGACCAGAGACCTGGCTTGATGATAACGTCCTTTCTACGATATCTGATGCCATGACTTTAGTTAAGAGGAAGATAGAAGATTCTGTAAATTGGTATCTGCCAATTGTTTTTGCGGTAGGTTCCAAGATCATATTTGTACAATTGACATCTTATTCTGTTCAATTTTACAAGTCCACTACATGAAAAAACACAATTTCCTTATACTCACGTGTTGTACAGGAGAATGCAGATGATCCATCTAAGTGTATTTCTTTCGCGAAAAAGCACAGGATCAAGGAAAACTACATGTCAGATCTTTTATGCTGTGAAAAGGTGAAGTTTGGTTTTCTTTAGTCCAATTAATGCATCCCATGCTTAGTTATGCTGTGAAAACTATATTTGCAGGCGTTTGTTCCTGTCTTTGACAAGGAAAGAAGTCATTTCTTTCCATTTGTTCTACAATTGAAAAGGCAAGTTGTAGAGATATGGGATTCAATTGCTGCATCAAGTCAGAGTGATTGGGTTGACAGGCGACTGCGTAACTTGGTAAATGGCTGCATACTCCATGAGCTACCTTGCAACCGTAGTTAACCACTGTACTAATGGGCTTTATGAACTTTTTGCTGCCAAAACATTTTCACAAACCAGTTGGTTAGCCTGGACGCCCTTTTCAAAGATGATATACATCAGAACTACCAAAATGTTTGGTCCTTCACAGATTTCAGAGTGGAAAGACCATCGAATGTCCCACAGCAACCAAATGGGTATGTATATATATATTTATGATCCACAATATATTGAGTAGTTAGGTTACATATTGTTGAGTACCTTTAAAATACTGTAAGCCACATCAGTTGACATGATTTCTTTCTGTGCAGATACGACTGTGGTGTATATGTTATCAAGTTTATGCTAGCACCAGAAGAAGTGACGAGTCCTGATTTTTTGGTAATATTTTAACATTAATGTGCGCTTACTGAAGATAAAGGTATGACAGTCTTTCTAATTATCTAGCCAACATGCAGTTCGACAGCGATAACGAGAGGTTGGAAGTGGTACTAAGATTGCTAGCGAGTGATGTCAACTCATGCAGGAATAATTTGGCTTCCAAGGCTGAGGCATATTATGAGCAGAGGTTTGGAAATCATAGAGAATTTTTGGCAAGAAATGAGAATATGAAAGACGTAAATCATCAATATGAAAGAAAGTATTCAGACAATCTATGGGAATTCAACATATAGAAAAATATCATGATTTCATTTGATGATTTGATGATTGTAATTCATATTAAATGGTTTTTTTTTTATTTTAAAAGTATCTAAAAAAATAAATCTAAACTCGGAAATTTTTTTTATTTCAAGTTGATTTCCAGTTTCAGAATGGTTTTGGACTTTTTGAGTTCATGAATTGGTTGATCAAGATGCCTAGAATGTTTTATTAATATTTTAGATTAAAAATGAGTTCTTGGAACAAAAAAAACATACATCTGGTTTTCCCGGCTGCTACAGTGTAGTGTTATTGCTGTGAAGTGCTGGAGCTTATGACATGGAGGAGAAACAGGAGAATATGAAAGAGATGAAAGAAAGTAGCTTTCCTTCGCATAATGAGTTTGAAGTCAAATGTATTTGGAAAAATGACAGTAAACTTAGGCTCCTCATCATGCCTCTCTCTCTTGTTCTCACACTCTCCTCCACCTCCAGTCTCCATCTCCCTCGTATTTTCTTTCAATAAAACCACACCATTCCTTTCCACTTCAAGAACACCGTCTTTAAAACCACTCCCTTTTTCCCTAAAGCCAATCCGATAAAGGCATCGTGAAACTCTTTTGCTAGGCTGATGAAACTTCACCACCAGGAAATTTTTATCAATTGAGTTCTTCACTGTCTAGAGACAAGTGGTTTCAAAATGATTTTTCCCCTAAATTTCTGAACATCGTTTTTTCCTACCATTATTTGTTAGTGAAATTTGGTTGCAAAGTCACACACTTCCCTTGTAATGATTATTAACAGGGTCACGATGCTCAAAACAATATCAAAAGCTGAAATCCTCTTTTGTCTTTCTGTGTGGTGTTTGGGATCAACCTTGCTAACATTTGATCTGCATTTCCTAAACTTGATGATAACATTCTTATTTAGATTATATTCTATCTTTTCAGATTTTTGACATTCACAAGAATTTTAAAAATTTTGCAAAATTATAATATTTTTAATTGTAGCAGATGTAAATTGATAAATTTTTTTACTTTATTTTTTAATTAAAATATTTTTATTGTTTTCATTTGATTTGATTCATTTTTATCTATGATGATGAGTAATTATGTTTTTTTATTAATTATTATATTCATTATTATTAAGTTTATTTAATATAACATCATTTTTAATTTTTTGAGATATATATAATTTTTTGAGCTTTCGTAAAAAATCAATATTTTATTATTATTAAATGTTTTAAATGTAATTTAAATGAAATGAAAAATATATCTCTAATAAATTAATGAGATATTTATCTTCCAAAACATGGCAGTCATATCCCAGTACTTTTTGCTACTCAGCATTATTTTCAATAGTTTCCATGGATTGAGAGTGAGATGGTGGGCTTTGTTATCTCAATTAAAAAATACAAGTTCGATTGACTTTTTTCAAAATCTTTTGTGAGTTATTGAAAATATAGTTCCGTTTGTGTTTTTAAAAATTTTAATTTTTTTTAGTTAAAAATTAATTTTTTTATATATTTTGAATTGTTTTGATGTATTCATCTTAAAAATAATTTTTAAAAATTTTAAAAATATTACTTTAATATAATTCGATATTTTAAAATATTTGAAAACATCATTTTAATATAATTCGATATTTTAAAAATAATTCGATCAAAAAAAAAAAAAAAAAGGTATTTCGTCTATTTTTTATTTCTATTGTGGACAGCAAATCCCCCCGCCCCAAAATCACACTTCCAAGATCATATTTGGACAACTGACATCTTATTCTGTTCAATTTTACAAGTCCACTACATGAGAAAACAGAATTTCCTTATGCTCATGTGTTGTACAGGGGAATTCAGATGATCCATCTAAGTGTATTTCTTTCATGAAAAAGCACAGCACAGGATCAAGGAAAACTACATGTCAGATCTTTTATGCTGTGGAAAGGTGAAGTTTGGTTTTCTTTAGTCCAATTAATGCATCCCATGCTTAGTTATGCTGCAGGCGTTTGTTCCTGTCTTTGACGAGAAAAGAAGTCATTTCTTTCTATTTGTTCTACAATTGAAAAGGCAAGTTGTTGAGATATGGGATTCATTAGCTGCATCATGTCAGAGTGATTGGGTTGACAGGCGACTGCATAACTTGGTAAATGGCTGCATACGTTATGAGCTATGGCAGATACAAGACCGGGGCAAGAAAAGAAGATTAGCGGATTTTTTTCATCTCACCTGGAAAGTTGAGATGAAAAAAATGAATTACTTTTGTTTCGGTCCCTATAATGGATCTTGAAAAAAAATTATTACAAACGCGAAAAACTGTGGAAATAGTATGGATCTGCAAAAAACCCTTTTGTTGCAACTAACAGTTTTAAATATATTGGCTTTTGTCAATTGATATTATGTTTTTTTTACCCTGATGAAACTTCTTGTTCTTGTAGCCTGTAAATGTAACACCCATGTAAAACATGGAGAGATGAAAACTGATGGAGCAAAGTGTGCCAGAGGAAGCTTCCTCGTTAGTTATTATCAAAATTAGAAGTCAAGTCAACCTCCTTCAAGTGTTTAACCACTCCTCATCGTTCCACTTTCCAGCCATGGACAAGATGATCTGAGGAGTGAGAAGAATTGTCGCAGACAAAATTGTCAAAATACAAATGGATTTGGAACATTTGTCTTGCGCCGATGATGATTTGCCTCCTGCAATGTTGAGTCTATGGGAAAAGATGGAAAAAGCATTGTCGTTGCTTAAAAATTCTTTAGGAATCGGCCTGCAAAATCTCCCTTACCCTCACTTGTGCGTCCCAAATTCTACGCTTCTTGAATATCGTCAACTGGAGGGTCGGAAAGGGCTTTCATGTCCGGAGCTTTTTGCTCGGGAATGGAATTGTGGATTTCCAGAATGGACTTCAAATGTACGCTATTACAGACCGAGTGAATACTCACACCTATCAGATGCCATCTCTTGTGGAGTAAGGGGTATTATTGCCTTTCCGGTCTTTGATTCTGCTGCACCCATGCATTGCCGTGCTGTGCTGGAGCTTGTGACCATGGAGGAGAAACAGGATTTTGATTTAGAGACGGAAAAAGCTTCCCAGGCTCTCCAGGTTTGTTTTCATTACGTATATTTTTTCAATCAGATTTTGGATAACGTTGAAAATACTACCCAATTTATTATCAGGATTTAGGAGAATAAGAAAGAGATGAAAGAAAGTAGATTTCCTTAGCATATCGAGTTTGACGTCAAAGTTATTATTTTTTCTACTTTCGAAATCTCATAAAATGTGAATTTTCCCCCATTAGCTTCATTTTCTGTGATCTCTGTGTTGCATTTGCTAGTGTTTCTGAGGTGAAACAATCTTTAAGCTTTAAATTAGAGCTCATGAGGCATTCCTTATTACAACTGCATTAGCTTGCCATTAAATTATATGTGCAAAGAGACATTGGTCTTGTTTGATGGTGTTATAAACTCTGTATAAGCCCAACTGTTTGCAGGCTGCCGATTTACGGATCAATTTACAACCTCGACTTCGTCCTGAGGTATTTATCAGTAGTACCTTACAGTTTTTTCTATGCTAAATTAGGTTGTCTTCTGCTTTGTCTAATAGAATTTTTTTTCCCAGTGTTTTTCAAGGGATCAAAGAACTGAGTTAACAGAAATCGCTAATGTTACCAGAGCTGTATGCCAAACACACAGATTGCCACTTGCTCTGACATGGATTCCTTGTGATTATACCTGGGGAGCTGTTGATGATATTTCAAAATCTCATGTCAGATTATGTAATTCAGGTTTTTTGAGGACATGTGAACTTTCAATAGAGCGTACAGCTTGTGTTATTCAGATGAGGAGATGCAAGGCTTTGTGAATGCTTGTGAGCAACTATTTCTGAACACAGGGCAAGGTGCTGCTGGACAAGCCTGTGAAACATGTCTTCCTTCCTTTGAGCTTGATGTGAAGGAAAAGCATGTAAACGAGTATCCTCTTGCTCATCACGCACGAAAGTATAATTAGAATGCTGCGGTTGCAATCCTGCTAAGGAGCACTGATGCTGATTATATCAATACATTAGAGTTCTTTCTCCCTATCCTCATGAAAGAGAGTTCAGGGCAGCAAGACTTGGTTAGGAACCTGAAGCTTACTCCACGGAAAACTTGTAAGAGCTTGAGAATGTTTTCAAAAGAAGAATTACTCGGGGAACGAGGTTCTAAAGTTAGTAAAAACAATGATAAAATTGAACCTGCTCCAGATCCTGATGGTAATATGTTCATCATATGTGCTGATAATAAACAGCGAAAGGTATCTGAAGTGTGGAAATGGTTCGATAAGGTTATAGAAGAAATTTGTGCAGTATGGGCCATATGTAAAGGATGCAAAAACAAGTATACAGGGGATAGCAAGAAGGGAACTTCAAATCTACACAAACACTTAAAACGTTATTCAAAAAATAGACGGAGAGATGCAAAAACAAATATGTTTGTCCAATGGCGAAGATATTGAAGTTATCTAGCATCACCTTCTAAGGACACCACTTGTCTGACATCACATGATCCAGATTCTGATGATAAGTTCCTGGGATTCCGTGAGTGGCATAAGCAGAAAGATGATGGCGATGTGGTTGCTTCACAAAAACTTGATCTTAATCGGTATTTAGGAGAGCCTTTGGAAAACCGGGATAAGGTTTCTGATGTATTAGCTTGGTGGCGAGTCAATACTCCGAGATTTCCAGCACTTGGTGAATCCAAAATGGCTCGTGATTTCTGAGCAATTCCAATATCAGCTATTCTATCAAAGTCTACTATCAGCGGTGCAGTTGCATTCAATGGTTTCAGGCCAGAGATCATATAGAGGCTTTAATATGCGGACAGGACTGGTTGGAAAGCCCTGAAAACAATTGAGTTCTTCACTTTCTAGAGACAGGTGAATCCAAAATGATTCTTCCCCCTAAATTTCTGAACATTGTTTTCCTTTTTTTTTTTTGCTGCCATTATTGGTTAATGAAATTTGGCTGCAAAGTCACACACTTCCCTTGTAATGATTATTAACAGGGTCATGACGCTAAAACAATAGCAAAAGCTAAATTTGATATGCATTTCCTAAGCTTGATGGTGCAACGTTCATAAATTATAGTATCAATTTTTTTAACCAGATTGTTTTTTTAAGGTATTAGCATATGTCTTACGCGTTGACAACATGTGAACGTGATTGTTCTGTTGTAACTATAGTTTTCGTCACCCGAAGTTGATTGGAGGGCACTGAACATGTAACCAATTTCGATAAAATGTTGACATTTTATGGGATGATCATTTTTCTCAATTTGTTCTTGTCGTCCATATTTGCAGGAGCAAGGAAGGGATTTCTGGTTCTTCTCTGGTCTCCTTAAATGTGAGATCTGACTCACTTGTGAAGCAAATGTCTAAATATCTAGTTGGTCCGTTTACAGTGAGCAAACCCACCAGTCCAGAGGACTTGAAGTTAATCCAATACGTCTTCTATTCCTCACTGAATGGTAGGTCAGAATTTTTTCTAAGAGTTCTTGTTTGCTTAGCTGAACGATTTTAAGTTCACCTGTTCTATACTTGTTTCTGCTAGTGAGATTGTTGTTCAATGCAATAATTATTATTTAACTCGGCGAGAATTATGCTCCATGAGACCATAGATCTGGCTTGATGATAACGTCCTTTCTACATTCTTAGCTCATAGATACTACATATTATATTGTATTGATCAATGGTTATACATAACACCGTGATTACACTGAATTTCAACACCTTCCAACATGCAAATGGAAGCCTTGTTTCGAAGAACAAATACAAACACTGACAGAAAAAACATATGCCATGTAAAGCTCATGTCTAGTAGCAGAAATTGCAGATTGCAATAGCAAGCAACGAAATGGCATAGATTATCCAAGTAGCCCACTTGACACCAGGGGGGAATGGGATTGAAATGGTGATGAAAAACACGGTGGCTGCCAGGAAAACAGCAACTTTACCCAATACTTTGGATGTCATCGGAAACTTGGCGGGGTTGATAAAATGTGAAACAAAGAGGCAAGAAAAGATAATTGCAACAAGGATACAGACAAAATGCAAGGAATCGAGTTTGGAATCAGTAATTTGGTGAAAATGAAGGGCTATTTCAATTCCTGATGTGAAGCAAGTGCTTATAAGCACCTTTTGCCATTCCTTTTCCCGCTCATCATGGGGATTGTCGACCAGATCTTCTCCGAGACGTGTTAGCTGCTGTGATGCTAGTTGTCGTGCTCTGTGCCAGAGTCGGGACACAGATTCTGGAGCATCATTCTCCATGGTTTTGCTGTGCTGTATGCTATAAAGCTTGAGAAGACTAGGAAATAATTTATAAGAAACGAAAAAAACTTCCGTTTTTAAATTAAAAAAATATTTAAAGAATAAATACTGGCAGCAGTATAGTAAGTCTACAAGTGGTAGAATGGAGAATGTAATAATGATGTACACAGAGAAAAGAACAAAGAAAATGGAGAAACGTAGAGAAACAATGGTAAATCCTCTCTCTTCTTCTTTTTTAGTTTTTTCACAGAGAGAAACAAATTAACTCAAGAGCTCAGAGAGAAATGTTTGCACACAGGAAAAAATGCAAAAAACCTTAAATTATTGTTGTAAAAAAGAAACAGATCGAGAATCACCTGAATATTCAGGTTTATATGCAAGAATACTTATGGTATACAGTCAGTGCAGCTCTTTCCTGATTATGGAGATCTGTGTGTCAGTACGTGGATGAACGTTCAGGAAGAGAGGTAGATGAAGAGCATATTTCGATGCTTTAGAAAAGAAAACGCCGAATCAATTTATAGCACTGCGAGAGTTCCTCGATTCCATAGTTGCCACCGTGTGTCTCAATAATTACGTTAATTGGCAGAATAAAATGCCAAAAAAGTTGTCCGTGGGCCCAAGATTCACTCACCTCGAGGAGCAAGGACAATCCAGTTATATGACATCCAGAAATTTGCAGAATAGAAAGCCTCTGTGATTCACTTCCACACTCCAATATCAACAATAACACACCAAACCCACCTCCAAATTTGTCTTCTTTATACATATAAGCACATTGATAAAGCTAAATATAAGTAAAGACTGCCTTTTTTTGTGCTTGAGATTTGTTTTCTGGGTTTTGGTCCAATAAAGAAGGCACTGATTTCAAATGAATGTTAACAATCCTACCCTCAACTTATTTATTTTTATATTTTAAAAGTATTTTTAAAAAAATTATTTATTATAAATTAAAATTTTATTACTATTTTTATATCATATTATTTTAATATATTAATATCAAAAATAAAATTTTAAAAATAAAAAAATATTATTTTAATATATTTTAAAATAAAAAATATTTTAAAAACAAGCAATACTATATTCTTAAATATTCATAACTTGTGTTCAAAGAGATTTGATTTCTATTTAAAATTAGCTTTGAAAAAAAATCATACAAAGTGATTCAAATTAAAAAAAGCAAAACTATTATTATAAAAAAACATTAAATGTGGCCAAAATACTTTCAGTAAAAATGAAAATTAGAAAGTATAATATTCAGTAAATCCAATATTAGGGGATGAGAACAAAGGGGAAAAATAAGTTTGAATTTTTTAAGAAAACAAACCTAAAAAATTCTTTTTGGTATATGTTAATAATACTTTTATTCTTTTTGTAAAATATATAAATAGGTAGGTTTGTCTTTGGAGAGAACATCCCATGGTCTCTTCGAAGAGAACCAATGAAATCTTCACCGCCAGCTTTGATGCAGTTACCAAACCAAATTCGGTGACGTCAAGTGTCAAGTATTATAGGTGGTTCGATTCAATGCTGAAGGCATGCTTACGAGCTTGAAAGAAACCATAAGTAGGCAGAATATTGAAAATGGTGTTTCTGAACTCCTTGAGCAATCACCTCATTTGTGGCACTGAAAGCATTACTGCTCCACCTGAGTATTTTCTGTCGTCGTCGTCTTGCTTGTGAGCTTTTATACAATAACTCCTCCCCTTGCTATTCTTCTCCCTTGAATTTGAAACTCGAAAGTAATTTTTTTAAAAAAAATAAATAATTTTCTGATGTTTGGTAGTATAATAAAAAATAAGTTGAAAAATATTTTTCAGTATTTGGTTATGTCATGGAAAATAAACTGGAAAATAACTTATTAATGTTTTATTTTTTTCAAGTTTATTAAAATAATAAAAAATAAATCTTATAAATTAAAAAGTTGAACGAGAATTAAATTGAAAAAAAATATAATTTGATAAATTATCTCAAATAAAATAAATAATAATCAAAATAATAGACATCAAACCTAACAAATAAAAATATTGAAAGATGAAGAAATTAAAATAATAATAATTACCATTTCATAAATTATTTCAAATAAAATAAGTAACAATTAAAAGAATGAGGACCAAATTTGATAGATAAAAAAATTTCAATTAAAAAATAATAAGAGAAAAGCAAATAACAATTATAAAAATATAAATCAAAATTAATATAAAAATCAAATTCTAAGGGATGAAATTGAAAAAAAAATATTCAAAACAAAAAATATATATATATATATATGTTATTCATTTATTGGATTAAATCTAGTTTGACTTCATCACCTTCAAAAAATGGGTATTAATTAATTTGATTGATCTGATTAAATTTTGATTAAAATCTCATTTGACTTTGAAAAAAAAATTACAATGGTTTAGTTTATTTTTATTAAAAAAACTAAAAAATAAATCATTTTTTTATTAAATTACAATGGATTTAGATGTTATTGTAGAGAAAAGTAGAGTCCTTGAAGGAGAAGAAATAATAGAAGAATATGGTATCATTTATTTTGTTTATATTTTTTTTAAAATTAATAACTTGGAAATCAGTAGTGGTGTTGGTTAATTATTGCTAATTTAATTGGATAATGCAATGCATGCGGGCTTTGGAAGAGAATTTAATTATAGTATCTCGCATGCAGGTAGAGTTGTTGTTCGAGGTAAGGGTAACCGTTTGCATTATGTGGCGGCTTGAGTTATAATTATTTTTTAAAGTGTTATATATATATATATTATTTTAAAGATTATTGTATTAAAATGATATAAAATAAAATTAATTTTTAGCAAAAACAAATTAATTTTTTTGAAAATACAGGTACAACTACATTTCCAAACGCTCACTACATCTGTGTATCCCAAATTTTTGTAGCTTTAGATCATGTTTGAGATTATAGTCATGGTGATGGTTTAAAATATTTTTTTATTTAAAAATATTTTAAAATAATTTTTTTATTTTTAAAAATTATTTTTGATATCAACACATCAAAACAATTTAAAAATATAAAAAAATATTTATTTTAAAAACAAAATTAAAATTTTTAAGAATCCAAACACACCCTTAACCACCTACAGAGCAACGCAAAGAAAGGTGTGAGAATGGATTTCAAACTAAAAAGGAA
Source organism: Populus deltoides (assembly GCA_015852605.2). Classification (NCBI taxonomy): domain Eukaryota; kingdom Viridiplantae; phylum Streptophyta; class Magnoliopsida; order Malpighiales; family Salicaceae; genus Populus; species Populus deltoides. The sequence goes on along the minus strand of CM027586.2, from coordinate 17,579,839 downwards.
AAAAAAACACTTAAAGCTGATAATCAGTTCAACAGGAAGACCAAAAACACAGGCAATTTTGTTCCTCCTCTTTCCACTTCCTCTTCTTCTATTTTTTTTTTTTTTTGTTGGATGCAGAGGCTCTGTTGTTCCCAAAGCACTAAATTCATGCTTCCTTTGTAATCTATCTATCAGTGGCCTATTTACTAACGGTAACAATGAGTCTACTTGTAACTTCCACTCCAGTTAGTTTTATTATTCCTAATTATTTGATGATTTAACAAGTCTAAAATGAATCACTCCATATCACATATCTAAGAATGATTTGTTGGGCTAATTGAGTCCATAGACAAGGCCCATAAAAGAATATATGATTATTATTTGGACAAGAAAAATTAATCGGACCTTTATTTGAGATGGAATTTGTCATCAACCGAATGTTGGAGTCTTTATTTGAGAAAAGTCAACCTCCTTCAAGTCTTTATTCTTTAACCACTCCTCGTCGTTCCACTTTCCAGCCATGGATAAGAAGATCTGAGGAGTGAGAAGACTTGTTGCCAAAAAAAACTGTCGAAATACAAATGTATTTGGAACATTTGTCTTGCGTTGAAGATGTTTTGCCTCCTGCAAAGTCGAGTCTAAGGGAAAAGATGGAAAAAGCGTTATCGTTGCTAGAATATTCTTTGGGAAGTCGTTGTTTTCAAGTCCAGACATTTTTGCTCGGGTATGTAATCATGGATTTCCAGAATGGACTTCAAATGTACGTTATTACAGACCGAGTGAATGCTTATACCTATCAGATGCCATCTCTTGTGGAGTATTACATTTTTGCTCGGGTATGTAATCATGGATTTCCAGAATGGACTTCAAATGTACGTTATTACAGACCGAGTGAATGCTTATACCTATCAGATGCCATCTCTTGTGGAGTAGGGGGTACTATTGCCCTTCCTCCGGTCTTTGAATCTGATCAACCCAAGTATTGCTGTGCTGTGCTGGAGCTTGTGACCATGGAGCAGAAACAGGATTTTGATTTAGAGACGGAAAAAGTTTTCCAGGCTCTCCAGGTTTGTTTTCATTACATATATTTTTTCAATCAGATTTTGGATAACGTTGAAAATACTACCCAATTTATTCTCAGGATTTAGGAGAATAAGAAAGAGATGAAAGAAAGTAGCTTTCCTTAGCATTTCGAGTTTGAAGTCGAAGTTATTGTTTTTTCTACTTTTGAATCTCATAAAATGTGAATTTTCCCCTCAGCTTCATTTTCTGTGATCTCTGTGTTTGCATTTGCTAGTGTTTCTGAGGTGAAACAATCTTTAAGCTTTAAATTAGAGCTCATGAGGCATTCACTAGTACAACTGCATGCATTAGCTTGAGTCCAAAATATTTGTGCCATTAAATTATATGGGCAAAGAGGCATTGGTCTTGTTTGATGGTGTTATAAACTCTGTATAAGCCCAACTGTTTGCAGGCTGCGGATTTACGGATCAATTTACAACCTCGACTTCGTCCTGAGGTATTTATCAGTAGTACCTTACAGATTTTTCTATGCTAAATTAGGTTGTCTTCTGCTTTGTCTAATATAATTTTTTTCCCAGTGTTTTTCAAGGGATCAGAGAGCTGAGTTAACTGAAATCGCTAATGTTACCAGAGCTGTATGCCAAACACACAGATTGCCACTTGCTCTGACATGGATTCCTTGTGATTATACCCGGGGAACTGTTGATGATATTTCAAAATTGCGTGTCAGATTACGTGATTCAAGGATGATCCGGAAATGTGTGTTTTTCATAGAGCGTACATCTTGTTATGGCGATGAGGAGATGCAAGACATTGTGCATGCTTGTGAGCAACTATTCATGCACAATTGGCAAGGTGCTGCTGGACGAGCCTTTATAACATATCTTCCTTCCTTTGAGCCTGATGTGAAGGAAAATCATGGATGCGAGTATCCTCTTGCTCATCACGCACGAAAGTATAATTGGAATGCTGCAGTTGCAATCTGGCTAAGGGGCAGTGATGCTGATTATAACTATATAGTAGAGTTCTTTCTCCCTATCCTCATGAAAGAGAGTTCAGAGCAGCAAGACTTGGTTGGGAACCTGAAGCTTGCTCTACGGAAAACTTGTAAGAGCTTGAGAATGTTTTCAAAAGAAGAATTACTCTGGGAACGAGGTTCTAAAGTTAGTAAAAACAATGATAAAATTAAACCTGCTCCAGATCCTGATGGTAATATGTTCATCATGTGTGCTGATAATATACGACGAAAGGTATCTGAAGTGTGGAAATGGTTCGATAAGGTTATAGAAGAAAATGGTGCGGTATGGGCCATATGTACAGGATGCAAAAACAAGTATCAGGGGATAGCAAGAAGAAGGGAACTTCAAATCTACACAAACACTTAAAAAGTTGTTCAAAAAATAGACGTAGAGATGCAAAAACAAATATGTTCGTCCAATGGCGAAGAGAATGAAGTTATCTAGCATCACCTTCTAAGGACACCACTTGTCTGACATCACATGATCCAGATTCTGATGATAAATTCCTGGGATTCCGTGAGTGGCATAAGCAGAAAGATGATGGCGATGTGGTTGATTCACAAAAACTTGATCTTAATCGGTATTTAGGAGAGCCTTTGGAAAACCTGGATAAGGTTTCAGATGTATTAGCTTGGTGGCGAGTCAGTTCTCCGAGATTTCCTACACTTGGTAAAATGGCTCGTGATTTCTGAGCAATTCCAATATCAGCTATTCTATCAAAGTCTACTATCAGCGGTGCAGTTGCATTCAATGGTTTCAGGCCAGAGATCATATAGAGGCTTTAATATGCGGACAGGACTGGTTGGAAAGCCCCGAAAACAATTGAGTTCTTCACTTTCTAGAGACAGGTGAATCCAAAATGATTCTTCCCCTAAATTTCTGAACATTGTTTTCCTGTTTTTTTTTCCTGCCATTATTGGTTAATGAAATTTGGCTGCAAAGTCACACACTTTCCTTGTAATGATTATTAACAGGGTCATGACGCTAAAACAATAGCGAAAGCTAAATTTGATTTGCATTTCCTAAGCTTGATGGTGCAACGTTGATAAATTATAGTATCAATTTGTTTAACCAGATTGTTTTTTTAAGGTTTTAGCATGTCTTACGCGTTGACAACATGTGAACGTGATTGTTCTGTTGTAACTATAGTTTTCATCACCTGAGATTGAATGGAGGGCACTGAACATGAAACCAATTTCGATAAAATGTTCACATTTTATGGGATGGTCATTTTTCTCAATTTGTTCTTGTCATCCATATTTGCAGGAGCAAGGAAGGGATTTCTGATCCATATTTGCAGGAGCAAGGAAGGGATTTCTGGTTCTTCTCTGGTCTCCTTAAATGTGAGATCTGACTCACTTGTGAAGGAAATGTCTAAATATCTGGTTGGTCCGTTTACAGTCATGAGCAAGCTTACCAGTCCAGAGGATTTGAAGTTAATCCAATACGTCTTCGATTCTTCACTGAATGTGAGGTCAGAATTTTTTCTAAGAGTTCTTGTTTGCTTAGCTGAACGATTTTAAGTTCACTTGTTCTATACTTGTTTCTGCTAGTGAGATTGTTGTTCAATGCAATAATTATTATTTAACTCGGCGGGAATTATGCCCCATGAGACCATAGACCTGGCTTGATGATAACGTCCTTTCTACATTCTTAGCACATAGATACTACATAAGAAGTTTGAATGGCCTGTATTGATCAGTGGGTATACATAATAAGGTGATTACACTGAATTTCAACATGCAAATACAAACATTGACAGAAAAAAAATATATGTCATGTGACGCTCGTGTCTAGTAGCAGAAATTGCAGATTGCAATAACAAGCAACGAAATGGCATAGATTATCCAAGTAGCCCACTTGACACCAGGGGAATGGGATTGAAATGGTGATGAAAAACACGGTGGCTGCCAGGAAAACTGCAGCTTTACCCAACACTTTGGATGTCCTCGGAAACTTGGTGGGGTTGATAAAATGTGAAACGAAGAGGCATGAAAAGAGAATTGCAACAAGAATAGAGACTAAATGCAAGGAATCGAGTTTGGAATCAGTAATTTGGTGAAAATGAAGGGCTATTTCAAGTCCTGATGTGAAGCAGAGGCCTATAAGCGTCTTCTGCCATTCCATTCCCTGCTTAGCATGGAACATGTTGACCAGCTCTTCTTCTTGGTTCATGGTGGGACGTGGTAGCTGCTGTGATTCCATTTGTCCTGCTTCAAGCCAGAGTCGGGACACAGATTCTGGAATTGAAAGAATGAAACCCTTGATAACTCGAGCACCATTCTCCATGGTTTTCCTGTGCTGTATGCTATAAAGCTTGAGAAGACTGGGAAATAATAAGAAACAAAAAAAACTGTCGGAATAGGATGCTTGTGATACCTTTATAAAAGTTTTTTTATATATAATTTATAATAGTTTTTTTTAATTTGATATTTTTACGTTTCTTTTTAAAAATATTTTGAAGGAAATTTAATTTTTTTATTTTTAATATAAAAAATAAATTCTTTAAAAATATATTTTAATTTATTTTTAAATAAAAAAATGCTTTAAAGAATAAATACTAGCAGCAGTAAAGCTTCAAAGTCTACGAGTGTAGAATCGAGAATGTAATAATGATGTACACAGAGAAAAGAACTAAGAAAATGGAGAAACGTAGAGAAACAATGGTGAATCCTCTCTCTTCTTCTTTTTTAGTTTATTCACAGAGAGAAACAAATTAACTCAACAGCTCAGAGAGAAATACTTGCACACAGGAAATAATGCAAAAAACCTTAAATTATTGTTGTAAAAAAGAAACAGATCGAGAATCACCTGAATATTCAGCTTTATTTGCAAGAATACTTATGGTATACAGTAAGTGCAGCTCTTTCCTCAGCTCCTCATTAATTTGGGTCTATTTTGTTTCACCAGGCTTTGCTGTTTGCTTTGTGGGGGTTTGAATATGAATACTGCTTGCAAGAATTGTGGCTATATTTATACATGCACTCGTGGTGCTTGGGTCGATTCTTGAGTGCTCGTGGGGCCCGACTCTTTATACGGTTGTGTTCAACCATGGTTGTGGTTTTACGTGGGCCCATGCCCATGGGAGGTGAAAGAAAGTAGCTTTCCTTCGCATATCCACAATTGGTAACCATGGTTGAACACAACCATGGTCTTCCGTGATGATTTTTTTTAGTTCAGATCTATTTTTAGGTATTTTTAAAGGAATAAAAAAATACATAATATGAACTATACTTATTAAATAAAATTATTTAATATCAATTTCAACTATTTCAATAATCAAAATTATTATCAATGATATTTTTTAATCATGGTTGTGCGTGGGCTCATGAGAGTTTACTTGAGCCCACGCACAATTGTTTAACCATGGTTGAACACAACCATGGTCTTCCGTCGATGATGATTTAAGAAAGAGATGAAAGAAAGTAGCTTTCCTTAGCATATCGAGTTTGAAGTCAAAATTATTGTTTTTTCTACTTTCGAAATCTCATAAAATGTGAATTTCTCAGTCTATGGGAAATTCACATTTTATGGGCCACGCACAACCATGGTTGAATCTTGGGCCGGCGGACAACCATGGTTGAACACAACCCAAGCCCCTTTCGAGTATATATGGAGCCACAATTCTTGCAAGCAGTATTCATATTCAAACCCCCACAAAGCGAACAACAAAGCCTGGTGAATTTGTAAATTTTTTAAGGTCCGATTGACTTTTCTCAAACTCCAACATTCGATTGATGACAAACTCCATCTCTTTCTTCGACAAATTAACCCCATCTCAAATAAAGGTCCGATTAATTTTTCTTGTCCAAATAATAATCATATATTCTTTTATGGACTTAATTAGCCCAACATAGGCCCAATAAGTCATTCTTAGACATGTGATATAAGTGATTCATTTTGGACCAAGGAATGATAAAACTAACTGTTGAGAAGTTAGAAGGATACTCGTTGTTACCCTGTAAATAGGCCACTGATAGATTACAAAGGAAGCATGAATTTATTGCTTTGGGTACAACAGAGGCTCTGCATCCACAAAAAAAAAAAACTAGAAGAAGAAGAAGGAGGAAGAGGAAGGAGGAATAAAATTGCCTGTGTTTTTGGTCTTCCTGTTAAAATATTATTTATTTTAAATTAAAAATTTATTAGTATTTTTATATCATATTATTTTAATACATTAATATCAAAAATAAATTTTTAAGAATAAAAAAAATATTATTTTAATATATTTTAAAATAAAAAATATTTTAAAAACAAGCAATACTATATTCTTAAATATTCATAACTTGTGTTCAAAGAGATTTGATTTCTATTTAAAATTAGCTTTGAAACAAAAATTAATCGGACCTTTATTCGAGATGGAGTTTGTCGAAGAAGGAGATGGAGTTTGAGAAAAGTCAATCGGACCTTAAAACATTTACAAGTCCGATTGACTTTTCTCAAACTCCAACATTCACTCCGAATTTATTTATTTATTTTTGACAATTCCTTCCAAACTATAGGTGGCTTACACCTTTTTTTAATTAATGAAACTCAGTCGAGAGGCAGCATATTAAAGGAGTTAATCATATTATAGGGTATAGCTTATGGTTTGCCTTAGAAGGAGTCGCAAGATATAGAGAAAAACATTATTTCTTTCTTTCTCTTAGGACTTCTAGAATGAAAAAAAAAGTTTGAATTTCTCTCTCTCTTTCTTTTTTATTCCACTAAGAAATATGTTTAAATCTTTTATCAAAACTATTTTTTCTCAAAATTGAACTGATTTGTTGAAATAGAACTCAACCTAATATTTATCTACCACTTTCTTCCAATTGATCATTATATATTTTTTATTAAAAATATTATTTTAATATATTTTTAAATAAAAAATCCTTTAAAAATTTACTGACTAAACACACCAGCAAGGTGTGCAGAAAAGCTTCCTCAAATTATGATCAAAATTAGAAGTGAAGTCAAGATTGAACTTCTTTCAAATTTATCCTCTTTTCAATGATTACATAACAAGATGGTGATTGAGCTTTAAAATTTAGGCAGGGCAATCCAAATGCCCTTGAGATTCTCAGCCAGCTCTATGTCATATGGATTATTACTCAATTAAGAAAACCTTGTAAGCTTCTTTTTTTTGTTCAAGAAAAGCACAAGGATGAAATTGAAAAGAATTAAACTATGAGAATGGAGGGAAAATATCAGTAAATTTAAAGGGGCAGAAGATAAGTTAGTTTTAAGACACAGTGCCAAAAGTCAACAAGTCAACCTCCTTCAAGTCTTTAACCACTCCTCATCGTTCCACTTTCCAGCCATGGATAAGAAGATCTGAGGAGTGAGAAGACTTGTTGCCAGAAAAACATTGTCGAAATACAAATGGATGTGGAACATTTGTCTTGCGTCGATGATGATTTGCCTCCTGCAATGTTAAGACTATGGGAAAAGATGGAAAAAGCGTTACCGTTGCTTAAAGATTCTTTAGGAAGTGGTTGTTTTTTGGCACAATTTTGGGCACGAGATAAGCGTGGATTAGCCCTGGAAAATCTCCCTTACCCTCACCTGTGCGTCCCAAATTCTACGCTACTTGAATATCGTCAACTGGAGGGTCGGGAAAGGGTTTCAGGTCTAGACATTTTGGCTCGGGTATGGTGTCTTGGGCGTGGATTTCCAGAATGGACTTCAAATGTAAGTTATTACAGACCGGATGAATACGCACACCTATCAGATGCCATCGCTTGTGGAGTAAGGGGTATTATTGCCTTTCCGGTCATTGATTCTGATCAACCCAACTGTCGCGATGCTGTGCTGGAGCTTGTGACCATGGAGGAGAAACAGGATTTTGATTTAGAGATGGAAAAAGTTTCACAGGCTCTCCAGGTTTGTTTTCATTATATATATATATATATTCAATCAGATTTTGTTGAGAATAGCACTCAATTTATTGTTGTTAGAAGACTACCACAAAGCAATTCACTCAAATTATCTGAAATATAAGACTTACAAAGAGATAAGATTGAAACAAAACAACCCACTTCACTTTTTATACGGAAAATAGTTAAAGAAAACAGTTAGAAGACAAGAAATAAGAACCTAACAATTATAATCAGGAATTAAGAGAATAAGAAAGAGATGAAAGAGAGTAGTTTTCCTTAGCATATCTTTAAGCGTTCGCATTTGCTAGTGTTCTTGAAGTGAAACAGTCTTTAAGCTTTTAATTGGAGCTCATGAGGCATTCCTTATTACAACTTCAATCCAAATTATTTTTGCCATTAAATTATATGTGCAAAGAGACATATTTGTCTTATTTGATGGTGTTTTAAACTCTTTATAAGCCCAACTGTTTGCAGGCTGCGGATTTATGGACCCAATTACCTCGACCTCGTCCTCAGGTATGTATCAGTAGTACCTTGTAGTTTTTTCTATGCAAAATTAATTAGGTTGTCTTTTGCTTTGTCTAATAGAATTTTTTTTCCCAGTAGTTTTCAAGGGGTCAAACAGCTGCCTTAACTGAAATCGCTGATGTTACCATAGCTGTATGCCAAACACACGGATTGCCACTTGCTCTGACATGGATTCCCTGGAAATATAATGATGATATTTTAAAATTTGGTGATTATTTAAGTTTTCCTTGGTCAGGTGAACTTGAAATAGAGCGTACAGCTTGTTATGCAGACAAGGAGATGCAAGGCTTTGTGCATGCTTGTGAGCAGCTATTTCTGCGCCAAGGGCAAGGTGCTGCTGGACAAGCCTTTCAAACATGTCTTCCTTCCTTTGAGCCTGATGTGAAGGAAAAGCATGTAAGGGACTATCCTCTTGCTCATCACGCACGGAAGTATAATTTGAATGCTGCGGTTGCAATCCTGCTAAGGAGCACTGGTGATGATTGTTTCTATATATTAGAGTTCTTTCTCCCTATCCTCGTGAAAGAGAGTTCAGAGCAGCAAGAATTGGTTGAGAAACTGGAGCTTACAATAAAGCAAACTTGTAAGAGCTTGGCAATGTTTTCAGAAAAACCATTCATCAGGAAACGAGGCTCGAAAGTTAGTAAAAACAATGATAAAATTGAACCTGCTCCAGATCCTGATGGTAATATGTTCATCGAATGTGCTGATAATAAACGACGAAAGGTATCTGAAGTGTGGAAACATTTCGATAAGGTTAAAGACAAAGAAAATGGTGCAGTATGGGCCATATGTAAAGGATGTCAAAAGAAGTATCCAGGGGAAAGCAAGAAGGGAACTTCAAATCTACACAAACACTTAAAAAGTTGTTCAAAAAAGAAACAGAGAGATGCAAAACAACATGCATTGCCTTCTGATTTGGGAGGGAATTTCGTGTTTGATCAAGAAAGGAGTCACCTTAACTTTGTTAGAATGATTATGAAGCTCGGATTTCCATTGGATATGGTTCAAAATGAGTTCTTCAAAACTTTTGTCTCCGATCTGCAGCCAAAGTTTCAACTCTGTTCACAAGACAGTGTACAGGCTGATGCTCTTTCTATTTACAGACAAGAGAAAGAGAAACTAATGAAATATCTTGATAATCTCTCATCTCTATTCAGTATAACAATTGATTTGCAGTCATACGGTGATAACAAGATGTCCTGCTGCTTGACCATGCATTTTATTGATGATGAGTGGAGGATGAAAACGAGGATTTTGGCTTTCAGGAGTATCGAACATGATTATATGGATGAAGCTGTGAAATATATGCTAGAGGAGTGGACCATCATTGAGAAAGTGCACTTCATGTTTGCAGAAATTGCTCCACCAAACAGTCAAATGACTAGAGAATTCAGAAGTAAGCTTGTCAGTCAATTCCCACATATGAATGGGGACTTGCTATGTTTTTCTTGCTACGCACAAACTCTTGAACTTCTTGCTCGAGATGGGTTTTATGAGATAAAAGATGTGCTTAACAAGATTAGGGGCTGTATTGAATATGTGAATGCAACACCAATTAACCAAGATAAGTTTCAGAAAGCAACTAATCATGTGAAATTGCAAGATATGAAAGCAGCCTCTCATGATGATCCTACCAGATGGGAGACCACATTTGTCATGCTCAAGAGTGCATTGGAATTAAGAGAAGCTTTTACTCAACTCGAGCAAGTTGATTTTGATTTTAAGGTGAATCCATCCACAGAGGAGTGGAAGATGGCGATGATTGTATGTGGGTGTTTAAAAGTGATCCACAAATATTTAAGCAGTTCTTCATCAAGCATAGATGCATGCTTCCTCGATGTTTGCTATATATATAAGGACTTGCTTTCGAGGGAAAAGAGTGAGCATGCATATGTTTGTTCAATGGCGAAGAGAATGAAGGTGAATCTTGATAGGCATTGGAGTGAATGGAGTTTTGCATTTGGAATCCTATTAGTACTCGACCCGCGCTGTAAACTTAAATTTGTGCAGTATGGGTTTTTGCGGATGTATGGCAGTGATGCTAGCAAATACTTGCTGGAATTTCGTAGCAAACTTACATGTATGTACAACAGTTATGCGAAGGACACTGGTTATATAGCATCACCTGCCAGCGACATCAGTTGTTTGCCATCATATGATCTGGATTCTGATGGTAAGTTCTTGGGATTCTGCGAGTGGCTTAAGGTTGATCCGCCAAAATCTGATCTTGATCGGTATTTAGGAGAGCCTGTGGAAAACCGGGATAATGTTTCAGATGTATTAGCTTGGTGGCGAGTCAATGCTCCAAGATTTCCAGCACTTGGTAAAATGGCTCGTGATTTCTTAGCAATTCCGATATCAGCTATTCTATCAAAGTCTACTATCAGCGGTGAAGCTACAAAGGTGAATCCAGCATTCAATGGTTTGGGGCCAGAGACCATAGAGGCTTTTATATGTGGACAGGACTGGTTGGAAAGCCCTGAAAACAAGTAAGTTGGTTGTTTAGTTTATTACTTGGACCGCGTTACGACACGAATTAACATTTTATTTTCATAAAAATTATTAAAAAAATTTAAAATTCAAGAGTGTCGAGTCTGGTTACAATGTCGAACCCAAAAGTATTGAGTCTGACTATAACACTAGACCGAACAATAATATTTAACTTGTATTCTCAAATTCTTATATTTTTTAATCTTTTTAAAAAATGATGTTTTTTCTTCAATAGTAATGATAGTATTTTTTAAATTTAATAATAATAATAATAATAATGTTTTTTTTAATCTTTTAATGATTTTATTAATAATAATAATTATAATAATAATAATAATATTTTTAATTACAATATTATTAATTATAAGAAAAATAATAATATTTATAACACAAATAATTATATTTAGAAATACAATGGACGCAAGAGGATTGGGTCCCGACGCAGAACCCAAGAGACCCGGGTCCGGACGCAGGACCCAAGACTAAGGCGTCCTGAGCTGGTCTTCAAACCCACTCACCTGGATTTGCAGCTAGCCATGCGCGCGGGTCTGACCCTAGCGCCTAGGGCAGCTCTAGCGCCATGTGTCTGCAGATTGGGGCCTGCAACCCCACGTGGCGCGTGGGCGCCTAGGGCTTGCCAGCCCCAGCGCCAGATGTCTGCAGTCTAGGGCCTGTAGTCCCACCAAAACTGGAGCTGATCATTTTCTACATAATCATTTCTTCAATGCCATATGCATTCCAGTGAAATGGTAACGTAAAAATATTTATACCTTGGACTTGACCAACTGCAAAGTCCTAGCATCTTGAACTTGGATGTCTGTTATGTCCAAAACAACGTGAGGTTAAATTTATTTATTTTTTTAAGTTTTTATAGTTTTTAATTTTATGTTTGAAATCAAATTCAAGTTTTTTTTAGTAGTAACAAAGTCCTAGCACCATTATAATAGTGAAAAAAAAAAGACAAAAAACCCCTAACCAAACGATTAAAAACAAATGCAAAAAAACAACATTTTCTAAACTTTAAGCATGGAATAGATTTTGTTAATTCTAAAATAATATTTAACATTTTTACTGCATGATACAAGGTTTAACATACTTAGACAACCCAATACATAGAATAGTAATGTATGCTGTTATAGTACACCAAACAATGTATGCCATATGCGCTTCTAAATTTTTTTTATTACAAAAGTAAGGAATTGAGTCCCGACATCGGACCCAAGTCTAATGGGTCATGTGTCTGGACCCATTAGGCTTGGGTCCGGTGGTGGGACTCAATTTTGTTGGGTTATGCATCAAGATCCATTAGCCTTGAGTCCTGCGTTTGGACCCAATTATGTTGGGTTCCGACACTAAACCCAATTATGTTAGGTCCAGTATCCAGATCATGAGACGTGGGTCCTAACGCATGACCCAAGGCTAATTTGTCTCGACCTTTGGACCTAATGAATTGGGTCCTAACGCAAGACCCAAGAGAATTATAATAAAATAATAATATTTATAGCACAAATAATACTATTTTTAATATTAATACTTTCAATTATAATAAAAAAAATAATATTTATACCACAAATATAATATTTTTTATATTAATACTTTGAATTGTAATAAAAATAATAATATTTATACCACAAATAATACTATTTTTAATATTAATATCATCAATTATAATAAAATAATAATATTTATAGCACAAATATTATTATTATTATTATTATTATTATTATTAATTGTATCCCTCAAATCAACTAAATGGTTTTTCTTTGTTTACAATAATATTTTATTTCAAATTTATTAATTATAATAATAAAAATAGTAATTTATATTTTTACCTTTTAAATAAAATCTGTGGTTGTTTTTTAAATTTGATATTCATGTTTTTCAATTTTTTTGAATTTGTTATTCCTCTTTGTGTGGTCTGCAGACCCAGATGTCAGTTAGTAGACAGTCAAACTAGGGTGTATGGGTCTGCTGACCTAGCCGCGCTGTCTTGGAGCCTTGGGGGGCTTTGCAGACCCCAGTCGCGCGGTCTCCAAACCCAGGCGCCCAGGTCTCCAAACTCTAGGCATGCGGGTTTGTAGCCATGCGCGCGGTTGGCCCCAGTGCTAAGTGTCTCCAGCCCGGGGCCTGCTGCCCCACGTGGCGTGCGGGTCTGGCCCTAGCGCTCAGGGCTTGTCGGGCCTAACACCAAGTGTCTACAGCCTGGGGCCTACAACCCCATTAAAATTAGAACCGATCATTTTTTTTCCAACCATCCCTTTAATGCTATATGTATCCCACTGAAAAGACAACCCGTCGATTTCCTTGCAACTCTATATGGCAAGGGCAGCTCTGTCATTATACTGCTCCAATCTACAGTGCTTTGTATCTAGATAAACAGTAATAAAGGTACTGATCCCTTTTAGTATAGTGTATAATAGGTTGGTGGCTAGAGACAAATAATTTCAAAATGATTTGTTTCCTAAGTTTCTGAAAATCATTTTCTTGTTTTTTTCTACCATTATTTGTTTCATGAAATTTGGTCTGCAAAGTGCAGAAAGAAAAAGTCCCGCACTTCCCTTGTGATGATTATTAACAAGATCAACTATGCTAAGATTTGATTTGCATTTCCTAAGCTTAATGGTGCAACCTTGTAATTTCAATTACAGTATCAATTTGTAACTATAGTTTTCATCGCCCGAAATTGAATGTTCACATTTTATGGGAGTATCATTTTTCTCAATTTGTTTTTGTCTTCCATATTTGCAGCAGCAAGGAAGGGAAGCCTGGTTCTTCTCTGGTCTCCACAGATGTGAGATTTGACTCACCTGGAAAGCAAATGTCCAAATATTTGGCTGGTCCGTTTACAGTGAGCAAACCTACCAGTCCAGAGGACTTAAAGTTAATCCAATATGTCTTTGATTCTTCACTGAGTGAGAGGTCAGATTCTTTTCCCCCAAGTTATAGTTTGCTTAGCTGAATGCATTTAAGTTCACCAGTTGACCTATTCTGTACCTGTTTCTGCTAGTGAGACTATTGTCCAATGCAAGAATTATCATTTATCTCGGAGGGAACTATACTCTCTGAGACCAGAGACCTGGCTTGATGATAACGTCCTTTCTACGATATCTGATGCCATGACTTTAGTTAAGAGGAAGATGGAAGATTCTGTAAATTGGTATCTGCCAATTGTTTTTGCGGTAGGTTCCAAGATCATATTTGTACAATTGACATCTTATTCTGTTCAATTTTACAAGTCCACTACATGAAAAAACACAATTTCCTTATACTCACGTGTTGTACAGGAGAATGCAGATGATCCATCTAAGTGTATTTCTTTCGCGAAAAAGCACAGGATCAAGGAAAACTACATGTCAGATCTTTTATGCTGTGAAAAGGTGAAGTTTGATTTTCTTTAGTCCAATTAATGCATCCCATGCTTAGTTATGCTGTGAAAACTATATTTGCAGGCGTTTGTTCCTGTCTTTGACAAGGAAAGAAGTCATTTCTTTCTATTTGTTCTACAATTGAAAAGGCAAGTTGTAGAGATATGGGATTCAATTGCTGCATCAAGTCAGAGTGATTGGGTTGACAGGCGACTGCGTAACTTGGTAAATGGCTGCATACTTCATGAGCTACCTTGCAACCCTAGTTAACCACTGTACTAATGGGCTTTATGAACTTTTTGCTGCCAAAACATTTTCACAAACCAGTTGGTTAGCCTGGACGCCCTTTTCAAAGATGATATACATCAGAACTACCAAAATGTTTGGTCCTTCACAGATTTCAGAGTGGAAAGACCATCGAATGTCCCACAGCAACCAAATGGGTATATATATATATTTATGATCCACAATATATTGAGTAGTTAGGTTATATATTGTTGAGTACCTTTAAAATACTGTAAGCCAGATCAGTTGACATGATTTCTTTCTGTGCAGATACGACTGTGGTGTATATGTTATCAAGTTTATGCTAGCACCAGAAGAAGTGACGAGTCCTGATTTTTTGGTAATATTTTAACATTAATGTGCGCTTACTGAAGATAAAGGTATGACATCTTTCTAATTATCTAGCCAACATGCAGTTCGACAGCGATAACGAGAGGTTGGAAGTGGTACTAAGATTGCTAGCGAGTGATGTCAACTCATGCAGGAATAATTTGGCTTCCAAGGCTGAGGCATATTATGAGCAGAGGTTTGGAAATCATAGAGAATTTTTGGCAAGAAATGAGAATATGAAAGACGTAAATCATCAATATGAAAGAAAGTATTCAGACAATCTATGGGAATTCAACATATAGAAAAATATCATTATCAAATGATTTCATTTGATGATTTGATGATTGTAATAAATGTTTTTTTTTTATTTTAAAAGTATCTAAAAAAATAAATCTAAACTCGGAAATTTTTTTTATTTCAAGTTGATTTCCAGTTTCAGAATGGTTTTGGATTTTTTGAGTTCATGAATTGGTTGATCAAATGCATGGAATGTTTTATTAATATTTTAGATTAAAAATGAGTTCTGTGAAGTGCTGGAGCTTATGACATGGAGGAGAAACAGGAGAATATGAAAGAGATGAAAGAAAGTAGCTTTCCTTCGCATATTGAGTTTGAAGTCAAATGTATTTGGAAAAATGACAGTGAACTTAGGCTCCTCCTCATGCCTCTCTCTCTTGTTCTCACACTCTCCTCCACCTCCAGTCTCCATCTCCCTCGTATTTTCTTTCAATAAAACCACACCATTCCTCTCCACTTCAAGAACACCGTCTTTAAAACCACTCCCTTTTCCCCTAAGCCAATCCGATAAAGGCATCGTGAAACTCTTTTGCTAGGCTGATGAAACTTCACCACTAGGAAATTTTTATCAATGGAGTTCTTCACTGTCTAGAGACAAGTGGTTTCAAAATGATTTTTCCCCTAAATTTCTGAACATCGTTTTTTTCCTACCATTATTTGTTAATGAAATTTGGTTGCAAAGTCACACACTTCCCTTGTAATGATTATTAACAGGGTCACGATGCTCAAAACAATAGCAAACGCTGAAATCCTCTTTTGTCTTTCTGTGTGGTGTTTGGATCAACCTTGCTAACATTTGATTTGCATTTCCTAAACTTGATGATAACTTCCTTTCTCCAATGTCTCATTCCATAATTTGTTAGCCCTAATTAATTTTTACAAGAAGTTTAGTCTTGCTCAAAGACAGGCAAGACATAAGATAACCAGGCCCTACCTAGCTTTGCCCATCAAACTCTCCAATCGAAAGATGCAAGCTCATAAAAGTTTGAATGGCCCATATTATGTTATATTGATCAACGGTTAATCAGACTGGATGTTGGGATTTATCATCAATCGAGTGTTGGATTTTGAGAAAAGTCAATCGGCCCTAAATTTGGCCAAGAAGAATAAATCGGAATGTTGGAGTTTGAGAAAAGTCAATCGGACTTGTAATTTTTAATCTAAAAGTGATTAATTAGCTATTTTATATTAGAGTAGAAGTTGATGAATAAACCTTAATAATCAAGCCACTAATGTGTGAGGAGTGAAGTGGGATTTTGGGACACTTCACATCCCATAGTCCACTCAGATCTCTTATATATTGGTCACAAAATCCCACACACAACTTCTTCTATCTCACTGCGCCTCTCGTATCCCATAAACCTTAATAATCAAGCCACTAATGTTTTTTATTACTCTCTTGGATGTTACCTGATTTACAATTTCATTCCATAGAAATTAATTATTTTTTATTTATTTTATCTTTAATAAACAGATTTTTCTTAATCAAGTCTTTTCATCTAAAATTATCACAATTGTTTCTACGAAAAATGTCATGTTCTCTTAACAAATGTACATCATGTGTTTATTTCGTGATTTAAAATTTCATCACATGGAATTAGATATGAATAGAAGGATTCAATTGAGAAATGTCCAAACTTTACAAGGACCTAATTAAGAAACATTTCAGTTTAATTCAACATCTAATACTTTTCTTTTTTCTTTTTGATTAACATGGGTGTCCGGGCCAGTTTGCATGCACTTCGACTAATCTCACGGGCCCGAGTTAACGATAATGTAAATCTCTAGTGGCCATCAATATTAGCAATCACAAAGATCGAACCTGAAATCATAAAAAAAACAAATCTTTTAATCTCAAACTCTTACCACTAGTCAACTGCTAGATAGTTAATTCATGACCCATTCTACGAAAAGGCAAGCATTTGATCCATAGCTGACGGGTTGTCGCACCATCCAGCATCCATATCACAATTCCTAAGCTCTGAAAAAAAGTTGAATGGGTCCTCCAACAATGGATTCCTAAGAGAATCATTGAAAGGCGGGACACTATCTATTTGAGCTTTTGGCCAAGCCCAATATCCCATCCATATTTCTTTCGACGAGAAGGGGTTCTCCATTGTGGTTAGTTATATAACTAACCAAAATACTCTCCCCTCTTTTCAATCAGAATTCCATACAAAGAACTCAATTGACTCAAGTCTTCATTTCCTAATATCTTCCCTCAGTTGCACAACTTCAAATCTTTCAAAGTTTCACTCTTTCTGCTCAGATTTTTATCTACCCTCAAAAGCGAGCAGGTTAACTTCCTCTCTGTTAGCCTTCTTCTTCTATTTTTTTGAATAACTAAAAACAACTCAATAATTACACTTGAAAAACCTAACCCTTTACCTGTTTCGACAGAAATAACCCAGAAAGCAAAACCTCACTCTCTTCAATCCTGCAAGACATATAGTCGCTGCACACACCAATAAATCAAGATATATCAACTTTCAGCGGCCAATAAACAAATATCTCAATCTCCATGGTCTAATTAGTACATGACTCACCTCCTTTCTATGAGGACCAAGGACAATCCAGCTATATAACATCCAAAAATTTGCAGAATAGAAAGCCTCCGTGATTCACTTCCACACTCCAATATCAACAATAAGTCAATAACACACCAAACCCACCTCCAAATTTGTCTTCTTTATACATGTAAGCACACAGATAAAGCTAAATATAAGTAAGACTGCCTTCTTTTGCGCGTGTATAAAGCTTGAGATTTTCTTTTTCTGGGTTTTGGTCCCAAAAAAAAGGCACTGATTTCAATGAAGGTTAACTATCCTAAGTCCTAACCTCAACTTGTTTATTTTTATATTTTTAAAGTAAATTTTTATTTAATTTTTTGTTTTAAATTAAATTTTTTTAGTGTTTTTATATTATATTATTTTAATTTATTAATGTTAAAAATAATTTTTAAAAAATAAAAAATATTTTAAAAAACAACTATACTATATTTTAAATATTCATAACCTGTGTTCAAAGAGATTTGATTCCTATTTAAAATTAGTTTTTGAAAAATAAAATTATATAAAGTGATTCAAATTGAAAAAGCAAAACTATTATTATTATATTATTAAAAAAAAACATTAAATGTTGCCAAAATACTTTAGACGAGCATTGTTTACTCTCTGGATGGTTCAGAATTTTGATTTTTTATAAATAATTGATCTTCAAACTTTTTAATTGCTTATTGAGCTAAATTCAAGGTAATTAAATCAAATTTATTAGTTAACAAAGTTGAAAATTGAAAGATAAATGATCAAAATAAAATATACATTACAACAAGATAATAGTTTAAAAATTCTTATAAAAAGTTCACTTTGATATTAAATCTTAGTATATTATATCTACTCAGTTCTTAAATATCCTTTTAATTTAATTTTAATATAAAAATTTATTTTTATTATTTTTTTATTTTTAGTTTAAAAAAAAAAGATAGAGGTCATCAATTCCGGCTATTAAAATAAAAGTTATTAGTAATAATTTTAATTATTAAAATAGTCAATATTAGTGTCAAATAATTTTATTTAATGAATGTAGTTGATATTAAATTTATTTTTTCACGAATTATTCTGGGTCACATCTCAAAATCTACCCGTATAAAACTGAAAGGTGAGCATGAAACAAGTGCAATTGGGCTCAACAACAATGCTTCCTTCTACCACTTTGAGAGGAAAACGCATGTGCACTATGGTAGAGTAAGATATAGGGGAGGAAATTGACAAAACAGTGAAAAGGGCGAGTCTTTTTGAACTNCACCTAATATCTAAGGCTGAATCCTGAAAATAATATTTTGTAGGGAAATGCATGCCTCTGTAATATCTTATGGACTGACAGCAAGAATCTTCTCTCTCTCTTTTTTAATCCATATATAAAAGCACAAACCAAATGAAAATCTGATGATAAAAAACCATAGACAGGTCCCAGGCATTCATAGTTTGGCATGAAAGCCATAGCAAGAAAGAATCAGCCAATACTGAAACAATGCCAATAACACAGAAAATCTAACATTAAGACTCCCTCCACATTTCAGAAAATAGAAAATCATGACCTTATTCAGTGCATCAGGTAATGTGGTTAAAAAATGAAAAAAGAAAAACATAAATACCTCCTCGCTGTCCTAAGCTGACTCCGGGACTCAGCAGTGGTTCCCAGTGTATAACAGCCAAGTAGAAATTCCCAAACTTCTGGCCTAATAGAAGGATCCACACCCTAACACGCAGCAAACGATGTCATATAGCTACACAGAAATTCCAACCTACTTCGTAGAGATATGAAACCCAAAATTATAGACTAGAACCAAATCAGCACCATCTCATTATTCAACAAAGGACTGGAAAATAAATTTAAGGGGGCAAAATATAGCCACAACGAGACAGCATACCCCCAAAACTATCAACTTGAGTGCTTTCCGAAAACCCGAAACCTTTCCATTACTATCAAAAGTCGACTCCCATTTCTCCGGCTTAAGCATTTTGCTTACCTGCAACATTAACAGCACAAAATCCCTATCAAGATAAAAAAAAAAAAAAAACCTCACCGATAACACGAAATCTTATGAAATAAAAGGTTTGAGCAATCTTACAGTTATAACAACCTTTATAGGTGATTGAGAAAGACAAGGCTTTCTCATATCCTTCACCATTGTTCCTACTCTCTGTAAATTCACCACCGATATCGCTTTTCCACATTTCCATTGCTTCTCCTCTCTCTCTCCACCATACATCTACACCAAAAAAATCCTCCTTTTCTCTCTCTCTCTAATTATTTTTCTTAGTCCTTCCTAAATATCATCGCCGTGTAATTAACTGACAAGCTCAACAACTGCAATTGCGAAATCAAAATTAATGAACCCTCATTAACTGAATAATTTGATTAATGATGAAAAAACATCGAATTTAAATTAAAAAAAATACATGATATTAATAGATTAACTGGAAATTGGAAACGTCGATCGAAATGGAATAGACATGCAGCAATGATCGGATGATCCGAGCAAAATGTATGTACGCATGGAAAAAAAAGGGTACAAATATACACGTATGAAAAAGAAGGTATGTGTACGAATACGTACAAACGTACGGAGAGAGTACCTGGAGAAGAAAAGTGAGATCGCGGAGAATGGTGAGGACGAAGAAGATAGGAGGAGAAGGAGGAGGAGGAGTTTGTTGTCCTCCGTCGCCATTTACGAAGAATTTTGTTTTAAAAAAAAAAACAAAGAGAAGAAAATAAGAAAAAGAAAAAAGACCGTTTATTCTTATCTCTTTCTAGTTTTTTAT
The DNA here is from genome assembly GCA_015852605.2 of Populus deltoides. Lineage (NCBI taxonomy): Eukaryota > Viridiplantae > Streptophyta > Magnoliopsida > Malpighiales > Salicaceae > Populus > Populus deltoides. The sequence goes on along the minus strand of CM027586.2, from coordinate 17,559,338 downwards.
TCTTATTTTTTCCCCTGAATTTTTTTTTCATTTCTTTTTCATTTGTGAAAAAAATGCTTTCTTTTTCCTTTAGGAAATATAAATTCTAATATGATTAATTTATCCTTTATGTTTTATGTTTAAGGGTATCGGGTCCATTAAGATATATAATTTGTATGCATACATATATTTTATAATTATGTTATTTTAAATTAAATCTAATTTGACTTTATTAATTTAAAAAAATATGTAATAATTAATTTGATTAAATTTTGATCAAAATTTTATTTGATTTCAAAAAAAATTAAATTAAGATAATTTATTTTTTTATTTAAAAAATATATAAAAAATTATTTTGGATTAATTAAGAACAATGTGTTTATATATATATATATATTTGGCTGCTTGGGCATGGGATAATGGGCGTGAATTTCTAGAATAGACTTTAAATACATAGTTTTAAAATCCAACGAACAACTTGAGTTTATAAAAAAAATAAGAAAAATTAAAATTTTATTTGACTAGTCGGATGACTGGCCGATGGTTATAATCAGTTGATTATTTTTTTAAAACCAAAACTATGTTGTTTTGATTTATAAAAAAAATTAGGATTGACTGGTCAAAATTCGTAACCGGGCCTTGAATCGGGTTAATCACCATGGCCGAATTTAAAAATCTTGTTCGAATATACGTTATTACATACCGAATGAAAACTCATGCTCTCGGGTTTGTTTTCATTATATATATTTTTTCAATCGGATTTTGGATAAAGTTGAAAATACCATTCTATTTATTGTCCGGATTTAGGAGAATAAAAGAAAGAGATGAAAGAGAGTAGCTTTCCTTGGCATATTGAGTTGAAGTCAAAGTTATTGTTTTTTCTACTTTTGAAATCTCATAAAATGCGAATTTTCCCCCTTAGCTTCGGTTTCCGTGATCTCTGCGTTCGCATTTGCTAGTGTTTCTGAAGGGAAACAATCTTTGAGCTTTTAATTAGAGCTCACGAGGCATTCCTTATTACAACTGCATCAGTTTGAGTCCAAAATAATTGTGCGAAGAGACATTGTTCTTATTTGATAGTGTTACAAGCTCTGTATAAGCCCAACTGTTTGCAGACAGCTAATTTATGGACATATTTACTACCTTCACTGTTGAAAGTAAACTAGGTTTTACTTTTTTTTTTTAAAGAACAGAGGAATCACTCAAACGGTGAGAATCGGTCGATCAATTCAAAGACAATTGAGAATCAGTCAACCATTTAAGTCGATAGAATACTTTTTCTATTTAGATTACGATTTTTTTATATTAGTTTAACTCCTTGATTGTCTAGAATTTTATGTCTATAAAAATACTTGTAATTTAGTATTATGAATAAGCATAAAAAAGAGAGAGAATCGCTAAGAGAGCGTAGAGAAAAATACTTAATAAAAGTATACCCTCCTTTCAATTTTCTTCTTGTTCTTGAGTTTTTAACCCTGCATTGATTTGTTGATCTTATATCACACATGTTTTACTTTCAACAAGTGATATGAGAGCTTAGATTTGATTATTTGACATGACCAATCCAAACTTTCTACTTCAATGTCCTAGGTTGACAAATAATAACTGTGAAATTTGGTGTATTCGAGTAAAAACCCAATAGGTTCCCAAGATGTATAAGAAACAGTTGAAAAAGACTTTTAAGAGCCTATAGATATAGCAACATTACCTTTAGCCTAAAAGAAGACCGTGTAAAAGGCACGAAGGAAGGATCAACGAGCACTCGCAATTATCCACTAATATCTGGATGATGCCACTTTTGAAATAGTGGTTAACGCAACCACCGCCAAACATGCATGTGAAGTTTACAAGAATCAAATTAAGGAGCTAACAATGTGAGAAATGCACATTTACAAAAGTTATGTGGTAACTTTGCAAAGTTACATATGTTTAAATCGGAGAGTATTTTGGAATACTTTGCAAGAGTATTAGCCATATACAATCAATTGAAAAGATATGAGGAGAAGGTGGAAGAGACACATGTGATAGAGAAGATCCTACGCTCGCTACAAAAGAAGTTCCATTATGTCATAGGCCCACAAGAAAAGAATCATTGCGATTTAAGAGGATGTGGGTGTATAAGTGTTTTTTTCAAAGCAAGATGATTCTTGGTATTCCTAAGAAGATAGAGGATCTGGACAAAGTAGAGGAAGAGGAGTAAAAAACATTTGGAAGAGGAGGTCAAAACAACCTTAACAGATTAACCGATCAATCGTATGAAGCAAATTGGTTGACCGGTTACATTGAGAGTGGCAATTCAAGATCTAGGTTTGACAAATTAAAAGTTAAATAGTATAAATGTCATATTCCTATATCTACCCATATGTACTCTATATTTTGTTAATTATTTAATTTGATCAAAAATCCATCGTAAAAAAGGTGCTCACACTCCATAGCGGCAACAAGTATACCAGAAAACCCTAGATTTGGGTTCTTTAGTGTGTTTATATAGAGGAAGGAGAGTTCATCGGCCGTCCTTATGGACTATAAGAGTAGCTTTTATTCGGCCTATGGCCCATGTTAAATTTTATTCAAGAAATACGTGTATATATATGAAGGAGTAGGATTTACAGAAGAAATTGAAAAGCTATAAGCTGGTCTATAGACTCAAGAATGATGGCCGACCGTTCATAGCTCTTCCCTTGAGGCACCTGGAAAAAAACATATGACACGAGAACTTTGCTAGATCTTGCTAACTAAGCAGCACCAATTGCAGATATGAAAAAGACATGCTGGCTTTCACAGGTTGCCATCACATTCTTACAGAAACTGAGAATAAGGAGTTAACGGAATAAATGGAGTAGCACACCGGAGAACAAAATCATCAAAGGCACATAGCAGTGATTTGAAGGGTTTTGCCCCATGACTACAACAGGGATTAGTTGCAGTGTTTCTTGAGGCGATGGGATTTACTTCTGCAGGGAAAAATTATGGTCGTGACGGAATTAAATCACTCGTAGCTAAGTACCCAAATATATACACTCATTTCTCTCTGGAAAAGGAAGAAGAATTGAAGCCAAATAAGGACTGCCAAAACCAGCTAGCTGCCATGGACTAGTCGAGAGTGGTGTTTTTGTTCATAGCTATGATGGTAATATGGCCAAAAGGCAGTTACAGGTGACAGAAAATATGAAGGAATTTTGTTGATTTGCCAGATGAGATTTGCAATGTCGAAAATTCTAGCTTCAATGAAAATGGATGGGAGCATAACAAATTCTTCTAGGTTTTTTTTTGGTTTTTTTTTTTATGCAGAGCCTCTGTTGTACCCAAAGCAATAAATTCATGATTCGATTATTTTTGGTCTAGTCCGATTTTTACCTATAAAAATAATCAAATTAAAATTTTATAAAATATAAAAAATAAAATTGAAACCGAACCGAAACGAAACCGATCCCAACCTACCGGTTTTGGTTTGGTTCGGTTTCGGTTATTTTATATTAAAAACCAAAAACTATACTGTTTTTTGAGGTTTTTTTGGACTTTTTGACGGGTTTGATTTAGGTTCGGTTCGGTTTTTTATTTTTTTCTATTTGGTTCAGTTTATTTTTAACTAAATCGGTTCGGTTCGATTGAGATTTTTTGGTTTCTTGATTTCAGACTTATGAAACCGAACCGAACCCAAATCAAACCAAATATTTTTTTAAATATTCTAATCAGTTTAATTAATTTTTTTAATAACTTGATTTTTTTAATTATTTGTTTTTTAATTTTCTTGATTTAATTAATTTTTCATTTTTTTTTACCACTACTTTCTTTTTAATTTACTAGTTACTATTTATAGGGTAAAAATGAGTGTACTGAGATTAGTTAAATCTGATTAAAAATTCTAAAATCCAATTAATTTTATCATTTCTAATTATTCGATGGTTTAACAAGTGTAAAATAAATCACTCCATGTCAGAACATAAGTCATGTCTAGAAATGATTTATTGGCCTATATTGGTATTTGAGATGGGGTTAATTTGTCGAAGAAAGAGATGGAGTTTGTCATTAATCGAATGTTGGAGTTTGAGAAAAGTCAAAGTCAATCGGACCTTAAATGAGCAATTAATCGGACCTTAAAAAATTTACAAGTCCGAATGGTATATCTCATGCTCCCCCATATTTATAGCAATCAGTCCCCCCACCCTCTCAGCACAAGCAGCTAGAATTCTTTCCCAGTCTTTTCAACAGTTTTTTCGATAGTTTTTGGCGTTTCTTATAAATTCTTTCACAGTCTTCTCAAGCTTTATACATACAGCACAGGAAAACCATGGAGAATAGTGCTCGAGTTATCAAGGGTTTTATTCTTTCAATTCCAGAATCTGTGTCCCGACTCTGGCATAGAGCACGACAACTGGAATCACAGCAGCTACCACCTCCCACCATGAACCAAGAAGATGAGGCTGAGCAGGAAATGGAATGGCAAAAGGTGCTTATAAGCACCTGCTTCACATCAGGACTTCAAATAGCCCTTCATTTTCACCAAATTACTGATTCCAAACTCGATTCCTTGCATTTAGTCTGTATCCTTGTTGCAATTATCTTTTCTTGCCTCTTTGTTTCACATTTTATCAACCCCACCAAGTTTCCGAGGACATCCAAAGTGTTGGGTAAAGCTGCAGTTTTCCTGGCAGCCACCGTGTTTTTCATCACCATTTCAATCCCATTCCCCCTGCTGTCAAGTGGGCTACTTGGATAATCTATGCCATTTCGTTGCTTGTTATTGCAATCTGCAATTTCTGCTACTAGACACGAGCTTTACTTGGCATGCATTTTTTCTGTCAGTGTTTGTATATGTTCTTCGTAATAAGGCTTGCATTTTAAAAACGAACATGCTGTTTCGTTGCTGCGTGTGTCTGTATTTTACTTAAACATCATATATCAAAAAAGTTGAACACCATATTTCTGGTTTTTCCCCTCCTATGTATATCCTCCAAGCATTTTCCAATAGAAAAGCAACTCAAAAGTTCATGATCTTTATCTTCAATTTCAAGCATAACAGGAGCGCAATGTTGCATTGACTGTTAATTTAACTAGCAAGATATTTTCATCCTAATTACATCATCTTGAAAACTAGTTGTTTTATTATCACTTGGTGCTTGAATTAACCTGGCCAGATCTAGTGGATCGGTCGTTAAATAACTCTTGCAAACTTCAAATTCTTGGGTCATCCTTTTTTATCCCCTACCCATTATCTGTTTCATGAAATTTGGTCTACAAAGTGGAGAAAGAAAAACTCCCGCACTTCCTTTATGATGATTATTAACATGATCATGATACTGCAACAACAGCAAAAACTAAAATCCTCTTTTGTCTTTCTGTGCGGTGTTTGGTATCAACTGTGCTAAGATTTGATTTGCATTTCCTAAGCTCAATTACAGTATCAATTTGTTTAACCAGAATGTCTTTTAAGGTATTCGCACATGTCCTATGAGTTACAACATGTGAAAGTGATTGTTCTGTTGTAACTATAGCTTTCATCGCCCGAAATTGAATGTTCACATTTTATGAGATTATCATTTTTCTCAATTTGTTTTTGTCATCCATATTTGCAGCAGCAAGGAAGGGAAGCCTGGTTCTTCTCTGGTCTCCTCAAATGTGAGATTTGACTCACCTGGGAAGCAAATGTCTAAATATTTGGTTGGTCCGTTTACAGTGAGCAAACCTACCAGTCCAAAGGACTTAAAGTTAATCCAATATGTCTTTGATTCTTCACTGATTGTGAGGTCAGAATCTTTTTCCCCAAGTTATTGCTTGCTTAGCTGAATGCATTTAAGTTCACGAGTTGACCTATTCTATACCTGTTTCTGCTAGTGAGACTATTGTTCATTGCAAGAACTATCATTTATCTCGGAGGGAACTATACTCACTGAGACCACAGACCTGGCTTGATGATAACGTCCTTTCTACGATATCTGATGCCATGACTCTAGTTAAGAGGAAGATGGAAGATTCTGTAAATTGGTATCTGCCAATTGTTTTTGCGGTAGGTTCCTAGATCATATTTGTACAAGTGACATCTTATTCTGTTCAATTTTACAAGTCCACTACATGAAAAAACACAATTTCCTTATACTCACGTGTTGTACAGGCGAATGCAGAAGATCCATCTAAGTGTATTTCTTTCGCGAAAAAGCACAGGATCAAGGAAAACTACATTTCAGATCTTTTATGCTGTGAAGAGGTAAGTTTGGTTTTCTTTAGTCCAATTAATGCATCCCATGCTTAGTTATGCTTAATTATTTGCAGGCGTTTGTTCCTGTCTTTGACAAGGAAAGAAGTCATTTCTTTCTATTTGTTCTACAATTGAAAAAGCAAGTTGTAGAGATATGGGATTCAATTGCTGCATCAAGTCAGAGTGATTGGGCTGACAGGCGACTGCATGAGTTGGTAAATGGCTGCATACCTTGCAACCCTAGTTAACCATTGTACTAATGGGCTTTATGAACTTTTTCATGCCAAAACATTTTTACAAACCAGTTGGTTAGCCTGGACCCCCTTTCCAAGGATGATATAGATCAGATCTACCAACAAGTTTGGTCCTTCACAGATTTCAGAGTGGAAAGACCATCGAATGTCCCACAGCAACCAAATGTGTGTGTGTGTGTGTGTGTATTTATGATCCACAATATATTGAGTATTTAGGTTACATATTGTTGAGTACCTTTAAAATACTGTAAGCCACATCAGTTGACATGATTTCTTTCTGTGCAGAGACGACTGTGGTGTATATGTTATCAAGTTTATGCTAGCACCAGAAGAAGTGCCAAATCCTGATTTTGTGGTAAGATTTTAACATTAATGTGCGCTTACTGAAGATAAAGGTATAGCGGTCTTTCTAATTATCTAGCCAACATGCAGTTCGACAGCGATACCGAGAAGTTGGAAGTGGTACTAAAATTGCTAGGGAGTGATGTCAACTCATGCAGGAATGATTTGGCTTCAAAGGCTGAGGCATATTATGAGCAGAGGTTTGGAAATCATTGAGAATTTTTGGCAAGAAACGAGAATATGAAAGACGTAAATCATCAATAGGAAAGAAAGTATTCAGACAACATATAGGAATTCAACTTCAAGGAAGCTTACCAGAGAATGTGGGCTGCATGAAAAGGAACTCAACGCTCATCAAATCAGATGTGAACGGCCATCATTGTAAACAAAATAGTATAATTGGTATAGGCATAAAATGGGAATATGGGAAACAGTCATCTGATTGCCTTGCCCCTCCTGCACATTCCTGTGGAGATTTCTGGCTGAACTAAAAACTATGAGTTGTTTCATCATTTCATCTATACCATGTAAATATTATATAAATGGAAACTGCTATGGACCTGTCTATGTAATCTGAAAATCTCAAGGATGATCATGGTGTTATATATAATAACGTGGTAGCTGCTGTGATTCTAGTTGTCCAGCTCTATGCCAGAGTCGGGACAGATTCTGGAATTGAAAGAATAAAACCCTTGATAACTCGAGCACCATTCTCCATGGTTTTCCTGTGCTGTATGTTATAAAGCTTGAGAAGACTAGGAAATAATTTATAAGAAACGAAAAAACTGTCGGAATAGTATGCTTGTGATACCTTTCTGATATTGCCATCTTATTTATACCAGCAGAAAAGAAAGAGACGGAGTTCGTTGATAATCGGATTCGGACCTGAAAGTCAATCGAACTTGTAATTTTTTTTAAACTAAAAGTGATTAATTAGCTATTTTATATTAGAGTAGAAGTTGATGAATAAACCTTAATAACTGGTAGTTAAATCTTAAGGTCTAAATTGATTCAATTAGGGATATAATTGAAAAGAAAAAAGTAATTAAAGACAAATTTGATTAAAATTGAAAAAATTTAAAATACAAGAATGGAAAATGTGGCAGGTGGAAAAGGCAAAAAAAGAAAAAGAAAAAGAGATGGAGTTTGTTGATAATCATGTTTGAACCTCAAGATGAGAAAAGTCAACCGGACTCGTATGTTTTTTTAATCTAAAAGTGATATTAGAGTAGAAGTTGATGAATAAACCTTAATAATCAAGCCGCTAATGTTTTTGATTACTCGCTCGGATATTACCTGATTTACAATTTCATCCCATAGAAATTAATTATTGTTGATTTAGAATTCCATTTTAATAAACAGAATTTTCTTAATCAAGTCCTTTCATCTAAAATTATCACAATTGTTTCGACGAAAAGTGTCAAGTTCTCTTTAAAAATGTATATCATGTGTTTATTTCTTGATTTACGATTTCATCCCATGGCATTAGATATGGATAGAAGGATTCAATTGAGAAATGGCCAAACTTTATAAGGATCTAATTGAGAAACATTTTAGTTTAGGGATCAAATTGAGAGAGATGGTGGATAGATTGGTAACTAATTTAGTATCTAATACTTAATACAGCTGATGGCATGCTTACGAGCTTGAAAGAAACCATAAGTTAGCAGAATATTGAAAATGGTGTTTCTAAACTCCTTGAGCAATCACCTCATTTCTGGCACTGAAGCATTACTGCTCCACCTGAGTATTTTCTGTCGTCGTCTTGCTTGTGAGTTTTTATTCAATAACTCCTTCACTTACTATTCTTCTCCCTTAAATTTGAATTCTGTTTATTTACTAGAAATTAATTTTTTTTAAAAAATAAATTTTAAAAAAGTAAATAATTTTCTGATATTTGATAATATAATAAAAAATAAATTGAAAAACATTTTCTAATATTTAGTTATATTATGAAAAATAAGCTGGAAAATAACTTATTAATGTTTTATTTTTTTCATGTTTATTAAAATAATAAGGAACAAATCTTATAAATTAAAAAGTTGAATGAGAATAAAATTAAAAAAATATATAATTTGATAAATTATCTCAAATAAAATAAATAATAATCAAAATAATAGAGATCAAGCCTAACAAATAAAAATATTGAAAGATGAAGAAATTATAATAATAATAATTACCACTTCATAAATTATTTCAAATAAAATAAGTAACAATAAAAAGAATAAGGANNANATTTGATATATAAAAAATTTCAATTTAAAAATGATAAGGGAAAAGCAAATAACAATTATAAAAATATAAATCAAAATTAATATAAAAATCAAATTCTAAGGGATGAAATTGAGAAAAAATATTCAAAACAAAATATATATATAGCAATTAAAAGTTTGATGATCAAATTTGATATAACCAGTGAATAATATTATATTTTTTAATTTTTTATAATTTCTAGAAAGTATTTTCCGTCTAAAATAAAAGAGAAACACTTTTTTAAAAACTAAGATAAATTTTTCTTTGATTAAAAAATATTTTTTTATTAATTAATTTTTTTATTAATAAATAAACATAAAAAATTTAGAAAATAACTTTCCGTTCACTCTCCCCTCCCCTGTACTTTCCGCTCCGCTCTATAAATTCAGGTGCCGGCCGGTAGGAGCACTAGCGTAAAAAAAAAAAGGCAATAGACCCCAGAGCCATTCTAGATCATACCAAGCTATAGAATTTACAGCCATACAAGGCCAAATTGACTTTTCTCAAACTTTTTTTTTTTTTGAGGTTTTGGAAATATGATTGTATTTGTGTTTTTAAAAATTTTAATTTTTTTTTGTTAAAAATTAATTTTGTTTTGTGTGTTTTAAATTGTTTTGATGTATTTATTTTAAAAATAAAAAAATATTATTTTAATACATATAAATATAAAAAATACTTTAAAAAACAATAATAACCGCACTAAAAAAAATATTTTCATCTCCCCAAAATCACACTCCAAAAAATCACACTCCAAAATACTCAAAACTCAATTCTTCGTTTCCAAATATCTTCCCTCACTTGCATAACTTCAAATCTTTTAAAGTTTCACTCTTTTCGCTCGGATTTTATCTTTCCAAAAAAGCAACGACTCAATTTCCTCTCTTTAGCCTTTTTTTTTTGTTTTTGAATAACTAAAAACAACTCAATAATTACACTTGAAAAACCTAACCTTTTACCTGTTTCGACAGAAATAACCCAGAAAGCAAAACCTCACTTTCTTCAATCCTGCAATACATATAGCTGCCTGCACACACCAAGAAATCAAGATATATCAGCTTTCAGCAGCCAATAAACAAATATCTCAACATCCATGGTCTAACTAGTACATCACTCACCTCCTTTCTATGAGTAGCAAGGACAATCCAGTAATATGACATCCAAAAATTTGCAGTATAGAAAGCCTCCGTGATTCACTTCCACACTCCAATATCAACAATAACACACCAAACCCACCTCCAAATTTGTCTTCTTTATACGTATAAGCACACAGATAAAGCTAAATATAAGTAAAGACTGCCTTTTTTGCGCGAGTATAAAGCTCAAGATTTTTTTTTCTGGGTTTTGGTATAAAAAAGGCACTGATTTCAATGAAGGGTAACTATCGTAACGTTTATTTTTATATTTTAAAAGTATTGTTTAAAAAACATTTAAATTTTTATTTATTTTTAAATTTTAAATTAATTTTTTTTATTTTTATACCATATTATTTTAATATATTAATTTAAAAAATAATATTATTTTAATGCATTTTAAAATAAAAAATATTTTTAAAAATATTGGACAGATATTTGATTCCTATTTAAAATTAGCTTTGAAAAAAAAAAATATAAAGTGATCCAAATTAAAAAATCCAAACAGTTATTATTATATTATTATAAAAAACATTAAATGTTGCCAAAATATTTTCACGTGCATTGTTTACTCTTTGGATGGTTCAAAATTTTGATTTTGATTTTTTAATTCTTATCTTTAAACTTTTTAATTGCTTATTAAACTAAATTCAAGGTAATTAAATCAAATTTATTAGTTAACAAAATTGAAATATAGATGATATCATAACTTAATTTTTGAATACATAATAAAAAATAAATGGATAAAAATATATTTAAGAATGGAGTTAAAATAATATAAATACAAGGATAAAATTATTAAATTTGAAATTAAATTGTTCAGAAATTATAAAATTAATAAGTCTGAAAATTTAATTTAGTTTAATTAATAAAATCAAGAGAATTAATAAGTTTACTTACTTAATTAAATTTTGATTTAATTAATAAAATAAATTCAGGGATTTAATTGAAATTAATACAAGGGGCAAAATTACAATTTATGATGAAGAGACCCAATTGATACATTTCAAAACATCAGGGACCAATCTATAATTTGTCGTTTTCCATGCCAAATGACGCCGTTTTGGATCCTTCTGTTCATCATCTGCTTGTTGAAGACCGGTTCAACAGGGGAAAACCCAGCAGATCACGGCCACTATACCCACGATGCGGCCATGATCTCTCGCCTCCAAGATGCCCACCATTTCTGGAGGCAGGGACACCAGACCTTCTCTGGCTTTTATAAAGCCAGAGAAAGGCCTCAAAATAGTGACAGAGCAAAAGGCACAAATTCACAGACGAGCGGGAGAAGCAGGAGGGGGAAAAAGAAAACAGAGCACGAACGAAAAAAGAAAAGGAGCAGGAGAGAACAGAGGAACGAACAAAAACAAACGTGGGAAGAACTGGAAGGAGACGCAGGAGACAAACACAGGGACAATAGAACAAAAAAGACGAGAGAAGAAGAAACAGAGGGCATGAAAGTAAAGGTAGGAGGAATTCCAGTTTCCTTGCAACGAGCGCCTTCACTGATCTTCGCCCAAAACGCTAACACTCCAGCAGAGCAATCTGCGGCACGGTAAGCTTTCTCTTCCTTTTCATTCCTTTTGAATCTTTGGTGCATTTAGCACTGTGCGAAGGTAATTAATTACCTTCGCACTGTGCTTATGCACGCGTGAACAAGTTCACGCGTGCTTTGCCCAGCCGGGTCACTGGCTTGGGCTAGTGACCGGGCCGGACAATCCAAATACACTTGAGATTCTCAGCCAGTTCTGCTGCTATAAGTAAGCTTTTTTTTAGTCAAGAGAAAAACACAAGGATGAAATTGAAAAGAATTAAACTATCAGAATAGAGGTAAAATATCAGTGAATAAGGGGCAGAAGATAAGTTGGTTTTAAGACACTGCCAAAAAAATCTGGGTAGAGCTATTTCTGATCAGCCTTTACCTACTCCTCATCGTTCCACTTTCCAGCCACTGTGTGAGAAGATCTGAGGAGTGAGAAGGCTTGTGGCCAAAAACATTGTCCAAATACAAATGGACGTGGAACATTTGTCTTCCGTCGATGATGATTTGCCTCCTGCAAAGTTAAGACTACGTGCGAAGATGAAAAAAGCGTTATTGTTGCTTAAAGATTCTTTAGGAAGTGGTTGTTTTTTGGCACAATTTTGGGCTGAAGATAAGCGTGGATTCGCCCAGGAAAATCTCCCTTACCCTCACCTGTGCGTCCAAAATTCTACGCTACTTGAATATCGTCAACTGGAGGGTCGGAAATGGCTTTCAGGCCACGACATTTTGGATCGGGTATGGACTTATGCGCGTCAATTTCCAGAATGGACTTCAAATGTAAGTTATTACAGGCCGAGTGAATTCTCACACCTATCAGATGCCATCTCTTGTGGAGTAAGGGGTATTATTACCTTTCCGATCTTTGAATCTGATCAACCCAAGTATTGCTGTGCTGTGCTGGAGCTTGTGACCATGGAGGAGAAACAGGATTTTGATTTAGAGACGGAAAAAGTTGTCCAGGCTCTCCAGGTTTGTTTTCAGTATATATATTTTTTCAATCAGATTTTGTTGAAAATAGCACTCAATTTATTGTTGTAAACTCTACCACAAAGCAATTCACTCAAATTATCTGAAATATCCTTATTGAAACAAAACAACCCACTTCACTTTTTATACTGTAAATAGTTAAAGAAAACAGTTAGACTCTTATTCCAACTAGTAGGGATTATTAACTTAATGAAGTTTGACAATTTCAACAATAACTCTAACAACCTAACAGCCGCAAGAATAGGAATTAGGAGAATAAGAAAGAGATGAAAGAAAGTAGCTTTCCTTAGCATATCGAGTTTGAAGTCAAAGTTTTTGTCTTTTCTACTTTTGATATCTCATAAAATGTGAATTTTCCCCCTTAGCTTCATTTTCTGTGATCTCTGCGTTCCCATTTGGTCTTCTTTGATGGTGTTGTGAACTCTGTATAAGCCCAACTGTTTGCAGGCTGCGAATTTACGGACCAAATTACTAGTATCTCGTCCTCAGGTATGTATCAGTACATTATAGTTTTTTCTATGCAAAATTAGGTTGTCTTTTGCTTTGTCTTATAGAATTTTTTTCCCAGTGTTTTAATGAGGTTCAAAGAGCTGCCTTAACTGAAATCGCTGATGTTAGCAGAGCTGTATGCCAAACACACAGATTGCCACTTGCTCTGACATGGATTCCCTGGGGAGATAATGATATTTTAAAATTAGGTCATGCAAGTTTTTGGTGGCCAGGTGAACTTGCAATAGAGCGTACAGCTTGTTATGCAGATGAGGAGATGCAAGGCTTTGTGCATGCTTGTGAGCAGCTATTTCTGTACCCAGGGCAAGGTGCTGCTGGACAAGCCTGTCAAACATGTCTTACTTCCTTTGAGCCTGATGTGAAGGAAAAGCATGTAAGGGACTATCCTCTTGCTCATCACGCACGGAAGTATAATTTGAATGCTGCGGTTGCAATCCTGCTAAGGAGCACTGGTGATGATTATATCTATATATTAGAGTTCTTTCTCCCTATCCTCGTGACAGAGAGTTCAGAGCAGCAAGAATTGGTTGAGAAACTGAAGCTTACAATAAAGCAAACTTGTAAGAGCTTGAGAATGTTTTCAGAAAAACCATTCATCAGGAAACGAGGCTCGAAAGTTAGTAAAAACAATGATAAAATTGAACCTGCTCCAGATCCTGATGGTAACATGTTCATCGAATGTGCTGATAATAAACGATGAAAGGTATCTGAAGTGTGGAAACATTTCGATAAGGTTAAAGACAAAGAAAATGGTGCAATATGGGCCATATGTAAAGGATGTCAAAAGAAGTATCCAGGGGAAAACACAAAGGGAACTTCAAATCTACTCAAACACTTAAAAAGTTGTTCAAAAAGGGGACAGAGAGATGCAAAACAACATACATTGCCCTCTGATTTGGGAGGGAATTTCGTGTTTGATCAAGAAAGGAGTCGCCTTAACTTTGTTAGAATGATTATGAAGCTCGGATTTCCATTGGATATGGTTCAAAATGAGTTCTTCAAAACTTTTGTCTGCGATCTGCAGCCAAAGTTTCAACTCTGTTCACAAGACACTGTTCAGGCTGATGCTCTTTCTATTTACAGACAAGAGAAAGAGAAACTAATGAAATATATTGATAATCTCTCATCTCTTTTCAGTATAACAATAGATTTGCAGTCATACGGTGATAACAAGATGTCCTGCTGCTTGACCATGCATTTTATTGATGATGGATGGAGGATGAATAAGAAGATTTTGGCTTTCAGGAGTATGGAACATGATTATATGAATGAAGCTGTGAAAGATGTGCTTGTGGAGTGGAATATCATTAAGAAAGTGCACTTCATGTTTGCAGAAATTGCTCCACCAAACAGTCAAATGACTAGAGAATTCAGAAGCAAGCTTGTCAGTCAATTCCCACATATGAATGGGGACTTACTATGTTTTTCTTGCTACGCACAAACTCTTGAACTTCTTGCTCGAGATGGGTTTTACGAGATAAAAGATGTGCTTAACAAGATCAGGGGCTGTATTGAATATGTGAATGCAACACCAATTAACCAAGATAAGTTTCGGGAAGCAAGTAATAATGTGAAATTGCAAGATATGAAAGCAGCCTCTCATGATGATCCTACCAGATGGGATACCACATTTGTCATGCTCATGAGTGCATTGGAATTAAAAGAAGCTTTTACTCAACTCGAGCAAGTTGATTTTGATTTTAAGGTGAATCCATCTGCAGAGGAGTGGAAGATGGCGATGATTGTATGTGGGTGTTTAAAAGTGATCCACAAATCTGTAGGCAGTTCTTCATCAAGCATAGATGCATGCTTCCTCCATGTTTGCTATATATATAAGAACTTGCTTTCGTGGGAAAAGAGTGAGCATGCATATGTTTGTTCGATGGCTAAGAGAATGAAGGTGAATCTTGATAGGCATTGGAGTGAATGGAGTTTTGCATTTGGAATCCTATTAGTACTCGACCGCGCTGTAAACTTAAATTTGTGCAGTATGGGTTTTTGCTGATGTATGGCAGTGATGCTAGCAAATACTTGCTGGAATTTCAGTAGCAAACTTACATGTATGTACAACAGTTATCGCGAATGCCACTGGTTATATAGCATCACCTGCCAGCGACATCAGTTGTTTGCCATCATATGATCTGGATTCCGATGGTAAGTTCTTGGGATTCTGTGAGTGGCTTAAGGTTGATCCGCCAAAATCTGATCTTGATCGGTATTTAGGAGAGCCTGTGGAAAACCGGGATAAGGTTTCAGATGTATTAGCTTGGTGGCGAGTCAATGCTCCAAGATTTCCAGCACTTGGTAAAATGGCTCGTGATTTCGTAGCAATTCCGATATCAGCTATTCTATCAAAGTCTACTATCAGCGGTGAAGCTACAAAGGTGAATCCAGCATTCAATGGTTTGGGGCTAGAGACCATAGAGGCTTTTATATGTAGACAGGACTGGTTGGAAAGCCCTGAAAACAAGTAAGTTGGTTGTTTAGTTTATTACTTGGATCCCGTTACGACGTGAATTAACCTTTTATTTTCATAAAAATTATTAAAAAAATTTAAAATTCAAGAGTGTCCAGTCTGGTTACAATGCCGTACCCAAGAGTGTTGAGTCTGACTATAACACTAGACCAAACAATAATATTTAACTTGTCTTCTCAAATTCTTATATTTTTTAATCTTTTTAAAAAATGATGTTTTTTCTTCAATAGTAATGATAGTATTTTTTAAATTTAATAATAATAATAATAATAATAATAATGTTTTTTAATTTATTAATTATTTTATTAATAATAATAATTATAATAAAAATAATAATATTTTTAATTACAATATTATTAATTATAAGAAAAATAATAATATTTATAACACAAATAATTATATTTAGAAATACAATGGATTCAAGATGATTTGGTCCCGACGCATAACCTAAGAGACCCGGGTCCGGACGCAGGACCCAAGACTAAGGCGTCCTGAGCTGGTCTTCAAACCCACTCACCTGGATTTGCAGCTAGCCATGCGCGCGGGTCTGGCCCTAGCGCCATGTGTCTGCAAATTGTGTCATCTTGTTATTCAGATGAGGAGATGCAAGGCTTTGTGAATGCTTGTGAGCAACTATTTCTGAACACAGGGCAAGGTGCTGCTGGACAAGCCTGTGAAACATGTCTTCCTTCCTTTGAGCCTGATGTGAAGGAAAAGCATGTAAGCGAGTATCCTCTTGCTCATCACGCACGAAAGTATAATTAGAATGCTGCGGTTGCAATCCTGCTAAGGAGCACTGATGCTGATTATATCAATACATTAGAGTTCTTTCTCCCTATCCTCATGAAAGAGAGTTCAGAGCAGCAAGACTTGGTTAGGAACCTGAAGCTTACTCCACGGAAAACTTGTAAGAGCTTGAGAATGTTTTCAAAAGAAGAATTACTCGGGGAACGAGGTTCTAAAGTTAGTAAAAACAATGATAAAATTGAACCTGCTCCAGATCCTGATGGTAATATGTTCATCATATGTGCTGATAATAAACAGCGAAAGGTATCTGAAGTGTGGAAATGGTTCGATAAGGTTATAGAAGAAAATTGTGCAGTATGGGCCATATGTAAAGGATGCAAAAACAAGTATACAGGGGATAGCAAGAAGGGAACTTCAAATCTACACAAACACTTAAAACGTTATTCAAAAAATAGACGGAGAGATGCAAAAACAAATATGTTTGTCCAATGGCGAAGATATTGAAGTTATCTAGCATCACCTTCTAAGGACACCACTTGTCTGACATCACATGATCCAGATTCTGATGATAAGTTCCTGGGATTCCGTGAGTGGCATAAACAGAAAGATGATGGCGATGTGGTTGCTTCACAAAAACTTGATCTTAATCGGTATTTAGGAGAGCCTTTGGAAAACCGGGATAAGGTTTCTGATGTATTAGCTTGGTGGCGAGTCAATACTCCAAGATTTCCAGCACTTGGTGAATCCAAAATGGCTCGTGATTTCTGAGCAATTCCAATATCAGCTATTCTATCAAAGTCTACTATCAGCGGTGCAGTTGCATTCAATGGTTTCAGGCCAGAGATCATATAGAGGCTTTAATATGCGGACAGGACTGGTTGGAAAGCCCCGAAAACAATTGAGTTCTTCACTTTCTAGAGACAGGTGAATCCAAAATGATTCTTCCCCCTAAATTTCTGAACATTGTTTTCCTGTTTTTTTTTCCTGCCATTATTGGTTAATGAAATTTGGCTGCAAAGTCACACACTTCCCTTGTAATGATTATTAACAGGGTCATGACGCTAAAACAATAGCGAAAGCTAAATTTGATTTGCATTTCCTAAGCTTGATGGTGCAACGTAGATAAATTATAGTATCAATTTGTTTAACCAGATTGTTTTTTTAAGGTATTAGCATATGTCTTACGCGTTGACAACATGTGAACGTGATTGTTCTGTTGTAGCTATAGTTTTCGTCACCCGAAATTGAACATGTAACCAATTTCGATAAAATGTTGACATTTTATGGGATAATCATTTTTCTCAATTTGTTCTTGTCGTCCATATTTGCAGGAGCAAGGAAGGGATTTCTGGTTCTTCTCTGGTCTCCTTAAATGTGAGATCTGACTCACTTGTGAAGCAAATGTCTAAATATCTAGTTGGTCCGTTTACAGTGAGCAAACCCACCAGTCCAGAGGACTTGAAGTTAATCCAATACGTCTTCGATTCCTCACTGAATGGTAGGTCAGAATTTTTTCTAAGAGTTCTTGTTTGCATAGCTGAACGATTTTAAGTTCACCTGTTCTATACTTGTTTCTGCTAGTGAGATTGTTGTTCAATGCAATAATTATTATTTAACTCGGCGGGAATTATGCCCCATGAGACCATAGACCTGGCTTGATGATAACGTCGTCCTTTCTACATTCTTAGCTCATAGATACTACATAAAAAGTTTGAATGGCCCATATTATATTGTATTGATCAATGGTTATACATAACACCGTGATTACACTGAATTTCAACACCTTACAACATGCAAATGGAAGCCTTGTTACGAAGAACAAATACAAACACTAACAGAAAAAACATATGCCATGTAAAGCTCATGTCTAGTAGCAGAGATTGCAGATTGCAATAACAAGCAACGAAATGGCATAGATTATCCAAGCAGTCCACTTGACACGAGGGGGGAATGGGATTGAAATGGTGATGAAAAACACGGTGGCTGCCAGGAAAACAGCAACTTTACCCAATACTTTGGATGTCATCGGAAACTTGGCGGGGTTGATATAATGTGAAACAAAGAGGCAAGAAAAGATAATTGCAACAAGGATACAGACTAAATGCAAGGAATCGAGTTTGGAATCAGTAATTTGGTGAAAATGAAGGGCTATTTGAAGTCCTGATGTGAAGCAAGTGCTTATAAGCACCTTTTGCCATTCCTTTTCCCGCTCATCATGGGGATTGTCGACCAGATCTTCTCCGAGACGTGTTAGCTGCTGTGATGCTAGTTGTCGTGCTCTATGCCAGCGTCGGGACACAGGTTCTGGAATTGAAAGAATAAAACCTTTGATAACGGAGGCACCATTTCCCATGAGTTTCCTGTGCTGAATGCTATAAAGCTTGAGAAGATTAGGAAATAATTTATAAGAAACGAAAAACACTATCGGGATAGTTTATATAAGTTTTTTTTTTATATAATTGATAATAGTTTTTTTTTAATTTGAGATTTTTACTTTTCATTTTAAAAATATTTTTAAGGAAATATAATTTTTTTATTTTTCATATCAAAAATAAATTCTTTAAAAAATATATTTTAATTTATTTTTAAATAAAAAATACTTTAAAAAATAAATACTAGCAGCACTAAAGCTTCAAAGTCTACAAATTAACTCAAGAGCTCAGAGAGAAATACTTGCACAGAGGAAAAAATACAAAAAACCTTAAATTATTGTTGTAAAAAAGAAACAGATCGAGAATCACCTGAATATTCAGGTTTATATGCAAGAATACTTATGGTAAACAGTAAGTGCAGCTCTTTCCTCAGCTCTTCATTAATTTGGGTCTATTTTGTTTCACCGGAAAAATCGAGAACCAGAAAGGAAAGGTCTTCAATAACAGAATGCCAGTGCTAGTGCTCTATTTTATAGGTTTTCATTGACGTTAGTGTGTTTGGTTTAGTTTTTGTGATTGGTTTAGTTTTTGTGATTGAGATTGTGGTTCTATTTATACATGAAACTCAATTATAAAAACTAATTTTTTTTGTTTTCTATGGTTTTTAGTAGGTTTCACACTCAACCTCAACCTCCATCTCAAATACAAACACACACGTATTCACGTCTTGTCGGGCCCGCTATTTTAATGCATTTGAAATTCTCATTAGGAAAGCGGCCCGAGGACATGCACTTTTTTGAAGATTTAGTTACGATTAAATCCTCAGTACGATAACTTTCACATATTGTTCCAAATCCATTTGTAAGTGGTTAAACACTTGAAGGAGGTTGACTTGACTTCTAATTTTGATAATAATTAACGAGGAAGCTTCCTCTGGCACACTTTGCTCCATCAGTTTTCATCTCTCCATGTTTTACATGGGTGTTACATTTACAGGCTACAAGAACAAGAAGTTTCATCAGGGTAAAAAAAACATAATATCCTAATTGACAAAAGCCAACATATTTAAAACTGTTAGTTGCAACAAAAGGGTTTTCTGCAGATCCATACTATTTCCACAGTTTTTCGCGTTTGTAATAATTTTTTTTCAAGATCCATTATAGGGACAGAAACAGAAGTAATTCATTTTTGAGACACACGGTGTCAAATATGTAATTGACGAACTTTATATCGTAAATGGAAGCAAAAGTCCAGGAAAACAGAGAAGTAATTTTTGAGAAAAGTATGTATAGGGACCCTCATATCTATCACTTTTCTCAAAAAGTACAGTTAAAGTTTTCTTTTTGAGAAGTTTTCTCATATCTATCACTTTTCTCGATATTATTGTATGGTTCTATGATCCCGCGGACCAAAGTGGACTGGAGAATAAACTTTTCCTCTACCAATGGAGATAAATGGTAAATGAGCAATCATTGAACGCTTTGTTTTAGAATTCAATTCTATGGTTGTTGAGACGAAAGGGATATGGATAGCTAGTTGACTGGTAATAGGAAGGAAGACTGTAGGAAGGAAGACTGAAGCAAGGAAATGGTTTTTCTTCCATTATAATTGGAAGAAGGCAAAAGCCGAGGATATTCCCCTGGTGTTTTCGTTTTTCCCTTCTAGCACAAGTATCCAATAATTCAAAGCTATTCACCCTTGCCTGTTTGGGGTGGGTAAGTATAAGCCTTGGATACCAATGGTGGCTGGTTTAAGTGATCCAGTGTAAGTATAAGCCTTGGATACCAATGGTAAGGGAATCCCGAGCTCATCCTCTGCTAGTTAAGGTAATCCCGAGTGGTTGCAAATATCGAATTGTTTGGGCGATTTGAATGTAACAAAAGAATTGAACTTTAAAATAATGAGATGAGCTCGGAAGCATGCCTGCCTTCAGTTGTATTGAGTATTAGATACTAAATCAGTCACCAATCTATCCACCAGCTCTCAGTTTGGTCCCTAAACTAAAATGTTTCTCAGTTAGGTCCTTATAAAGTTTTTTGCGTTTCTTATAAATTATTTCCTAGTCTTCTCACGCTTAATAGCATACAACACAGGAAAACCATGGAGAATAGTGCTCGAGTTATCAAGAGATTTATTCTTTCAATTCCAGAATCTGTGTCCCGACAATGGCATGGAGCACGACAACTAGAGCTACCACCTCCCACCATGAACCAAGAAGAAGATCCGGTCGCCGTGCTCCATGATGAGCGGGAAATGGAATGGCAAAAGACGCTTGTAAGCAGCTGCTTCACATCAGGACTTTAAATAGCCCTTCATTTTCACCAAAATACTGATTCCAAACTCGATTCCTTGCATTTAGTCTGTATCCTTGTTGCAATTATCTTTTCTTGCCTCTTTGTTTCACATTTTATCAACCCCGCCAAGTTTCCGATGACATCCAAAGTGTTGGGCAAAGTTGCAGTTTTGCTGGCAGCCACCGTGTTTTTCATCAACATTTCAATCCCGCTCCCCCCCGTTGTCAATTGGGCTACTTGGATAATCTATGCCATTTCGTTGCTTGTTATTGCATCCTGCAATGTCTGCTACTAGACACGAGCTTTACATGGCATATATTTTTTTTCTCCCAGTGTTTGTATCTGTTCCTCGTCACAAGGCATCCATTTGCGTGTTGGAGTGTTGATATTCAGTGTAATAACGTTATGTTATGTATAACCATTGATCAATACAACATAATATGGGCCATTCAAACTTTTTATGTAGTATCTATGAGCTAAGAATGTAGAAAGGATGTTATCATCAAGCCAGGTCTATGGTCTCATGAGGCATAATTCCCGCCAAGTTAAATAATAATTATTGCATTGAACAACAATCTCACTAGCAGAAACAAGTATAGAACGGGTAAACTTAAAATCGTTCAGCTAAGCAAACACGAGTTTTTAGAAAAAATTCTGACCTCCCATTCAGTGAAGAATCGAAGACGTATTGGATTAACTTCAAATCCTCTGGACTGGTAGGTTTGCTCACTATAAACGGACCAGCCAGATATTTAGACATTTGCTTCACAAACGAGTCAGATCTCACATTTAAGGAGATCAGGGAAGAACCAGAAATCCCTTCCTTGCTCCTGCAAATATGGATGACAAGAACAAATTCAGAAAAATGATCATCCCATAAAATGTCAACATTTTATCGAAATTGGTTTCATGTTCAGTGCCCTCCATTCAATTTCGGGTGACGAAAACTATAGTTACAACAGAACAATCACGTTCACATGTTGTCGACGTGTAAGACATATGCTAATACCTTAAAAAAACAATCTGGTTAAACAAATTAACTATAATTTATCAACGTTGCACCATCAAAGCTTAGGAAATGCAAATCAAATTTAGCTTTTGCTATTGTTTTAGCGTCATGACCCTGTTAATAA
The DNA here is from genome assembly GCA_015852605.2 of Populus deltoides. Taxonomy (NCBI): domain Eukaryota; kingdom Viridiplantae; phylum Streptophyta; class Magnoliopsida; order Malpighiales; family Salicaceae; genus Populus; species Populus deltoides. Next base: position 17,537,122 of record CM027586.2, on the reverse strand, counting down.
TCATTACAAGGGAAGTGTGTGACTTTGCAGCCAAATTTCATAAACAAATAATGGTAGGCAAAAAAAAAAAAAAAACACAAAAACGATGTTCAGAAATTTAGGGGGAAGAATCATTTTGGATTCACCTGTCTGTAGACAGTGAAGAACTCAATTGTTTTCAGGGCTTTCCAACCAGTCCTGTCCACATATTAAAGCTGATATTGGAATCGCTACGAAATCACGAGCCATTTTACCAAGTGTAGGAAATCTCGGAGAACTGACTCGCCACCAAGCTAATACATCTGAAACCTTATCCAGGTTTTCCAAAGGCTCTCCTAAATACCGATTAAGATCAAGTTTTTGTGAATCAACCACATCGCCATCATCTTTCTGCTTGTGCCACTCACAGAATCCCCGGAACTTATCATCAGAATCTGGATCATGTGATGTCAGACAACTGGTGTCCTTAGAAGGTGATGCTAGATAACTTCATTCTCTTCACCATTGAACAAGCATATTTGTTTTTGCATCTCTTCGTCCATTTTTTGAATAACTTTTTAAGTGTTTGTGTAGGTTTGAGGTTCCCTTCTTGCTATCCCCTGTATACTTGTTTTTGCATCCTTTACCTGCGCCATTTTCTTCTATAACCTCATCGAACCATTTCCACACTTCAGATACCTTTCGTCTTTATTATTAGCACATACGGTGAACATATTACCATCAGCATTTGGAGCAGGTTCAATTTTAGCATTGTTTTTACTAACTTTAGAACCTCGTTCCCAGAGTAATTCTTCTTTTGAAAACATTCTCAAGCTCTTACAAGTTTTCCGTCGTGCAAGCTTCAGGTTCCTAACCAAGCCTTGCTGCTCTGAACTCTCTTTCATGAGGATAGGAAGAAAGAACTCTAATATATAGTTATAATCAGCATCACTGCCCCTAAGCCAGATTGCAACTGCAGCATTCCAATTATACTTTCGTGCGTGATGAGCAAGAGGATACTCGCTTACATGCTTTTCCTTCACATCAGGCTCAAAGGAAGGAAGACATGTTTCACAGGCTTGTCCAGCAGCACCTTGCCCTGTGTTCAGAAATAGTTGCTCACAAGCATTCACAAAGCCTTGCATCTCCTCATCTGAATAACAAGCTGTACGCTCTATTGAAAGCTCACATGTCCTCAAAAAACCTGAATTACATAATCTGACATGAGATTTTGAAATACCATCAACAGCTCCCCAGGTATAATCACAAGGAATCCATGTCAGAGCAAGCGGCAATCTGTGTGTTTGGCATACAGCTCTGGTAACATTAGCGATTTCAGTTAACTCAGCTCTTTGATCCCTTGAAAAACACTGGGAAAAAAAATTCTATTAGACAAAGCAGAAGACAACCTAATTTAGCATAGAAAAATCTGTAAGGTACTACTGATAAATACCTCAGGACGAAGTCGAGGTTGTAAATTGATCCCTAAATCCGCAGCCTGCAAACAGTTGGGCTTATACAGAGTTTATAACACCATCAAACAAGACCACTGCCTCTTTGCCCATACAATTTAATGGCACAAATATTTTGGACTCAAGCTAATGCATGCAGTTGTAGTAGTGAATGCCTCGTCAGCTCTAATTTAAAGCTTAAAGATTGTTTCACCTCAGAAACACTAGCAAATGCAAACACAGAGATCACAGAAAATGAAGCTGAGGCGAAAATTCACATTTTATGAGATTTCAAAAGTAGAAAAAACAATAACTTTGACTTCAAACTCGAAATGCTAAGGAAAGCTACTTTCTTTCATCTTTTTCTTATTCTCCTAAATCCAGATATGAAAACAAACCTGGAAACCTTTTTCCGTCTCTAAATCAAAATCCCGTTTCTCCTCCATGGTCACAAGCTCCAGCACAGCACGGCAATGCATGGGTTGATCAGAATCAAGGACCGGAAAGGCAATAATACCCTCCAGTTGACGATATTCAAGAAGCGTAGAATTTGGGACGCACAAGTGAGGGTAAGGGAGATTTTGCAGGCCGATTCCTAAAGAATTTTTAAGCAACGATAACGCTTTTTCCATCTTTTCCCATAGACTCGACATTGCAGGAGGCAAATCATCATCGACGCAAGACAAATGTTCCAAATCCATTTGTATTTCGACAATTTTGTCCGCAACAATTCTTCTCACTCCTCAGATCATCTTATCCATGGTTGGAAAGTGGAATGATGAGGAGTGGTTAAAGACTTGAAGGAGGTTGACTTGTTGATTTTTGGCTTTGGGTTTTAAAACTAACTTATTTTCTGCCCCTTTAAATTTACTGATATTTTTCCTCTATTCTCATAGTTTAATTGTTTTCAATTTCATCCTTGTGCTTTTCTAGACTGAAAAAAACGCTAACAAGGTTTTCTTAATTGAGTAATTTCAAACATATGCATGCTCACTCTTTTCCCACGAAAGCAAGTTCTTATAAATATAGCAAACATGGAGGAAGAATGCATCTATGCTTTGATGAAGAACTGCCTAAATATTTGTTTAGCACTTTTAAACACTCACTTACAACCATTGCCTTCTTCCACTACTCTTTGGATGGATTCACCTTAAAATCAAAATCAACTTGCTCGAGTTGAGTAATCTCTTAATTCCAATGCACTCATGAGCATGACAAATGTTGTATCCCATCTGGTAGGATCATCATGAGAGGCTGCTTTCATACCTTGCAATTTCACATTATTAATTGCTTCCCGAAACATATCTTGGTTAATTGGTGTTGCATTCACATATACAATACAGCCCCTAATCTTGTTAAGCACGTCTTTTATCTCATAAAACCCATCTCCAGCAACAAGTTCAAGAGTTGTGCATGGCATGAAAAACATAGCAAGTCCCAATTCATATGTGCGAATTGGCCGAGATGCTGACTTCTGAATTCTCTAGTCATTTGACTGTTTGGTGGAGCAATTTCTGCAAACATGAAGTGCACTTTCTTGTTGATGTTCCACTCCACTAGCACATCTTTCACAGCTTCATTCATATAATCATGTTCTATACTCCTGAAAGCCAAAATCTTCTTATTCATCCTCCACCCATCATCAATAAAATGCATGGTCAAGCAGCAGGACATCTTGTTATCACCGTATGACTGCAAATAAATTGTTAAACTGAATAGAGATGAGAGATTATCAAGATATTTCATTAGTTTCTCTTTCTATTGTCTGTAAATAGAAAGAGCATCAGCCTGAACAGTGTCTTGTGAACAGAGTTGAAACTTTGGCTTCAGATCGCAGACAAATGTTTTGAAGAACTCATTTTGAACCATATCCAATGGACATCCGAGCTTCATAATCATTCTAGCAAGGTTAAGGCGACTCCTTTCTTGATCAAATACAAAATTCCCTCCCAAATCAGAAGGTAATCTATGTTGTTTTGCATCTCTCTGTCTCTTTCTTGAACAACTTTTCAAGTGTTTGTGTAGATTTGAAGTTCCCATCTTGCTATCCCCTGTATACTTCTTTTTACATCCTTTACATATGGCCCATACTTTATTTTCTTTGTCTATATAAACTTATCGAAATCTTTCCAGCCTTCAGATACCTTTTGTCGTTTACCATCAGGATCTGGAGCAGGTTCAATTTTATCATTGTTTTTTCTAGCTGCAAGAGAGCAGGTAAGCTAATACATAAAATCCCTTCTGAGCTATAAAAATATTGGGTATCATCTTTTTTTTCCCTCTAAGCAAGCAAATTTTTGAAAAGCATTGGGCATGGCCAAATACTGGAGGTAGCTTGCAAATGAGGCCAACTTGAACCGAAACAAAAGGCGAAACACAAGGGACGCAAATATGGATGAAGTGGTTTAAAAATGTTACCTGTACATAAGGACCATCCAATTCCACAGCAAAATTTCTGAACCAGATTCAGGAAGAGGAATCCCATCAATCAAGTTCAAGTCCCCTTTAAACAATGCAGTTTTTACCGGTGGGATACTTTGTACAGGTCCTTCCTCAATCCCAACTTTAGAACCTTGTTCCCCAGCTAATTCTTCTTTTGAAACCATTCTCAAGATCTTACAAGTTTCCCGTAGTGTAAGCTTCAGGTTCCCAACCTTACCCTTGTCAATCCATTGCATTGAGGACGACATAGTATACGCAACAATTTTGGTTGTCATCCTTAAACGATGCAGAATATGCAAGACCACGAAGTTATTGCCAAAATGCAGATAAATCTAACAATTTCCTGTTCAAAATACAGCATATTATGGTTCTAAAACATAGTAGCAAGGGAAAGGAACTTATTTATCAACAACATACCAAGAGTGAGTACTTAAAGCTGGACTCCAATCCAAATATATTGCACAAGCTGGAACAAGAGGATCTTAAAGGGAGAAACTTATTTATGAACAACATTTTGTTCTCTCTCCAGGACAAACAATTTATGCCCTTTGTTTCCTTTTATTAGGCTTTTAAGTGAAAACAGGTTGCTTGTCAAGTTACATAATTTGTCATCTAAAGATACAAGAGAACAAAAGCTTCTGCAACATAGTATACAATAAAGTGAAGCTAAACATTTTCATCTCTGAATTAAAATCTGGTTTCTCCTTCACAGAGACAAGTTCCAGAATAGCACAGCAGGGACATCTCATCTGGATCAAAGATCAATGCAAAAAGAACCCCGTACTTCATGATCAGAAGCATGCTTTGCCCGTAAGTACTCAGGCTTGCTATAATAAATTACACTTGAATTCCATTCTGGAATCTTAGAGATAAACACACGACCGGGAAGGTCTAGTGGTAAACCATGCTAGCATTTGGTCAAAGCAAGAATGGTTGCTCTGAGGTGCTCAACAAGTATTGATCCCCGCTCCTTATGGGAACCCACACCTGCACTTAAATAAGTTTGAATCAAGTATAAATCACGTTTCAAAGTATCAAGAAGAGTTTATTATTTCTCTTATATTGAATGAGGAATACAAGCAAATATATATAGTACTGGAGCAACCAACCAGTTCCTACAATTAAGCTATTCTGCCTGTAATATTACTTCTGTAATTAGGAAAGAAATAGTATTGTTCCTCTAATTAATCTATCTTACCATATACATTAATACTAAGAAAGGAAAGAATTCTGCAGAAAAGGAAACCTGTAGAAAGGGGAAGAATCATAAGGAAGAGGAAAGAATCATAATATTTCAACACTCCCCCTCAAGTTGGTGCATGGATATCCCACATGCCCAACTTGTCCAGAAATTTTGAGAATACTTGCTTTGAAACTGCCTTGGTTAGGATATCGGCTAATTGCTCATCGGTGCAATTTTTGGTAACTCCACGATTTTCCCATCCAACTTTTCTTTGATGAAGAATCTGTCCACCTCAACATGCTTGGTACGATCATGTTGTACTGGATTATGAGCAATGTCACATGCTGCTTTATTGTCACAATATAATCGAATTGGTTGTTCAGGAGGATAGCCCAAATCACTTAAGAGAAGTCTTAGCCATAATGCTTCACAAATTCCGAGAGACATACCTCTGAATTCAGCTTCTGCACTAGAACGTGCTACTACATTTTGTTTTTTGCTTCTCCATGTAACAAGATTGCCACCTACAAAGGTAAAATATCCTGAAGTAGATCGTCTGTCATCTATTGATCCAGCCCAGTCAGCATCAGTATATGTATCTATATTTTGACAATCTGTATTCTTCGTGAATAATATTCCTTTTCCAGGAGCAGCCTTCAAATACCTCAAAATTGGATAATCGCATTCATATAATGCTCTCCAGGATTATGCATAAATTGACTGATAATACTCAGTGCATATGCAAGATCTGGCCTTGTGTGCGCTAAGTACATCAATCTACCTACAAGTCTTTGGTACCTGCTTTTATCGACTGGTATCTGATTAGGATCAACATATAATTTCAAACCTTCTTCCACTGGTGTATCAGCTGGTTGACATGCTGACATACCGGTCTCTTTTGAGAAATCTAAAGTATATTTCCTTTGGGAAAGGAAGATACCCTTTCTAGATCTAGACACTTCGATTCCAAGGAAATATTTCAAGGGTCCAAGATCCTTCATTTCGAATTCTTTGGACAAGTAATTTCAGAAATTCTTCCTCTCCTCGGGATCATTTCCCGTAACCACCATGTCATCCACATATACAATTAGTGCCGTGATTTTATCCCCGTTTTCTCTTCAGGAATAATGTGTGATCTGAATTACTTTGGTGGTAACCAAAGTCTATCATAGATTTTGTAAATCTTCCAAACCATGGTCTTGGAGACTGTTTTAATCCATACAATGATTTCTTTAATCTGCATACCTTTTGGTCGTGTATTTCTGGTATCATGCATCCTGGTGGAAGATCCATGTAGACTTCTTCGGACAACTCGCCATGTAGGAAGGCGTTTTTTACATCAAACTATTGTAATGGCCAATCCAAGTTCGCGGCTAGGGATAACAAGACCCGGACTGTGTTGATTTTTGCTACTGGTGCAAATGTCTCTGTATAATCAATCCCATAGGTTTGAGTGTACCCCTTTGCCACCAATCTTGCTTTAAAACGCTCAATTGTACCATTTGCTTTATACTTTAAAGTAAAAATCCACCGACACCCAACTGGCTTTTTTCCAGGTGGACATTCAACCAGCTCCCATGTCTTATTTTTCAACAATGATTCTATTTCTTCATTCATGGCTGCTTTCCATCTTGGATCGGTTAAGGCTTCCTGCACACTGTTAGGAATAGATACAGTAGATAATTGATTTACAAATGACATATTTGATTCAGTCAAACGATGGTTAGACACATAATGACTCATGGGGTATTTGACTCTACTTGAAAGTTCAGGTTCATATGTAGGTTTAGGAATACCTCTGGTATGACGCTGTGGTAGTGTTTTAACTGACTCAGTTATAGGAGCAACCTCGGCAGACAATTGGTTTGGTATGTTACTTTCATCCCTTTCTTGGCTGATCACCTCAGTTTGTGAGTCATCACTCCTAGTCTCCACGATACCCATATCTTGATTACAACATTCATCATTAGTATCTCTATATAGATCCACATTCATCCTTGTATCCACTATACTACTCTCATCTTGGTTATTCGGCAGAACATCTGTAGGCATATGGACTTCATAGTCTAGAGTCTGAAGTTCATCCTGATACTCCCCCTGAAGTTCAGACTTAGAAAAATACATTGAGTCTTCATGAAAAACCACATCCAGTGTGACAAATATTTTCTGAGTTGGAGGATGATAACAACGATAGCCTTTCTGATGAGTAGCATACCCAATAAAAACACACCTCAATGCCCGAGGTTGCAATTTGTTGCGTTGATGTTTATGTAAATGGACGAATGCCACACATCCAAATACACGAGGAGGTAAGTTTGGGGTTGCTGGAGACACAACACCTTCTGTGAGGGCTTCAGATGGTGTCTTGAAAGCAATAGTGCTAGAGGGAACTCGATTGATCAAATAGGCTGCAGATGTGAGAGCTTCTCCCCAATAGAACAATGGTAGATGAGCTTCTATTAATGAAGCACGGACTACCTCCAATAAGTGACGATTTTTTCTTTCAGCTACCCCATTCTGTTGGGGTGTATGTGGACAAGTCGTTTGGTGAATGATTCCATGGGTTCTCAAGTACTGCTGAAGTTCACAACCTATATATTCTCCACCATTGTCACTACGAAGAACCTGAATTTTTGCATTATATTGAGCACTCATCATTTTATGAAATTGTTGAAATAACACATTTACGTCACCCTTGTACAGTCATCAATAAAGGTAACAAACCACCGAGATCCACTCAATGTAGGTACCTTGGATGGTCCCCAAACATCTGAATGTATTACCATAAAAGGAACTGAGCTTCTATTCAAACTTAATGGAAATGAAGCACGATGGCTTTTTGCAAGTTCACAAACATCACACTTAAAGCTCGAAGTATCATATTTTGCAAATAAATTAGGAAATAATTTTTTTAAGTAACCAAACGAGACATGCCCCAATCGTCGGTGCCACAACCAAATATCTGATGACTTCTTCTCTCCTTGAGAACCATCTACTGCCAAGGCTTGACGCAACTTATTTGAACTTTTTGACGTCAAGTCGAGGTAGTATAACATCCCTCGTTTAATACCATAACCAATCGTCGCCTTGTTCGGATGTCCTTAAACACACAAGAGTTAGGCCAAAAAATAACAATACAAAATAAGGCAGTGGTTATTTGGGAGACAGACAATAAATTATAGTTTAAAGAGGGAACAATTAAGACAGAATCTAAACTCAAGTCATTAGTGAGAGGTACTGATCCTTCCCCTCTAACCGGATTTGAAGTACCATTGGCAGTTGAGACACATTGTTTGGAGGATGGTTTGATTAATGATACTTGACTAGAATCAAATGTCATGTGGTCAGATGCACCAGAATCAATTATCCATGCACTATTAGAAACGGGTGTAGAAACATTAAAAAACTTACCGCTGTCATATGAAGCCTTCCCAGCAGTATTAATTTCGCCATGTGTTTCGACAGTTGCTGCAGTAGGAGTTGTCATCTTCAGTGTCTTCTTTCGTGGATCGCGACTATGATCCCACCAATCTGGATATCCCACCAGTTCAAAGCATTTGCTTTTAGTATGACCATTTTGATCACAGTGACTGCATTTGTATGTAGATTTATCAGCCCCATTCTTCTGATGATTATACCTTGTTCTCTCATGCTGATATTTGTTAGATCGGTTTTGGGCCACCATTGCTGAGGTTTCAAAGTGTTCTGTTTCTCCGTTCATCATTGTACGTCGGCTGGATTCACGGCGGATTAGTGCATAACACTCTTCTAGTTTAGGAACTGGTTCCTTTCTCAGAATTTCTCCACAGATTTGTTCAAAGTCATCATCTAATCCAGCAAGAAAGATATGCACCCTCTGCCGCTGGACCAGTTTTCTATATGATTCAACATCTTTCTCACTCTCCATTATCACCTTATCGCGATGATCTAATTCACCAAAGATCTCAGTCAGTTCCCCATAATACATAGACAACGTTCTGCCCCTTTGTTTGGCAGAGAATGCTTTCTTGTTTAAGGCAAAGACTTGTAACTCATCTGTTCCATCATAGAAAGCTTTAGAGAGAGCCTTCCAAATATCACAAGCAGTAGGTAAGCGCAGGTATCTCTTCATTATTTCTGGAGACATAGACATCAATAGCCACCTCTTGACCTTTTGATTGTCTGCATACCATTTTTCGTATCCCTCTTCTTCCTCTGCAGGTGTCTGTGTGCCACGAATAAAGGAGAGTTTCTCCTTCTCAGCAATATGCATTTCAATGATTTGAGACCACATGTCATAGTTTGTTTCATTGAGTAGAATCCCTGCATTAAAAGAGGATCCTTCCGATTGAATAATAATTGGACCAAGTTTGTTACCAGAAGCTTCAACATCTGATCTGTTCATGGTGGTATTTGAAAAAGAAAGAAGAAAGAAAGAAGAAGAAGAACCTTTCGGGTAGGCTCTGATACCAAGTTTGAATCAAGTATAAATCACGTTTCAAAGTATCAAGAAGAGTTTATTATTTCTCTTATATTGAATGAGGAATACAAGCAAATATATATAGTACTGGAGCAACCAACCAGTTCCTACAATTAAGCTATTCTGCCTATAATATTACTTCTGTAATTAGGAAAGAAATAGTATTGTTCCTCTAATTAATCTATCTTACCATATACATTAATACTAAGAAAGGAAAGAATTCTGCAGAAAAGGAAACCTGTAGAAAGGGGAAGAATCATAAGGAAGAGGAAAGAATCATAATATTTCAACATAAATAACCCCTACAGATGAATCCTTGAACAAGGATAATGCCCTTAGCTTCCTCTCAGCAAGTGATGATGGCCCAGTTGGCTGAGAAATAATACAAGAGGTGTTTTAGAAACAGTTTTGTGGACCAGCACCACTACTGTGTTTTGCACCCAGATCATCAGCATCAATGGAATCTGAGGGATAACCAAAATAGGAATACGTTTCCTGAAGCACCACATTATCTCCACAATTGTAAGAAGTCTCAGAAGCATTTATTTTATCCAGTAAGGGAGCAGAAGTTTGTTCTGCAAAACTTTCTGGACGCAGGATGGATAGGATGTTGATGGAAAAGATGGCATCCCATCAAAGGCAAGCATTTGATCCATAGCTGACGGGCTGTCGCACCATCCAGCATACATATCAAAATTCCTAAGCTCTGAAAAAAGTTGAATGGGTCCTCCAACAATGAATCCTAAGAGAATCATCGAAAGGTGGGACACTATCTATTTGAGCTCTTGGCCAAGCGCAATAACCCATCCATATTTCTTTCGACGAGAAGGGGTTCTCCATTTTCGTTAGTTATATAACTAACCAAAATACTCTCCCCTCTTTTCAATCAGAATACCATACAAAACCTCAATTCTTCGTTTCCAAATATCTTCCCTCACTTGCATAACTTCAAATCTTTCAAAGTTTCACTCTTTCTGCTCAGATTTTCATCTACCCGCAAAACAGAACAGCTCAATTTCCTCTCTTTAGCCTTTTTTTTTTTTTTGAATAACTAAAACAACTCAATAATTACACTTGAAAAACCCAACCTTTTACCTGTTTCAGTAATATCACATCCAAAAATTTGCAGTATAGAAAGCCTCTGTGATTCACTTCCACACTCCAATATCAACAATAACACACCAAACCCACCTCCAAATTTGTCTTCTTTATACATATAAACACACAGATAAAGCTAAATATAAGTAAAGACTGTCTTTTTTTGCGCGGGTATAAACAATAAAGCCTGAGTTACTTTTTTTTTTTTTCTGGGTTTTCTTAGAAGTGGTCCAAAAAGGCAGATTTCATTGCAGATGAACTATCTAACCTCAGCTTGTTTATTTTTATATTTTAAAAGTATTATTTTAGAAAAAATAATTTTTATTATTTTTTATTTTAAATTATTTTATATATATATATATTTTTATATTGTTTTAATATATTAATATTAAAAATAATATTTTAAAAATAAAAAAAATATTATTTAATATATTTTTAAATAAAAAATACTTTAAAAAACAATTATTATTATACTCTCAAACATACATTAATTATAATTAAAGAGATTTGATTTGTATTTAATATTAGTATTTTAAAAAAAATTATAGAAAATAATTTAAATTAAAAAAATAATTGTTATTATACTCTGAGTACACAGACAGAAGAGGTTTGATTTCTGTTAAAAATTAGCATTTAAAAAAAAGTTATATACAAAGTGATTCAAATTAAAAAAGCAAAACAATTATTATTATATTATTATAGAAAACATTAAATGTTGCCAAAATACTTTAGACGTACATTGTTTCCTCTCTGATATCACGGTTAAAAATTTTGATTTTTTTTAAACTTTTTAATTGCTTATTAAACTAAATTCAAGGTATTTTGCATTTGGTTAACGAAGTTGAAAGATGAGGATTAAGTGAAAAATACGTTATAGGTGATGGCTTAAAAATTCTAAAAAATTCATTTTCATCCTCAATCTTTATATATACCTTTTTGATTCCTAAATATCTTTTTAATTTAATTTTGATATAAAAATTTATTTTTATTAAGTTTTAATCTTTGATTTAAAGAAAGAAAGAAAGAAAGAGAGAGATAGAGATAGAGATCACCGGATTCTTGCTATACAGAAAAAAAACATCTCATTGGCGATGATTTACCATGTGTTTCCTTGCCATGCACAAACTCTTGAACTTCTTGCTGGAGATGGGTTTTATGAGATAAAAGATGTGCTTAACAAGATTAGGGGCTGTCTTGAATATGTGAACGCAACACCAATTAACCAAGATAAGTTTCGGGAAGCAATTAATTATGTGAAATTGCAAGATATGGAAGCAATCTCTCATGATGATCCGATTAACATCGTATTCTACATGCAAGATAGAATCTTATCATGTTGTGTTTGAGTTCTTTCAAAATTATTAAAAACTTATATAATTATTAATTTTAAAATTCATAAAATTAATTAATATATACACAAGCTGGTCCAAACACTCATATTAATAAAAAATAAAATAAAATTTCCTCATACACATGTTTTACAGGAGTATAGAAGTATGTAGATGATCAATCTAAGTGTAATTTTTTTCGAAAAAAACACAGGATAAAGCCTTGATTTTTTTATTTTTTTAATTTTTTTCGTATGTATAGAGCTTGTGTGTTTGGGAGTGTGACACCGGTTACTTTTTAAAGTGTTTTTCACTCCAAAACACATTAAAATAATATTTTTTTAAAAAAAATATTTTTGACATCAAGACATCAAAATGATCTGAAAACATCAAAAAATTATTAATTTAAAGTAAAAATATAAAAATTTTAATTTCTTTTTAAAATTACTTCTGAAATGCAATGTCAAACACTTATTTTCTTTGTTTGCTTAGACGTGGTCCAAAAAGGTACTGATTATTGATTTCAATGTAAATGAACTAACCTAACCTTAATAGATTAATTTCGGTGAAAGAGACTTGATCTTTATTTAAAATTAGTATTGATTTTTTTTTTCGTGATTCAAATTGAAAAAAAATAATAATGTAAAGAACTAAATAGAAACACATCCACAGACATAAAGTCATCAATCTAATAAGAAAGGTTAAGAATGGTGCCTAAACCTTAAAGAATACAAAATTGTTGAAAAGAAAAACCAAATGTTATTATCTAGGCCTATAATCAATATTTTAAGTTTAATCTCCTATGAGTGTTTGTGTTAACCACTAATATATTACCTCTCGACTGAGTTACATTACTAAAAAAAAAAGAGGAGGCCAACCATAGCTTGGAAGGACTTGTCAAAAAAAAAAAAAAGTTTCCAAGGCTCTATCTAGACGAAGGACAGCCTCAGACTGGGTGCACATACCAATTTCTTAGCCCTAATTAATTTTTAGAAGAAGTTTACTCTTAGTCAAAGACAAGAAAGAAATAAGATAATCAGGCCCTACCTAGGCTTAGCCATCAAATTCTCAAGTCGAAAGATGCAAGCCCATAAGAAGTTTGAATGGCCCATGTTATGTTATATTGATCAAAGGCTATATATATCACCGTGCTTACACTGAATTTCAACACCTTCCAACATGCAAATGGAAGCTTTATTACGAAGAACAAATACAAAGACAAACACTGATAGAAAAAATATATGCCATGTAAAGCTAGTGTCTAGTAGCAGCAATTGCAGATTGCAATAACAAGCAACGAAATGGCATAGATTATCCAAGTAGCCCACTTGACACCAGGGGGGAATGGGATTGAAATGGTGATGAAAAACACGGTGGCTGCCAGGAAAACTGCAACTTTACCCAACACTTTGGATGTCCTCGGAAACTTGGTGGGGTTGATAAAATGTGAAACAAAGAGACAGGAAAAGAGAATTGCAACAAGAATAGAGAGTAAATGCAAGGAATCGAGTTTGGAATCAGTAATTTGGTGAAAATGAAGGGCTATTTCAAGCCCTGATGTGAAGCAGATGCTTATAAGCGTCTTCTGCCATTCCATTTCCTGCTTAGCATGGAACTTGTTGACCAGCTCTTCTTCTTCATTCATGGTGGGACGTGGTAGGTGCTGTGATTCTAGTTGTCCAGCTCTATGCCAGAGTCGGGACACAGATTCTGGAATTGAAAGAATAAAACCCTTGATAACTCGAGCACCATTCTCCATGGTTTTCCTGTGCTGTATGCTATAAAGTTTGAGAAGACTAGGAGATAATTTATAAGAAACGAAAAAAACTATCGAGAAAGTATGCTTGTGATTCTGATATTGCCTGCTTATTTATACCAGAAAAATGGAAAGAGACGGAGTTTGTTGATAATCAGATTCGGACCTCAAGATGAAGTCATCATCCGAATGTTGGAGTTTCAGAAAAGTCAATCGGACTTGTAATTTTTTTAATCTATAATGTTGGATTATCTATTTTTTTAATCTAAAATGTTGGATTATCTATTTTATATTAGAGTAGATATTTATGAATAAACCTTAATAATTATTAAGCCACTAATGTTTTTGATTACTCTCTTGGATATTACTTCATTTACAATTTCATCCCATATTTATTTCATCTTTAACAAACAATTGAAATTGACAACATAAAAGCCAATTGATGCTTGAAACGATATATATAATGGTACTGAAAAACAATGGGAATTCAACATATAATCTCGCAGTCTTCTTAGGTGTTCTAAGTTCAATGCATTACTTGTATGGTGAAAAATCCCTCTGTATGTATAAGTTCGATGGGAAGAAATTAATCAATACTCCCTCTTTTCCACTTTGTTTTCCCATGTTTTTATTAATTATGAATGTTCCTAGATATTTATGTATTTTTTAAATGAGGTAAAAAAAAATCCTCAAATGTTATCCTTAATTATTGGATTAATTACAACTCTATTTTAAATTATATATCAAAAAAAAAATCTATGGCCTCTGCCATGCAAGAAATCCAAGTCATTTTCCTCTTATTTTTCTATATGCACTCTCTTGTAATTTACCCCATAATATCACTGTCGAGAGACATGCGACGGGGTGTGGAATATGGGTTAGATGGACCACATGATGATTCTAAACCCACAAATTCTTCGATTGCTTTGTTATTTTTTTTAATTAATATAAATATCTAGATTAACTAATTAGTTTATATAAACCTTGATTAATTTTATAGGTCATAAAATTAACGATAATGTAAATTTTCAGTTACTTTAAAAAGACTCAAACTCGTGATTATTGGAGAGTAAACTCATAACCTAACCAATTAAGTTACCTCTCAAGATTAAATCTATTTAGGATTGAGGTTTATTTTATTAATATATATTTTTGAAAAATATATTTATCTTAAAAAATATAAATTGATAATTTTTTTTAGTATTTTTCAATGATTTTGATGTGTTAATATAAAAAATAAAAAAAATATTTTAATGTATTAATTTTCAAACAAAAAATACTTTTTTAAAATAATTGTATAAATTGAAAGTGAGTGCTTTCAATAATTGTAAAACACCCATTTTTTTAATAACAATCAACTATATAGATAAAGCTTAAATCTATTAAAATTGTGCAAGGTGCAATCCATGAGCTCTTCAATGATAAAAATAAAAATAAATAAACACACACTTATGAGTAAAATTATATTTTTACATATTTTTTGCATAATATAATTACTTTCATGCCCTTGAAAAAAACAATTTAACTAATGATTAAAGGGCATTTTTATATTTTATACAATGTAATTATTATTTAGCTCCTGAAGTCAAATTGTTTTTGCCTTAGTTTTCTTGCAATTATCTCATGAGGTAAAGGGGTTAAGGGGTACTTATCTCATGGGATCAATGTTGCTCTAGTTTTTTTATAATTAAAACAAAAAAAAAAGTGTCCGCCCGTGCCCGCAAGGTGAGGCGCCCACACCCTTTATAAATTATATTTTGGATTTCATTTAATAATTTAAGATGAGATGGGTTTTAGGTTTTTTATTACTTCATAATTATAGTAATTCATAGCTAATTTAAATATGTTTGTGTTATATTGATAACCAATGCAACTTTTAAATATGGAAGTTATGACATTTTTGAAGAACATATAATGTAACAAACTCTGAGTACAACAAATCTCAACGTGGGATTGTTTTTCAAAACCAAATACAAGCGTCTAAAGGCAATTGTAGATGGTAATAGCGATCAAGGAGATGACAGAGACAGCCTATATAGCACTCTTGACACTCAAGGGGATGTAATGTATATAGCAAAGAAAAATGTTGTGGCTGCAAGGAAGAACACAACCTTCTCCAACATTTTGGATGCAGTAGGAAGCCTTTTGCCAATAAAGTGTGAAATGAAGAGAGAAGCGAAAATAATTTGAATAGCCAAGGATATCAAATTGATGGAATGACGAAATTCAGATTTGGTAACAACTTTGTACTGAATTGTACTCTGAAGTGCTCCCATGAAGCACAAATTCAAGAATACCTTCGGTAATTTTCCAATTCCTGCTCCAGGCAGATCATATTGTTTAGTTGTGGCTGATTAATGGTGCGATAGGGTATTTGCAGCATTTTTTGTGGTAATTGTGGAGAATGTGGAGGCTGTCTTAATTTGTGGTGATTCATATTCAGAGACAGTATTAGAAGAAAAAGGTTGTGGCTGTGTATGCAATGATTGCGATTCTAGGTCAATATTCGGAGAACATAATGATTTTGATTGTAGCTGAGATGTAGTTGGCTGCCGGAGTTGCAACATAGTTGCTGCAATTCAAGGGGAGAAAATCTTGACGATGGATGGTGCTGAAATTGACATGGAGGTCCTTTGCTAAAAAAACCTTGCGAAGACAAGTATGTAATTGCTTGAAAACTTTTGGGTTTTTCTTATATATATACAAATATAGAAGAGAATGAGGTTAGGATTTTCATTAATCATAATAATATTATGAAGTTATTATTTTAAATTAAATATAGGTTAAACTAAAAATATTATTTTAATTTTAATAAATCAAATAAAATAAATATATTTCTTAATGACTATCACTTGTTTTTTTTAAATATACATAAAAACAAAAACAATTCGGAAATAAGTGAATTAAATAGTGATAAATTTAAGCACATCGTAGATGGTAAAATTACCTTGATGGGTGTTTTAGATACACTCTAAGTTTTTATTATGAATCTTTTATAACATCTAATATTTAGTTCTTAATCCAATAATTATATGATTTGATGGGCATCTAGTAATGTAATCAATGATATTGAATTAACATTATAGAATCGGACCTCTCATTATAAAAATCAACGGAAGGCAATGAAGAATCGGGCATCAGTATAATATTCAATCGGGCCTCTTGACAAGAGTGGCCTTGCAAGAAACTACGAGGGAAACTTCAAAACAGGGACAGAATTCCCATTTATATATTCATGTTCATGCTTTGTTAAATCCCAAGCACAGCCTAAATTCAATCTGTTTATATTTAATTTGGAAAAAAGAGAGAGAGAGGTCCCAGATACAGAAATTGAGGGGTGTGAACAGAAAGACTAGGCTTAAGGCCCAGCTTGAAACGTGCTATTCGGCCATAAGCTGCAACTTTCGCAACAGAAGTTAGATTAAAGCCCTATGTATAATATCTACCATTGAACTCACCTCTGCGAATTAATGGTGAGAAATATTTTCTCTAACATTGCTTTAAAACATATTAGGTGAAGAAATTAGTGCTTGATTTTTCCAAATTAATAAATAAAATATAGTTTCATTATGGGACAGACTCAGCTGATACATAGGACTCGAAGCGCAAGGCTCAAGAAAAACCCAGCAATTTAACCCCAGCATAAATCCAAAGAACATTCCTGCCAACCTTTTGAAACCAAAATATGAGCTAAATTATTACATCTAACCAAAATGAAAACACAGCATGTGGTCCTTTGGCAATGAATTCAGTGTGCTTGCTACAAGACAACTAACCTTCTCTCCACATAATTTGGTTTTATAGTAGTTTTTACAGTTTGCAAAAACAAACTTTTTAAAAAACTATAAATTATAGATTTTTTGCAATTAAAGTTTTAAAAGACTTTTTAATGAAATTCATGCAAAATTATGGTTTGTCTAAACAATTGTGATAATTTTAGATGGAAGGACTTGATTAAGAAAAATTTATTTGTTAAATATGAAATAAATCAATGATAATTAATTTCAATGGGATGAAATTGTAAATCAAGTAATATCCAAGAGAGTAGTAAAAAACATTAATGGCTTGATTATTAAGGTTTCTTCATCAACTTCTACTCTAATATAAAATAGGTCATCACTTTTAGATTAATAAATTACAGGTCCGATTGACTTTTCCAAACTCCAACATTCGGTTGTTGACTCTTGAGGTCCGAATCCGATTATCAACAAACTCCACCTCTTTCTTTTCTGCTGGTATAAATAAGATGGCAATATCAGAAAGGTATGACAAGCATACTTTTTCGACAGGTTTTTTCGTTTCTTATAAATTATTTCCTTGTCTTCTGAAGCTTTATAGCATACAGCACAGGAAAACCATGGAGAATGGTGCTCGAGTTATCAAGGGTTTTATTCTTTCAATTGCAGAATCTGTGTCCCCACTCTGGCATAGAGCAGGACAACTAGAATCACAGCAGCTACCACCTCCCACCGTGAACGAAGAAGAAGAGCTGGTCAATATGTTCCATGCTAAGCAGGAAATGGAATGGCAGAAGACGCTTATAGGCCTCTGCTTCACATCAGGACTTGAAATAGCCCTTCATTTTCACCAAATTACTGATTCCAAACTCGATTCCTTGCATTTAGTCTCTATTCTTGTTGCAATTCTCGTTTCATGCCTCTTCGTTTCACATTTTATCAACCCCACCAAGTTTCCGAGGACATCCAAAGTGTTGGGTAAAGCTGCAGTTTTCCTGGCAGCCACCGTGTTTTTCATCACCATTTCAATCCCATTCCCCCCTGGTGTCAAGTGGGCTACTTGGATAATCTATGCCATTTCGTTGCTTGTTATTGCAATCTGCAATTTCTGCTACTAGACACGAGCTTTTCATGGCATATATTTTTTCTGCCAGCGTTTGTATCTGTTCTACGTCGCAAGGCTTACATTTGCATGTTGGAAGGTGTTGAAATTCAGTGTAATGGCTGTGTTATATATATAACCATCGATCAATACAACATAATATGGGCCATTGAAACTTTTTTAAGGGCTTGCGTCTTTCGATTGGAGAATTTGATGGGCTAAGCCTAGGTAGGGGCTGGATTATCTTATGTCTTGCCTGTCTTTTACTAAGAGTAAACTTCTTCTTTTTTTTTACTAACAGTAAATTCTTAATTGCTATGGACCCTTTTTTTTCAATCTTTTTTTTTTTGAAAAATCCTTCCAAACTATATTTGGCTTACCTTTTTTAATTAATGTAACTCAGTCGAGCATATTAGTGGTTAACACAACCACTCATAGGAGATTAAACTTAAATTATTAATTATAGAACTAATCAATGATGAATCAATCATATTATAGAAATCCGTGCAATTGATAAGCAATACATATTTGTTTTTGCTTCCAATGTATTCTTTAAAGTTAAAGCACAATTCTTAAAGTCCATCAATGTAATAAATATCAAATCTCTAATTTGAATCACTTTGTATAGGAAAAAAAACGCACGCTAAATTTAAATAAAGATTAAATCTCTTTGAACAAAGTTAATTTATTGAGATTAGATTATTTCATTTACATGAAATCAATAATTAGTGCCTTTTTGGACCACGTCTAAGTAAACAAAGATAATAATTGAATACTTGTTGAATTTTAATTATTATTATTGAATTTATCTTGTAATTGGTAATTGAATATATAAGAATAAATTTAATTATTTTTTCTCAATTTTACTCTATTATTGCATCATACATTTTAATTGTATAGATGTTAGGTTATATACAAGATTTTTGAATGGGGTCAATTGGTTGTGGCTATTGTCAATATTTTCAGGTTTGAAAACTTTAGGTTGTCTCCAGTATAGGGGAGATGCTGCCGAATTTTTTTTAACAATCGAATTTAATTATGTAATTATTCGTATAAAATTATGTAGATGCGTAGAAGATGCACTTACGCCGTCTACCAATGCTGCCTCTTCCAATGTGATTTAACAGAGAAGAGGCGATGTGCCTTCACAGCGGAATCATTCTACCCGCAAGTACAAGGCACAGTGGAAAGACGACCTTTCAATGTAAGTTTGTTTCGGTTTTAGTTTTTTTTAATTATAACATAATTTATGAACAACTAATTAATATTTCATTAATTTAATTTATTTTCAGGTTCACAAACATTGAGGCCGCCTGAGTAATATCATCGGCGTTTAAATCGTCGATGGAGATTCAATTATTTCAATGGAGTCAAGTATCCAGATATCCTGAATGGATATCGAATATCGATGCATGATTTGACAAATTTGAGGTTGATGTTAATTTATAATTTCCAGCTTATTTTTAATAAATTATTAATATAATTATAAATAAATTATTATTTTTATTTTAAATAAATACTTATACACAACACAAATTCGAGTGGGACAGCGCGCATGACAATGTTGTGAGGAGGGTGTGGGAAAATCACGCGGCAACTAGGTAATATCGAAAACAATAAGATATTTTTTTTTTAAAAAAATTATGTTTTAAATCTAATTTGTCACTATGGATGTAGGTTGCGTGATTTTTTATATGAAGCACAAAAAAAAAATGTAAGAGATAGAGGTCTTCAAAGCTGAAACGACGTGGTGGTTTGGAGGGATTTCAAACCGCTACACATCCCGGAAGATATTTGGCCGTAATATATTGAGCACGTGACGTCTGAGCGGTTCTTACGACACTCACAGTCTGGTGCTGGTAACCGGAACCGGCAAATTCATGGTTCGCTGACAATTAAAAATGTACCATGGTGGGAGTTCATTTAAAAATTCTTATAAAAAGTTCACTTTCATCTTCAATCTTAGTATATTATATCTATTCAGTTCTTAAATATCTTTTTAATTTATTTTTAATATAAAAAATTATTTTTGTTATTTTTTTATCTATAATTTGAGGAAAAAAGATAGAGGTCATCGAATTCCGGCTTTAAAAAAAAGTTATTAGTAATAATTTTAATTATTAAAATAGTCAATATTAGAGTAAAATAATTTTATTTGATGAGTGTAGTTGATATTAAATGTATTTTTTCACGAATTATTCTGGGTCACATACCCAAAATCTACCGGTATAAGACTGAAAGGTGAGCATGAAACAAGTGCAATTGGGCTCAACAACAATGCTTCCTTCTACCACTTTGAGAGGAAAACACATGTGCACTATGGTAGAGTAAGATATATTTTGTAGGGAAATGCATGCCTCTGTAATATCTTATGGACTGGCGAGAAAGAATCTTCTCTCTCTCTCTTTTTTAATCCATATATAAAAGCACAAACCAAATGAAAACCTGATGGTAAAAAACCATAGACAGGTCCCAGGCATTCATAGTTTGGCTTGAAAGCCATAACAAGAAAGAATCAGCCAACACTGAAACAATGCCAATAAAACAGAAAATCTAACATTAAGACTACCTCCACATTTCAGAAAATAGAAAATCACTAAAAATGACCTTATTCAGTTCATCAGGTAATGTGGTTAAAAAATGAAAAAAGAAAAAAAAAACGTAAATACCTCCTCGCTGTCCTAAGCTGAGTCCGGGACTCGGAAGTGGTTCCCAGTGCATAACAGCCAAGTAGAAATTCCCAAACTTCTGGCCTAATAGAAGGATCCACACCCTAACACGCAGCAAACGATGTCATATAGCTACACAGAAATTCCAACCTACTTCGTAGAGATATGAAACCCAAAATTATAGACTAGAACCAAATCAGCACCATCTCATTATTCAACAAAGGACTGGAAAATAAATTTAAGGGGGCAAAATATAGCCACAACGAGACAGCATACCCCCAAAACTATCAACTTGAGTGCTTTCCGAAAACCCGAAACCTTTCCATTACTATCAAAAGTCGACTCCCATTTCTCCGGCTTAAGCATTTTGCTTACCTGCAACATTAACAGCACAAAATCCCTATCAAGATAAAAAAAAAAATATATAAAATCTCACCGACAACACGAAATCTTATGAAATAAAAGGTTTGAGAAGTCAATCTTACAGTTATAACAACCTTTATAGGTGATTGAGAAAGACAAGGCTCTCTCACATCCTTCACCATTGTTCCTACTCTCTGTAAATTCACCACCGATATCGCTTTTCCACATTTCCATTGCTTCTCCTCTCTCTCTCCACTAGACATCTACACCAAAAAAATCCTCCTTTTCTCTCTCTCTCTAATTATTTTTCTTAGTCCTTCCTAAATATCATCGCCGTGTAATTAACTGACAAACTCAACAACTGCAATTGCGAAATCAAAATTAATGAACCCTCATTAACTGAATAATTTGATTAATGATGAAAAAACATCGAATTTAAATTAAAAAAATACATGAAATTAATAGATTAACTGGAAATTGGAAACGTCAATCGAAATGGAATAAACATGCAGCAATGATCGGATGATCCGATCAAAATGTATATACGCATGAAAAAATAAACGTAGAAATATACTCGTATGAGAAAGAAGGTACGTGTACGAATACGTACAAATGTACGGAGAGAGCACCTGGAGAAGAAAAGTGAGATCGCGGAGAATGGTGAAGACGAAGAAGATAGGAGGAAGAGGAGGAGGAGGAGAAGGAGGAGGAGTTTGGTGTCCTCCGTCGCCATTTACGAAGAATTTGTTTTTTTAAAAAAAGAGAGAAGAAAATAAGAAAAGAAAAAAGACCGTTTATTCTTCTCTCTTTCTAGTTTTTTATTCTTATTTTTACCCCTGAATTTTTTTTTCATTAATTTTTTTATTTAGGAATAAAATGTTTTCTTTTTTTCTGAAAGAAGTATAAATTCTAATATGATTACTTTATCCTTTATGTTTTATGTTTAAGGGTGTCGGGTCCTTTAAGATATGTTATCCATTCATACATACATGCAATTTTGTTCCTCCTCCTTCCACTTCCTCTTCTTCTAGTTTTTTTTTTTTTTTTGGATGCAGAGGCTCTGTTGTTCCCGAAGCACTAAATTCATGCTTCCTTTGTAATCTATCAGTGGCCTAGTTATAGCGCAACGGTAACAATGAGTCTACTTGTAACTTCCAGTTAGTTTTATTATTCCTAAATATTTGATAATTTAACAAGTGTAAAATGAATCACTCCGTATCACATGTCTAAGAATGATTTATTGGGCCTATGTTGGGCTAATTGAGTCCATAGATAAGGCCCATAAAAGAATATATGATTATTATTTGAACAAGAAAAATTAATCGGACCTTTATTTGAGATGGAGTTTCTCATCAACCGAATGTTGGAGTTTGAGAAAAGTCAACCTCCTTCAAGTCTTTATTCTTTCACCACTCCTCGTCGTTCCACTTTCCAGCCATGGATAAGAAGATCTGAGGAGTGAGAAGACTTGTTGCCAGAAAAACATTGTCGAAATACAAAAGCGTTATCGTTGCTAGAAGATTCTTTAGGAAGTCGTTGTTTTCCCGTCCAGACATTTTTGTTGGGGGTATGTAATCATGGATTTCCGGAATGGACTTCAAATATGTTGGAAAACTAGGGACAACTAACCGGATCAATTCAGCGGAATACAATTCACAATTCACAAGTCCCAATCCTTTTTCCCTCTTTGTGCAGTAAAAACAGAATCAAACAATGAACAAATATAATGCAATAATCACACAAATCAACACCAAGATTTTTACGTGGAAAACCCGATGCGGGAAAAACCACGGGACCGGAGTCCACCTAAAAAACTTCCACTATCACAAATAATGGGTTCACAATTGTTCTTCCTCAGATTCAACTAAGGGCTACAACATAAATATCATCAAGAACAACTTATTCTCGGATTACAACAAGATTAAAGAGAGTAATGTTAGAGAAAAGCTCACAACACTGACAGCCCCATTTTCTGTCAAAACGACCAGCTTCCACACCACCAATCTTCAATCCAACCGTTCAGAATGAAGAGTAACGTGTCTAGAAGCTGCTGTCCAAATCTCAGCCCGATCCAACGGTGAACGAACTGGAAATCGAAGAAAGAAGACAGACTGCTCTGCTGCCTCCTCTTCTTTCTTTCTCTCGGTTTTTCTCTCGCTCTCTTGTTCTTCTCTCTCGCCTCTACATGGCGGTTTCATTTTAAACCAAAGAGGCAGCCAGCTGCCTCCTTAATTAATGTGGTGGTCCCCCATCACATGGTGCGGGACCACACAACAAATCTCCCCCTCACGCACCATGTGAGGAATTCGCCATACTGGCGATCAACATGTACGCTTCAATTTAGGAGGCTCTGACAAGCCTGCCTCCCTTCTGCAAAACTCAAACTTCTCTCTCAATAGAGGTTTGGTCATCATGTCTGACACGTTGTTATCGGTATGGATCTTCTCAACAACAAATGACTTCATCTCCATAGCATCTCGAATCCATTGATATCTAACCTCAATGTGCTTTGATCGAGAGTGAAAAGTAGGATGCTTACTGAGATGGATTGCACTTTGACTGTCACAGTGCAACACAAAGTTCTCTTGAACTAGGCCAAGTTCATGTAAGAACTTTTTCATCCATAACAACTCTTTGCCCCCTTCAGTAAGAGCAATATATTCAGCCTCGGTAGTGGATAATGCAACACATTTTTGCAACCTTGATTGCCATGAGACTGCTCCCCCTGCAAACTTCATCAAGTATCCTGATGTGGACTTTCTAGAATCAACATCGCCAGCCATATCCGCATCGTGTATCCATCCAACAGGTTTATCATTACCAAAACATAAGCTGAAACTAGAAGTACCTTTGAGATACCTGAGTATCCATTTCACTGCTGACCAGTGTTCTTTACCAGGATTGGAGAGGAACCGACTAACCACACCAACTGCATGAGCTATATCCGGCCTTGTGCAAACCATGGCATACATCAAGCTACCCAGCTGCGGATGCATAAGGAACCTTTTTCATCTCATCTCTTTCTTCATCACTTGAAGGACACTGCTTAGAACTTAGTTTAAAGTGGCTTGCAAGTGGAGAACAAACCGGTTTGGAGTTGCTCATGTTGAATCTCTCAAGTACCTTTTGAACATATCTCTCCTGAGATAGCCAAAGTTTCTCCTTCTTCCTGTCACGTGTGATATTCATGCCAAGAATCTGTTTTGCCGGTCCTAAGTCTTTCATTGCAAAAGACTTGCTTAACTCTTCCTTCAACATCTGAATCTTCTTAGCATCATGGCCAACAATCAACATATCATCCACATACAACAAGAGAATAATAAAGTTTCCATCCGAAACCTTTTCATAAATACACAATGATCAGAAGTGGTCCTGTCATAACCATGATCCACCATGAAAGAATCAA
Source organism: Populus deltoides (assembly GCA_015852605.2). Classification (NCBI taxonomy): domain Eukaryota; kingdom Viridiplantae; phylum Streptophyta; class Magnoliopsida; order Malpighiales; family Salicaceae; genus Populus; species Populus deltoides. Next base: position 17,512,170 of record CM027586.2, on the reverse strand, counting down.
ACTTCTTATACCATTGTCTTGGAGCTTGCTTTAACCCATATAGGCTCTTTTTCAACTTGCAAACTAACTGCTCTTTACCTTTTGCTTCAAACCCTTCAGGCTGCTCCATGTAGATTTCTTCATCTAAATCACCATGGAGAAAGGCAGTTTTCACATCAAGTTGCTCAACTTCAAGATTCAAACTAGCGACTAAGCCAAGCACAACTCGAATTGAAGACATCTTGACCACTGGTGAAAAGATTTCTTCAAAATCAATACCCTTCTTCTGACCGAAGCCTTTCACAACCAATCTTGCCTTGTACCTTGGTTGTGAGCAATGTTCATCAATTTTCAACCTGAACACCCATTTGTTCTTGAGTGCTCTCTTACCTTTAGGAAGCTTCACTAACTCAAAAGTATAGTTTTCATGCAAGGATTTCATCTCTTCTTGCATTGCTTGCAACCACTCACTTTTCTTCTCATGTGACATGGCTTCATCAAAGCATTCTGGCTCTCCCCCATCAGTAACTAGCACATACTCATGAGGAGAATATTTGGTGGAAGGTTGGCGAGGTCTGGTTGACCTCCTCAATTGTGGCTCATCTGGAGCTTCCTGCATAACCTGTTCAGGAATAACATCAATATCATCATTAGCTGATTCAGGATCACCAACTAATGGCTCATCAAGAAAACCATCATTTTCATCATTTTGCAAGTCTCCCCCATGATTAGCAGGCATCAAAGGTAACTGTGGAGTAGGTCTTGGATTTGAATTAGATGGAATAAAAATTGTAGACTCTGTTTTCTCCTTCAGTTCAAAGTCTTCAATGGTTTGATCTTCAAAGAAGATAACATCTCTGCTTCTCACAATTTTCTTCTCCTTTGGATCCCACAACCTATAGCCAAACTCATCATCTTCAAATCCCAAGAAAATACACTGCTTTGTCTTGCTGTCAAGCTTGGACCTTTCATCCCTTGGAACATGTACAAATGCTCTGCATCCAAACACTCTCAAGTGTGCATAGGAAACATCCTTTCCTTTCCAAACTCTATCTGGAACATCAAACTCAAGAGGAACTGATGGAGAAAGGTTGATCATGGCGACTGCAGTCTTCATTGCCTCACCCCAAAAGGACTTAGGCAGCTTTGCATGAGATAGCATACATCTAATTCTTTCAACAATGGTTCTGTTCATTCTCTCAGCCACTCCATTCTGCTGTGGAGTCTTAGGAACGGTCTTCTCCAACTTGATACCATGTTCCCTACAGTACTTCTCAAAAGGACCTCTGTATTCACCACCATTGTCTGCTCGAACACATTTAAGCTTTCTGCCAGTTTCTCTTTCAACTCTGGCATGGAAATCCTTAAAGACATCAAGCACCTGATCTTTGGATTTCAAACAAGTGGCCCAAATCTTCCTGGAGTGATCATCAATAAAACTAACAAAGTACAATGCACCTCCAAGAGACTTATCAATCATAGAGCAAACATCAGTATGAACTAAATCAAGAACATGTGACCTTCTATGTGAAGGTGATCTTTGAAATGCAACTCTATGTTGTTTACCAACTAAACAATGAGTACAAGTGTTCAAGTTCATAACTTTCAATGGAAGGTACTTCTTCTTGGCAAGGATGCCAAGGCCTTTCTCACTCAAATGTCCAAGCCGCTTATGCCATAGATCAGTAGAGCAATCTTCAATTGCATTCACCTCCCCTTTGATCACCTTGGCTTGTGACATGTAGAGACCCATCTTCTTCCCTTTAGCAACAATTAGGGAATTTCTGGAGAGCTTCCATTTACCATCTCCAAAGTAACTGTGATAGCCTTCTTCATCAAGAGTACCTGTAGAGATTAAATGTAGGCGCATATCAGGCACATGCCTAACATCTTTGAGTAGCAACTTGCACCAAAGATTGGTTTCCAACCAAATATCTCCAATGCCCACAACACTAGCCATCCCTTGATTTCCCATCCTAACTTGACCAAAGTCACCACGTGTGTAGGATGTGTAAAAATCACGTCGGGGTGTAACATGGTAAGAAGTCTTGAATGCAGAACCGGTGGTATCTTGACATGCAAGATTAACACAGCCATCATCACAAACAATGGCAACATCACCATCAAACACAACTGCAGCTGTACCATTCTCTTCATTCTTGTCTTCATCTCTACCCTTTTTATCTCTTTTATACTTTCTGCAATCCTTTTGCATATGCCCAGGCTTGTCACAATAATAACACTTAAAACCCTTCCTTGATTGAGATTTTCCTCTTGGCTTCCATTTGCCTTTTCTATTGCTGGATTCTCCATCTTGCTTGCCGTGAGAGAACCTGCTTTGACTTCTCCCTCGACTTTCAGAGACTCAGAAGTGCTTGTCCCTTTCCTCCTCTTCTCTTCATTGAGGATACAATCCTTCACTGTTTTCAAAGTGAGCTTTCCATTCGGAGTAGAATTGCTAAGTGACACTACCAAAGTCTCCCAACTATCCGGCAATGAACTCAATAGGATTAATGCTTGCATTTCATCGGCTAACTCAAGGTTCATCAATGACAGCTGATTCAAGAACCCTTGGAATACATTTATATGCACTGAAGCATCTTCACCATCTCTATACTTCAAATTCACAAGGTCTCTAATTACAAAAACCTTGTTTTGTGCACTCTCCTTGGCAAAGGTTTCTTCCAACAGCTTCCACACTGTATAGCAGTCATGTTCTTGAGAAATATGATTAATGGACTTAGAAGATACCCATTTTCTAACATTAGCGGTAGCCTTTCTGTTTAGTCCATTCCATTTTGCATCATCCATATCATCAGGCTTTATTCCTTTACATTCAATCGGCAAAGCCAAATCATTGCAATATAAGTGATCCTCCATCATTGTTTTCCATAGAAAATAATTTGAGGAAGTGAGCTTTATCATACCCGAATCTTCCTTTTCCATTTTAACTGCATAAGAATTCAATCTACACAACCAAATGCTCTGATACCACTTTGTTGGGAAAACTAGGGACAACTAACCGGATCAATTCAGCGGAATACAATTCACAATTCACAAGTCCCAATCCTTTTTCCCTCTTTGTGCAGTAAAAACAGAATCAAACAATGAACAAATATAATGCAACAATCACACAAATCAACACCAAGATTTTTACGTGGAAAACCCGATGCGGGAAAAACCACGGGACTGGAGTCCACCTAAAAAACTTCCACTATCACAAATAATGGGTTCACAATTGTTCTTCCTCAGATTCAACTAAGGGCTACAACATAAATATCATCAAGAACAACTTATTCTCGGATTACAACAAGATTAAAGAGAGTAATGTTAGAGAAAAGCTCACAACACTGACAGCCCCGTTTTCTGTCAAAACGACCAGCTTCCACACCACCAATCTTCAATCCAACCGTTCAGAATGAAGAGTAACGTGTCTAGAAGCTGCTGTCCAAATCTCAGCCCGATCCAACGGTGAACGAACTGGAAATCGAAGAAAGAAGACAGACTGCTCTGCTGCCTCCTCTTCTTTCTTTCTCTCGGTTTTTCTCTGCTCTCTTGTTCTTCACTACTGCCTCTACAGTGGTAGTTTCATTTTAAATCAAAGAGGCAGCCAGCTGCCTCCTTAATTAATGTGGTGGTCCCCCCATCACATGGTGCGGGACCACACAACAAAATATACGTTATTTACAGACCGAATGAATGCTTATACCTATCAGATGCCATCTCTTGTGGAGTAGGGGGTATTATTGCCCTTCCTCCGGTCTTTGAATCTGATCAACCCAAGTATTGCTGTGCTGTGCTGGAGCTTGTGACCATGGAGGAGAAACAGGATTTTGATTTAGAGACGGAAAAAGTTTTCCAGGCTCTCCAGGTTTGTTTTCATTACATATATTTTTTCAATCAGATTTTGGATAACGATGAAAATACTACCCAATTTATTATCAGGATTTAGGAGAATAAGAAAGAGATGAAAGAAAGTAGCTTTCCTTAGCATATCGAGTTTGAAGTCAAAGTTATCGTCTTTTCTACTTTCGAAATCTCATAAAATGTGAATTTTCCCCTTAGCTTCATTTTCTGTGATCTCTATGTTTGCATTTGTTAGTGTTTCTGAGGTGAAACAATCTTTAAGCTTTAAATTAGAGCTCATGAGGCATTCACTATTACAACTGCATTAGCTTGAGTCCAAAATATTTGTGCCATTAAATTATATGCGCAAAGAGACATTGGTCTTGTTTGATGGTGTTATAAACTCTGTATAAGCCCAACTGTTTCAAGGCTGCGGATTTACGGACCAATTTACAACCTCGACTTCGTTCTGATGTATTTATCAGTAGTACCTTACAGTTTTTTCTATGCTAAATTAGGTTGTCTTCTGCTTTGTGTAATAGAATTTTTTTCCCAGTGTTTTTCAAGGGATCAAAGAGCTGAGTTAACTGAAATCGCTAATGTTACCAGAGCTGTATGCCAAACACACAGATTGCCACTTGCTCTGACATGGATTCCTTGTGATTATACCTGGGGAACTGTTGATGATATTTCAAAATTGCGTGTCAGATTACGTGATTCAAGGATGATCCGGAAATGTGTGTTTTTCATAGAGCGTACATCTTGTTATGCCAATGAGGAGATGCAAGACTTTGTGCATGCTTGTGAGCAACTATTTATGCACAATCGGCAAGGTGCTGCTGGACGAGCCTTTATAACATATCTTCCTTCCTTTGAGCCTGATGTGAAGGAAAATCATGTAAGCGAGTATCCTCTTGCTCATCACGCACGAAAGTATAATTGGAATGCTGCAGCTGCAATCTGGCTAAGGGGCAGTGATGCTGATTATAACTATATATTAGAGTTCCTTCTCCTTATCCTCATGAAAGAGAGTTCAGAGCAGCAAGACTTGGTTGGGAACCTGAAGCTTACTCTACGGAAAACTTGTAACAGCTTGAGAATGTTTTCAAAAGAAGAATTACTCTGGGAACGAGGTTCTAAAGTTAGTAAAAACAATGCTAAAATTGAACCTGCTCCAAATGCTGATGGTAATATGTTCACCGTATGTGCTAATAATAAAGACGAAAGGTATCTGAAGTGTGAAAATGGTTCGATAAGGTTATAGAAGAAAATGGTGTAGGTAAAGGATGCAAAAACAAGTATAAAGGGGATAGCAAGAAGGGAACTTCAAATCTACACAAACACTTAAAAAGTTGTTCAAAAATTAGACGGAGAGATGCAAAAACAAATATGTTTGTTCAATGGCGAAGAGAATGAAGTTATCTAGCATCACCTTCTAAGGACACCAGTTGTCTGACATCACATGATCCAGATTCTGATGATAAGTTCCTGGGATTCCGTGAGTGGCACAAGCAGAAAGACGATGGCGATGTGGTTGATTCACAAAAACTTGATCTTAATCGGTATTTAGGAGAGCCTTTGGAAAACCTGGATAAGGTTTCAGATGTATTAGCTTGGTGGCGAGTCAGTTCTCCGAGATTTCCTACACTTGGTAAAATGGCTCGTGATTTCGTAGCGATTCCAATATCAGCTACTGTATCAAAGTCTTCTTTCAGCGGTGCAGTTGCGTTCAATGGTTTCAGGCTTTAATATGTGGACAGGACTGGTTGGAAAGCCCTGAAAACAATTGAGTTCTTCACTTTCTAGAGACAGGTGATTCCAAAATGATTTCCCCCCTAAATTTCTGAACATTGTTTTCCTGTTTTTTTTTTCCTGCCATTATTTGTTAATGAAATTTGGCTGCAAAGTCACACACTTCCCTTGTAATGATTATTAACAGGGTCATGATGCTGAAACAATAGCAAAAGCTAAATTTGATTTGCATTTCCTGAGCTTGGTGGTGCAACTTTGATCAATTATAGTATCAATTTCTTTAACCGGATTGTTTTTTTAAGGTATTAGCGTATGTCTTACGCGTTGACAACATGTGAACGTGATTGTTTTGTTGTAACTATAGTTTTCGTCACCGGAAATTGAATGGAGGACACTGAACATGAAACCAATTTCGATAAAATGTTGACATTTTATGGGATGATCATTTTTCTCAATTTGTTCTTGTCATCCATATTTGCAGGAGCAAAGAAGGGATTTCTGCTTCTTCTCTGGTCTCCTTAAATGTGAGATCTGACTCGCTTGTGAAGCAAATGTCTAAATATCTCGCTGGTCCGTTTACAGTGAGCAAACCTACCAGTCCAGAGGATTTGAAGTTAATCCAACACGTCTTCGATTCTTCACTGAATGGGTGGTCAGAATGTTTTCTAAGAGTTCTTATTTGCTTAGCTGAACGATTTTAAGTTCACCTGTTTTATACTTGTTTCTGCTAGTGAGATTGTTGTTCAATGCAATAATTATTATTTAACTCGGCGGGAATTATACCCCGTGAGACCATAGACCTGTCTTGATGATAACGTCCTTTCTGCATTCTTAGCTCATAGATACTACATAAAATGTTTGAATGGCCCATATTATGTTCTATTGATCAGTGGTCATATGTAACCCCGTGATTACACTGAATTTCAACACCTTCCAACATGCAAATGTAAAGCCTTGCGACGAAGAACAGATACAAACACTGACAGAAAAAATATATGCCATGTAAAAGCTCGTGTCTAGTAGCAGAAATTACAGATTACAATAACAAGCAACGAAATGGCATAGATTATCCAAGCAGCCCACTTGACACCAGGGGGGAATGGGATTGAAATGGTGATGAAAAGCGCGGTGGCTGCCAGGAAAACTGCAACTTTACCCAGCACTTTGGATGTCGTCGGAAACTTGACGGGGTTGATAAAATGTGAAACAAAGAGGCAAGAAAAGATAATTGCAACAAGAATACAGAGTAAATGCAAGGAATCGAGTTTGGAATCAGTAATTTGGTGAAAATGAAGGGCTATTTGAAGTGCTGATGTGAAGCAGGTGTTTATAAGTACCTTTTGCCATTCCTTTTCCTGCTCATCATGGGGATTGCCGACCAGATATTCTCGGAGACGTGTTAGTGCTCTATCCCAGAGTCCGGACACAGATTCTAGAATTAAAAGAATAAAATCCATTAACTCAACAGCTCAGAGAGAATTTGGGTCTATTTTGTTTCACCAAGCTCAAACAAAGGGGTTATTTATAAGAGAGAGAAGAGTAACGGAGACAGCTGGTGACGGAAAAGGAAGGACACATGGAATGGTGAGATTGACGTTTTTCGTCCCATTTCAATCTTAATAGTTATAAACACCTGCTTCTATTAAGATACTGTGCAATATAAATCTTGGAAAGTTCCTTGGAACTTTACACTTTTGAATGTTGTTGACGGACAAAGGATAAAGTTGATAGTGGCATTTGTGGTGCCCACAAATGCCCACAAATGTTGATATTGGAACTGGGATATCTCTGTTTTAGCCACGGATAAAGATCTTGGAACTGGGATAGAGCACTTACAATGTCAACAACATTCATAAGTGGGCACCACAAGTTTAAGACTTGAGATAAGATTGATGAGTTCCCATTCATGTTTGAAATTAGGTTCATAGAATCTTCAACGTTTGCATAAGATTAACTTGTGGTGCCCACTTAAAATGGTGCAGTATGGGCCATATGTAAAGGATGCAAAAACAAGTATACAGGGGATAGCAAGAAGGGAACTTCAAATCTACACTAACACTTAAAAAGTTGTTCAAAAAATAGACGGAGAGATGCAAAAACAAATATGTTTGTTCAATGGCGAAGAGAATGAAGTTATCTAGCATCACCTTCTAAGGACACCAGTTGTCTGACATCACATGATCCAGATTCTGATGATAAATTCCGGGGATTCCGTAAGTGGCATAAGCAGAAAGATGATGGCGATGTGGTTGATTCACAAAAACTTGATCTTAATCGGTATTTAGGAGAGCCTTTGGAAAACCTGGATAAGTTTTCAAATGTATTAGCTTGGTGGCGAGTCAGTTCTCCGAGATTTCCTACACCTGGTAAAATGGCTCGTGATTTCGTAGCGATTCCAATATCAGCTACTGTATCAAAGTCTTCTTTCAGCGGTGCAGTTGCATTCAATGGTTTCAGGCTTTAATATGTGGACAGGACTGGTTGGAAAGCCCTGAAAACAATTGAGTTCTTCACTGTCTACAGACAGGTGAATCCAAAATGATTCTCCCCCCTAAATTTCTGAACATCGTTTTTCTGTTTTTTTTTTTTTTTGCCTACCATTATTTTATTTTTAATATCAAAAATTTGAAGTGAGAAAGGGATAGTTGTACTCCAAAAATTTCTGCTTTAATAAAATTTTATTTTAAGTGGATAGGATTTTCTGATGGGTTTTGTTTCGCTTCAGTTTTTTTTATTTTTTATTTTTAATATCAAAAATAAATTCTTTAAAATATATATTTTAATTTATTTTTAAATAAAAAATACTTTAAAAAATAAATACTATAAGCACTAAAGCTTCAAAGTCTGGTAGAATCGATGAAGTACAACTATCCTATTGTGGAACTAAACTGTTTTTATTGCGTATCACAACACAAACATAGAGAAACAATGGTAAATCCTCTCACTTCTTCTTTTTTAGTTTTCTCACTCACAGAGAGAAACAACTAACTCAAAAGAGACAGATCGAGACAGCCTGACGTTCACCAGAAAAAATGAATGATGGAAAAACTTGGGTTGTAATGTGGCCTCCCAACCATTCATTTCTATCGAGGTCCTTTTAGTATATTTCTAATCTTCCAGTTTTCTTAAATGGCAATTAACGTAATTATTGAGACACACGATGGCAACTATGGAATCGAGGAATTTAGTATTTTCTAATCCCTTTAATGATGGAAGGGATTTAAGGTCAATAACGCTTTTTCCATCTTTTTCCATTTTTAAATGGCCTTCTTCAACTTTCCTCTCCTTTGTTCCTCTCCTTTTGTTCCTCTCTCGCTCTCAAAAAAGGGGATGTCAAATACTTTGATAGATAGCCACCATTACAGCTTTTATCCTTCCGATATTCACACCGTTGTTAAACAAAGCAAATAACACCTCAATCAACACATGAGCACGTATGATTAATACCTTATACCAACAAACTCCACTAAATTTCTGAACATCGTTTTCATGTATATCATGATGTTTAAATTTATTGGAAATATCCTACGGCATGTGTTTATATTCTAGTCATACTCCATCATCTGTTAGCTCCTGAAATTGTGGTTATAGTTAAAGATAATACCGTATACTGTTACAATTTAAATCCTATATGTAATAGGATAACAATCCGAGAGAGATTGAAACAGAGTCTAGCTCTGTTTCCTATATATATGTATGTAACTTTGCTGGACAATTAATAAGAAACGTGAATCTCTTTCACTCCTAAATTCTTCATGGTATCAGAGCGGTGATCTCTCGCTCCCTGTTCCAATTCTTCTGTGTTTTAATTCCTTCCCTTGTGTTTTGTCATGGCTAACCTTGAAAGTCATGATGCAGCTGGAGGAACAAAGGAGATGGTAGCTTCCTTATCCAACGTTGCTGATAGTGATATCAACACTGCTCATAAATTGAGCTCTGTATTGTTGAATGAATTTAATTACCTTCCTTGGTCTAGAGCAATCACAATTGCTCTTGGTGGAAGATCAAAATTGAGATTTATCAATGGTACGATAAAATCCCCTGAGGTTGGCTCATTAGAATATGAAACTTGGTTATCAAAAGATCAACTAGTTATGTCTTGGATCCTAAATTCAATGGAGTGCAATCTTGCTGAAATTTTTAGTTACTCTGAGTCCTTTTTGGATCTTTGGAATGCCATTCGTGATATGTATGGAAACCAAAACAACTCTACCCGAATTTTTTAAATTAATCGAGACATTGCCAATATTAATCAAGATGGAAAATCGTTTGTCAACTTACTGGGAAACTTAAAAAGACTATGGAGTGAGTTGGAGATCTATCGACCTCATACGATAGATGCAACTACCGAAAAAGAACTGAGGAAGACCGGATCTTCTAGTTGTTGGCTAGCCTTAATCCTGAATTTGAGGATTTAAGAAGTCATATTTTAATGAATACTGAACTCTCATCTTTTCAAAGTGTGTGCGCCACAATCCAACGTGAAGAAAGTCGTTGAAAAGTCATGTCCTGCACTGTTACTCCATGTAATCCCGGTGTCAGTGCTTATCTTGCGCGACCATACCCAGAAGGAAAAGTCTACAAAGGGAAACGACCAGATCTCAAATGTCAACATTGTCACAATATTGGACATACAATTGACCGATGCTGGAGTCTGCATCCAGAGATAAAACCAAAATTTAACAAAGATTAAAAAGGGAAATCTACTGCTCAGCATAAAGCAAATTCAGCTACCAATCACACAGAGTCATTCACTTCCAGCCCCGTTGCCCTGTTGAATGAATTTGCACACTATCTGCAAAACAAACATGGTCAGGAAACAACTCCAAATGGAGGACAGAATCAAACAACAACTATTCTCAGTCAGTTCGCAGGAATTTTGGCTGATGCAAACTCTGAAAATAGTCAAGGTATTCTACTTGCCCTTATGACTGCATTAGAGATTGGTAGTTTTCATGATTTATGGGTTATTGATTCAGGTGTCATTGATCACATGTCTAATAAGTTAACTAATTTCTCTGATTTCACATTCTTTTCTACTCCTGCGTGTGTCTCAGTAGCAAATAGGAAAGGGGCTCCTGTAAAGGGTAAGGGCAAAATGAAACTTGTGTCACACACTGTCAACTCTGATGTTCTTTATGTTCCCTCTTTTCCCTTCCAGTTACTTTCCGTTAAAAAACTGACAACCTCACTTAATTGTGAAGTTATATTCTCGCCTTACAAAGTTATCTTTCAGGACCTCATCACCAAGAGGATGATTGGGGAAGGATTCCACCTGCATGGACTCTACTACTTTACTCCTGATTCCCGGATTGCAAAAGGATTTCAAGCTATTTCTGCTCCTATTAATGAACAACTTCTATGGCATCGACGTCTTGCCCATCCTTCAGTGTCTGTCCTTAATAAAGCAACTTCAGTTTTGTCTAAAGAAGCTCTTAATTGTGAAACTTGTCATTTCTCGAAATCATTCAGGCTTCCTTTTAAATCATCTGTGTCTCACACTACTCAAAAATTTGAAATTGTTCACTCAGATGTTTGGGGACCCTTCTCTGCCTCTCTTAATGGTTTTAAATACTTTGTAACATTTATTGATGATTTCTCTAGAGTTACTTGGGTTTATCTATTAAAATCAAAATGTGAAGTGTTTGAAAATTTTAGAAATTTCCATACATTGGTTACTACCCAATTCTCGGCCAAAATTAAAATTTTTTGTTCTGATAATGGCACCGAATACATGTCCCATATTATGACAAACTACTTAAGCTCTAATGACATATTGCATCAGACTAGTTGTGTTAATATGCCCCAACAGAATGGAATTGCTGAACGCAAAAATCATGATCTGTTAGAGAAAACTCGAGCCATTATAATGCTTCAAATGAATGTGCCCAAACCTTTTTGGTCTCATGGAGTTCTTACTGCTACTCATCTTATAAATCGTTTGCCCAGCCGCGTGCTGGATTTTAAAAGTCCTCTTGAAGTTTTGCAGGAAAGACAACCAAATCTGACATACCTTAAAGTGTTCGGGTGTACTTGTTACGTACACTTGCCAGCTACTCTACATGACAAATTTGACCCCAGAGCTGTTAAATGCATATTCCTGGATTACTCACAAACTAAGAAAGGATACAAATGTTATGAGCCTAAATCAAAGAAACAATATATCACTAGAGATGTACGGTTCGTTGAAACTAGTCTTTACTTTGAAGGCACTAGTCAAGAAGAGACTCTCTCAGAATTTTTCCCGTTACTCAACATTGATCACTCTGCAAATCCATCACTCCCTGTGACTGATCTTCATCTTGAGCATTCTACAGAACCACTTACTATAACTACGGATCACATTGTAACTCCATCTCTCCCTGTCACTATCTCTGATGATAATTTAGACACTTCTGGTGATGTTCTTCCAGAAGGCATTGATGTCCACATTGAACAACAATCATCCAATGATCAAGACAGGGCAGAACTTCTGAGACGCAATCCTCCACGGACCCGTCAACCTCCTGTAAAATTACAAGACTATGTTGCTCATACTGTCAGGTACCCAATTACTCAATTCCGAACTTATCAAAGATTATCACATTTGCACACAACTTTTATTACAGCTATCTCCAGTGTTCATGAGCCTAAGAACTTTCATGAAGCTCAATCCCAAGGTGTCTGGCAAAAGGCTATGGCTGAAGAACTGACAGCCCTTGAAGAAAATAAAACCTGGAGTATAGTACCTATCCCTCCTGGAAAACATGCAGTTGGTAGTCGTTGGATATTCAAAACAAAATTCAACTCAGATGGCTCCATTAATCGACACAAAGCTCGCCTGGTTGCTCAAGGATTTACTCAGAAGTTTGGAATTGACTACAAAGAGACCTTCGCCCCTGTTGCCAAAATGACCACTGTTAGGGTTCTATTATCTATTGCTATCAATAATGGGTGGGCTCTGTCGCAAATAGACGTTAAAAATGCATTTCTGCATGGAGATCTCAAAGAAAAAGTTTTTATGAAGCTCCCTCCAGGACATCCTCAAAGCAGGGATTCTAAAATGGTCTGCCAACTACATAAATCTATTTATGGGTTAAAACAGAGTTCCCGTGCCTGGCATGCTAAATTGAGCACTGCCCTTGAAACACTCGGTTTTTCAAAGAGTTCGGCTGATTCTTCACTTTATGTCCAGCTCAGAAAAAATGATAATCTTATGGTGTTGATAAACGTGGACGATCTCATCATCACAGGCAACAACAATGAATCTATTACTCAGTTGAAAGAGAACCTCCGGCAACAATTTCCTATCAAGGATCTGGGGCAGTTGAAGTACTTCCTTGGAATTCAAATGGCAACTTCCAGCAAAGGGTTGTTTCTAAATCAACGAAAATACATTGAAGATCTGCTTCAAGAATCAGGGCTGTTACACACTAAGCTTGCTGCCACTCCATTAGATAGCAAATTAAAGTTAGATTCAGATGGAAAAGCTATCGATTCTCCTAACAATTATCAGAAACTTGTTGGGAAACTTATTTATCTAACTATCACGAGACCTGATATTGCATTTGCTGTTAGTCTCGTCAGTCAACACATGCATACTCCAACCACTCAACACGAAGGCATGGTGAAACGCATTCTGCGATATTTGAAAGGCTCTATTGGTTGTGGCATAGTTATGAATAATAACGGGCACACGAACATTATGGGATACTCTGATTCTGATTGGGCAGGTAATGCACTTGATCGTCGATCAACTACAGGTTATTGTATGTTTGTTGGTGGTAACCTTGTTTCATGAAAAAGCAAAAAAGGAACGAGTGGTGGCTCGATCTAGCGTAGAGGCTGAATATCGTGCTATGGCCTCAACTGCATGTGAGCTTGTATGGCTCAATCACCTTCTAACTGATCTAGGTTGTCCAAGTAATCTTCCCATGACTCTTTGCTGTGATAATCAAGCTGCCATGCACATTGCGTCTAATCCTGTTTTTCATGAACGTATGAAGCATATTGAAGTTGATTGCCACTACATTCGTCAACAAGTCCAGTCAAAGCTCATTGCTACACAATATGTGCATACAAATGATCAGTTGGCAGATATGTTCACCAAAGTTCTGCCATCAATTCAATTTCACCTGTTATTGAGCAAGCTTGGATCCATTAACCCTCTGGATCCAGCTTGAAGGGGAGTATTGGAAATATCCTATGTCATGTGTTTATATTCTAGTCGTACTCCATCATCTGTTAGCTCCTGAAATTGTGGTTATAGTTAAAGATAATACCGTATACTGTTACAATTTAAATCCTATATGTAATAGGATAACAATCCGAGAGAGATTGAAACAGAGTCTAGCTCTGTTTCCTATATATATGTATGTAACTTTGCTGGACAATTAATAAGAAACGTGAATCTCTTTCACTCCTAAATTCTTCAAAATTGTATATCATGATGTTGGATAAGATCTTATTCAAGTCGAGGACCTCGATAGAAGTGGAAGATTAGAAAATACTAAATTCCTCGATTCCATAGTTGCTATCTATCAAAGTATTTGACATCCCCTTTTTTGAGATTGTTAGTAATGAGTATGAAGGGCAAGACAGGGCAGGGGAGGAAGGAGAAATGGGTTGTTCTGTAACAGGGCAGGGAAGGAAGGAGAAATGTGCGCACCACAGAAGCTCTATTCAAGTATTTATAGTGCCAGGGGCGGTCATATTGTTCACATTCCAGTCAAAAGCCCTGCATCAGTATTGCGAATAACTAGTTACATGTAACATAATCAGACATGGAGGTATTGCGAATGGCACAATTATGTTGCATGTAACTAGGTTATGGCCATCTAGAAGCTTGAGATTGCGACCAAATTTACAGGAGGTATATTGTTCATATTCCAGAAGCAATGCTTGCAAGAATCTCAAGCTTCTAGGGGGCCATAACCTAGTTACATGCAACATAACCTAGTTACATGCAACATAATTGTTCATATTACAGAAGCAATGCTTGCTTTTGACTGCGATTGTGACCAAATTTAACTAGGTTATTGAATGATTGATACTATTGTTACTGCTATTGCTAATTTTAATTTATTTTCTTTTTATTTAAGTTTTTTTTTTTAGTTTTTATCTATAACATTCTTATTTAGATTATATTTTATCTTTTCATTTGATATTTTTGACATTCATAAGAGTTTTAAAAATTAATTTTTTTTATGTGTTTTGATGCATTGATCTTAAAAATATTTTTTAAAAAAATAAAAAAACATCATTTTAATATAATTTGATATTATATTAAAATATCATTATAATAAGAGAAAAGCAAATAACAATTATAAAAATAAGTAACAATTAAAAGAATGAGGACCAAATTTGATAGATAAAAAAATTTCAATTAAAAAATAATAAGAGAAAAGCAAATAACAATTATAAAAATATAAATCAAAATTTATATAAAAATTAAATTCTAAGGGATGAAATTGAAAAAAAAATATTCAAAACAAAATATATATATATATATATATATATATATGTTATTCATTTATTGGATTAAATCTAGTTTGACTTCATCACCTTCAGAAAATGGGGATTAATTAATTTGATTGATCTGATTAAGTTTTGATTAAAATCTCATTTGACTTTGAAAAAAAAATTACAATGGTTTAGTTTATTTTTATTAAAAAAACTAAAAAATAAATCATTTTTTTAATTAAATTACAATGGATTTAGATGTTATTGAAGAGAAAAGTAGAGTCCTTGAAAGAGAAGAAAGAATAGAAGAATATGGTATTATTTATTTTGTTTATATATTTTTTTTAATTAATAACTTGGAAATCAGTAGTGGTGTTGGTTAATTATTGCTAATTTAATTGGATAATGCAATGCATGCGGGCTTTGGAAGAGAATTTAATTATAGTATCTCGCATGCAGGTAGAGTAACCGTTTGCATTATGTGGCGGCTTGAGTTATAATTATTTTTTAAAGTGTTATATATATATATATATTATTTTAAAGATTATTGTATTAAAATGATACAAAATAAAATTAATTTTTAGCAAAAACAAATTAATTTTTTTGAAAATACAGGTACAACTACATTTCTAAACGCTCACTACATTTGTGTATCCCAAATTTTTGTAGCTTTAGATCATGTTTGAGATTATAGTCATGGTGATGGTTTAAAATATTTTTTTATTTAAAAATATTTTAAAATAATTTTTTTTATTTTTTAAAAATTATTTTTGATATCAACACATCAAAACAATTTAAAAATATAAAAAATATTTATTTTAAAAACAAAATTAAAATTTTTAAGAATCCAAACACACCCTTAACCACCTACAGAGCAACGCAAAGAAAGGTGTGAGAATGGATTTCAAACTAAAAAGGAAAAAAAAAAAAAAACACTTAAAGCTGATAATCAGTTCAACAGGAAGACCAAAAACACAGGCAATTTTGTTCCTCCTCTTTCCACTTCCTCTTCTTCTATTTTTTTTTTTTTTTTTTTGGATGCAGAGGCTCTGTTGTTCCCAAAGCACTAAATTCATGCTTCCTTTGTAATCTATCTATCAGTGGCCTATTTACTAACGGTAACAATGAGTCTACTTGTAACTTCCACTCCAGTTAGTTTTATTATTCCTAATTATTTGATGATTTAACAAGTCTAAAATGAATCACTCCATATCACATATCTAAGAATGATTTGTTGGGCTAATTGAGTCCATAGACAAGGCCCATAAAAGAATATATGATTATTATTTGGACAAGAAAAATTAATCGGACCTTTATTTGAGATGGAATTTGTCATCAACCGAATGTTGGAGTCTTTATTTGAGAAAAGTCAACCTCCTTCAAGTCTTTATTCTTTAACCACTCCTCGTCGTTCCACTTTCCAGCCATGGATAAGAAGATCTGAGGAGTGAGAAGACTTGTTGCCAAAAAAAACTGTCGAAATACAAATGTATTTGGAACATTTGTCTTGCGTTGAAGATGTTTTGCCTCCTGCAAAGTCGAGTCTAAGGGAAAAGATGGAAAAAGCGTTATCGTTGCTAGAATATTCTTTGGGAAGTCGTTGTTTTCAAGTCCAGACATTTTTGCTCGGGTATGTAATCATGGATTTCCAGAATGGACTTCAAATGTACGTTATTACAGACCGAGTGAATGCTTATACCTATCAGATGCCATCTCTTGTGGAGTATTACATTTTTGCTCGGGTATGTAATCATGGATTTCCAGAATGGACTTCAAATGTACGTTATTACAGACCGAGTGAATGCTTATACCTATCAGATGCCATCTCTTGTGGAGTAGGGGGTACTATTGCCCTTCCTCCGGTCTTTGAATCTGATCAACCCAAGTATTGCTGTGCTGTGCTGGAGCTTGTGACCATGGAGCAGAAACAGGATTTTGATTTAGAGACGGAAAAAGTTTTCCAGGCTCTCCAGGTTTGTTTTCATTACATATATTTTTTCAATCAGATTTTGGATAACGTTGAAAATACTACCCAATTTATTCTCAGGATTTAGGAGAATAAGAAAGAGATGAAAGAAAGTAGCTTTCCTTAGCATTTCGAGTTTGAAGTCGAAGTTATTGTTTTTTCTACTTTTGAATCTCATAAAATGTGAATTTTCCCCTCAGCTTCATTTTCTGTGATCTCTGTGTTTGCATTTGCTAGTGTTTCTGAGGTGAAACAATCTTTAAGCTTTAAATTAGAGCTCATGAGGCATTCACTAGTACAACTGCATGCATTAGCTTGAGTCCAAAATATTTGTGCCATTAAATTATATGGGCAAAGAGGCATTGGTCTTGTTTGATGGTGTTATAAACTCTGTATAAGCCCAACTGTTTGCAGGCTGCGGATTTACGGATCAATTTACAACCTCGACTTCGTCCTGAGGTATTTATCAGTAGTACCTTACAGATTTTTCTATGCTAAATTAGGTTGTCTTCTGCTTTGTCTAATATAATTTTTTTCCCAGTGTTTTTCAAGGGATCAGAGAGCTGAGTTAACTGAAATCGCTAATGTTACCAGAGCTGTATGCCAAACACACAGATTGCCACTTGCTCTGACATGGATTCCTTGTGATTATACCCGGGGAACTGTTGATGATATTTCAAAATTGCGTGTCAGATTACGTGATTCAAGGATGATCCGGAAATGTGTGTTTTTCATAGAGCGTACATCTTGTTATGGCGATGAGGAGATGCAAGACATTGTGCATGCTTGTGAGCAACTATTCATGCACAATTGGCAAGGTGCTGCTGGACGAGCCTTTATAACATATCTTCCTTCCTTTGAGCCTGATGTGAAGGAAAATCATGGATGCGAGTATCCTCTTGCTCATCACGCACGAAAGTATAATTGGAATGCTGCAGTTGCAATCTGGCTAAGGGGCAGTGATGCTGATTATAACTATATAGTAGAGTTCTTTCTCCCTATCCTCATGAAAGAGAGTTCAGAGCAGCAAGACTTGGTTGGGAACCTGAAGCTTGCTCTACGGAAAACTTGTAAGAGCTTGAGAATGTTTTCAAAAGAAGAATTACTCGGGGAACGAGGTTCTAAAGTTAGTAAAAACAATGATAAAATTAAACCTGCTCCAGATCCTGATGGTAATATGTTCATCATGTGTGCTGATAATATACGACGAAAGGTATCTGAAGTGTGGAAATGGTTCGATAAGGTTATAGAAGAAAATGGTGCGGTATGGGCCATATGTACAGGATGCAAAAACAAGTATCAGGGGATAGCAAGAAGAAGGGAACTTCAAATCTACACAAACACTTAAAAAGGTGTTCAAAAAAATAGACGTAGAGATGCAAAAACAAATATGTTCGTCCAATGGCGAAGAGAATGAAGTTATCTAGCATCACCTTCTAAGGACACCACTTGTCTGACATCACATGATCCAGATTCTGATGATAAATTCCTGGGATTCCGTGAGTGGCATAAGCAGAAAGATGATGGCGATGTGGTTGATTCACAAAAACTTGATCTTAATCGGTATTTAGGAGAGCCTTTGGAAAACCTGGATAAGGTTTCAGATGTATTAGCTTGGTGGCGAGTCAGTTCTCCGAGATTTCCTACACTTGGTAAAATGGCTCGTGATTTCTGAGCAATTCCAATATCAGCTATTCTATCAAAGTCTACTATCAGCGGTGCAGTTGCATTCAATGGTTTCAGGCCAGAGATCATATAGAGGCTTTAATATGCGGACAGGACTGGTTGGAAAGCCCCGAAAACAATTGAGTTCTTCACTTTCTAGAGACAGGTGAATCCAAAATGATTCTTCCCCTAAATTTCTGAACATTGTTTTCCTGTTTTTTTTTCCTGCCATTATTGGTTAATGAAATTTGGCTGCAAAGTCACACACTTTCCTTGTAATGATTATTAACAGGGTCATGACGCTAAAACAATAGCGAAAGCTAAATTTGATTTGCATTTCCTAAGCTTGATGGTGCAACGTTGATAAATTATAGTATCAATTTGTTTAACCAGATTGTTTTTTTAAGGTTTTAGCATGTCTTACGCGTTGACAACATGTGAACGTGATTGTTCTGTTGTAACTATAGTTTTCATCACCTGAGATTGAATGGAGGGCACTGAACATGAAACCAATTTCGATAAAATGTTCACATTTTATGGGATGGTCATTTTTCTCAATTTGTTCTTGTCATCCATATTTGCAGGAGCAAGGAAGGGATTTCTGATCCATATTTGCAGGAGCAAGGAAGGGATTTCTGGTTCTTCTCTGGTCTCCTTAAATGTGAGATCTGACTCACTTGTGAAGGAAATGTCTAAATATCTGGTTGGTCCGTTTACAGTCATGAGCAAGCTTACCAGTCCAGAGGATTTGAAGTTAATCCAATACGTCTTCGATTCTTCACTGAATGTGAGGTCAGAATTTTTTCTAAGAGTTCTTGTTTGCTTAGCTGAACGATTTTAAGTTCACTTGTTCTATACTTGTTTCTGCTAGTGAGATTGTTGTTCAATGCAATAATTATTATTTAACTCGGCGGGAATTATGCCCCATGAGACCATAGACCTGGCTTGATGATAACGTCCTTTCTACATTCTTAGCACATAGATACTACATAAGAAGTTTGAATGGCCTGTATTGATCAGTGGGTATACATAATAAGGTGATTACACTGAATTTCAACATGCAAATACAAACATTGACAGAAAAAAATATATGTCATGTGACGCTCGTGTCTAGTAGCAGAAATTGCAGATTGCAATAACAAGCAACGAAATGGCATAGATTATCCAAGTAGCCCACTTGACACCAGGGGGGGATGGGATTGAAATGGTGATGAAAAACACGGTGGCTGCCAGGAAAACTGCAGCTTTACCCAACACTTTGGATGTCCTCGGAAACTTGGTGGGGTTGATAAAATGTGAAACGAAGAGGCATGAAAAGAGAATTGCAACAAGAATAGAGACTAAATGCAAGGAATCGAGTTTGGAATCAGTAATTTGGTGAAAATGAAGGGCTATTTCAAGTCCTGATGTGAAGCAGAGGCCTATAAGCGTCTTCTGCCATTCCATTCCCTGCTTAGCATGGAACATGTTGACCAGCTCTTCTTCTTGGTTCATGGTGGGACGTGGTAGCTGCTGTGATTCCATTTGTCCTGCTTCAAGCCAGAGTCGGGACACAGATTCTGGAATTGAAAGAATGAAACCCTTGATAACTCGAGCACCATTCTCCATGGTTTTCCTGTGCTGTATGCTATAAAGCTTGAGAAGACTGGGAAATAATAAGAAACAAAAAAAACTGTCGGAATAGGATGCTTGTGATACCTTTATAAAAGTTTTTTTATATATAATTTATAATAGTTTTTTTTTAATTTGATATTTTTACGTTTCTTTTTAAAAATATTTTGAAGGAAATTTAATTTTTTTATTTTTAATATAAAAAATAAATTCTTTAAAAAATATATTTTAATTTATTTTTAAATAAAAAAATGCTTTAAAGAATAAATACTAGCAGCAGTAAAGCTTCAAAGTCTACGAGTGTAGAATCGAGAATGTAATAATGATGTACACAGAGAAAAGAACTAAGAAAATGGAGAAACGTAGAGAAACAATGGTGAATCCTCTCTCTTCTTCTTTTTTAGTTTATTCACAGAGAGAAACAAATTAACTCAACAGCTCAGAGAGAAATACTTGCACACAGGAAATAATGCAAAAAACCTTAAATTATTGTTGTAAAAAAGAAACAGATCGAGAATCACCTGAATATTCAGCTTTATTTGCAAGAATACTTATGGTATACAGTAAGTGCAGCTCTTTCCTCAGCTCCTCATTAATTTGGGTCTATTTTGTTTCACCAGGCTTTGCTGTTTGCTTTGTGGGGGTTTGAATATGAATACTGCTTGCAAGAATTGTGGCTATATTTATACATGCACTCGTGGTGCTTGGGTCGATTCTTGAGTGCTCGTGGGGCCCGACTCTTTATACGGTTGTGTTCAACCATGGTTGTGGTTTTACGTGGGCCCATGCCCATGGGAGGTGAAAGAAAGTAGCTTTCCTTCGCATATCCACAATTGGTAACCATGGTTGAACACAACCATGGTCTTCCGTGATGATTTTTTTTTAGTTCAGATCTATTTTTAGGTATTTTTAAAGGAATAAAAAAATACATAATATGAACTATACTTATTAAATAAAATTATTTAATATTAATTTCAACTATTTCAATAATCAAAATTATTATCAATGATATTTTTTAATCATGGTTGTGCGTGGGCTCATGAGAGTTTACTTGAGCCCACGCACAATTGTTTAACCATGGTTGAACACAACCATGGTCTTCCGTCGACGATGATTTAAGAAAGAGATGAAAGAAAGTAGCTTTCCTTAGCATATCGAGTTTGAAGTCAAAATTATTGTTTTTTCTACTTTCGAAATCTCATAAAATGTGAATTTCTCAGTCTACGGGAAATTCACATTTTATGGGCCACGCACAACCATGGTTGAATCTTGGGCCCACGGACAACCATGGTTGAACACAACCCAAGCCCCTTTCGAGTATATATGGAGCCACAATTCTTGCAAGCAGTATTCATATTCAAACCCCCACAAAGCGAACAACAAAGCCTGGTGAATTTGTAAATTTTTTAAGGTCCGATTGACTTTTCTCAAAGTCCAACATTCGATTGATGACAAACTCCATCTCTTTCTTCGACAAATTAACCCCATCTCAAATAAAGGTCCGATTAATTTTTCTTGTCCAAATAATAATCATATATTCTTTTATGGACTTAATTAGCCCAACATAGGCCCAATAAGTCATTCTTAGACATGTGATATAAGTGATTCATTTTAGACCAAGGAATGATAAAACTAACTGTTGAGAAGTTAGAAGGAGACTCGTTGTTACCCTGTAAATAGGCCACTGATAGATTACAAAGGAAGCATGAATTTATTGCTTTGGGTACAACAGAGGCTCTCCATCCACAAAAAAAAAAAAAACTAGAAGAAGAAGAAGGAGGAAGAGGAAGGAGGAATAAAATTGCCTGTGTTTTTGGTCTTCCTGTTAAAATATTATTTATTTTAAATTAAAAATTTATTAGTATTTTTATATCATATTATTTTAATACATTAATATCAAAAATAAATTTTTAAGAATAAAAAAAATATTATTTTAATATATTTTAAAATAATAAAAAATATTTTAAAAACAAGCAATACTATATTCTTAAATATTCATAACTTGTGTTCAAAGAGATTTGATTTCTATTTAAAATTAGCTTTGAAAAAAAATTAATCGGACCTTTATTCGAGATGGAGTTTGTCGAAGAAGGAGATGGAGTTTGAGAAAAGTCAATCGGACCTTAAAACATTTACAAGTCCGATTGACTTTTCTCAAACTCCAACATTCACTCCGAATTTATTTATTTATTTTTGACAATTCCTTCCAAACTATAGGTGGCTTACACCTTTTTTTAATTAATGAAACTCAGTCGAGAGGCAGCATATTAAAGGAGTTAATCATATTATAGGGTATAGCTTATGGTTTGCCTTAGAAGGAGTCGCAAGATATAGAGAAAAACATTATTTCTTTCTTTCTCTTAGGACTTCTAGAATGAAAAAAAAAAGTTTGAATTTCTCTCTCTCTTTCTTTTTTATTCCACTAAGAAATATGTTTAAATCTTTTATCAAAACTATTTTTTCTCAAAATTGAACTGATTTGTTGAAATAGAACTCAACCTAATATTTATCTACCACTTTCTTCCAATTGATCATTATATATTTTTTATTAAAAATATTATTTTAATATATTTTTAAATAAAAAATCCTTTAAAAATTTACTGACTAAACACACCAGCAAGGTGTGCAGAAAAGCTTCCTCAAATTATGATCAAAATTAGAAGTGAAGTCAAGATTGAACTTCTTTCAAATTTATCCTCTTTTCAATGATTACATAACAAGATGGTGATTGAGCTTTAAAATTTAGGCAGGGCAATCCAAATGCCCTTGAGATTCTCAGCCAGCTCTATGTCATATGGATTATTACTCAATTAAGAAAACCTTGTAAGCTTCTTTTTTTTTGTTCAAGAAAAGCACAAGGATGAAATTGAAAAGAATTAAACTATGAGAATGGAGGGAAAATATCAGTAAATTTAAAGGGGCAGAAGATAAGTTAGTTTTAAGACACAGTGCCAAAAGTCAACAAGTCAACCTCCTTCAAGTCTTTAACCACTCCTCATCGTTCCACTTTCCAGCCATGGATAAGAAGATCTGAGGAGTGAGAAGACTTGTTGCCAGAAAAACATTGTCGAAATACAAATGGATGTGGAACATTTGTCTTGCGTCGATGATGATTTGCCTCCTGCAATGTTAAGACTATGGGAAAAGATGGAAAAAGCGTTACCGTTGCTTAAAGATTCTTTAGGAAGTGGTTGTTTTTTGGCACAATTTTGGGCACGAGATAAGCGTGGATTAGCCCTGGAAAATCTCCCTTACCCTCACCTGTGCGTCCCAAATTCTACGCTACTTGAATATCGTCAACTGGAGGGTCGGGAAAGGTTTTCAGGTCTAGACATTTGGGGTCGGGTATGGTGTCTTGGGCGTGGATTTCCAGAATGGACTTCAAATGTAAGTTATTACAGACCGGATGAATACGCACACCTATCAGATGCCATCGCTTGTGGAGTAAGGGGTATTATTGCCTTTCCGGTCATTGATTCTGATCAACCCAACTGTCGCGATGCTGTGCTGGAGCTTGTGACCATGGAGGAGAAACAGGATTTTGATTTAGAGATGGAAAAAGTTTCACAGGCTCTCCAGGTTTGTTTTCATTATATATATATATATATTCAATCAGATTTTGTTGAGAATAGCACTCAATTTATTGTTGTTAGAAGACTACCACAAAGCAATTCACTCAAATTATCTGAAATATAAGACTTACAAAGAGATAAGATTGAAACAAAACAACCCACTTCACTTTTTATACGGAAAATAGTTAAAGAAAACAGTTAGAAGACAAGAAATAAGAACCTAACAATTATAATCAGGAATTAAGAGAATAAGAAAGAGATGAAAGAGAGTAGTTTTCCTTAGCATATCTTTAAGCGTTCGCATTTGCTAGTGTTCTTGAAGTGAAACAGTCTTTAAGCTTTTAATTGGAGCTCATGAGGCATTCCTTATTACAACTTCAATCCAAATTATTTTTGCCATTAAATTATATGTGCAAAGAGACATATTTGTCTTATTTGATGGTGTTTTAAACTCTTTATAAGCCCAACTGTTTGCAGGCTGCGGATTTATGGACCCAATTACCTCGACCTCGTCCTCAGGTATGTATCAGTAGTACCTTGTAGTTTTTTCTATGCAAAATTAATTAGGTTGTCTTTTGCTTTGTCTAATAGAATTTTTTTTTCCCAGTAGTTTTCAAGGGGTCAAACAGCTGCCTTAACTGAAATCGCTGATGTTACCATAGCTGTATGCCAAACACACGGATTGCCACTTGCTCTGACATGGATTCCCTGGAAATATAATGATGATATTTTAAAATTTGGTGATTATTTAAGTTTTCCTTGGTCAGGTGAACTTGAAATAGAGCGTACAGCTTGTTATGCAGACAAGGAGATGCAAGGCTTTGTGCATGCTTGTGAGCAGCTATTTCTGCGCCAAGGGCAAGGTGCTGCTGGACAAGCCTTTCAAACATGTCTTCCTTCCTTTGAGCCTGATGTGAAGGAAAAGCATGTAAGGGACTATCCTCTTGCTCATCACGCACGGAAGTATAATTTGAATGCTGCGGTTGCAATCCTGCTAAGGAGCACTGGTGATGATTGTTTCTATATATTAGAGTTCTTTCTCCCTATCCTCGTGAAAGAGAGTTCAGAGCAGCAAGAATTGGTTGAGAAACTGGAGCTTACAATAAAGCAAACTTGTAAGAGCTTGGCAATGTTTTCAGAAAAACCATTCATCAGGAAACGAGGCTCGAAAGTTAGTAAAAACAATGATAAAATTGAACCTGCTCCAGATCCTGATGGTAATATGTTCATCGAATGTGCTGATAATAAACGACGAAAGGTATCTGAAGTGTGGAAACATTTCGATAAGGTTAAAGACAAAGAAAATGGTGCAGTATGGGCCATATGTAAAGGATGTCAAAAGAAGTATCCAGGGGAAAGCAAGAAGGGAACTTCAAATCTACACAAACACTTAAAAAGTTGTTCAAAAAAGAAACAGAGAGATGCAAAACAACATGCATTGCCTTCTGATTTGGGAGGGAATTTCGTGTTTGATCAAGAAAGGAGTCACCTTAACTTTGTTAGAATGATTATGAAGCTCGGATTTCCATTGGATATGGTTCAAAATGAGTTCTTCAAAACTTTTGTCTCCGATCTGCAGCCAAAGTTTCAACTCTGTTCACAAGACAGTGTACAGGCTGATGCTCTTTCTATTTACAGACAAGAGAAAGAGAAACTAATGAAATATCTTGATAATCTCTCATCTCTATTCAGTATAACAATTGATTTGCAGTCATACGGTGATAACAAGATGTCCTGCTGCTTGACCATGCATTTTATTGATGATGAGTGGAGGATGAAAACGAGGATTTTGGCTTTCAGGAGTATCGAACATGATTATATGGATGAAGCTGTGAAATATATGCTAGAGGAGTGGACCATCATTGAGAAAGTGCACTTCATGTTTGCAGAAATTGCTCCACCAAACAGTCAAATGACTAGAGAATTCAGAAGTAAGCTTGTCAGTCAATTCCCACATATGAATGGGGACTTGCTATGTTTTTCTTGCTACGCACAAACTCTTGAACTTCTTGCTCGAGATGGGTTTTATGAGATAAAAGATGTGCTTAACAAGATTAGGGGCTGTATTGAATATGTGAATGCAACACCAATTAACCAAGATAAGTTTCAGAAAGCAACTAATCATGTGAAATTGCAAGATATGAAAGCAGCCTCTCATGATGATCCTACCAGATGGGAGACCACATTTGTCATGCTCAAGAGTGCATTGGAATTAAGAGAAGCTTTTACTCAACTCGAGCAAGTTGATTTTGATTTTAAGGTGAATCCATCCACAGAGGAGTGGAAGATGGCGATGATTGTATGTGGGTGTTTAAAAGTGATCCACAAATATTTAAGCAGTTCTTCATCAAGCATAGATGCATGCTTCCTCGATGTTTGCTATATATATAAGGACTTGCTTTCGAGGGAAAAGAGTGAGCATGCATATGTTTGTTCAATGGCGAAGAGAATGAAGGTGAATCTTGATAGGCATTGGAGTGAATGGAGTTTTGCATTTGGAATCCTATTAGTACTCGACCCGCGCTGTAAACTTAAATTTGTGCAGTATGGGTTTTTGCGGATGTATGGCAGTGATGCTAGCAAATACTTGCTGGAATTTCGTAGCAAACTTACATGTATGTACAACAGTTATGCGAAGGACACTGGTTATATAGCATCACCTGCCAGCGACATCAGTTGTTTGCCATCATATGATCTGGATTCTGATGGTAAGTTCTTGGGATTCTGCGAGTGGCTTAAGGTTGATCCGCCAAAATCTGATCTTGATCGGTATTTAGGAGAGCCTGTGGAAAACCGGGATAATGTTTCAGATGTATTAGCTTGGTGGCGAGTCAATGCTCCAAGATTTCCAGCACTTGGTAAAATGGCTCGTGATTTCTTAGCAATTCCGATATCAGCTATTCTATCAAAGTCTACTATCAGCGGTGAAGCTACAAAGGTGAATCCAGCATTCAATGGTTTGGGGCCAGAGACCATAGAGGCTTTTATATGTGGACAGGACTGGTTGGAAAGCCCTGAAAACAAGTAAGTTGGTTGTTTAGTTTATTACTTGGACCGCGTTACGACACGAATTAACATTTTATTTTCATAAAAATTATTAAAAAAATTTAAAATTCAAGAGTGTCGAAGTGCAGTTTACAATGTCGAACCCAAAATTATTGAGTCTAACTATAACACTAGACCGAACAATAATATTTAACTTGTATTCTCAAATTCTTATATTTTTTAATCTTTTTAAAAAATGATGTTTTTTCTTCAATAGTAATGATAGTATTTTTTAAATTTAATAATAATAATAATAATAATGTTTTTTTTAATCTTTTAATGATTTTATTAATAATAATAATTATAATAATAATAATAATAATATTTTTAATTACAATATTATTAATTATAAGAAAAATAATAATATTTATAACACAAATAATTATATTTAGAAATACAATGGGCCACGAAGAGGATTGGGTCCCGACGGAACCCAAGAGACCCGGGTCCGGACGAGGACCCAAGACTAAGGCGTCTGAGCGGTCTTCAAACCCACTCACTGGATTTGCGACTAGCCATGCGGTGGTCCGGCCCTAGCGCCTAGGCGCTCTAGCGCCATGTGTCTGCAGATTGGGGCCGCAACCCCCGTGGCGTGGGCGCCTAGGGCTTGCCAGCCCCAGCGCCAGATGTCTGCAGTCTAGGGCCTGTAGTCCCACCAAAACTGGAGCTGATCATTTTCTACATAATCATTTCTTCAATGCCATATGCATTCCAGTGAAATGGTAACGTAAAAATATTTATACCTTGGACTTGACCAACTGCAAAGTCCTAGCATCTTGAACTTGGATGTCTGTTATGTCCAAAACAACGTGAGGTTAAATTTATTTATTTTTTTAAGTTTTTATAGTTTTTAATTTTATGTTTGAAATCAAATTCAAGTTTTTTTTTAGTAGTAACAAAGTCCTAGCACCATTATAATAGTGAAAAAAAAAAGACAAAAAACCCTAACCAAACGATTAAAAACAAATGCAAAAAAACAACATTTTCTAAACTTTAAGCATGGAATAGATTTTGTTAATTCTAAAATAATATTTAACATTTTTACTGCATGATACAAGGTTTAACATACTTAGACAACCCAATACATAGAATAGTAATGTATGCTGTTATAGTACACCAAACAATGTATGCCATATGCGCTTCTAAATTTTTTTTATTACAAAAGTAAGGAATTGAGTCCCGACATCGGACCCAAGTCTAATGGGTCATGTGTCTGGACCCATTAGGCTTGGGTCCGGTGGTGGGACTCAATTTTGTTGGGTTATGCATCAAGATCCATTAGCCTTGAGTCCTGTGTTTGGACCCAATTATGTTGGGTTCCGACACTAAACCCAATTATGTTAGGTCCAGTATCCAGATCATGAGACGTGGGTCCTAACGCATGACCCAAGGCTAATTTGTCTCGACACTGGACCTAACAGAATTGGGTCCTAACGCAAGACCCAAGAGAATTATAATAAAATAATAATATTTATAGCACAAATAATACTATTTTTAATATTAATACTTTCAATTATAATAAAAAAAATAATATTTATACCACAAATATAATATTTTTTATATTAATACTTTGAATTGTAATAAAAATAATAATATTTATACCACAAATAATACTATTTTTAATATTAATATCATCAATTATAATAAAATAATAATATTTATAGCACAAATATTATTATTATTATTATTATTATTATTATTAATTGTATCCCTCAAATCAACTAAATGGTTTTTCTTTGTTTGCAATAATATTTTATTTCAAATTTATTAATTATAATAATAAAAATAGTAATTTATATTTTTACCTTTTAAATAAAATCTGTGGTTGTTTTTTAAATTTGATATTCATGTTTTTCAATTTTTTTGAATTTGTTATTCCTCTTTGTGTGGTCTGCAGACCCAGATGTCAGTTAGTAGACAGTCAAACTAGGGTGTATGGGTCTGCTGACCTAGCCGCGCTGTCTTGGAGCCTTGGGGGGCTTTGCAGACCCCAGTCGCGCGGTCTCCAAACCCAGGCGCCCAGGTCTCCAAACTCTAGGCATGCGGGTTTGTAGCCATGCGCGCGGTTGGCCCCAGTGCTAAGTGTCTCCAGCCCGGGGCCTGCTGCCCCACGTGGCGTGCGGGTCTGGCCCTAGCGCTCAGGGCTTGTCGGGCCTAACACCAAGTGTCTACAGCCTGGGGCCTACAACCCCACTAAAATTAGAACCGATCATTTTTTTCCCAACCATCCCTTTAATGCTATATGTATCCCACTGAAAAGACAACCCGTCGATTTCCTTGCAACTCTATATGGCAAGGGCAGCTCTGTCATTATACTGCTCCAATCTACAGTGCTTTGTATCTAGATAAACAGTAATAAAGGTACTGATCCCTTTTAGTATAGTGTATAATAGGTTGGTGGCTAGAGACAAATAATTTCAAAATGATTTGTTTCCTAAGTTTCTGAAAATCATTTTCTTGTTTTTTTCTACCATTATTTGTTTCATGAAATTTGGTCTGCAAAGTGCAGAAAGAAAAAGTCCCGCACTTCCCTTGTGATGATTATTAACAAGATCAACTATGCTAAGATTTGATTTGCATTTCCTAAGCTTAATGGTGCAACCTTGTAATTTCAATTACAGTATCAATTTGTAACTATAGTTTTCATCGCCCGAAATTGAATGTTCACATTTTATGGGAGTATCATTTTTCTCAATTTGTTTTTGTCTTCCATATTTGCAGCAGCAAGGAAGGGAAGCCTGGTTCTTCTCTGGTCTCCACAGATGTGAGATTTGACTCACCTGGAAAGCAAATGTCCAAATATTTGGCTGGTCCGTTTACAGTGAGCAAACCTACCAGTCCAGAGGACTTAAAGTTAATCCAATATGTCTTTGATTCTTCACTGAGTGAGAGGTCAGATTCTTTTCCCCCAAGTTATAGTTTGCTTAGCTGAATGCATTTAAGTTCACCAGTTGACCTATTCTGTACCTGTTTCTGCTAGTGAGACTATTGTCCAATGCAAGAATTATCATTTATCTCGGAGGGAACTATACTCTCTGAGACCAGAGACCTGGCTTGATGATAACGTCCTTTCTACGATATCTGATGCCATGACTTTAGTTAAGAGGAAGATGGAAGATTCTGTAAATTGGTATCTGCCAATTGTTTTTGCGGTAGGTTCCAAGATCATATTTGTACAATTGACATCTTATTCTGTTCAATTTTACAAGTCCACTACATGAAAAAACACAATTTCCTTATACTCACGTGTTGTACAGGAGAATGCAGATGATCCATCTAAGTGTATTTCTTTCTCGAAAAAGCACAGGATCAAGGAAAACTACATGTCAGATCTTTTATGCTGTGAAAAGGTGAAGTTTGATTTTCTTTAGTCCAATTAATGCATCCCATGCTTAGTTATGCTGTGAAAACTATATTTGCAGGCGTTTGTTCCTGTCTTTGACAAGGAAAGAAGTCATTTCTTTCTATTTGTTCTACAATTGAAAAGGCAAGTTGTAGAGATATGGGATTCAATTGCTGCATCAAGTCAGAGTGATTGGGTTGACAGGCGACTGCGTAACTTGGTAAATGGCTGCATACTTCATGAGCTACCTTGCAACCCTAGTTAACCACTGTACTAATGGGCTTTATGAACTTTTTGCTGCCAAAACATTTTCACAAACCAGTTGGTTAGCCTGGACGCCCTTTTCAAAGATGATATACATCAGAACTACCAAAATGTTTGGTCCTTCACAGATTTCAGAGTGGAAAGACCATCGAATGTCCCACAGCAACCAAATGGGTATATATATATATTTATGATCCACAATATATTGAGTAGTTAGGTTATATATTGTTGAGTACCTTTAAAATACTGTAAGCCAGATCAGTTGACATGATTTCTTTCTGTGCAGATACGACTGTGGTGTATATGTTATCAAGTTTATGCTAGCACCAGAAGAAGTGACGAGTCCTGATTTTTTGGTAATATTTTAACATTAATGTGCGCTTACTGAAGATAAAGGTATGACATCTTTCTAATTATCTAGCCAACATGCAGTTCGACAGCGATAACGAGAGGTTGGAAGTGGTACTAAGATTGCTAGCGAGTGATGTCAACTCATGCAGGAATAATTTGGCTTCCAAGGCTGAGGCATATTATGAGCAGAGGTTTGGAAATCATAGAGAATTTTTGGCAAGAAATGAGAATATGAAAGACGTAAATCATCAATATGAAAGAAAGTATTCAGACAATCTATGGGAATTCAACATATAGAAAAATATCATTATCAAATGATTTCATTTGATGATTTGATGATTGTAATAAATGTTTTTTTTTTTATTTTAAAAGTATCTAAAAAAATAAATCTAAACTCGGAAATTTTTTTTATTTCAAGTTGATTTCCAGTTTCAGAATGGTTTTGGATTTTTTGAGTTCATGAATTGGTTGATCAAATGCATGGAATGTTTTATTAATATTTTAGATTAAAAATGAGTTCTGTGAAGTGCTGGAGCTTATGACATGGAGGAGAAACAGGAGAATATGAAAGAGATGAAAGAAAGTAGCTTTCCTTCGCATATTGAGTTTGAAGTCAAATGTATTTGGAAAAATGACAGTGAACTTAGGCTCCTCCTCATGCCTCTCTCTCTTGTTCTCACACTCTCCTCCACCTCCAGTCTCCATCTCCCTCGTATTTTCTTTCAATAAAACCACACCATTCCTCTCCACTTCAAGAACACCGTCTTTAAAACCACTCCCTTTTCCCCTAAGCCAATCCGATAAAGGCATCGTGAAACTCTTTTGCTAGGCTGATGAAACTTCACCACTAGGAAATTTTTATCAATGGAGTTCTTCACTGTCTAGAGACAAGTGGTTTCAAAATGATTTTTCCCCTAAATTTCTGAACATCGTTTTTTTCCTACCATTATTTGTTAATGAAATTTGGTTGCAAAGTCACACACTTCCCTTGTAATGATTATTAACAGGGTCACGATGCTCAAAACAATAGCAAACGCTGAAATCCTCTTTTGTCTTTCTGTGTGGTGTTTGGATCAACCTTGCTAACATTTGATTTGCATTTCCTAAACTTGATGATAACTTCCTTTCTCCAATGTCTCATTCCATAATTTGTTAGCCCTAATTAATTTTTACAAGAAGTTTAGTCTTGCTCAAAGACAGGCAAGACATAAGATAACCAGGCCCTACCTAGCTTTGCCCATCAAACTCTCCAATCGAAAGATGCAAGCTCATAAAAGTTTGAATGGCCCATATTATGTTATATTGATCAACGGTTAATCAGACTGGATGTTGGGATTTATCATCAATCGAGTGTTGGATTTTGAGAAAAGTCAATCGGCCCTAAATTTGGCCAAGAAGAATAAATCGGAATGTTGGAGTTTGAGAAAAGTCAATCGGACTTGTAATTTTTAATCTAAAAGTGATTAATTAGCTATTTTATATTAGAGTAGAAGTTGATGAATAAACCTTAATAATCAAGCCACTAATGTGTGAGGAGTGAAGTGGGATTTTGGGACACTTCACATCCCATAGTCCACTCAGATCTCTTATATATTGGTCACAAAATCCCACACACAACTTCTTCTATCTCACTGCGCCTCTCGTATCCCATAAACCTTAATAATCAAGCCACTAATGTTTTTTATTACTCTCTTGGATGTTACCTGATTTACAATTTCATTCCATAGAAATTAATTATTTTTTATTTATTTTATCTTTAATAAACAGATTTTTCTTAATCAAGTCTTTTCATCTAAAATTATCACAATTGTTTCTACGAAAAATGTCATGTTCTCTTAACAAATGTACATCATGTGTTTATTTCGTGATTTACAATTTCATCCCATGGCATTAGATATGAATAGAAGGATTCAATTGAGAAATGTCCAAACTTTACAAGGACCTAATTAAGAAACATTTCAGTTTAATTCAACATCTAATACTTTTCTTTTTTCTTTTTGATTAACATGGGTGTCCGGGCCAGTTTGCATGCACTTCGACTAATCTCACGGGCCCTGAAGTTAACGATAATGTAAATCTCTAGTGGCCATCAATATTAGCAATCACAAAGATCGAACCTGAAATCATAAAAAAAACAAATCTTTTAATCTCAAACTCTTACCACTAGTCAACTGCTAGATAGTTAATTCATGACCCATTCTACGAAAAGGCAAGCATTTGATCCATAGCTGACGGGTTGTCGCACCATCCAGCATCCATATCACAATTCCTAAGCTCTGAAAAAAAGTTGAATGGGTCCTCCAACAATGGATTCCTAAGAGAATCATTGAAAGGCGGGACACTATCTATTTGAGCTTTTGGCCAAGCCCAATATCCCATCCATATTTCTTTCGACGAGAAGGGGTTCTCCATTGTGGTTAGTTATATAACTAACCAAAATACTCTCCCCTCTTTTCAATCAGAATTCCATACAAAGAACTCAATTGACTCAAGTCTTCATTTCCTAATATCTTCCCTCAGTTGCACAACTTCAAATCTTTCAAAGTTTCACTCTTTCTGCTCAGATTTTTATCTACCCTCAAAACAGAACAGGTTAACTTCCTCTCTGTTAGCCTTCTTCTTCTATTTTTTTGAATAACTAAAAACAACTCAATAATTACACTTGAAAAACCTAACCCTTTACCTGTTTCGACAGAAATAACCCAGAAAGCAAAACCTCACTCTCTTCAATCCTGCAAGACATATAGCTGCCTGCACACACCAATAAATCAAGATATATCAACTTTCAGCGGCCAATAAACAAATATCTCAATCTCCATGGTCTAATTAGTACATGACTCACCTCCTTTCTATGAGGACCAAGGACAATCCAGCTATATAACATCCAAAAATTTGCAGAATAGAAAGCCTCCGTGATTCACTTCCACACTCCAATATCAACAATAAGTCAATAACACACCAAACCCACCTCCAAATTTGTCTTCTTTATACATGTAAGCACACAGATAAAGCTAAATATAAGTAAGACTGCCTTCTTTTCTTGGCGTGTATAAAGCTTGAGATTTTCTTTTTCGGGTTTTGGTCCCAAAAAAAAAGGCAACGATTTCAATGAAGGTTAACTATCCTAAGTCCTAACCTCAACTTGTTTATTTTTATATTTTTAAAGTAAATTTTTATTTAATTTTTTGTTTTAAATTAAATTTTTTTAGTGTTTTTATATTATATTATTTTAATTTATTAATGTTAAAAATAATTTTAAAAAATAAAAAATATTTTAAAAAACAACTATACTATATTTTAAATATTCATAACCTGTGTTCAAAGAGATTTGATTCCTATTTAAAATTAGTTTTTGAAAAATAAAATTATATAAAGTGATTCAAATTGAAAAAGCAAAACTATTATTATTATATTATTATAAAAAAAAACATTAAATGTTGCCAAAATACTTTAGACGAGCATTGTTTACTCTCTGGATGGTTCAAAATTTTGATTTTTTATAAATAATTTATCTTCAAACTTTTTAATTGCTTATTAAGCTAAATTCAAGGTAATTAAATCAAATTTATTAGTTAACAAAGTTGAAATTGAAAGATAAATGATCAAAATAAAATATACATTACAACAAGATAATAGTTTAAAAATTCTTATAAAAAGTTCACTTTGATATTAAATCTTAGTATATTATATCTACTCAGTTCTTAAATATCCTTTTAATTTAATTTTAATATAAAAATTTATTTTTATTATTTTTTTATTTTTAGTTTAAAAAAAAAAAGATAGAGGTCATCGAATTCCGGCTATTAAAATAAAAGTTATTAGTAATAATTTTAATTATTAAAATAGTCAATATTAGTGTCAAATAATTTTATTTAATGAATGTAGTTGATATTAAATTTATTTTTTCACGAATTATTCTGGGTCACATCTCAAAATCTACCCGTATAAAACTGAAAGGTGAGCATGAAACAAGTGCAATTGGGCTCAACAACAATGCTTCCTTCTACCACTTTGAGAGGAAAACGCATGTGCACTATGGTAGAGTAAGATATAGGGGAGGAAATTGACAAAACAGTGAAAAGGGCGAGTCTTTTGAACTCCACCTAATATCTAAGGCTGAATCCTGAAAATAATATTTTGTAGGGAAATGCATGCCTCTGTAATATCTTATGGACTGACAGCAAGAATCTTCTCTCTCTCTTTTTTAATCCATATATAAAAGCACAAACCAAATGAAAATCTGATGATAAAAAACCATAGACAGGTCCCAGGCATTCATAGTTTGGCATGAAAGCCATAGCAAGAAAGAATCAGCCAATACTGAAACAATGCCAATAACACAGAAAATCTAACATTAAGACTCCCTCCACATTTCAGAAAATAGAAAATCATGACCTTATTCAGTGCATCAGGTAATGTGGTTAAAAAAATGAAAAAAGAAAAACATAAATACCTCCTCGCTGTCCTAAGCTGACTCCGGGACTCAGCAGTGGTTCCCAGTGTATAACAGCCAAGTAGAAATTCCCAAACTTCTGGCCTAATAGAAGGATCCACACCCCTAACACGCAGCAAACGATGTCATATAGCTACACAGAAATTCCAACCTACTTCGTAGAGATATGAAACCCAAAATTATAGACTAGAACCAAATCAGCACCATCTCATTATTCAACAAAGGACTGGAAAATAAATTTAAGGGGCAAAATATATCCACAACGAGACAGCATACCCCCAAAACTATCAACTTGAGTGCTTTCCGAAAACCCGAAACCTTTCCATTACTATCAAAAGTCGACTCCCATTTCTCCGGCTTAAGCATTTTGCTTACCTGCAACATTAACAGCACAAAATCCCTATCAAGATAAAAAAAAAAAAAAACCTCACCGATAACACGAAATCTTATGAAATAAAAGGTTTGAGCAATCTTACAGTTATAACAACCTTTATAGGTGATTGAGAAAGACAAGGCTTTCTCATATCCTTCACCATTGTTCCTACTCTCTGTAAATTCACCACCGATATCGCTTTTCCACATTTCCATTGCTTCTCCTCTCTCTCTCCACCATACATCTACACCAAAAAAATCCTCCTTTTCTCTCTCTCTCTAATTATTTTTCTTAGTCCTTCCTAAATATCATCGCCGTGTAATTAACTGACAAGCTCAACAACTGCAATTGCGAAATCAAAATTAATGAACCCTCATTAACTGAATAATTTGATTAATGATGAAAAAACATCGAATTTAAATTAAAAAAAATACATGATATTAATAGATTAACTGGAAATTGGAAACGTCGATCGAAATGGAATAGACATGCAGCAATGATCGGATGATCCGAGCAAAATGTATGTACGCATGGAAAAAAAAGGGTACAAATATACACGTATGAAAAAGAAGGTATGTGTACGAATACGTACAAACGTACGGAGAGAGTACCTGGAGAAGAAAAGTGAGATCGCGGAGAATGGTGAGGACGAAGAAGATAGGAGGAGAAGGAGGAGGAGGAGTTTGTTGTCCTCCGTCGCCATTTACGAAGAATTTTGTTTTAAAAAAAAAAACAAAGAGAAGAAAATAAGAAAAAGAAAAAAGACCGTTTATTCTTATCTCTTTCTAGTTTTTTATTCTTATTTTTTCCCCTGAAATTTTTTTTTCATTTCTTTTTCATTTGTGAAAAAAATGCTTTCTTTTTTCCTTTAGGAAATATAAATTCTAATATGATTAATTTATCCTTTATGTTTTATGTTTAAGGGTATCGGGTCCATTAAGATATATAATTTGTATGCATACATATATTTTATAATTATGTTATTTTAAATTAAATCTAATTTGACTTTATTAATTTAAAAAAATATGTAATAATTAATTTGATTAAATTTTGATCAAAATTTTATTTGATTTCAAAAAAAAATTAAATTAAGATAATTTATTTTTTTATTTAAAAAATATATAAAAAATTATTTTGGATTAATTAAGAACAATGTGTTTATATATATATATATTTGGCTGCTTGGGCATGGGATAATGGGCGTGAATTTCTAGAATAGACTTTAAATACATAGTTTTAAAATCCAACGAACAACTTGAGTTTATAAAAAAAATAAGAAAAATTAAAATTTTATTTGACTAGTCGGATGACTGGTGATGGTTATAATCCGTTGATTATTTTTTTAAAACCAAAACTATGTTGTTTTGATTTATAAAAAAAATTAGGATTGACTGGTCAAAATTCGTAACCGGGCCTTGAATCGGGTTAATCACCATGGCCGAATTTAAAAATACTTGTTCGAATATACGTTATTACATACCGAATGAAAACTCATGCTCTCCGGGTTTGTTTTCATTATATATATTTTTTCAATCGGATTTTGGATAAAGTTGAAAATACCATTCTATTTATTGTCCGGATTTAGGAGAATAAAAGAAAGAGATGAAAGAGAGTAGCTTTCCTTGGCATATTGAGTTGAAGTCAAAGTTATTGTTTTTTCTACTTTTGAAATCTCATAAAATGCGAATTTTCCCCCTTAGCTCGGTTTCCGTGATCTCTGCGTTCGCATTTGCTAGTGTTTCTGAAGGGAAACAATCTTTGAGCTTTTAATTAGAGCTCACGAGGCATTCCTTATTACAACTGCATCAGTTTGAGTCCAAAATAATTGTGCGAAGAGACATTGTTCTTATTTGATAGTGTTACAAGCTCTGTATAAGCCCAACTGTTTTGCGCATGACTAATTTATGGACATATTTACTACCTTCACTGTTGAAAGTAAACTAGGTTTTACTTTTTTTTTTTAAAGAACAGAGGAATCACTCAAACGGCTGAGAATCAGTCGATCAATTCAAAGACAATTGAGAATCAGTCAACCATTTAAGTCGATAGAATACTTTTTCTATTTAGATTACGATTTTTTTATATTAGTTTAACTCCTTGATTGTCTAGAATTTTATGTCTATAAAAATACTTGTAATTTAGTATTATGAATAAGCATAAAAAAGAGAGAGAATCGCTAAGAGAGCGTAGAGAGAAATACTTAATAAAAGTATACCCTCCTTTCAATTTTCTTCTTGTTCTTGAGTTTTTAACCCTGCATTGATTTGTTGATCTTATATCACACATGTTTTACTTTCAACAAGTGATATGAGAGCTTAGATTTGATTATTTGACATGACCAATCCAAACTTTCTACTTCAATGTCCTAGGTTGACAAATAATAACTGTGAAATTTGGTGTATTCGAGTAAAAACCCAATAGGTTCCCAAGATGTATAAGAAACAGTTGAAAAAGACTTTTAAGAGCCTATAGATATAGCAACATTACCTTTAGCCTAAAAGAAGACCGTGTAAAAGGCACGAAGGAAGGATCAACGAGCACTCGCAATTATCCACTAATATCTGGATGATGCCACTTTTGAAATAGTGGTTAACGCAACCACCGCCAAACATGCATGTGAAGTTTACAAGAATCAAATTAAGGAGCTAACAATGTGAGAAATGCACATTTACAAAAGTTATGTGGTAACTTTGCAAAGTTACATATGTTTAAATCGGAGAGTATTTTGGAATACTTTGCAAGAGTATTAGCCATATACAATCAATTGAAAAGATATGAGGAGAAGGTGGAAGAGACACATGTGATAGAGAAGATCCTACGCTCGCTACAAAAGAAGTTCCATTATGTCATAGGCCCACAAGAAAAGAATCATTGCGATTTAAGAGGATGTGGGTGTATAAGTTTTTTTTCAAAGCAAGATGATTCTTGGTATTCCTAAGAAGATAGAGGATCTGGACAAAGTAGAGGAAGAGGAGTAAAAAACATTTGGAAGAGGAGGTCAAAACAACCTTAACAGATTAACCGATCAATCGTATGAAGCAAATTGGTTGACCGGTTACATTGAGAGTGGCAATTCAAGATCTAGGTTTGACAAATTAAAAGTTAAATAGTATAAATGTCATATTCCTATATCTACCCATATGTACTCTATATTTTGTTAATTATTTAATTTGATCAAAAATCCATCGTAAAAAAGGTGCTCACACTCCATAGCGGCAACAAGTATACCAGAAAACCCTAGATTTGGGTTCTTTAGTGTGTTTATATAGAGGAAGGAGAGTTCATCGGCCGTCCTTATGGACTATAAGAGTAGCTTTTATTCGGCCTATGGCCCATGTTAAATTTTATTCAAGAAATACGTGTATATATATGAAGGAGTAGGATTTACAGAAGAAATTGAAAAGCTATAAGCTGGTCTATAGACTCAAGAATGATGGCCGACCGTTCATAGCTCTTCCCTTGAGGCACCTGGAAAAAAACATATGACACGAGAACTTTGCTAGATCTTGCTAACTAAGCAGCACCAATTGCAGATATGAAAAAGACATGCTGGCTTTCACAGGTTGCCATCACATTCTTACAGAAACTGAGAATAAGGAGTTAACGGAATAAATGGAGTAGCACACCGGAGAACAAAATCATCAAAGGCACATAGCAGTGATTTGAAGGGTTTTGCCCCATGAATACAACAGGGATTAGTTGCAGTGTTTCTTGAGGCGATGGGATTTACTTCTGCAGGGAAAAATTATGGTCGTGACGGAATTAAATCACTCGTAGCTAAGTACCCAAATATATACACTCATTTCTCTCTGGAAAAGGAAGAAGAATTGAAGCCAAATAAGGACTGCCAAAACCAGCTAGCTGCCATGGACTAGTCGAGAGTGGTGTTTTTGTTCATAGCTATGATGGTAATATGGCCAAAAGGCAGTTACAGGTGACAGAAAATATGAAGGAATTTTGTTGATTTGCCAGATGAGATTTGCAATGTCGAAAATTCTTGCTTCAATGAAAATGGATGGGAGCATAACAAATTCTTCTAGGTTTTTTTTTGGTTTTTTTTTTTATGCAGAGCCTCTGTTGTACCCAAAGCAATAAATTCATGATTCGATTATTTTTGGTCTAGTCCGATTTTTACCTATAAAAATAATCAAATTAAAATTTTATAAAATATAAAAAATAAAATTGAAACCGAACAAACGAAACCGATCCCAACCTACCGGTTTTGGTTTGGTTGGTTTCGTTATTTTATATTAAAACCAAAAACTATACTGTTTTTTGAGGTTTTTTTGGACTTTTGACGGGTTTGATTTAGGTTCGGTTCGGTTTTTTATTTTTTTCTATTTGGTTCAGTTTATTTTTAACTAAATCGGTTCGGTTCGATTGAGATTTTTTGGTTTCTTGATTTCAGACTTATGAAACCGAACCGAACCCAAATCAAACCAAATATTTTTTTAAATATTCTAATCAGTTTAATTAATTTTTTTAATAACTTGATTTTTTTAATTATTTGTTTTTTAATTTTCTTGATTTAATTAATTTTTCATTTTTTTTTTACCACTACTTTCTTTTTAATTTACTAGTTACTATTTATAGGGTAAAAATGAGTGTACTGAGATTAGTTAAATCTGATTAAAAATTCTAAAATCCAATTAATTTTATCATTTCTAATTATTCGATGGTTTAACAAGTGTAAAATAAATCACTCCATGTCAGAACATAAGTCATGTCTAGAAATGATTTATTGGCCTATATTGGTATTTGAGATGGGGTTAATTTGTCGAAGAAAGAGATGGAGTTTGTCATTAATCGAATGTTGGAGTTTGAGAAAAGTCAAAGTCAATCGGACCTTAAATGAGCAATTAATCGGACCTTAAAAAATTTACAAGTCCGAATGGTATATCTCATGCTCCCCCATATTTATAGCAATCAGTCCCCCCACCCTCTCAGCACAAGCAGCTAGAATTCTTTCCCAGTCTTTTCAACAGTTTTTTCGATAGTTTTTGGCGTTTCTTATAAATTCTTTCACAGTCTTCTCAAGCTTTATACATACAGCACAGGAAAACCATGGAGAATAGTGCTCGAGTTATCAAGGGTTTTATTCTTTCAATTCCAGAATCTGTGTCCCGACTCTGGCATAGAGCACGACAACTGGAATCACAGCAGCTACCACCTCCCACCATGAACCAAGAAGATGAGGCTGAGCAGGAAATGGAATGGCAAAAGGTGCTTATAAGCACCTGCTTCACATCAGGACTTCAAATAGCCCTTCATTTTCACCAAATTACTGATTCCAAACTCGATTCCTTGCATTTAGTCTGTATCCTTGTTGCAATTATCTTTTCTTGCCTCTTTGTTTCACATTTTATCAACCCCACCAAGTTTCCGAGGACATCCAAAGTGTTGGGTAAAGCTGCAGTTTTCCTGGCAGCCACCGTGTTTTTCATCACCATTTCAATCCCATTCCCCCTGCTGTCAAGTGGGCTACTTGGATAA
The DNA here is from genome assembly GCA_015852605.2 of Populus deltoides. Classification (NCBI taxonomy): domain Eukaryota; kingdom Viridiplantae; phylum Streptophyta; class Magnoliopsida; order Malpighiales; family Salicaceae; genus Populus; species Populus deltoides. Next base: position 17,471,016 of record CM027586.2, on the reverse strand, counting down.
TCTATGCCATTTCGTTGCTTGTTATTGCAATCTGCAATTTCTGCTACTAGACACGAGCTTTACTTGGCATGCATTTTTTCTGTCAGTGTTTGTATATGTTCTTCGTAATAAGGCTTGCATTTTAAAAACGAACATGCTGTTTCGTTGCTGCGTGTGTCTGTATTTTACTTAAACATCATATATCAAAAAGTTGAACACCATATTTCTGGTTTTTCCCCTCCTATGTATATCCTCCAAGCATTTTCCAATAGAAAAGCAACTCAAAAGTTCATGATCTTTATCTTCAATTTCAAGCATAACAGGAGCGCAATGTTGCATTGACTGTTAATTTAACTAGCAAGATATTTTCATCCTAATTACATCATCTTGAAAACTAGTTGTTTTATTATCACTTGGTGCTTGAATTAACCTGGCCAGATCTAGTGGATCGGTCGTTAAATAACTCTTGCAAACTTCAAATTCTTGGGTCATCCTTTTTATCCCCTACCCATTATCTGTTTCATGAAATTTGGTCTACAAAGTGGAGAAAGAAAAACTCCCGCACTTCCTTTATGATGATTATTAACATGATCATGATACTGCAACAACAGCAAAAACTAAAATCCTCTTTTGTCTTTCTGTGCGGTGTTTGGTATCAACTGTGCTAAGATTTGATTTGCATTTCCTAAGCTCAATTACAGTATCAATTTGTTTAACCAGAATGTCTTTTAAGGTATTCGCACATGTCCTATGAGTTACAACATGTGAAAGTGATTGTTCTGTTGTAACTATAGCTTTCATCGCCCGAAATTGAATGTTCACATTTTATGAGATTATCATTTTTCTCAATTTGTTTTTGTCATCCATATTTGCAGCAGCAAGGAAGGGGAAGCCTGGTTCTTCTCTGGTCTCCTCAAATGTGAGATTTGACTCACCTGGGAAGCAAATGTCTAAATATTTGGTTGGTCCGTTTACAGTGAGCAAACCTACCAGTCCAAAGGACTTAAAGTTAATCCAATATGTCTTTGATTCTTCACTGATTGTGAGGTCAGAATCTTTTTCCCCAAGTTATTGCTTGCTTAGCTGAATGCATTTAAGTTCACGAGTTGACCTATTCTATACCTGTTTCTGCTAGTGAGACTATTGTTCATTGCAAGAACTATCATTTATCTCGGAGGGAACTATACTCACTGAGACCACAGACCTGGCTTGATGATAACGTCCTTTCTACGATATCTGATGCCATGACTCTAGTTAAGAGGAAGATGGAAGATTCTGTAAATTGGTATCTGCCAATTGTTTTTGCGGTAGGTTCCTAGATCATATTTGTACAAGTGACATCTTATTCTGTTCAATTTTACAAGTCCACTACATGAAAAAACACAATTTCCTTATACTCACGTGTTGTACAGGCGAATGCAGAAGATCCATCTAAGTGTATTTCTTTTCGCGAAAAAGCACAGGATCAAGGAAAACTACATTTCAGATCTTTTATGCTGTGAAGAGGTAAGTTTGGTTTTCTTTAGTCCAATTAATGCATCCCATGCTTAGTTATGCTTAATTATTTGCAGGCGTTTGTTCCTGTCTTTGACAAGGAAAGAAGTCATTTCTTTCTATTTGTTCTACAATTGAAAAAGCAAGTTGTAGAGATATGGGATTCAATTGCTGCATCAAGTCAGAGTGATTGGGCTGACAGGCGACTGCATGAGTTGGTAAATGGCTGCATACCTTGCAACCCTAGTTAACCATTGTACTAATGGGCTTTATGAACTTTTTCATGCCAAAACATTTTTACAAACCAGTTGGTTAGCCTGGACCCCCTTTCCAAGGATGATATAGATCAGATCTACCAACAAGTTTGGTCCTTCACAGATTTCAGAGTGGAAAGACCATCGAATGTCCCACAGCAACCAAATGTGTGTGTGTGTGTGTGTGTGTATTTATGATCCACAATATATTGAGTATTTAGGTTACATATTGTTGAGTACCTTTAAAATACTGTAAGCCACATCAGTTGACATGATTTCTTTCTGTGCAGAGACGACTGTGGTGTATATGTTATCAAGTTTATGCTAGCACCAGAAGAAGTGCCAAATCCTGATTTTGTGGTAAGATTTTAACATTAATGTGCGCTTACTGAAGATAAAGGTATAGCGGTCTTTCTAATTATCTAGCCAACATGCAGTTCGACAGCGATACCGAGAAGTTGGAAGTGGTACTAAAATTGCTAGGGAGTGATGTCAACTCATGCAGGAATGATTTGGCTTCAAAGGCTGAGGCATATTATGAGCAGAGGTTTGGAAATCATTGAGAATTTTTGGCAAGAAACGAGAATATGAAAGACGTAAATCATCAATAGGAAAGAAAGTATTCAGACAACATATAGGAATTCAACTTCAAGGAAGCTTACCAGAGAATGTGGGCTGCATGAAAAGGAACTCAACGCTCATCAAATCAGATGTGAACGGCCATCATTGTAAACAAAATAGTATAATTGGTATAGGCATAAAATGGGAATATGGGAAACAGTCATCTGATTGCCTTGCCCCTCCTGCACATTCCTGTGGAGATTTCTGGCTGAACTAAAAACTATGAGTTGTTTCATCATTTCATCTATACCATGTAAATATTATATAAATGGAAACTGCTATGGACCTGTCTATGTAATCTGAAAATCTCAAGGATGATCATGGTGTTATATATAATAACGTGGTAGCTGCTGTGATTCTAGTTGTCCAGCTCTATGCCAGAGTCGGGACAGATTCTGGAATTGAAAGAATAAAACCCTTGATAACTCGAGCACCATTCTCCATGGTTTTCCTGTGCTGTATGTTATAAAGCTTGAGAAGACTAGGAAATAATTTATAAGAAACGAAAAAAACTGTCGGAATAGTATGCTTGTGATACCTTTCTGATATTGCCATCTTATTTATACCAGCAGAAAAGAAAGAGACGGAGTTCGTTGATAATCGGATTCGGACCTGAAAGTCAATCGAACTTGTAATTTTTTTTAAACTAAAAGTGATTAATTAGCTATTTTATATTAGAGTAGAAGTTGATGAATAAACCTTAATAACTGGTAGTTAAATCTTAAGGTCTAAATTGATTCAATTAGGGATATAATTGAAAAGAAAAAAGTAATTAAAGACAAATTTGATTAAAATTGAAAAAATTTAAAATACAAGAATGGAAAATGTGGCAGGTGGAAAAGGCAAAAAAAGAAAAAGAAAAAGAGATGGAGTTTGTTGATAATCATGTTTGAACCTCAAGATGAGAAAAGTCAACCGGACTCGTATGTTTTTTTAATCTAAAAGTGATATTAGAGTAGAAGTTGATGAATAAACCTTAATAATCAAGCCGCTAATGTTTTTGATTACTCGCTCGGATATTACCTGATTTACAATTTCATCCCATAGAAATTAATTATTGTTGATTTAGAATTCCATTTTAATAAACAGAATTTTCTTAATCAAGTCCTTTCATCTAAAATTATCACAATTGTTTCGACGAAAAGTGTCAAGTTCTCTTTAAAAATGTATATCATGTGTTTATTTCTTGATTTACGATTTCATCCCATGGCATTAGATATGGATAGAAGGATTCAATTGAGAAATGGCCAAACTTTATAAGGATCTAATTGAGAAACATTTTAGTTTAGGGATCAAATTGAGAGAGATGGTGGATAGATTGGTAACTAATTTAGTATCTAATACTTAATACAGCTGATGGCATGCTTACGAGCTTGAAAGAAACCATAAGTTAGCAGAATATTGAAAATGGTGTTTCTAAACTCCTTGAGCAATCACCTCATTTCTGGCACTGAAGCATTACTGCTCCACCTGAGTATTTTCTGTCGTCGTCTTGCTTGTGAGTTTTTATTCAATAACTCCTTCACTTACTATTCTTCTCCCTTAAATTTGAATTCTGTTTATTTACTAGAAATTAATTTTTTTTAAAAAATAAATTTTAAAAAAGTAAATAATTTTCTGATATTTGATAATATAATAAAAAATAAATTGAAAAACATTTTCTAATATTTAGTTATATTATGAAAAATAAGCTGGAAAATAACTTATTAATGTTTTATTTTTTCATGTTTATTAAAATAATAAGGAACAAATCTTATAAATTAAAAAGTTGAATGAGAATAAAATTAAAAAAATATATAATTTGATAAATTATCTCAAATAAAATAAATAATAATCAAAATAATAGAGATCAAGCCTAACAAATAAAAATATTGAAAGATGAAGAAATTATAATAATAATAATTACCACTTCATAAATTATTTCAAATAAAATAAGTAACAATAAAAAGAATAAGGATCAAATTTGATATATAAAAAATTTCAATTTAAAAATGATAAGGGAAAAGCAAATAACAATTATAAAAATATAAATCAAAATTAATATAAAAATCAAATTCTAAGGGATGAAATTGAGAAAAAATATTCAAAACAAAATATATATATAGCAATTAAAAGTTTGATGATCAAATTTGATATAACCAAGTAAATAATATTATATTTTTTAATTTTTTATAATTTCTAGAAAGTATTTTCCGTCTAAAATAAAAGAGAAACACTTTTTTAAAAACTAAGATAAATTTTTCTTTGATTAAAAAATATTTTTTTATTAATTAATTTTTTTATTAATAAATAAACATAAAAAATTTAGAAAATAACTTTCCGTTCACTCTCCCCTCCCCTGTTCTTTCCGCTCCGCTCAATAAATTCAGGTGCCGGCCGGTAGGAGCACTAGCGTAAAAAAAAAAAGGCAATAGACGCCAGAGCCATTCTAGATCATACCAAGCTATAGAATTTACAGCCATACAAGGCCAAATCTATATTTGTTGATTTAAACAACGCCAAACATGATACTGGAAGATAAACTACACAAAAATATGTACTCTTAACACTTTCATTTTATTTCTCTTCTTATTTATCTATATTTGTTGATTTAAACATCAAATTGTATTTTCTTCTAAGAACAAATTTAAACATGATACTGGAAGAAATGTTGTTGCCACTTCATAGTTGTCAATAACATGCAAGCCATATAAAAGAGTCAGTATTATTTTTGTTTTTTTTTTTCTATTTGATTTGATTCATTTTTATGTATGATGATATTTTTTTATTGTTATATAAAAAAAGTAATTATGTTTTTTTTATTAATAATTATACTTGTTATTGTTAAGTTTATTTAATATAATATTATTTTTAATTTTTTAAGATATATATAATCTTTTGAGCTTTCGTAAAATATTAAATGTTTTAAATGTAATTTAAATGAAAAATATATCTCTAATAAATTAATGAGATATTTATCTTCCGTGGATTCCAAAACATGGCAGTCATATCCCAGTACTTTTTGCTACTCAGCATTATTTTCAATTGTTTCCATGGATTGAGAGTGAGATGGTGGGCTTTGTTATCTCATTTACAAGTCCGATTGACTTTTCTCAAAATCTTTTGTGAGGTTTTGGAAATCTCGACTTGTATTTTTAAAAATTTTAATTTTTTTTTATTTTGAATTGTTTTGATATATTAATTTTAAAAATAAAACAATATTATTTTAATGTATTTTAATATGAAAAATATTTTAAAAAACAATCACAACCACACTACTAAAAATTAAAAACAAAAAATTTCGTCTCTTTTTTATTTCTACTGTGGACAGCAAATCCCCGGCCCCAAAATCACACTTCCAAGATCATATTTGGACAACTGACATCTTATTATTCTGTTCAATTTTACAAGTCCACTACATGAAAAAACAGAATTTCCTTATGCTCATGTGTTGTACAGGGGAATTCAGATGATCCATCTAAGTGTATTTCTTTCGCGAAAAAGCACACCACATGATCAAGGAAAACTACATGTCCGATCTTTTATGCTGTGGAAAGGTGAAGTTTGGTTTTCTTTAGTCCAATTAATGCATCCCATGCTTAGTTATGCTGCAGGCGTTTGTTCCTGTCTTTGACGAGAAAAGAAGTCATTTCTTTCTATTTGTTCTACAATTGAAAAGGCAAGTTGTTGAGATATAGGATTCATTTGCTGCATCAAGTCCGAGTGAATGGGTTGACAGGCGACTGCATAACTTGGTAAATGGCTGCATACGTTATGAGCTATGGCAGATACAAGACCGGGGCAAGAAAAGAAGATTACTTTTGTTTCGGTCCCTATAATGGATCTTGAAAAAAAATTATTACAAACGCGAAAAACTGTGGAAATAGTATGGATCTGCAGAAAACCCTTTTGTTGCAACTAACAGTTTTAAATATGTTGGCTTTTGTCAATTAGGATATTATGTTTTTTTTACCCTGATGAAACTTCTTGTTCTTGTAGCCTGTAAATGTAACACCCATGTAAAACATGGAGAGATGAAAACTGATGGAGCAAAACATGGCAATGTATAGTGTTTTAAAAAACACTATACAGTTCAATCCCTTGATTTACAATTTCATCTTTAACAACCAGATGTTTCTTAATCAAGTCCTTTCATCTAAAATTATCACAATTGTTAAATGTTTAAAAACGAGATATTTATCTTCCGTGGATTCCAAAACATGGCAGTCATATCCCAGTACTTTTTGCTACTCAGCATTATTTTCAATTGTTTCCATGGATTGAGAGTGAGATGGTGGGCTTTGTTATCTCATTTACAAGTCCGATTGACTTTTCTCAAAATCTTTTGTGAGGTTTTGGAAATCTCGACTTGTATTTTTAAAAATTTTAATTTTTTTTTATTTTGAATTGTTTTGATATATTAATTTTAAAAATAAAACAATATTATTTTAATGTATTTTAATATGAAAAATATTTTAAAAACAATCACAACCACACTACTAAAAATTAAAAACAAAAAATTTCGTCTCTTTTTTATTTCTACTGTGGACAGCAAATCCCCGGCCCCAAAATCACACTTCCAAGATCATATTTGGACAACTGACATCTTATTATTCTGTTCAATTTTACAAGTCCACTACATGAAAAAACAGAATTTCCTTATGCTCATGTGTTGTACAGGGGAATTCAGATGATCCATCTAAGTGTATTTCTTTCATGAAAAAAGCACACCACATGATCAAGGAAAACTACATGTCCGATCTTTTATGCTGTGGAAAGGTGAAGTTTGGTTTTCTTTAGTCCAATTAATGCATCCCATGCTTAGTTATGCTGCAGGCGTTTGTTCCTGTCTTTGACGAGAAAAGAAGTCATTTCTTTCTATTTGTTCTACAATTGAAAAGGCAAGTTGTTGAGATATAGGATTCATTTGCTGCATCAAGTCCGAGTGAATGGGTTGACAGGCGACTGCATAACTTGGTAAATGGCTGCATACGTTATGAGCTATGGCAGATACAAGACCGGGGCAAGAAAAGAAGATTACTTTTGTTTCGGTCCCTATAATGGATCTTGAAAAAAAATTATTACAAACGCGAAAAACTGTGGAAATAGTATGGATCTGCAGAAAACCCTTTTGTTGCAACTAACAGTTTTAAATATGTTGGCTTTTGTCAATTAGGATATTATGTTTTTTTTACCCTGATGAAACTTCTTGTTCTTGTAGCCTGTAAATGTAACACCCATGTAAAACATGGAGAGATGAAAACTGATGGAGCAAAACATGGCAATGTATAGTGTTTTAAAAAACACTATACAGTTCAATCCCTTGATTTACAATTTCATCTTTAACAACCAGATGTTTCTTAATCAAGTCCTTTCATCTAAAATTATCACAATTGTTAAATGTTTAAAAACGAGATATTTATCTTCCGTGGATTCCAAAACATGGCAGTCATATCCCAGTACTTTTTGCTACTCAGCATTATTTTCAATTGTTTCCATGGATTGAGAGTGAGATGGTGGGCTTTGTTATCTCATTTACAAGTCCGATTGACTTTTCTCAAAATCTTTTGTGAGGTTTTGGAAATCTCGACTTGTATTTTTAAAAATTTTAATTTTTTTTTATTTTGAATTGTTTTGATATATTAATTTTAAAAATAAAACAATATCATTTTAATGGATTTTAATATGAAAAATATTTTATTTCATTTAAAAAATAACTTATTAAAAAATACAATTAAAAAATACATTATTCAATTAAAAATACCTTATCAGCCACTTCTGTCTCATATGGATCATTATTCAATTGAAAATACATTATTAAAAAATATTTTAACAATATCATTTTAACTTGTTATCTCAATTAAAAAATACAAGTTCGATTGACTTTTTTCAGCCACTTCTGTCTCATATGGATCATTATTCAATTAAAAATACCTTATTAGCGTTTTTTTCAAGTCTCGAAAAGCACAAGGATGAAATTGAAAACAATTAAACTATGAGAATAGAGGAAAAATATCAGTAAATTTAAAGGGGCTGAAAATAACTTAGTTTTAAAACCCAATGCCAAAAGTCAACAAGTCAACCTCCTTCAAGTCTTTAACCACTCCTCATCGTTCCACTTTCCAGCCATGGATAAGATGATCTGAGGAGTGAGAAGAATTGTTGAGGACAAAATTGTCGAAATACAAATGGATTTGGAACATTTGTCTTGCGTCGATGATTATTTGCCTCCTGCAATGTTAAGACTACGGCAAAAGATGAAAAAAAGCGTTATCGTTGCTTAAAAATTCTTTAGGAATCGGCCTGCAAAATCTCCCTTACCCTCACTTGTGCGTCCCAAATTCTACGCTTCTTGAATATCGTCAACTGGAGGGTCCGAAAGGGCTTTCATGTCCAGAGCTTTTTGCTCGGGTATGGAATTGTGGATTTCCAGAATGGACTTCAAATGTACGTGTAGACACAATTTTGTGCACCTGAAATTAAACAAGCACACGTGTATAAATATATGATTTTATTAAATATATGAATGGGTACAATCTCTATGTAATATATTCTTTCAAAAAGAATATGACAATCCTCTGATTCTTCCCTTGAATTTGATATATGGCGACTTGATTTATTTGAGTAATCAAGCCAAGATTTGTGCTTTGCAAGAACGCGAATTTGGACGTGTATTGCGAAGCGAGATGTTGTGATTTGATGCTTTGAAGAGTACCTTGATTTCTCTTCAAAGTGTTGTTGAAGAACTCTTATGGGGCGTTTAGGCTTGATCCAATGAGCTTAGTTCTTTGTAGACTTCAAGCGTAGATGAAGGAGGCTTGAGAACTCTTTGAGAGAGCTTCCTTGCTTGAAGAGAGAGAGAGAGAGAGAGAGCGAGAGCTTCCTTGCTTGCAGAGCTTGTCTTGAAGGAAATTTGTATCTCCCGGAATCCCCCTTCCTTTAGGTTGAGGCCCTCTATTTATAGAGATCTGTAGGGGCTCTCAGGTCCTTTTCCAATGTCACATGGCATAATTTTATTGGTTGATATTTATTGACGTGATCTTGCATTTATGAAGAGATATCTGATGAGATCTTGTATTTATGACCAGATACTTGAATATCTCATCCCAAGTGTCAACTTTTCATTGGCCAAGAAATATATGAAGGCTCATTTATTTTCCATGTCATTTATTTCAATTTTATTTTATCCTTTCTTTTAAAGAATAAAATAACACATGGTGAAATTTGATTGGTAGAAAATTTGTGTTTCTACAGATGCCCCCTCGAGACAAGTTCACTTACTTTCGAAACAAGTGGGCATGTCTCGAAAAATATGGTTGAGAGGGTTTTATACTTTCGACTAAAATTTGATTTGATCATATTAGATTTTCACAATAAATAGATAAATCTTATTGTGAAATAAAATATGATAGTCAAAATTGGAAATTTATGGACCAATCTTATTGAAATTTATCAAATCAAATGATAGAATATCTAAATTCAAGATCTCATTTGAAACAGTTGCATATTTGAGGACCAAACAAAATTTATCTTTATACCCGAATAGCAACCAATACCTTGACCGGCTTGCAGGAATTTTTTTTTTCATCGGAAGTGGTCACTGTAACATCTTGTTTTGAAGAGCTCATTGTTCTGAATCCAACGACGCACTCCGTTCGTGATCCCGGCTAGTGGTTAATGAATTATCACAAATTAAAGATTTTGATTCATATTCTCTTTCTTCTCTAGATATGCGTGCCCTCATTGTTTGATGAATTATTTGCTTGCTTCATTCACGTTCAAATGCTCTTTCCTTTATAATTCCTTGTATTCTTAACCGATTAAGAGCAAAGACTAATCAAATGTTTTTCAAGTTAGAAAAGATAGTTTGCCTTTTCAATAGTATAGGAAAACTTTTTCTTGGGTAGCATGTCGCATCTTTTGTTTCCTGAATGAACTGCCGAGAGAGGGTAAATGAAGAGTGCAGAACCGAACAGGAATTATCGCTTTTTTTTGCTATGACTTGAATAGGAAAAATTTGCCGAACTAAATAGGAATTATTGCTCTTGTTTCAGAAGAGGAAAAAAACAACGTGCACAGCCGACCTTTCTATCACGGAATACGAGTTTTTTTTTTTCTTCTTTTGTAATCAGGCAACGGTCTATAGTGTGGCTATAAAAGGCCACTACATTGTCTTTCTTTTTTTTGTCACCAACTTAGCAGTCCTTCTGTTCCTTCATTAACTGTGTAGCATCCACCTAGCAGCTCAACATCACCGACGGTCCTAGCAGGTATGCATAGCTCTTCAATATTTGTTTTACAACTGCAAGTCTCTTTTTTTTTTTTTATATGTATGCAAGACACAATTCTGAGTTTGTGCAGGCGCAATAAGCTTTAAACTTCTAACCAAAGCTCATGATGATAGTAATTTAAACTCCTCTCTTTTATAAATGCACTTGCATCGTCTTCCTATTTTTGACCGCATGGAGAAAAGTGAAATTATGCATGGCCTAGAATAAAGCAAAAGGGGAGTGACTGCTCAGCGAAATATTTCCAGCAATTTGCATAGTCTTAAGATGTGACATGGAAAACTTGACAATCCGCAGTCCTCTATTCATTGAATTACATAGTGACGCAGTGAAACTGCATTTGGCCATGTGTTATTTTATCTGCCTTGGTCGAATTACATGGAGATGCAGAGATGGTGACTGCTCAGTGACTAGAAGGCAACCATTTTCTTTGTGTTGACAGTAACAGTGAGCTATGGATGCCGCAGCAACAACAACAAATTTTTTTTTTAACTTCACCTTAGCAGGCTCTGGAAAAGTTATTTCACGACTGTTGTTATCTAGATGAAAGAACTCCTTTCAAAGCCTTGGAGCACTGCAGAGTTTCTCGATAGCACATCCAAAGAGAGAGCTTGTACTGGAAGAGAAAATATAGACGCCAAAAAAATATATTTGGAGGAGTTGTAGCAGCTTGCTTGTTGGGGTTTGCATATTGTTGACATGTGTTGTTAACCAAAAGCAACCTTTTCTGCTTCCGAACTGCTGATGATCGATGGCGCAAGCTTGTTATTGAAATAGACTTGACTAAACTTGATTGAGTTGTTGGTGAGCCCGCCTGTTTCTATTAATTAACATCTATTCTTATTGCAGGGCTGCAGGCTTCTTTGGGTGATCTGAATTCTCTTGCCGTAATACTTCACAAGCCTTGGTGCTTGACGAGTTGTTTCTTAAGGGTCACGGTTGCTGTTTTTAACACGTCATCAATTTTGGCAAATCATAAATTTCTTAACATTGGAGCATCACTTTTCTTTAGCTCTTGATCAAGGTAAGTTCTTATTCTCTCCCTTTTTATCATTAGATTTTTTTTTCTTAGGACATACAAATATCATGGATTTATAATCTTGTCCCCCCTCTCTTCTTTCAAATATGCATCTAATTCACGCATTTTTATGTCTCCCTTTTCTTTTTAGATGGTGCTTTTCAGGAATTCTTCTTCTTGCACTAAAAGATTCTTAGTAATTGATGAGAAGTATCGTCGGACAAGCCTTCGCGTATATGAACCTACCATTGGTCCATTTGCTAAGAAGCGGTCTTCCGAAAGCATCAAGCATTTGACTTCCTGGTCATTAGAGACTTCTTATGAACTTTATGGTCATGGTGGTTTGCCTCAATCAGTTTTACAACTTCAATCATCCTTTCCACATTCAACAACTTTTCTAGCTGATCTGCCGTCATTAGACTATCATAAACGTGATGGAAATGCTACTTGCAAGGATTTTTTCCCAATCTCCGATGCACTTGAATATACTCCCAAGTATTGGGAATGGACAGAAGATATTTTGAAACATTACGAGCCAATCCTCGAGAGGGCATATATCCGAGACACTATTTTTGCATCCCTTTTTACATATGACTGGCAGATGAATGTTATCCTTTCTTTCTATAACCATTGGAATCCTGCTACCAACACGCTATCTACTCCGAATGGCGAGGAGTCTGTATCCCTTTGGGAGTTAAAATCATGTAGCGGCCTTCCTATTTTTGGTACTTTTTATGATGAAGTCATCCCTTCTGCTGATGAACTTAATGAAGCTGACAAGAAAGAACGTTCTTTTCTTCCAAAGAGCTGCAAGTATCTATTCATCGCCTTACATAAAGAATGTCAGACCATTGATGGTGACCATGTAATGACCCTTCAAGATTGGGTAGATTTCTGGTTTCGAGATGATTTGAGATACAAGGTACCCTTTTCTGTAGGTAAGTCTAGCGGATCCAATAAGACTACCTATCCATCTGGTTCAATTGATAAGTCTCGTGTTCGTTCCAACAAATTCATTCATCTTTTTAAAGAGCTTAATGTCCCTTCTCATATGCAAGATGAAGTTTATTTGCGGCTTTTCTTTCATGCTGGCTATGCAAATTTGCATTTCCTAGCAAGGACGTTGGTTTCATTCGTCCTAGTACTTTCAAAGTGGCATCCATGATGGCGGTTGGAAGGCAATTCTCTCTTGCGATACCAGTTCTAGCAAGTATCTTCAAAGGTCTAAAGGAAGTCCAATCTGCATTAAGTGTGACCGCACGAGACATCCCTTTTCCTATTCATTTTCTCAGCAGTTGGCTTGCAGAAAAATTTGGCACCCATCAAACAGCCATTAGTCCTGCCAAGTTAGTTGGGATGACAAAATATGCCGGCATGGGGTTGGCAAAACATTTCAATGAATCTCAAGCTAATGCTCTTTTCAGGGATCCCAAGAGAGTCATATTTCCTGCATTACTTCCCCTGGCCAAAGTTGTGGTCTTGTGTGATGATGGCAACTTATCAGTCCTCAAGAGTGACTACTTTATGTGTATTCGATCTGGCTATTTGACTCTTCGTTATGATGATACTTTTATTATTGAGTCTTACTGTCCTGATAGATTCAGTAGACAATTTGGGTTTTGCCAACATGTTCCCCGTGACTTTGAAGGGAGAACTGGAGCTCCAACCTTGGAGGATGTATCCCAACTTTGGCATAGTTTTACCAAACTCAACACTCATTCTCAGTGCAAGCTTCCATTGCCCCCAAGTGATAAACTTTCTTTGGTGACTAAACGTTACATGGACTGGTGGACTCCGAAGTGGTCCAAAGTTTGTTCTCCAGAGGTGAAGATCATTCTCAAAAGTCCTGCTAATGTTGCCATAGTATCTCGAAGCACGAAAGGAAAGAAGAATGACCCTCTCTTAACCAAAAAGAAACGATCTTCTCCTACCTATAAAAGAGACATGCGGATAGTTGATGTTGATTTAGGCAAGGAAGATGGTACTCAAACATCTGCCAATATAAAGAGGACACCACTTGTGATTCCTAGTGTGAAGAGAGTGAGTACTTCAAAAGATCATCTCAATAAGAAATCCTCTAACTCCTCAGAGGCAAAGGAAAGAAGTGCACAATCCTTTTCTCCACAATTGGTAAATAAATACTTGTCCCTTTTTTATGTGCCTTATTAATTCCCTTTTTTTTTTTATTGAGATGCTCATAAGGATATGCATGTAGCAGGAGAAAGAAGGCAATTTTGAAGCAATCTTAAATGTTGAGGATAGTGAGCATGAAAACAGTGATCATCATTGGAAACGTTTAAAACGTACCAAGAAAGTGTTCAATCCTTGCGGCTCGAGTTTTCTTCATGGAGTCCCTAGTGCATCAATCATGCCAGACAATATTGATGAACTGGTTTGACACTTTTTTTTTCTTTTCAATTCATGTTACTTGTCATATATTAACCCCTTTTTTTTTGTTCTTTGTTTTGACTTGGTCAACAAGACCGGGAATGACTTTGATATGTATATTGGGCCGGAAATGAGTGTTGCTTCTGTTGCTAGCCCTAACCCTTTCAATATTTTAGCTGCTGGGATTGGAAACTCTCATCCTTCATTTAGTTTACCACATGAGCAGCCTAATCCACCTCCGCCGCTCTTTAATATAGCGACCAACTTACATAATCTTGGACCTACTACTGCCTTTGAGCCTTCAGGAGTTACTAGGTATTGTGCTGATGACATAATAGGAGAGATAAGATCTGAATTTGCTATCAAGTGTTGGGAGAGCATCAGAAATAAGATTGTTCGTACACCGATCCATTATATTCCTAACCTGGCTGGTGAAGTTGAGAAGATCCTCCACTCCATTGAAGATATAAAGGTTGATTGCTCCTCTATCAGAAGAATGTTGACTGAGGTGATTGAGGATGCTAAAAAGTTTATTCATTTAGAGTCTTCATTATCTCCTATGATGACATCAGAGCAACGAGCCTTAGATGTTGAAAAGCTTGAAGTGCAACTTAAAGATTCAGAAGCTTTTGAAGACGAGGCATCTAGATCCATTTCCACCACTCATGCTGAGATAACAAAAATAGCGGAACAATTGATGGAGCTGCAGAGTAAGAAGACTGAGTTAGAGTCATCTCTCAAGGCGTGTGATGAAAAGCTTTCTGAGAGGAAAATCATCACCTCCGGCATTCAAGCAAAGATCACCACATTATCCGCTTCCCCTGTGATAAGTGAAACTGACGCAGCCATTCTTCAAAAATTGAAAGGATTGTTGGAAACCAAACAAAAGGAGTTAGAAGGACATAGCTGGAAACCGTAGTATGATAATGGTTTCTTATGCTTTGGAATTTTTTTGTTTTGGTAACACCGGCTTGTGACTTTCTGTTGAGGCTACATACTTTATGTAATAGAATTCTTCTTTCTATTAATAAAGTCTATATTTTGCCTTCACTTGTGTCTTGTTACCTGGATTTCCATGTTATGATTGTGTTTTGAGGTTTACTTATCCCTTTTTTTTCCATGTGAACAATCATATTGGCTCAAACAGCTTTAAAGGATGATGTGCGACTGTACTTAGAATAAATTCTAAGTTGCCTACGTACCTTTATAGATAAAGGATCAAGTCACAACGTAGTTCAAAAACATTTGTTTTTTTTTTTTTTCAAAGACTTTTTTTTTTTGCGTGACTGTACTCGGAATGAATTCCAAGTTGCCTACGTACCTTTTTGGATAAAGGATCAAGTCATAACGTAGTTCAATTTTTTTTTGTGCCTTTCACAGTTTTAGCTCGTGCGGGCCAGGAGCTACATCAGATTTCAAGCACAGTATCTTTTCAAGAATTTGCCGTTGATAGGCCCAATCCTCAATCCATTCTCATCAACAATTTTGTAAGCTCCATTGGTGTAGACTTCTTGAACCACATAAGGGCCATCCCATTTGGAGAGGAATTTGCTGCCTATGCGTTTTGACATGATTATTGGGCGTCGTACTGCCAAGACAAGATCTCCTTCTTGGAATGAGCGTGGTCGCACCTTCTTGTTGAAAGCCCTACAAAGTCGTGCTTGATAACATTCTAATCGTTGTTGTGCCTCAAGACGTTTTTCATCTAAAGCTTCAAGCTCTTCAAGGCGTAGACGAACATTGTCTTCATTGGAAAGTCCTTCTTGGATTGCGATTCTCAAAGATGGAATTTGACATTCTAGTGGAAGAACAGCTTCG
The DNA here is from genome assembly GCA_015852605.2 of Populus deltoides. Classification (NCBI taxonomy): domain Eukaryota; kingdom Viridiplantae; phylum Streptophyta; class Magnoliopsida; order Malpighiales; family Salicaceae; genus Populus; species Populus deltoides. The sequence goes on along the minus strand of CM027586.2, from coordinate 17,455,177 downwards.
ACCCCGTATACCAAGGAATATGGAGTAGCTTGAGTTGGTGTTCGAAATGTAGTACGATAAGCCCATAACGCCTCCCCAATTCTCTCATGCCAGTCCTTCTTCGAGCGATTCACCACCTTCTTGAGAATATTGCATAAAGTCTTGTTAAAGGCTTCTGCCAAACCATTAGCCGGAGCATTGTACATAGAAGAGTTATGTTGTTTGAAGCTGAATTGTGCACACAACTTGTTCATGGCTGTATTGTAGAACTCCTTTCCATTATCGGTTATGATATATCTTGGTACCCCATAACGGTAAATGATGTTTGTTCGAATGAAGTTTACAACTGTCTCTTTCTTGACCTCTTTTAATGCTGCAGCTTCTGCCCACTTTGAGAAGTAATCTGTTGCAGCCAATATGTAAAGATGCCCCCCAGAGCTTTTTGGCAATGGTCCTACCACATCAAGTCCCCAAGCATCAAAGGGCCAAGAGGCAACTGTCGGGTGTAAAGGCTCGGGTGGCTGATGGATCAAATTAGCATGCAATTGACAACTTTGACATTCTCTAGCATAGTCCATGCAATCCTTCACCATTGTTGGCCAGTAATATCCCATTCTTTTGATTCGGAAGTGAAGTTTAGGGCCTGATTGGTGTGCTCCATAGATCCCTGAGTGAGTTTCCTCTAGTGCTTTCGTTGCTTCTTCTTCTCCGAGACAGCGCAAAAGAACTCCGTCAAAAGAGCATCGATAAAGAGTGCCTTGAAAGTATATGAAGCGAGAAGCTCTTCGCCTCACCTCTGTCTTATGGCGTAGGTCTTTAGGTAGCTTTCCATGTCTCAAATAATCGATAAGTGGCTGACGCCAGTCTTCTCTTTCAATCTCGTAGACAGAAACTACACTCACTTGTTCTTTCTCTTCTATGTCATGATTTAGTGGTGGAACGACCCATCTTTGACATACAGGGACTTTTATCTCCTCACTACATGATGCTAATGTTGACGCAAGATTTGCTAAGGCATCGGCTTGCTTATTCTCTTTTCGTGGCACATGTTCTAAAGTAACGCAATCAAGTGATGTTATCAATTTAAGTGCATACTTGTGATATGGGATGAATTCCGGCTTCTTGACTTCATATAGTGAGAGGAGTTGCCTGATGACTAATTGAGAATCCCCAAAAACTTTAAGGCGAGACATCTTTATATTCACTGCCATTTCCAACCCAAGAATCAAGGCTTGATATTCGGCCATGTTATTAGAACAACATTCGGTAAGTGAAAAGGAGAAAGGCAAGACCTCCCCTTCTGGTGTCATGAATATAACCCCAAAGACGCTCCATCTTGTCGTGCTGCGCCATCAAAGAACATTTTCCATGGTTCTGACAGTTCAATAAACAGAACGTCCTCATCAGGTAGGTCTTCAGAGAACTTCCATTCATCAGGAATGGGATGATCAGCCAGAAAATCAGCTAGTGCTTGCCCCTTGATAGCTTTTTGTGAGACGTAGACAATTTCAAATTCTTGAAGCAATAAAGCCCATTTTGCCAATCTTCCTGATAATACTGGTCTTGAGATGATGTACTTGAGGGGGTCATTTCGGGAGATTAATCTTACCTGAATGTGCTTGGAGGTAATGCCTTAACTTCTTTATTGCAAACATCAATGCTAGACATGTCTTCTCTATTGGGGAATAATTGGTTCAGCCCCATTTAATGTCCTACTAAGGTAGTAGAGAGCACTTTCCTTGCCTTCATCATTTTGTTGTGCCAACAACACTCCTAAGGAACGTATTTGAGCCGCAATATAGAGGATAAGTGGACGTCCCTGTACCGGTGCTCGAAGGACAGGTGGGTTCAACAAGTATTCTTTTATCTTGTTGAAGGCATTAGTACAAGCTTTATCCCAATAGAATGGTGTATCCTTCTTCATTAAGTGGGTGAATGGTTGACATCGGCCCGCTAAGTTAGAAATAAATCTCCGTATATAGGCCAACTTTCCTTGGAGACTCTTCAACTCATGGATGTTTCTTGGCTCCAGCATTTTTAGAATGGCCTCGATCTTAGACTGATCAATCTCAATTCCTCGATGTCGAACTATAAACCCTAGGAATTTGCCTGAGGACACACCAAATGCACATTTCAATGGGTTCATTTTTAGTTGGAATCGACGTAATCGTTCAAACACCAAACGAAGATCCTGCAAATGATTTTCCTTTTCTTTTGATTTCACCACGAGGTCATCGACATAGCATTCAACATGTTGGTGAAGCATATCATCAAAAATCTTCTGCATCGCCCTTTGATAAGTGGCACCTGCATTCTTTAAGCCAAAAGGCATGACTTTATAACAATATATCCCTTTCGGAGTTCGGAAAGCCGTCTTCTCCTCATCTGCGGGTGCCATTCGAATTTGATTATAGCCAGATGAACCGTCCATGAAGGTTAATCTCCCATGACCTGTGGTAGCGTCGACCATGATCTCGGTAATTGGAAGTGGAAAATCATCTTTGGGACAAGCATTGTTAAGGTCTCGAAAATCCACGCAAACACGAATTTGGCCATTCTTCTTTTTTACTGGCACAATATTTGAAATCCATGTAGGATACTTGACCTCACGAATGAAACCTGCTTGGATAAGTTTATTGACTTCAACCTCAATCTGTGATATGAGTTCAGGACGAAAGCGACGCTGAGTTTGTTTTACAGGTCTAGCCCCATGTTTTACTGCTAATTGGTGGACAGCAACCCTTGGGTCTAAACCTGGCATTTCATCATAGGACCAAGCAAAGACATCTCGATACTCCATCAAAAGTTCCATGTAATTTGCTTCCTCTTCAGGTGATAAGTTTGCATTGATGAAGGTTGGTCGTGGGTTTTCAACAGTTCCCAAGTTAACCTCTTTAAGTTCATCCATTGTAGGCTTATTTTCTGATTCAAGGGAAGGCGGAGCTTCCTCAACATCTTCTTCGACGACAAACTTATCATTATCATCTTCTTCAATAGTGATGTGATTTGAAGTGAGACCCATTATTTCATCTTCCTTTTCTTTATTAAAGGGGTTTGTTATCACTATTGTGCGTGTTTTTCCTTTCAATGTCTCCTCAGCACTCACCACCCATTCACATTGTCTCTTCATGCGTGAAGGTATTTTGCTACGAAGAACCTTTGAATCACTCATCAAACTTGATTGATGATCGAATGTATGCTTGCCATCTTTTGATATGGATTGTCCAAGTCTTGCAAAGACTGATGTGTGTTTTAAGCGCCTTTCCATTATTTTGGGTTCCAATCCCGGCAAAAACAGAGCACGACTTGTAGTTCTACCAAGACGATCCCGGATCAAGCTCTAAGAGGTGCCGACCGACTTTGTTGTTTGTCCTTCACTTCTTCCGCACTTATGTATTGCAAGGCTTCTTTATTGATCCGAAAATGCGGTGTGGAAGACTCAGTATCCAAGACCGACCCAATTACAGTTTTGCCAGAAGTTTTCTTCTCTCTCCATGCCTTTCTAGTCCTTGCAGAAACTTGTTTACCTTCAAGTTGAGGAGTATCACCATCCTTTGCTAACTCATTGATGTCCTCATGACTATAACCAGCCACGGCTAAAAGCTTATAAGCATTGGGATCAAAGCCATTCGCCCGTTTATCTGGGAGTCTTCTAGGATTTATCACCATCGACTCGGTTTGATGAACAAACCCTTTTAATAAAGGTTTTGAGACCTTGTTCAAGGCGAGATTAGTAGCTGGCAAGGTCAAGTTTTCAAGCCCCTTATTGATCTTCTCTTCATCCTTGGCAAAAGAAGATTGACCCTCTTTTCTTCTTGCGATCTTGGGATATATCGAGATCTTGTGGCTTTACGTGGTAGCTTATTGACAACAAAGTTTTCTACCACCTTTTCTTTTCCTTTATTCCTCGTTGGCTGAGACACCCTTTCATTTGCAGATGACTTATGTCCTTTTTGAGCTTTTAGAGTCAATTCTTCCCTCTCCTAGATGGTCAGGTGGGGATCGTAGCTCTTCCATCACATTTGACTTGAAATAGAATTTTGCGTCTGCAAAGTGAGCTTCAGTTATGGTGAAGGGGTCGGTGTCCGCCACTATCTTTCTTATTTGTCCATCTCGGCAATACTTAAAACATTGGTGGAGTGTTGAGGAGATGATACCATTTTCATGCATCCATGGTCGCCCAAGCAACATATTGTAGGTAGTTTTGGCATCTATGACATGGAAAAGTGCATTGGATTCCATATCTTCCATGTGCATTGCAAGTCTTATCTTTCCAATGGCGTTTTGCCCTCCTTGATTAAAACCTTGAATCATCAAATGACTTGGGAAAAGTTCATCCATAGGAATCCCTAGTTCTTTCATAGTCTTAAGAGGTAGTATATTGACCGCTGAGCCATCATCCACCAAGATACGATTCACCATCTTTTGATCAACATATCCTTTAATGAAAAGCGGTCGGTTATGGAGTTTTGATCCAAGCAACAAGTCTTCATCATTGAAGGATATCTCTGTTGTGCATACACCGTGATATAAATTTGAAGAGTCATCATAACCTTCCTTCATGACAAGTTCAATAGGAGTTTTCTCTTCATCAACATGATAGCAAGTAACAAGTACATTTTTAATCCTTCTCATCTCTATTGGCATGTACTCATTCAGTGTAATGGGCTTTCTTAGACTTTGAGCTGAAAAACCCTCCTTTCTGGCTGGCATGGACTTTCGTTTAGTCTTTCGGCGTATCGGCTCATCAATTAGCTTCCTCACCGTTGAGATTCTCATTCTAGTTGGCTTTGTCATCTGCATGTGCTTCCTCCTTCCTCTTTTACGCGTGACTAGAGTCCATCCTTCATCATCATAATTTTCAGACGAATCAGGCTTCAAGTTGTCAATTTGAGGTGCGAGGGTTATGCATGGAGTTAGACTTGAGGATGCAGCGAAGCTCATCGGGAAAATGGCATCAAGTCTTATAGGTTCAAAGGAGCCGAAACTTATTGTAGGGAGTGATTGACGTGGTCCTAAATTGACCGTGGTTGTGATATTAGAGGCTGCTATTTCATCATCAAAAATGATATCTCCATTCTCGTGTAGCCTCATAATCTTGTCTTTCAACACAAAACATTTCTCTGAGGATGACTGATTAAGCGATGATATTTGCAATAATTCGGATTATCTACTTGGTTTGCTTCTTCAGGGCGTTTCACCTCTGGTAACTCAATGATATTTGCCTCAAGCAGATCATCCAGCATCCTAGATATGTCTGAGTCGGGGAATGGATACACTTTTTCTTGTCGCTCTTTCAAGGATGGTTTCTTTCTTTCTCCCTTTTGAAAAGTAGTCGGCGTTGCATGATCATTCCTCTTAACTCCAGTTGGTACCCTTACAGCAGCCGAGTTAACTACTAAAGATTGCTTTCCCTCGACCTTTAGAGTGCTCTTTCCGAATCTACGACCATCAGGCTTATTTCTTTTAGGCTCTTGCATAGGTAATAATGAACTTTCAGCCGCCGCAATGCTAAGTTCCATATCATGTGCACGAGTAGCCAATTCTTCAAAAGACTTTGGTTTGATGCCTTGTAGAATGTAGCGTAGTCCCCAATGCATCCCTTGAATACACATGTCTAGCGCAGAAGTTTCGGTGAGCCGATCTCTACAGTTGAGGCTAAGGTTTCTCCACCGATGAATGTAGTCGATGACAGGCTCTTCCTTCCATTGACGTGCATTAGTGAGTTCAATCATGCTAACCACACGACGAGTGCTGTAAAAGCGGTTAAGAAACTCGCGTTCCAACTGCTCCCAAGTATCAATCGAGCCAGACTCCAAGTCAGTGTACCAGTCAAAGGCATTACCTTTCAAGGAACGAACAAACTGTTTTACCATGAGATCGCCATTAGTCCCGGCATTGTTGCAAGTCTCCACAAAGTGAGCTACGTGTTGCCGAGGATTTCCCTTGCCATCGAATTGTTGAAACTTTGGTGGTTGGTAACTTAGAGGCATCTTTAACAGGTCGATTCTTTGGGTGTACGGCTTTGCATACGAATACGAGGGTTGAATTGAGCTTTCCACCTGGTCTGTGATGGCTTCCTTGATGAGTTCTTTCAGTTGATTTGTGGTGAAGATGCCATCAGTAATACCGCGTACATTCTTCACAGCTCCGATTGCAGACTCTTCAATGACATCTAGTTGATCTGCTTGAAAAGCCTTGGTAGTCGAGGTTTGGCCTCCTTCGTTCAAGCTCTCAAGTTTGTTCATCAACTTTGCTATCTCGTGGTCTTTTGCCTTGAGTGAAGTCGAAAACCCCTCGACGAGTTTTGTCAAGTTAGCCACTTGATCCTCTAAAGATGTTGTCTCGGTCATCATCACTGACATGGTGCCAAAACCCGAAGCCTTACTTGGTGATTGAGACGGAGAAATTTCCATAAGTGAATTGTCAAAGTCGCCTTGAGTGCTGAAGAGAATTTCGCGCGCCCCACTTGACTCTTGTAGTGGAGTTGCTTGTGGCTTCATCTTTGAGGCGAGATCCTGTGCCCCTCTTGCATTCGAAGTTGATGTCAATTTGAGAGTCGGCTTAGTTTGTTCATACAACTCGACGATGGATTTTGTTTTCAATGGCGGGGTTAAAGAATCTTCAATAGTATGTTGGTGACTTGAATCAGCGGCCTTGTTGCTTTTCGAAGCGACAATGATGATCATGTTCCTCCTAGTTGCCATTGAGAGTTTGTTGAAAATTCTTTCTTGAAGGGAAGAGATGAGAGATAGAGATTTCCCCAGTGGAGTCGCCAGAAATTTGTAGACACAATTTTGTGCACCTGAAATTAAACAAGCACACGTGTACAAATATATGATTTTATTAAATATATGAATGGGTACAATCTCTATGTAATATATTCTTTCAAAAAGAATATGACAATCCTCTGATTCTTCCCTTGAATTTGATATATGGCGACTTGATTTATTTGAGTAATCAAGCCAAGATTTGTGCTTTGCAAGAACGCGAATTTGGACGTGTATTGCGAAGCGAGATGTTGTGATTTGATGCTTTGAAGAGTACCTTGATTTGTCTTCAAAGTGTTGTTGAAGAACTCTTATGGGGCGTTTAGGCTTGATCCAACAGAGCTTCGTTCTTTGTAGACTTCAAGCGTAGATGAAGGAGGCTTGAGAACTCTTTGAGAGAGCTTCCTTGCTTGAAGAGAGAGAGAGAGAGAGAGAGAGAGCGAGAGCTTCCTTACTTGCAGAGCTTGTCTTGAAGGAAATTTGTATCTCCCGGAATCCCTCTTCCTTTAGGTTGAGGCCCTCTATTTATAGAGATCTGTAGGGGCTCTCAGGTCCTTTTCCAATGTCACATGGCATAATTTTATTGGTTGATATTTATTGACGTGATCTTGCATTTATGAAGAGATATCTGATGAGATCTTGTATTTATGACCAGATACTTGAATATCTCATCCCAAGTGTCAACTTTTCATTGGCCAAGAAATATATGAAGGCTCATTTATTTTCCATGTCATTTATTTCAATTTTATTTTATCCTTTCTTTTAAAGAATAAAATAACACATGGTGAAATTTGATTGGTAGAAAATTTGTGTTTCTACAGTACGTTATTACAGACCGAGTGAATACTCACAGCTATCAGATGCCATCTCTTGTGGATTATTGCGGGTATTATTGCCTTTCCGGTCTTTGATTCTGCTGCACCCATGCATTGCCGTGCTGTGCTGGAGCTTGTGACCATGGAGGAGAAAAAGGATTTTGATTTAGAGACGGAAAAAGGTTTCCAGGTTTGTTTTCATATCTGGATTTAGGAGAATAAGAAAGAGATGAAAGAAAGTAGCTTTCCTTCGCATATCGAGTTTGAAGTCAAAGTTATTGTTTTTTCTACTTTTGAAATCTCATAAAAAGTGAATTTTTCCCCTTAGCTTCTTTTTCTGTGATCTCTGTGTCTGCATTTGCTAGTGTTTCTGAGGTGACACAATCTTTAAGCTTTAAATTAGAGCTCATGAGGCATTCCTTATTACAACTGCATTAGCTTGCCATTAAATTATATGTGCAAAGAGACATTGGTCTTGTTTGATGGTGTTATAAACTCTGTATAAGCCCACCTGTTTGCAGGCTGCCGATTTACGGATCAATTTACAACCTCGACTTCGTCCTGAGGTATTTATCAGTAGTACCTTACAGTTTTTTCTATGCTAAATTAGGTTGTCTTCTGCTTTGTCTAATAGAATTTTTTTCCTAGTATTTTTCTGTTGGGAAAACTAGGGACAACTAACCGGATCAATTCAGCGGAATACAATTCACAATTCACAAGTCCCAATCCTTTTTCCCTCTTTGTGCAGTAAAAACAGAATCAAACAATGAACAAATATAATGCAACAATCACACAAATCAACGCCAAGATTTTTACGTGGAAAACCCGATGCGGGAAAAACAACGGGACCGGAGTCCACCTAAAAACTTCCACTATCACAAATAATGGGTTCACAATAGTTCTTCCTCAGATTCAACTAAGGGCTACAACATAAATATCATCAAGAACAACTTATTCTCGGATTACAACAAGATTAAAGAGAGTAATGTTAGAGAAAAGCTCACAACACTGACAGCCCCATTTTCTGTCAAAACGACCAGCTTCCACACCACCAATCTTCAATCCAACCGTTCAGAATGAAGAGGAACGTGTCTAGAAGCTGCTGTCAAAATCTCAGCCCGATCCAACGGTGAACGAGCTGGAAATCGAAGGAAGAAGACAGACTGCTCTGCTGCCTCCTCTTCTTTCTTTCTCTCGGTTTTTCTCTGCTCTCTTGTTCAAATTTGCTACTGCCATCTACAGTAACCGAACATTTAATTTAAACCAAAGAGGCAGCCAGCTGCCTCCTTAATTAATGTGGTGGTCCCCTCATCACATGGTGCGGGACCACACAACAAATCTCCCCCTCACGCACCATGTGAGGAATTCACCATACTAGCGATCAACATGTAAGCTTCAATTTAGAAGGCTCTGACAAGCCTGCTTCCTTTCTGCAAAACTCAAACTTCTCTCTCGGTAGAGGTTTGGTCATCATGTCTGACACGTTGTTATCGGTATGGATCTTCTCAACAACAAATGACTTCATCTCCATAGCATCTCGAATCCATTGATATCTAACCTCAATGTGCTTTGATCGAGAGTGAAAAGTAGGATGCTTACTGAGATGGATTGCACTTTGACTGTCACAGTGCAACACAAAGTTCTCTTGAACTAGGCCAAGTTCATGTAAGAACTTCTTCATCCATAACAACTCTTTGCCCCCTTCAGTAAGAGCAATATATTCAGCCTCTGTAGTGGATAATGCAACACATTTTTGCAGCCTTGATTGCCATGAGACAGCTCCCCGCAAACTTCATCAAGTATCCCTCGATGTGGACTTTCTAGAATCAACATCACCAGCCATATCTGCTCTCTGTATCCATCCAACACAAGGTTTATCATTGCCAAAACATAAGCTGAAACTAGAAGTACCTTTGAGATACCGAGTATCCATTTCATCGCTGACCGGTGTTCTTTACCTGGGGATTGGAGAGGAACCGACTAACCACACCAATCGCATGAGCTATATCCGGCCTTGTGCAAACCATGGCATACATCAAGCTACCAATCATGGATGCATAAGGAACCTTTTTCATCTCATCTCTTTCTTCATCACTTGAAGGACACTGCTTAGAACTTAGTTTAAAGTGGCTTGCAAGTGGAGAACAAACCGGTTTGGAGTTGCTCATGTTGAATCTCTTAAGTACCTTTTGAACATATCTCTCCTGAGATAGCCAAAGTTTCTCCTTCTTCCCATCCACGTGTGATCTTCATGCCAAGAATTGCTTTTTTGCGGTCCTAAGTCTTTCATTGCAAAAGACTTGCTTAACTCTTCCTTCAAAATCTGAATCTTCTTAGCATCATGGCCAACAATCAACATATCATCCACATACAATAAGAGAATAATAAAGTTTCCATCTGGAAACCTTTTCATAAATACACAATGATCAGAAGTGGTCCTGTCATAACCATGATCCACCATAAAAGAATCAAACTTCTTGTACCATTGTCTTGGAGCTTGCTTTAACCCATATAGGCTCTTTTTCAACTTGCAAACTAACTGCTCTTTGCCTTTTGCTTCAAACCCTTCAGGTTGCTCCATGTAGATTTCTTCATCTAAATCACCATGGAGAAAGGCAGTTTTCACATCAAGTTGCTCAACTTCAAGATTCAAACTAGCCGCTAAGCCAAGCACAACTCGGATTGAAGACATCTTGACCACTGGTGAAAAGATTTCTTCAAAATCAATACCCTTCTTCTGACCGAAACCTTTCACAACCAATCTTGCCTTGTACCTTGGTTGTGAGCAATGTTCATCAATTTTCAGCCTGAACACCCATTTGTTCTTGAGTGCTCTCTTACCTTTAGGAAGCTTCATTAACTCAAAAGTATGGTTTCATGCAAGGATTTCATCTCTTCTTGCATTGCTTGCAACCACTCACTTTTCTTCTCATGTGACATAGCTTCATTAAAGCATTCTGGCTCTCCCCCGTCAGTAACCAGCACATACTCATGAGGAGAATATTTGGTGGAAGGTTGGCGAGGTCTGGTTGACCTCCTCAATTGTGGCTCATCTGGAGCTTCCTGCATAACCTGTTCAGGAATAACATCAATATCATCATTAGTTGATTCATGATCACCAACTAATGGCTCAATAAGAAAACCACCATTATCATCATTTTGCAAATCTCCCCCATGATTAGCAGGCATCAAAGGTACATGGAGTAGGTCTTGGATTTGAATTAGATGGAATAAAAGTTGTAGACTCTGTTTTCTCCTTCAGTTCAAAGTCTTCAATGGTTTGATCTTCAAAGAAGATAACATCTCTGCTTCTCACAATTTTCTTCTCCTTTGATCCCACAACCTATAGCCAAACTCATCATCTTCAGATCCCAAGAAAATACACTGTTTTGTCTTGCTGTCAAGCTTGGACCTTTCATCCCTTAGAACATGTACAAATGCTCTGCATCCAAACACTCTCAAGTGTGCATAGGAAACATCCTTTCCTTTCCAAACTCTATCTGGAACATCAAACTCAAGAGGAACTGATGGAGAAAGGTTGATCATGGCAACTGCAGTCTTCATTGCCTCACCCCAAAAGGACTTAGGCAGCTTTGCATGAGAGAGCATACATCTAATTCTTTCAACAATGGTTCTGTTCATTCTCTCAGCCACTCCATTCTGCTGTGGAGTCTTAGGAACAGTCTTCTCCAACTTGATACCATGTTCCCTGCAGTACTTCTCAAAAGGACCTCTGTATTCACCACCATTGTCTGCTCGAATACATTTAAGCTTTCTGCCAGTTTCTCTTTCAACTCTGGCATGGAAATCCTTAAAGACATCAAGCACCTGATCTTTGGATTTCAAACAAGTGGCCCAAATCTTCCTGGAGTGATCATTAATAAAACTAACAAAGTACAATACACCTCCAAGAGACTTATCAATCATAGAGCAAACATCAGTATGAACTAAATCAAGAACATGTGACCTTCTATGTGAAGGTAATCTTTGAAATGCAACTCTATGTTGTTTACCAACTAAACAATGAGTACATGTGTTCAAGTTCATACCTTTTAAAGGAAGGTAGTTCTTCTTGGCAAGGATGCCAAGGCCTTTCTCACTCAAATGTCCAAGCCGTTTATGCCATAGATCAGTAGAGCAATCTTCAATTGCATTCACCTCCCCTTTGATCACCTTGGCTTGTGACATGTAGAGACCCATCTTCTTCCCTTTAGCAACAATTAGGGAATTTCTGGAGAGCTTCCATTTACCATCTCCAAAATAACTGTGATAGCCTTCTTCATCAAGAGTACCTGTAGAGATTAAATGTAGGCGCATATCAGGCACGTGCCTAACATCTTTGAGTAGCAACTTGCACCCAGTATTGGTTTCCAACCAAATATCTCCAATGCCCACAACACTAGCCATCCCTTGATTTCCCATCCTAACTTGACCAAAGTCACCAGCTGTGTAGGATGTGTAAAAATCACGTCGGGGTGTAACATGGTAAGAAGCTGCTGAATCTGCAACCCAGGTGGTATCTTGACATGCAAGATTAACACAGCCATCATCACACACAATGGCAACATCACCATCAAACACAACTGCAGCTGTACCATTCTCTTCATTCTTGTCTTCATCTCTACCCTTTTTATCTCTTTTATACTTTCTGCAATCCTTTTGCATATGCCCAGGCTTGTCACAATAATAACACTTAAAACCCTTTCTTGACTGAGATCTTCCTCTTGGCTTCCATTTGCCTTTTCTATTGTTGGATTCTCCATCTTGCTTGCCGTGAGAGAACCTGCTTTGACTTCTCCCTCGAATTTCTGTAACAAGTGCATGAGACTCAGAAGTGCTTGTCCCTTTCCTCCTCTTCTCTTCATTGAGGATACAATCCTTCACTGTTTTCAAAGTGAGCTTTCCATTCGGAGTAGAATTGCTAAGTGACACTACCAAAGTCTCCCAACTATCCGGCAATGAACTCAATAGGATTAATGCTTGCATTTCATCGGCTAACTCAAGGTTCATCAATGACAGCTGATTCAAGAACCCTTGGAATACATTTATATGCACTGAAGCATCTTCACCATCTCTATACTTCAAATTCACAAGGTCTCTAATTACAAAAACCTTGTTTTGTGCACTTTCCTTGGCAAAGGTTTCTTCCAACATCTTCCACACTGTATAGCAGTCATGTTCTTGAGAAATGTGATTAATGGACTTAGAAGATACCCATTTTCTAACATTAGCGGTAGCCTTTCTATTTAGTCCATTCCATTTTGCATCATCCATATCATCAGGCTTTATTTCTTTACATTCAATCGGCAAAGCCAAATCATTGCAATATAAGTGATCCTCCATCATTGTTTTCCATAGAAAATAATTTGAGGAAGTGAGCTTTATCATGCCCGAATCTTCCTTTTCCATTTTAACTGCACAAGAATTCAATCTACACAACCAAAGGCTCTGATACCACTTTGTTGGGAAAACTAGGGACAACTAACCGGATCAATTCAGCGGAATACAATTCACAATTCACAAGTCCCAATCCTTTTTCCCTCTTTGTGCAGTAAAAACAGAATCAAACAATGAACAAATATAATGCAACAATCACACAAATCAACGCCAAGATTTTTACGTGGAAAACCCGATGCGGGAAAAACCACGGGACCGGAGTCCACCTAAAAACTTCCACTATCACAAATAATGGGTTCACAATAGTTCTTCCTCAGATTCAACTAAGGGCTACAACATAAATATCATCAAGAACAACTTATTCTCGGATTACAACAAGATTAAAGAGAGTAATGTTAGAGAAAAGCTCACAACACTGACAGCCCCGTTTTCTGTCAAAATGACCAGCTTCCACACCACCAATCTTCAATCCAACCGTTCAGAATGAAGAGGAACGTGTCTAGAAGCTGCTGTCAAAATCTCAGCCCGATCCAACGGTGAACGAGCTGGAAATCGAAGGAAGAAGACAGACTGCTCTGCTGCCTCCTCTTCTTTCTTTCTCTCGGTTTTTCTCTGCTCTCTTGTTCAAATTTGCTGCTGCCATCTACAGTAACCGGACATTTAATTTAAACCAAAGAGGCAGCCAGCTGCCTCCTTAATTAATGTGGTGGTCCCCTCATCACATGGTGCGGGACCACACAACATTTTCAAGGGATCAAAGAGCTGAGTTAACAGAAATCGCTAATGTTACCAGAGCTGTATGCCAAGCACACAGATTGCCACTTGCTCTGACATGGATTCCTTGTGATTATACCTGGGGAGCTGTTGATGATATTTCAAAATCTCATGTCAGATTATGTAATTCAGGTTTTTTGAGGACATGTGAACTTTCAATAGAGCGTACAGCTTGTTATTCAGATGAGGAGATGCAAGGCTTTGTGAATGCGTGTGAGCAACTATTTCTGAACACAGGGCAAGGTGCTGCTGGACAAGCCTGTGAAACATGTCTTCCTTCCTTTGAGCCTTATGTGAAGGAAAAGCATGTAAGCGAGTATCCTCTTGCTCATCACGCACGAAAGTATAATTAGAATGCTGTGGTTGCAATCCTGCTAAGGAGCACTGATGCTGATTATATCTATACATTAGAGTTCTTTCTCCCTATCCTCATGAAAGAGAGTTCAGAGCAGCAAGACTTGGTTAGGAACCTGAAGCTTACTCCACGGAAAACTTGTAAGAGCTTGAGAATGTTTTCAAAAGAAGAATTACTCGGGGAACGAGGTTCTAAAGTTAGTAAAAACAATGATAAAATTGAACCTGCTCCAGATCCTGATGGTAATATGTTCATCATATGTGCTGATAATAAACGACGAAAGGTATCTGAAGTGTGGAAATGGTTCGATAAGGTTATAGAAGAAAATTGTGCAGTATGGGCCATATGTAAAGGATGCAAAAACAAGTATACAAGGGATAGCAAGAAGGGAACTTCAAATCTACACAAACACTTAAAACGTTATTCAAAAAATAGACGGAGAGATGCAAAAACAAATATGTTTGTCCAATGGCGAAGAGAATGAAGTTATCTAGCATCACCTTCTAAGGACACCACTTGTCTGACATCACATGATCCAGATTCTGATGATAAGTTCCTGGGATTCCGTGAGTGGCATAAGCAGAAAGATGATGGCGATGTGGTTGATTCACAAAAACTTGATCTTAATCGGTATTTAGGAGAGCCTTTGGAAAACCTGGATAAGGTTTCAGATGTATTAGCTTGGTGGCGAGTCAGTTCTCCGAGATTTCCAGCACTTGGTGAATCCAAAATGGCTCGTGATTTCTTAGCAATTCCAATATCAGCTATTCTATCAAAGTCTACTATCAGCGGTGCAGTTGCATTCAACGGTTTCAGGCCAGAGATCATATAGAGGCTTTAATATGCGGACAGGACTGGTTGGAAAGCCCTGAAAACAATTGAGTTCTTCACTTTCTAGAGACAGGTGAATCCAAAATGATTCTTCCCCCTAAATTTCTGAACATCGTTTTCTGTTTTTTTTTTTTTTTTGCCTGCCATTATTTGTTTATGAAATTTGGCTGCAAAGTCACACACTTCCCTTGTAATGATTATTAACAGGGTCATGACGCTAAAACAATAGCAAAAGCTAAATTTGATATGCATTTCCTAAGCTTGATGGTGCAACGTTGATAAATTATAGTATCAATTTGTTTAACTGGATTGTTTTTTTAAGGTATTAGCATATGTCTTACGCGTTGACAACATATGAACGTGATTGTTCTGTTGTAACTATAGTTTTCGTCACCTGAAATTGAATGGAGGGCACTGAACATGTAACCAATTTCGATAAAATGTTGACATTTTATGGGATGATCATTTTTCTCAATTTGTTCTTGTCGTGCATATTTGCAGGAGCAATGAAGGGATTTCTGGTTCTTTTCTGGTCTCCTTAAATGTGAGATCTGACTCACTTGTGAAGCAAATGTCTAAATATCTAGTTGGTCCGTTTACAGTGAGCAAACCCACCAGTCCAGAGGACTTGAAGTTAATCCAATACGTCTTCGATTCCTCACTGAATGGTAGGTCAGAATTTTTTCTAAAAGTTCTTGTTTGCTTAGCTGAACGATTTTAAGTTCACCTGTTCTATACTTGTTTCTGCTAGTGAGATTGTTGTTCAATGCAATAATTATTATTTAACTCGGCGGGAATTATGCCCCATGAGACCATAGACCTGGCTTGATGATAACGTCGTCCTTTCTACATTCTTAGCTCATAGATACTACATAAAAAGTTTGAATGGCCCATATTATATTGTATTGATCAATGGTTATACATAACACCGTGATTACACTGAATTTCAACACCTTACAACATGCAAATGGAAGCCTTGTTACGAAGAACAAATACAAACACTAACAGAAAAAACATATGCCATGTAAAGCTCATGTCTAGTAGCAGAGATTGCAGATTGCAATAACAAGCAACGAAATGGCATAGATTATCCAAGCAGTCCACTTGACACGAGGGGGGAATGGGATTGAAATGGTGATGAAAAACACGGTGGCTGCCAGGAAAACAGCAACTTTACCCAATACTTTGGATGTCATCGGAAACTTGGCGGGGTTGATATAATGTGAAACAAAGAGGCAAGAAAAGATAATTGCAACAAGGATACAGACTAAATGCAAGGAATCGAGTTTGGAATCAGTAATTTGGTGAAAATGAAGGGCTATTTGAAGTCCTGATGTGAAGCAAGTGCTTATAAGCACCTTTTGCCATTCCTTTTCCCGCTCATCATGGGGATTGTCGACCAGATCTTCTCCGAGACGTGTTAGCTGCTGTGATGCTAGTTGTCGTGCTCTATGCCAGCGTCGGGACACAGGTTCTGGAATTGAAAGAATAAAACCTTTGATAACGGAGGCACCATTTCCCATGAGTTTCCTGTGCTGAATGCTATAAAGCTTGAGAAGATGAGGAAATAATTTATAAGAAACGAAAAACACTATCGGGATAGTTTATAAAAGTTTTTTTTTATATAATTGATAATAGTTTTTTTTTTAATTTGAGATTTTTACTTTTCATTTTAAAAATATTTTTAAGGAAATATAATTTTTTTATTTTTCATATCAAAAATAAATTCTTTAAAAAATATATTTTAATTTATTTTTAAATAAAAAATACTTTAAAAAATAAATACTAGCAGCACTAAAGCTTCAAAGTCTACAAATTAACTCAAGAGCTCATAGAGAAATACTTGCACACAGGAAAAAATGCAAAAAACCTTAAATTATTGTTGTTAAAAAGAAACAGATCGAGAATCACCTGAATATTCAGCTTTATATGCTCTTATGAATATTCAGATTTTAGGTTTTCTATTGACATTTTCACTATTATTTTTTGTTTTGAGAAATTATCAGTATCTAATTTCATGGATCAAATTAACCAATAAAAATCATTACACATCATTAAATTTGTCCACAATTGATGTATTTCTTATTATTTCGTTCCATAATTATAATTATATATGATATGAAATATGAAAGGATGTCACATCATAGTGAAAATGTCAATAGAAAACCTGAATATTCATAAAGCTTGAGGGATTATTGTTGTTAAAAAGAAACAGATCGAGAATCACCTGAATATCCTAGGACTCTTCCTATTTGATCACCTGAATACTTATGGTAGACAGTGAAGAACTCAATTGTTTTCAGGGCTTTCCAACCAGTCCTGTCCACATATTAAAGCCTGAAACCATTGAATGCAACTGCACCGCTGAAAGAAGACTTTGATACAGTAGCTGATATTGGAATCGCTACGAAATCACGAGCCATTTTACCAAGTGTAGGAAATCTCGGAGAACTGACTCGCCACCAAGCTAATACATCTGAAACCTTATCCAGGTTTTCCAAAGGCTCTCCTAAATACCGATTAAGATCAAGTTTTTGTGAATCAACCACATCGCCATCATCTTTCTGCTTGTGCCACTCACGGAATCCCCGGAACTTATCATCAGAATCTGGATCATGTGATGTCAGACAACTGGTGTCCTTAGAAGGTGATGCTAGATAACTTCATTCTCTTCGCCATTGAACAAGCATATTTGTTTTTGCATCTCTTCGTCCATTTTTTGAACAACTTTTTAAGTGTTTGTGTAGGTTTGAGGTTCCCTTCTTGCTATCCCCTGTATACTTGTTTTTGCATCCTTTACCTGCGCCATTTTCTTCTATAACCTCATCGAACCATTTCCACACTTCAGATACCTTTCGTCTTTATTATTAGCACATACGGTGAACATATTACCATCAGCATTTGGAGCAGGTTCAATTTTAGCATTGTTTTTACTAACTTTAGAACCTCGTTCCCAGAGTAATTCTTCTTTTGAAAACATTCTCAAGCTCTTACAAGTTTTCCGTAGTGCAAGCTTCAGGTTCCTAACCAAGCCTTGCTGCTCTGAACTCTCTTTCATGAGGATAGGAAGAAAGAACTCTAATATATAGTTATAATCAGCATCACTGCCCCTAAGCCAGATTGCAACTGCAGCATTCCAATTATACTTTCGTGCGTGATGAGCAAGAGGATACTCGCTTACATGCTTTTCCTTCACATCAGGCTCAAAGGAAGGAAGACATGTTTCACAGGCTTGTCCAGCAGCACCTTGCCCTGTGTTCAGAAATAGTTGCTCACAAGCATTCACAAAGCCTTGCATCTCCTCATCTGAATAACAAGCTGTACGCTCTATTGAAAGCTCACATGTCCTCAAAAAACCTGAATTACATAATCTGACATGAGATTTTGAAATACCATCAACAGCTCCCCAGGTATAATCACAAGGAATCCATGTCAGAGCAAGCGGCAATCTGTGTGTTTGGCATACAGCTCTGGTAACATTAGCGATTTCAGTTAACTCAGCTCTTTGATCCCTTGAAAAACACTGGGAAAAAAAATTCTATTAGACAAAGCAGAAGACAACCTAATTTAGCATAGAAAAATCTGTAAGGTACTACTGATAAATACCTCAGGACGAAGTCGAGGTTGTAAATTGATCCCTAAATCCGCAGCCTGCAAACAGTTGGGCTTATACAGAGTTTATAACACCATCAAACAAGACCACTGCCTCTTTGCCCATACAATTTAATGGCACAAATATTTTGGACTCAAGCTAATGCATGCAGTTGTAGTAGTGAATGCCTCGTCAGCTCTAATTTAAAGCTTAAAGATTGTTTCACCTCAGAAACACTAGCAAATGCAAACACAGAGATCACAGAAAATGAAGCTGAGGCGAAAATTCACATTTTATGAGATTTCAAAAGTAGAAAAAACAATAACTTTGACTTCAAACTCGAAATGCTAAGGAAAGCTACTTTCTTTCATCTTTTTCTTATTCTCCTAAATCCAGATATGAAAACAAACCTGGAAACCTTTTTCCGTCTCTAAATCAAAATCCCGTTTCTCCTCCATGGTCACAAGCTCCAGCACAGCACGGCAATGCATGGGTTGATCAGAATCAAGGACCGGAAAGGCAATAATACCCTCCAGTTGACGATATTCAAGAAGCGTAGAATTTGGGACGCACAAGTGAGGGTAAGGGAGATTTTGCAGGCCGATTCCTAAAGAATTTTTAAGCAACGATAACGCTTTTTCCATCTTTTCCCATAGACTCGACATTGCAGGAGGCAAATCATCATCGACGCAAGACAAATGTTCCAAATCCATTTGTATTTCGACAATTTTGTCCGCAACAATTCTTCTCACTCCTCAGATCATCTTATCCATGGTTGGAAAGTGGAATGATGAGGAGTGGTTAAAGACTTGAAGGAGGTTGACTTGTTGATTTTTGGCTTTGGGTTTTAAAACTAACTTATTTTCTGCCCCTTTAAATTTACTGATATTTTTCCTCTATTCTCATAGTTTAATTGTTTTCAATTTCATCCTTGTGCTTTTCTAGACTGAAAAAAACGCTAACAAGGTTTTCTTAATTGAGTAATTTCAAACATATGCATGCTCACTCTTTTCCCACGAAAGCAAGTTCTTATAAATATAGCAAACATGGAGGAAGAATGCATCTATGCTTTGATGAAGAACTGCCTAAATATTTGTTTAGCACTTTTAAACACTCACTTACAACCATTGCCTTCTTCCACTACTCTTTGGATGGATTCACCTTAAAATCAAAATCAACTTGCTCGAGTTGAGTAATCTCTTAATTCCAATGCACTCATGAGCATGACAAATGTTGTATCCCATCTGGTAGGATCATCATGAGAGGCTGCTTTCATACCTTGCAATTTCACATTATTAATTGCTTCCCGAAACATATCTTGGTTAATTGGTGTTGCATTCACATATACAATACAGCCCCCTAATCTTGTTAAGCACGTCTTTTATCTCATAAAACCCATCTCCAGCAACAAGTTCAAGAGTTGTGCATGGCATGAAAAACATAGCAAGTCCCAATTCATATGTGCGAATTGGCCGAGATGCTGACTTCTGAATTCTCTAGTCATTTGACTGTTTGGTGGAGCAATTTCTGCAAACATGAAGTGCACTTTCTTGTTGATGTTCCACTCCACTAGCACATCTTTCACAGCTTCATTCATATAATCATGTTCTATACTCCTGAAAGCCAAAATCTTCTTATTCATCCTCCACCCATCATCAATAAAATGCATGGTCAAGCAGCAGGACATCTTGTTATCACCGTATGACTGCAAATAAATTGTTAAACTGAATAGAGATGAGAGATTATCAAGATATTTCATTAGTTTCTCTTTCTATTGTCTGTAAATAGAAAGAGCATCAGCCTGAACAGTGTCTTGTGAACAGAGTTGAAACTTTGGCTTCAGATCGCAGACAAATGTTTTGAAGAACTCATTTTGAACCATATCCAATGGACATCCGAGCTTCATAATCATTCTAGCAAGGTTAAGGCGACTCCTTTCTTGATCAAATACAAAATTCCCTCCCAAATCAGAAGGTAATCTATGTTGTTTTGCATCTCTCTGTCTCTTTCTTGAACAACTTTTCAAGTGTTTGTGTAGATTTGAAGTTCCCATCTTGCTATCCCCTGTATACTTCTTTTTACATCCTTTACATATGGCCCATACTTTATTTTCTTTGTCTATATAAACTTATCGAAATCTTTCCAGCCTTCAGATACCTTTTGTCGTTTACCATCAGGATCTGGAGCAGGTTCAATTTTATCATTGTTTTTTCTAGCTGCAAGAGAGCAGGTAAGCTAATACATAAAATCCCTTCTGAGCTATAAAAATATTGGGTATCATCTTTTTTTTCCCTCTAAGCAAGCAAATTTTTGAAAAGCATTGGGCATGGCCAAATACTGGAGGTAGCTTGCAAATGAGGCCAACTTGAACCGAAACAAAAGGCGAAACACAAGGGACGCAAATATGGATGAAGTGGTTTAAAAATGTTACCTGTACATAAGGACCATCCAATTCCACAGCAAAATTTCTGAACCAGATTCAGGAAGAGGAATCCCATCAATCAAGTTCAAGTCCCCTTTAAACAATGCAGTTTTTACCGGTGGGATACTTTGTACAGGTCCTTCCTCAATCCCAACTTTAGAACCTTGTTCCCCAGCTAATTCTTCTTTTGAAACCATTCTCAAGATCTTACAAGTTTCCCGTAGTGTAAGCTTCAGGTTCCCAACCTTACCCTTGTCAATCCATTGCATTGAGGACGACATAGTATACGCAACAATTTTGGTTGTCATCCTTAAACGATGCAGAATATGCAAGACCACGAAGTTATTGCCAAAATGCAGATAAATCTAACAATTTCCTGTTCAAAATACAGCATATTATGGTTCTAAAACATAGTAGCAAGGGAAAGGAACTTATTTATCAACAACATACCAAGAGTGAGTACTTAAAGCTGGACTCCAATCCAAATATATTGCACAAGCTGGAACAAGAGGATCTTAAAGGGAGAAACTTATTTATGAACAACATTTTGTTCTCTCTCCAGGACAAACAATTTATGCCCTTTGTTTCCTTTTATTAGGCTTTTAAGTGAAAACAGGTTGCTTGTCAAGTTACATAATTTGTCATCTAAAGATACAAGAGAACAAAAGCTTCTGCAACATAGTATACAATAAAGTGAAGCTAAACATTTTCATCTCTGAATTAAAATCTGGTTTCTCCTTCACAGAGACAAGTTCCAGAATAGCACAGCAGGGACATCTCATCTGGATCAAAGATCAATGCAAAAGAACCCCGTACTTCATGATCAGAAGCATGCTTTGCCCGTAAGTACTCAGGCTTGCTATAATAAATTACACTTGAATTCCATTCTGGAATCTTAGAGATAAACACACGACCGGGAAGGTCTAGTGGTAAACCATGCTAGCATTTGGTCAAAGCAAGAATGGTTGCTCTGAGGTGCTCAACAAGTATTGATCCCCGCTCCTTATGGGAACCCACACCTGCACTTAAATAAGTTTGAATCAAGTATAAATCACGTTTCAAAGTATCAAGAAGAGTTTATTATTTCTCTTATATTGAATGAGGAATACAAGCAAATATATATAGTACTGGAGCAACCAACCAGTTCCTACAATTAAGCTATTCTGCCTATAATATTACTTCTGTAATTAGGAAAGAAATAGTATTGTTCCTCTAATTAATCTATCTTACCATATACATTAATACTAAGAAAGGAAAGAATTCTGCAGAAAAGGAAACCTGTAGAAAGGGGAAGAATCATAAGGAAGAGGAAAGAATCATAATATTTCAACACTCCCCCTCAAGTTGGTGCATGGATATCCCACATGCCCAACTTGTCCAGAAATTTTGAGAATACTTGCTTTGAAACTGCCTTGGTTAGGATATCGGCTAATTGCTCATCGGTACGAATTTTTGGTAACTCCACGATTTTCCCATCCAACTTTTCTTTGATGAAGAATCTGTCCACCTCAACATGCTTGGTACGATCATGTTGTACTGGATTATGAGCAATGTCACATGCTGCTTTATTGTCACAATATAATCGAATTGGTTGTTCAGGAGGATAGCCCAAATCACTTAAGAGAAGTCTTAGCCATAATGCTTCACAAATTCCGAGAGACATACCTCTGAATTCAGCTTCTGCACTAGAACGTGCTACTACATTTTGTTTTTTGCTTCTCCATGTAACAAGATTGCCACCTACAAAGGTAAAATATCCTGAAGTAGATCGTCTGTCATCTATTGATCCAGCCCCAAGATCGAGATATGTATCTATATTTTGACAATCTGTATTCTTCGTGAATAATATTCCTTTTCCAGGAGCAGCCTTCAAATACCTCAAAATTCGCATAACTGCATTCATATGATGCTCTCCAGGATTATGCATAAATTGACTGATAATACTCAGTGCATATGCAAGATCTGGCCTTGTGTGCGCTAAGTACATCAATCTACCTACAAGTCTTTGGTACCTGCTTTTATCGACTGGTATCTGATTAGGATCAACATATAATTTCAAACCTTCTTCCACTGGTGTCTCAGCTGGTTGACATGCTGACATACCGGTCTCTTGCAGTAAATCTAAAGTATATTTCCTTTGGGAAAGGAAGATACCCTTTCTAGATCTAGACACTTCGATTCCAAGGAAATATTTCAAGGGTCCAAGATCCTTCATTTCGAATTCTTTGGACAAGTAATTTCAGAAATTCTTCCCTCTCCTCGGGATCATTTCCCGTGAACCACCATGTCATCCACATATACAATTAGTGCCGTGATTTTATCCTGTTTTCTCTTCAGGAATAATGTGTGATCTGAATTACTTTGGTGGTAACCAAAGTCTATCATAGATTTTGTAAATCTTCCAAACCATGGTCTTGGAGACTGTTTTAATCCATACAATGATTTCTTTAATCTGCATACCTTTTGGCTGTGTATTTCTGGTATCATGCATCCTGGTGGAAGATCCATGTAGACTTCTTCGGACAACTCGCCATGTAGGAAGGTGTTTTTTACATCAAACTGTTGTAATGGCCAATCCAAGTTCGCGGCTAGGGATAACAAGACCCGAACTGTGTTGATTTTTGCTACTGGTGCAAATGTCTCTGTATAATCATCCCATAGGTTTGAGTGTACCCCTTTGCCACCAATCTTGCTTTAAAACGCTCAATTGTACCATTTGCTTTATACTTTAAAGTAAAAATCCACCGACACCCAACTGGCCTTTTTCCAGGTGGACATTCAACCAGCTCCCATGTCTTATTTTTCAACAATGATTCTATTTCTTTATTCATGGCTGCTTTCCATCTTGGATCGGTTAAGGCTTCCTGCACACTGTTAGGAATAGATACAGTAGATAATTGATTTACAAATGACATATTTGATTCAGTCAAACGATGGTTAGACACATAATGACTCATGGGGTATTTGACTCTACTTGAAAGTTCAGGTTCATATGTAGGTTTAGGAATACCTCTGGTATGACGCTGTGGTAGTGTTTTAACTGACTCAGTTATAGGAGCAACCTCGGCAGACAATTGGTTTGGTATGTTACTTTCATCCCTTTCTTGGCTGATCACCTCAGTTTGTGAGTCATCACTCCTAGTCTCCACGATACCCATATCTTGATTACAACATTCATCATTAGTATCTCTATATAGATCCACATTCATCCTTGTATCCACTATACTACTCTCATCTTGGTTATTCGGCAGAACATCTGTAGGCATATGGACTTCATAGTCTAGAGTCTGAAGTTCATCCTGATACTCCCCCTGAAGTTCAGACTTAGAAAAATACATTGAGTCTTCATGAAAAACCACATCCAGTGTGACAAATATTTTCTGAGTTGGAGGATGATAACAACGATAGCCTTTCTGATGAGTAGCATACCCAATAAAAACACACCTCAATGCCCGAGGTTGCAATTTGTTGCGTTGATGTTTATGTAAATGGACGAATGCCACACATCCAAATACACGAGGAGGTAAGTTTGGGGTTGCTGGAGACACAACACCTTCTGTGAGGGCTTCAGATGGTGTCTTGAAAGCAATAGTGCTAGAGGGAACTCGATTGATCAAATAGGCTGCAGATGTGAGAGCTTCTCCCCAATAGAACAATGGTAGATGAGCTTCTATTAATGAAGCACGGACTACCTCCAATAAGTGACGATTTTTTCTTTCAGCTACCCCATTCTGTTGGGGTGTATGTGGACAAGTCGTTTGGTGAATGATTCCATGGGTTCTCAAGTACTGCTGAAGTTCACAACCTATATATTCTCCACCATTGTCACTACTGAAGAACCTGAATTTTTGCATTATATTGAGCACTCATCATTTTATGAAATTGTTGAAATAACACATTTACGTCACCCTTGGATTTCATCAAACACACCCAAGTCACCCTTGTACAGTCATCAATAAAGGTAACAAACCACCGAGATCCACTCAATGTAGGTACCTTGGATGGTCCCCAAACATCTGAATGTATTACCATAAAAGGAACTGAGCTTCTATTCAAACTTAATGGAAATGAAGCACGATGGCTTTTTGCAAGTTCACAAACATCACACTTAAAGCTCGAAGTATCATATTTTGCAAATAAATTAGGAAATAATTTTTTTAAGTAACCAAACGAGACATGCCCCAATCGTTCGGTGCCACAACCAAATATCTCGATGACTTCTTCTCTCCTTGAGAACCATCTACTGCCAAGGCTTGACGCAACTTATTTGAACTTTTTGACGTCAAGTCGAGGTAGTATAACATCCCTCGTTTAATACCATAACCAATCGTCTGCCTTGTTCGGATGTCCTTAAACACACAAGAGTTAGGCCAAAAAATAACAATACAAAATAAGGCAAGGGTTATTTGGGAGACGGACAATAAATTATAGTTTAAAGAGGGAACAATTAAGACAGAATCTAAACTCAAGTCATTAGTGAGAGGTACTGATCCTTCCCCTCTAACCGGATTTGAAGTACCATTGGCAGTTGAGACACATTGTTTGGAGGATGGTTTGATTAATGATACTTGACTAGAATCAAATGTCATGTGGTCAGATGCACCAGAATCAATTATCCATGCACTATTAGAAACGGGTGTAGAAACATTAAAAAACTTACCGCTGTCATATGAAGCCTTCCCAGCAGTATTAATTTCGCCATGTGTTTCGACAGTTGCTGCAGTAGGAGTTGTCATCTTCAGTGTCTTCTTTCATGGATCGCGACTATGATCCCACCAATCTGGATATCCCACCAGTTCAAAGCATTTGCTTTTAGTATGACCATTTTGATCACAGTGACTGCATTTGTATGCAGATTTATCAGCCCCATTCTTCTGATGATTATACCTTGTTCTCTCATGCTGATATTTGTTAGATCGGTTTTGGGCCACCATTGCTGAGGTTTCAAAGTGTTCTGTTTCTCCGTTCATCATTGTACGTCGGCTGGATTCACGGCGGATTAGTGCATAACACTCTTCTAGTTCAGGAACTGGTTCCTTTCTCAGAATTTCTCCACGGATTTGTTCAAAGTCATCATCTAATCCAGCAAGAAAGATATGCACCCTCCGGCATTGGACCGTTTTCTATATGATTCAACATCTTTCTCACTCTCCATTATCACCTTATCGCGATGATCTAATTCACCAAAGATCTCAGTCAGTTCCCCATAATACATAGACAACGTTCTGCCCCTTTGTTTGGCAGAGAATGCTTTCTTGTTTAAGGCAAAGACTTGTAACATCATCTGTTCCATCATAGAAAGCTTTAGAGAGAGCCTTCCAAATATCACAAGCAGTAGGTAAGCGCAGGTATCTCTTCATTATTTCTGGAGACATAGACATCAATAGCCACCTCTTGACCTTTTGATTGTCTCCGGATACCATTTTTCAGATCCCTCTTCTTCCCCTCGCAGTGTCTGTGCTACCTAATAAAGGAGAGTTTCTCCTTCTCAAGCAATATGCATTTCAATGATTTGAGACCACATGTCATAGTTTGTTTCATTGAGTAGAATCCCTGCATTAAAAGAGGATCCTTCCGATTGAATAATAATTAGACCAAGTTTGTTACCAAAAGCTTCAACATCTGATCTGTTCATGGTGGTATTTGAAAAAGAAAGAAGAAAGAAAGAAGAAGAAGAACCTTTCGGTAGGCTCGATACCAAGTTTGAATCAAGTATAAATCACGTTTCAAAGTATCAAGAAGAGTTTATTATTTCTCTTATATTGAATGAGGAATACAAGCAAATATATATAGTACTGGAGCAACCAACCAGTTCCTACAATTAAGCTATTCTGCCTATAATATTACTTCTGTAATTAGGAAAGAAATAGTATTGTTCCTCTAATTAATCTATCTTACCATATACATTAATACTAAGAAAGGAAAGAATTCTGCAGAAAAGGAAACCTGTAGAAAGGGGAAGAATCATAAGGAAGAGGAAAGAATCATAATATTTCAACATAAATAACCCCTACAGATGAATCCTTGAACAAGGATAATGCCCTTAGCTTCCTCTCAGCAAGTGATGATGGCCCAGTTGGCTGAGAAATAATACAAGAGGTGTTTTAGAAACAGTTTTGTGGACCAGCACCACTACTGTGTTTTGCACCCAGATCATCAGCATCAATGGAATCTGAGGGATAACCAAAATAGGAATACGTTTCCTGAAGCACCACATTATCTCCACCATTGTAAGAAGTCTCAGAAGCATTTATTTTATCCAGTAAGGGAGCAGAAGTTTGTTCTGCAAAACTTTCTGGACGCAGGATGGATAGGATGTTGATGGAAAAGATGGCATCCCATCAAAGGCAAGCATTTGATCCATAGCTGACGGGCTGTCGCACCATCCAGCATACATATCAAAATTCCTAAGCTCTGAAAAAAAGTTGAATGGGTCCTCCAACAATGAATCCTAAGAGAATCATCGAAAGGTGGGACACTATCTATTTGAGCTCTTGGCCAAGCGCAATAACCCATCCATATTTCTTTCGACGAGAAGGGGTTCTCCATTTTCGTTAGTTATATAACTAACCAAAATACTCTCCCCTCTTTTCAATCAGAATACCATACAAAACCTCAATTCTTCGTTTCCAAATATCTTCCCTCACTTGCATAACTTCAAATCTTTCAAAGTTTCACTCTTTCTGCTCAGATTTTCATCTACCGAAAAAAGAAACAGCTCAATTTCCTCTCTTTAGCCTTTTTTTTTTTTTTTGAATAACTAAAACAACTCAATAATTACACTTGAAAAAACCCAACCTTTTACCTGTTTTTAATATCACATCCAAAAATTTGCAAGATAGAAAGCCTCTGTGATTCACTTCCACACTCCAATATCAACAATAACACACCAAACCCACCT
The DNA here is from genome assembly GCA_015852605.2 of Populus deltoides. NCBI lineage: Eukaryota > Viridiplantae > Streptophyta > Magnoliopsida > Malpighiales > Salicaceae > Populus > Populus deltoides. Next base: position 17,427,341 of record CM027586.2, on the reverse strand, counting down.
CCAAATTTGTCTTCTTTATACATATAAACACACGGATAAAGCTAAATATAAGTAAAGATCTGTTTTTTTTGCGCGGGTATAAACAATAAAGCCCGAAGTTACTTTTTTTTTTTTTTTCCGGGTTTTCTTAGAAGTGGTCCAAAAAGGCAGATTTCATTGCAGATGAACTATCTAACCTCAGCTTGTTTATTTTTATATTTTAAAAGTATTATTTTAGAAAAAATAATTTTTATTATTTTTTATTTTAAATTATTTTATATATATATATTTTTATATTGTTTTAATATATTAATATTAAAAATAATATTTTAAAATTAAAAAAAATATTATTTAATATATTTTTAAATAAAAAATACTTTAAAAAACAATTATTATTATACTCTCAAACATACATTAATTATAATTAAAGAGATTTGATTTGTATTTAATATTAGTATTTTAAAAAAAATTATAGAAAATAATTTAAATTAAAAAAATAATTGTTATTATACTCTGAGTACACAGACAGAAGAGGTTTGATTTCTGTTAAAAATTAGCATTTAAAAAAAAAGTTATATACAAAGTGATTCAAATTAAAAAAAGCAAAACAATTATTATTATATTATTATAGAAAACATTAAATGTTGCCAAAATACTTTAGACGTACATTGTTTCCTCTCTGATTTCACGGTTAAAAATTTTGATTTTTTTTAAACTTTTTAATTGCTTATTAAACTAAATTCAAGGTATTTTGCATTTGGTTAACGAAGTTGAAAGATGAGGATTAAGTGAAAAATACGTTATAGGTGATGGCTTAAAAATTCTAAAAAATTCATTTTCATCCTCAATCTTTATATATACCTTTTTGATTCCTAAATATCTTTTTAATTTAATTTTGATATAAAAATTTATTTTTATTAAGTTTTAATCTTTGATTTAAAGAAAGAAAGAAAGAAAGAAAGAGATAGAGATAGAGATCACCGGATTCTTGCTATACAGAAAAAAAACATCTCATTGGCGATGATTTACCATGTGTTTCCTTGCCATGCACAAACTCTTGAACTTCTTGCTGGAGATGGGTTTTATGAGATAAAAGATGTGCTTAACAAGATTAGGGGCTGTCTTGAATATGTGAACGCAACACCAATTAACCAAGATAAGTTTCGGGAAGCAATTAATTATGTGAAATTGCAAGATATGGAAGCAATCTCTCATGATGATCCGATTAACATCGTATTCTACATGCAAGATATAATCTTATCATGTTGTGTTTGAGTTCTTTCAAAATTATTAAAAACTTATATAATTATTAATTTTAAAATTTATAAAATTAATTAATATATACACAAGCTGATCCAAACACTCATATTAATAAAAAATAAAATAAAATTTCCTCATACACATGTTTTACAGGAGTATAGAAGTATGTAGATGATCAATCTAAGTGTAATTTTTTCGCGAAAAAACACAGGATAAAGCCTTGATTTTTTTATTTTTTTATTTTTTTTATGTATGTATAGAGCTTGTGTGTTTAGGAGTGTGACAACGGTTACTTTTTAAAGTGTTTTTCACTCCAAAACACATTAAAATAATATTTTTTTAAAAAAAATATTTTTGACATCAGCACATCAAAATGATCTGAAAACATCAAAAAATTATTAATTTAAAGTAAAAATATAAAAAATTTTAATTTCTTTTTAAAATTACTTCTGAAATGCAATGTCAAACACTTATTTTCTTTGTTTGCTTAGACGTGGTCCAAAAAGGTACTGATTATTGATTTCAATGTAAATGAACTAACCTAACCTTAATAGATTAATTTCGGTGAAAGAGACTTGATCTTTATTTAAAATTAGTATTGATTTTTTTTTTCGTGATTCAAATTGAAAAAAAATAATAATGTAAAGAACTAAATAGAAACACATCCACAGACATAAAGTCATCAATCTAATAAGAAAGGTTAAGAATGGTGCCTAAACCTTAAAGAATACAAAATTGTTGAAAAGAAAAACCAAATGTTATTATCTAGGCCTATAATCAATATTTTAAGTTTAATCTCCTATGAGTGTTTGTGTTAACCACTAATATATTACCTCTCGACTGAGTTACATTACTAAAAAAAAAAGAGGAGGCCAACCATAGCTTGGAAGGACTTGTCAAAAAAAAAAAAAAGTTTCCAAGGCTCTATCTAGACGAAGGACAGCCTCAGACTGGGTGCACATACCAATTTCTTAGCCCTAATTAATTTTTAGAAGAAGTTTACTCTTAGTCAAAGACAAGAAAGAAATAAGATAATCAGGCCCTACCTAGGCTTAGCCATCAAATTCTCAAGTCGAAAGATGCAAGCCCATAAGAAGTTTGAATGGCCCATGTTATGTTATATTGATCAAAGGCTATATATATCACCGTGCTTACACTGAATTTCAACACCTTCCAACATGCAAATGGAAGCTTTATTACGAAGAACAAATACAAAGACAAACACTGATAGAAAAAATATATGCCATGTAAAGCTAGTGTCTAGTAGCAGCAATTGCAGATTGCAATAACAAGCAACGAAATGGCATAGATTATCCAAGTAGCCCACTTGACACCAGGGGGGAATGGGATTGAAATGGTGATGAAAAACACGGTGGCTGCCAGGAAAACTGCAACTTTACCCAACACTTTGGATGTCCTCGGAAACTTGGTGGGGTTGATAAAATGTGAAACAAAGAGACAGGAAAAGAGAATTGCAACAAGAATAGAGAGTAAATGCAAGGAATCGAGTTTGGAATCAGTAATTTGGTGAAAATGAAGGGCTATTTCAAGCCCTGATGTGAAGCAGATGCTTATAAGCGTCTTCTGCCATTCCATTTCCTGCTTAGCATGGAACTTGTTGACCAGCTCTTCTTCTTCATTCATGGTGGGACGTGGTAGGTGCTGTGATTCTAGTTGTCCAGCTCTATGCCAGAGTCGGGACACAGATTCTGGAATTGAAAGAATAAAATCCTTGATAACTCGAGCACCATTCTCCATGGTTTTCCTGTGCTGTATGCTATAAAGTTTGAGAAGACTAGGAGATAATTTATAAGAAACGAAAAAACTATCGAGAAAGTATGCTTGTGATTCTGATATTGCCTGCTTATTTATACCAGAAAAATGGAAAGAGACGGAGTTTGTTGATAATCAGATTCGGACCTCAAGATGAAGTCATCATCCGAATGTTGGAGTTTCAGAAAAGTCAATCGGACTTGTAATTTTTTTAATCTATAATGTTGGATTATCTATTTTTTTAATCTAAAATGTTGGATTATCTATTTTATATTAGAGTAGATATTTATGAATAAACCTTAATAATTATTAAGCCACTAATGTTTTTGATTACTCTCTTGGATATTACTTCATTTACAATTTCATCCCATATTTATTTCATCTTTAACAAACAATTGAAATTGACAACATAAAAGCCAATTGATGCTTGAAACGATATATATAATGGTACTGAAAAACAATGGGAATTCAACATATAATCTCGCAGTCTTCTTAGGTGTTCTAAGTTCAATGCATTACTTGTATGGTGAAAAATCCCTCTGTATGTATAAGTTCGATGGGAAGAAATTAATCAATACTCCCTCTTTTCCACTTTGTTTTCCCATGTTTTTATTAATTATGAATGTTCCTAGATATTTATGTATTTTTTAAATGAGGTAAAAAAAAAATCCTCAAATGTTATCCTTAATTATTGGATTAATTACAACTCTATTTTAAATTATATATCAAAAAAAAAATCTATGGCCTCTGCCATGCAAGAAATCCAAGTCATTTTCCTCTTATTTTTCTATATGCACTCTCTTGTAATTTACCCCATAATATCACTGTCGAGAGACATGCGACGGGGTGTGGAATATGGGTTAGATGGACCACATGATGATTCTAAACCCACAAATTCTTCGATTGCTTTGTTATTTTTTTTAATTAATATAAATATCTAGATTAACTAATTAGTTTATATAAACCTTGATTAATTTTATAGGTCATAAAATTAACGATAATGTAATTTTTAGTTACTTTAAGAAAACTCAAACTCGTGATTATTGGAGAGTAAACTCATAGCCTAACCAATTGAGTTACCTCTCAAGATTAAATCTATTTAGGATTGGGGTTTATTTTATTAATATATATTTTTGAAAAATATATTTATCTTAAAAAATATAAATTGATAATTTTTTTAGTATTTTTTAATGATTTTGATGTGCTAATATAAAAAATAAAAAAAATATTTTAATGTATTAATTTTCAAAAAAAATACTTTTTTAAAATAATTGTATAAATTGAAAGTGAGTGCTTTCAATAATTGTAAAACACCCATTTTTTAATAACAATCAACTATATAGATAAAGCTTAAATCTATTAAAATTGTGCAAGGTGCAATCCATGAGCTCTTCAATGATAAAAAAAAATAAATAAACACACACTTATGAGTAAAATTATATTTTTACATATTTATTGTATAATATAATTACTTTCATGCCCTTGAAAAAAACAATTTAACTAATGATTAAAGGGTATTTTTATATTTTATACAATGTAATTATTATTTAGCTCCTGAAGTCAAATTGTTTTTGCCTTAGTTTTCTTGCAATTATCTCATGAGGTCAAGGGGTTAAGGGGTACTTATCTCATGGGATCAATGTTGCTCTAGTTTTTTTATAATTAAAACAAAAAAAAAAGTGTTCGCCCGTGCCCGCAAGGTGAGGCGCCCACAGCCTTTATAAATTATATTTTGGATTTCATTTAATAATTTAAGATGAGATGGGTTTTAGGTTTTTTATTACTTCATAATTGTAGTAATTCATAGCTAATTTAAATATGTTTGTGTTATATTGATAACCAATGCAACTTTTAAATATGGAAGTTATGACATTTTTGAAGAACATATAATGTAATAAACTCTGAGTACAACAAATCTCAACGTGGGATTGTTTTTCAAAACCAAATACAAGCGTCCAAAGGCAATTGTAGATGGCAATAGCGATCAAGGAGATGACAGAGACAACCTATATAGCACTCTTGACACCCAAGGGGATGTAATGTATATAGCAAAGAAAAATGTTGTGGCTGCAAGGAAGAACACAACCTTCTCCAACATTTTGGATGCAGTAGGAAGCCTTTTGCCAATAAAGTGTGAAATGAAGAGAGTAGCGAAAATAATTAGAACAGCCAAGGATATCAAATTGATGGAATGACAAAATTCAGATTTGGTAACAACTTTGTACTGAATTGTACTCTGAAGTGCTCCCATGAAGCACAAATTCAAGAATACCTTCGGTAATTCCATTTCCAATTCCTGCTCCAGGCAGATCATATTGTTTAGTTGTGGCTGATTAATGGTGCGATAGGGTATTTGCAGCATTTTTTGTGGTAATTGTGGAGAATGTTGAGGCTGTCTTAATTTGTGGTGATTCATATTCAGAGGCAGTATTAGAAGAAAAAGGTTGTGGCTGTGTATGCAATGATTGCGATTCTAGGTCAATATTCGGAGAACATGATGATTTTGATTGTAGCTGAGATGTAGTTGGCTGCCGGAGTTGCGACATAGTCGCTGCAATTCAAGGGGAGAAAATCTTGACGATGGATGGTGCTGAAATTGACATGGAGGTCCTTTGCTAAAAAAACCTTGCGAAGACAAGTATGTAATTGCTTGAAAACTTTTGGGTTTTTCTTATATATATACAAATATAAAAGAGAATGAGGTTAGGATTTTCATTAATCACAATATTATGAAGTTATTATTTTAAATTAAATATAAAAAAAATTATATATTGGCTAAACTAAAAATATTATTTTAATTTTAATAAATAAAACAAGATAAATATATTTCTTAACAATTATCATTTGTTTTTTAAAATAAAAATAAAAATAAAAACAATTCTTTCAATGATCATAGGAAATAAGTGAACTAAATAGTAATAAATTTAAGCCAGTTCTAACATCTTAGATGATAAAGTTACCTTGATGGATGTTTTAGATACGCTCTAAGTTTTTATTATGCATCTTTTATAATATTTAATATTTAGTTTTTAATCCAATAATTATATGATTGGATGGGCATCGAGTGATATTAAATTAACATCAGAGAATCGGACCTCTCATTATAAAAATCAACGAAAGGCCCGAAGCTGGAACCTTTTCTCCTCCCGCAACGGAGAATCGGACATCATTATAGTATTCAATCGGGCCTCCTGACAAGAGCGGCCTTGCAAGAAACTACGTGGGAAACTTCAAAACAGGGGCAGAATTCCCATTTATTTATTCATGCTCTTGCTTTGTTAAATTCTAAGCACAGCCTAGATTCAATTTGTTTATATTTAATTAGGGAAAAAAAGAAGTCCCAGATACAGAAATTGAGGAGTGTGATTAGGCTTAAGGCCCAGCTTGAAACGAGCTATTCGGCCATAAGCTGCAACTTTCGCAACAGAAGTTTGATTAAAGCCTTATGTATAATTTCTAGCATTGAACTTCCCTCGGTGAATTAATGGTAAGGAATATTATCTCTAACATTGCTTTAAAACATATTAGGTGAAGAAATTAGTGCTTGATTTTTCCAAATTAATAAATAAAATATAGTTTCATTATGGGACAGACTCAGTCACTCAGCTGATACATATATAGGACTCGAAGCGCAAGGCTCAAGAAAAACCCAGCAATTTAATCCCAGCATGCATAAATCCAAAGAACATTCCTGCCAACCTTTTGAAACCAAAATATGAGCTAAATTATTACATCTAACCAAAATGAAAACACAGCTTGTGGTCATTTGGCAATGAATTCAGTGTGCTTGCTACAAGACAACTAACGTTCTCTCCACATAATTTGGTTTTATAGTAGTTTTTACAGTTTGGAAAAACAAACTTTTTAAAAAACTATAAATTATAGCTTTTTTGCAATTAAAGTTTTAAAAGACTTTTTAATGAAATTCATGCAAAATTATGGTTTGTATTGATGAACTAATTACTTTCAAAACTGTAGTTGAAATAAAATACAATTTCAATTACATTAAATCTTAAAGTTTAAAACATATTTTATGCTAGAGACTAGAAAAGCCTCTCAAACTTCACATTTTTCGTCTAAACAATTGTGATAATTTTAGATGGAAGGACTTGATTATGAAAAATTTATTTGTCAAATATCAAATAAATCAATAATAGTTAATTTCAATGGGATGAAATTGTAAATCAAGTAATATCCAAGAGAGTAGTCAAAACATTAATGGCTTGATTATTAAGGTTTCTTCGTCAACTTCTACTCTAATATAAAATAGCTCATCACTTTTATATTAAAAAACTAGTTATGTGGCCTGCGTTACGCTGCGAGTCAATTTTGTTCATAAAAAATATTAAAAAAAGTTAAGATTTAAGAGTGTTAGATTTTTCTGTAAAGCTATACGTAAAAGCCTTAGATTTGGTTACAACACCTGACCCAAAAGTAATATATATAATATTAATAATAATGTTAAACTTGCATGATCTAAATTCAAGTGGGTCTGGTGTTGAGCCTTGGATGTGGATTTGGCTGTAAGGTCGTATCATAAAAATATGATAACTAAATAGAAAATTTTTTAATATTATAAAATGAAATTAAACAAAAAAAAGATTAATTGAAAAGAAAAAAACCAAAGAAAATAACAACAAATCAAAGCACTATTCCAATGAATAGTGCTTTGCGAGGAGGGGTACAGCAAAATCCCCTCATGAGATTATAATAATCTAATGAAAAGTAAACAAAACAAATCATAAAGTTTAATTCTTAATCAAATCGATATTAAAAGATGAAATTGAAAACCAAAACTACTTAAGAAAGAGAAAAAAAATCTTAATCAACTAGTTTCACCCGCCAAACCAGTTTAACCTGCCAAACCTTGGATCCATGTCATGAGAGTGTGATAACGAAATAGAAAAAAAGTAATATTACAAACTAAATTTAACACAAAAAAAATTAGTTAAAAAGAAAAAAGCACAAAAAAACCTATAACTACTAATATTTTTTCAAATTTATTAATTATTATATTAGGAATATCCATTCTAATAAAAATTATGATATTTATAATACAAATAATAATATTTTTAATATTAATAATAATATTAAACTTGCATTACTCAAGTTTAAGTGGGTCTAGCTGCAATACCAAGCCCAAGAGCCTTGGGTTTGGCTGCAACACCAGACCCAAGAGCCTTGGATGTGGGTTTAGCTGCAAGGTTGTGTCATAAAAGTATGACAACTAAATAGAAAAAAATTAATATTAAAGAATAAAATTAAACAAAAAAAATTCATTGAAAAGGAAAAAACAAAGCAAAGCACTATTTCAATGAATATTGCTTTGCGAGGAGAGGTACAATAAAATCCTCTCTTGAGATTACGATAATCTAATGAAAAACAAACAAAACAAATCATGAAGTTTAATTACAATCAAATCGATATTAAAAAATGAAATTAGAAGAAAAAACTAATTAAGAAAAAGAAAAAAAACTGAATCAACTGGGTTAACCCGCCAAACCAGGTTAATCCGTCAAACTTTGGATCCGTGTCATGAGACTGTGATAACTAAATAGAAAAAAAATTAATATTAACAAACTAAATCAAACAAAAAAATATTAATGCAAAAGAAAAACAACTATAACTAAAAGGCATATCTGCCTTTCACTGTGAATTTGCATAGTGCAATGCATAGTGAAAAGTTGATTTCGTTTAATTATAGTTACAATATTAAAAGATAAGATTGGAAGGAAAAACTAACAAAGAAAAATAAAAATAAAATAAAATCAATTGGGTTAACCTGCCAAATCAGGTTAACCCGTCAAATTTAAGATTCGTGTCTTGAGAGTGTGATAACTAAATTAAAAAAAATTAATATTAATGAACTAAATTAAAAAAAAAGATTAATTAAAAAGAAAAAAAACAAAGGAAAAAAAACTATAGAAAGAAAAAAATCTAAATTAATTGGGTTAACCTGTCAAATCTGAGATTTATGTTGTGAAAATTTGATAACTAAATAGAAAAAAATTTAATCTTAACAAACTAAATTAAAAAAAAAATTAAAGAAAAAAATAAATACAAAAGAAAAAAAAAAGCATTAGGGATTGCACCGTGCAATCCGGATCCGGATGTCTTTTAGGTACAGTTATTAATTAATTAATTACAGGTCCGATTGACTTTTCCAAGCTCCAACATTCGGTTGATGACTTCATCTTGAGGTCCGAATCCGATTATCAACAAACTCCACCTCTTTCTTTTCTGCCGGTATAAATAAGCCGGCAATATCAACATCACAAGCATAAATACTTTTTCGACAGTTTCTTTCGTTTCTTATAAATTATTTCCTAGTCTTCTCAAGCTTTATAGCATACAGCACAGGAAAACCATGGAGAATGGTGCTCGAGTTATCAAGGGTTTTATTCTTTCAATTCCAGAATCTGTGTCCCGACTCTGGCATAGAGCTGGACAACTAGAATCACAGCAGCTACCACCTCCCACCATGAACCAAGAAGAAGAGCTGGCCAACATGCTCCATGCTCAGCAGGAAATGGAATGGCAAAAGACGCTTGTAAGCATCTGCTTCACATCAGGACTTCAAATAGCCCTTCATTTTCACCAAATTACCGATTCCAAACTCGATTCCTTGCATTTAGTCTGTATCCTTGTTGCAATTATCTTTTCTTGCCTCTTTGTTTCACATTTTATCAACCCCGCCAAGTTTCCGATGACATCCAAAGTGTTGGGTAAAGTTGCAGTTTTCCTGGTAGCCACCGTGTTTTTCATCACCATTTCAATCCCATTCCCCCCTGGTGTCAAGTGGGCTACTTGGATAATCTATGCCACCTCGTTGCTTGTTATTGCAATCTGCAATTTCTGCTACTAGAAACGAGCTTTACTTGGCATATATTTTTTTCTGTCAGTGTTTGTATTAATTTGTTCCTCGTAACAAGGCTTTCATTTGCATGTTGGAAGGTGTTGAAATTCAGTGTAATCACTGTGTTATATATAACCATTGATCAATATAACATAATATGGGCCTTTCAAACTTTTTATGGGCTTGCGTCTTTCGATTGGAGAATTTGATGGGCTAAGCCTACGTAGGGGCTGGATTATCTTATGTCTTGCCTGTCTTTTACTAGGAGTAAACTTCTTCTAGAAATTAATTAGGGCTAACAAAAGACAACATTCTTAATTGCTATGGACCCTTTTTTTTCAATCTTTTTTTGAAAATTGCTTCCAAACTATATTTGGCTTACCTTTTTTAATTAATGTAACTCAAGCGAGCATATTAGTGGTTAACACGACCACTCATTAGGAAATTATTAATTATAGACCTAATCAATGATGAATCAATCATATTATAGAAATCCGTGCAATTAGTAAGCAATAAATATTTGTTTTTTCCTTTAAATAAAGATCAAATCTCTTTGAACAAAGTTAATTTATTGAGATTAGATTATTTAATTTACATTTTTTCATTTACATTGAAATCAATAATTAGTGCTTTTTTGAACCACGTCTAAGTAAACAAAGATAATAATTGAATACTTTGTTGAATTTTAATTGTTATTATTGAATTTACCTTGTAATTAGTAATTGAATATATAGAAATAAATTTAATTGTTTTCTCTCAATTTTACTCTATTATTGCATGATATGTGTTTAAGTATTTCCATTAATTTTAATTGTTATTGTTGAATTTACCTTTTAATTAGTAATTGAATATATATGAATAAATTTAATTATTTTATCTCAATTTTACTTTATTATTACATGATATGTGTTTAATTATTTTCATTAATTTTAATTGTTAATTGTATAGATGTTAGGTTATATACAAGATTTTTGAACCGGGACAATTGGTTGTGGCTATTGTCAATATTTACAGGTTTGAAAACTTTGGGTAGTCTCGATCAGGGGAAGGTCTTTGTCGAATTTTTTTAACAATCAAATTTAATTATGTAATTATTCGTATAAAATTGTGTAGATGCGTAGAACAAAATAAACAACTCGTCGCTCACATAGGGTCGCAACTAGTTCTTCTAGCAGCGAGGATGACATGTCCTTAGGTGCCAATCAAGAAGAGGCATCTACGCCGTCTACCGAAGTTGCCTCTTCCAGCGCGGTTTCACAGAGAAGAGGCGGTGTGCCTTCACAGCGGAATCATTCCACCCGCAAGTACGAGGCACAATGGAAGGATGACCTTTCAATGTAAGTTTGTTTCAGTTTTATTTTTTATTTTAATTATAACATAATTTATGAACAACTAATCAATATTTCATTAATTTAATTTATTTTCAGGTTTACAAACATTGAGGCCGCCCGAGTAATATCATCGGCGTTTAAATCGTCGATGGAGATTCTATTATTTCAATGGAGTCAGGTATCCAGACATCCTGAATGGATACCGAATATCGATNCATGGTTTGACAAATTTGAGGTTGGTGTTAATTTCTAATTTCTAGCTTATTTTTAATATAACTATAAATAAATTATTATTTTTATTTTAAATAAATAACTTCTACACAACACAAATTCAAGTGGGACAACACGCATAACAATGTTGTGAGGAGGGAGTTGGAAAATCACGTGGCAACTAGGTAACATCGAAAACAATACGATATATTTTTTTAAAAAAATATGTTTTAAAATATAATTTGTCACTATGGAATTAGGTTGCGTGATTTTTTGTATGAAGCACAAAAAAAGACAAAAAAAATGCGAGAGATAGAGGTCTCCAAGGCTGAAACGACGTGGTGGTTTGGAGGGATTTCAAACCGCTACACATCCCGAAAGATATTTGGCCATAATATATTGAGCATGTGACGTCTGAGCGGTTCATACGACGCTCACAGTCCGGTGCTGGCAACCGGAACCGGCAAATTCATGGTTAGCTGACAACACATACCGGTGGCTCCGTTTTGTTTGCTGCACATGCAAAACAGATGGTAAGATTAATTTAAATAAAATATATCGTTAAATAATTTGTTGTTACTTAATTAATTTTTTTTTCTTACAGGCTACGTCTCTTGGACGTGAACCGAGCCCAATAGAGCTGTTTGTAGAGACGCACGTGCGGAGTCAAGACCGCCAAAAGAGAGTGCAACAATTCATTGACAACCACACTCAACACTTTGTGGTATGTTCGTTCAACCATTTTATTTCGTAAGTTATTATTTTTATTGAATTGAATATGATGATTTCTTTTTTTATTTTCAGGAGACTTATAATAGCCGGTTGAGGGAGAAATATGGGGACGATCCTTCGATCCATCTGGATCTCGATCTGGATTTGTGGATGGAGGTAGGATCGTCCGGTGGACCAGATAAAAATCAGGTGTACGGGCTCTCCAACACTACGACAGAGAACTTGCGGGCGGCCCGTAGTGTGTCAACCGTTGGGAGCTCCCAATCAGTATCGAGCACCCAATTTAAGGAGTTCTTGGCCTTGCAACAACACACGAATCATCTCACCGAAAAATAGGAGCAACTATCGGCGAATTATGTGCAAAACACGGCTCACACGGCTCATCTCACCGAGAAATACGAGCAACTCTCGGTGAATTATGAACAACTTTGCCCAATGGTCATGAACTTGACATCACAAAGTGGTGATACATGTGCGCCCCTTTTTTGGCCGTATGGTTCCGGGAACAACCAGCCTCCTCCTCCTCCTCCAGCTCCGTCATTGTGCTAATTTAATATTTTTTTGGAAACACATTCAATTTGTAATGAAAATTATTTAACTTTATTTTTTTATTTTTGATGTTTAATAAAATTTTATTTGCATAATTGTTTTTTTACTATTAATTTTTATAATTTTTTATTTTTATTCTAAATATTAAAAAAAACAAATTTAAAAACACACACTGACGGATTTACAGACGACATATATCCATCGGCACATTACAGAGAGGGAAATGCCACACTCACCGATGAATTTACAGACGGATACCGTCCGTCGACATTTCACAGAGAGTGGTGGAAATGCACACTCACCGATGAATTTGCAGACGAAGAGAGTCTGTCGGCATTTCATAGCGAGTGGTGGAAATGCACACTCACCGACGACTCTGTCCGTCAGCATTTTACCGAGAGCTGAAAAATATTTACTAGATATGCCACTATCACCAACGGAATAAATCCGTCGATATTTTCCCGCGGTAATTTTTTTTTGACGCGCATTTTCCGTCTGTAAAACCATCCGTAATTTTTTTTTACCGACAGATGTAGCAACGGATTGTGGTATTACCAACGAAAGGGATGCCGACGGACGCTTTCCGTCAGTGATTTAATCTGTAAAACTGTGAAATCTTGTAGTGGGGGATAACCCAGAATTGGGTTATGACAGTCATCAAGACTCTGATACCATGTCAAAAAACTATTTCAACCCAATAGCTTAAGTTGTTAGGTGAGATTTCAATATATGTTTTATATTATTCTCTAACATTAATATTCGAGAATGTGTTAGAAATTTGTTTTAAAAATAGATTAATAGGTATATTTGAAACCAATTTTAAAAAAAAAGTTTCAGGGTTTGAATTTTATTAGAAAGTATTCTCTAATGAAAATTATGTAGCATAGAATAAAAAAATATATAGATGAATGAAAAAATATTTTTGATTGGCATTTTTTTTGTAAAATCTTCAAAACTCTTTATCCCAATTTGAGAAATTAATAAGTTTAGGCAAAATAGATTTGGGCATAAACCACACTTGCTCATCTCGGGCATGAGCTTGAATTTGAGTTTATAGATTTTAGTAAAATATCTTATTTCAAGCATAAATGTTTGTTTCTTTGATTTTTTAACATTGAAAATCTTTCTATATTTTTAATAGGCACACTAGGAAATTGTTTTAATTAAATTTCATATATAAATATTTTATTTAGATTTATAAACTTGCATGATGTTTAATTTAAACTAAACAATTGATGTCTAAAATAGAACCAGCAAACGCGCTCCTGTTCAGTCTACATGAACAAGGTCTACAGAGTACTTTCCTTTAATCTCCTAAATTCTGCCTGGTCGGTGAACACATGACAGAGATCTTGGGGTCTGCAACCCCTAGCCACCTTGTGGGTTTGCTTGGAGCTCTTGGGTAGTTTGATCGAGTCGTCAGTGTAATAAAGGTAACTAGGGATGCTGCTAACCTTCTCATCTAGAGGTTAACACATGATGGATTTACCCGGGTGAGGAATAAAGGTTAGATGGCCCATCAAAATTTCGGGTAGGCAACTTCTCTGCTCCCTCTTTTTTAGAGCCTATTTGTAAATGCGGGTCAACCCGTGTTTTTAAAAAATTTATTTTTTTTTAAAAATTAATTTTTTATATGTTTTGGATCGTTTTGATGCGTTGATCTAAAAAATAATTTTTTTAAAAAAAAATATCATTTTAATACATTTCAGTATAAAAATCATTTTAAAAAACAATCACAACAACACTCCTAAAAAGATTTTTAATCGTGCAGCTTCCTCTTATATATTGGGTATAGATTGGGGTGTTAGAGAAGACTTGCCATTAATAAAAAGGAGGCATCAAAGGAAGAGCGTTGTCTGTTTACTTTTTCCTCTTGAGGCATGTGCATTACGCCACTTCCTGGAAAGCAATGGCTGGATAGGATGCGACTGCTAACTTGGGAAATAATAATATTACTTATCGGATTTGGAAAGCAGGATGCGAAGACAGCTAAGTAGGTAGGGGAAAAAAAAGTTTGTCTCGTTAGATATAAATCTATTTATTTTTATGTTTTAAAAACATTTTAATTTTACACTCTGATGCAAACACAAAAGAGAGTGCAATTGTTGTATCTGCAAAAACAAGAAGGAAGTTGCGACGTACAAAGATGATTACAGCTGATGGAAGTTTGAATGAAACAGTTAATACGAGTGAGATGGATACTAAGGACTCAACAATACAGAGGTGTAACAGGAGGAACTTGCTAGCTCATGACGAAAACAATAAATCTTCTGAGGGTGATGAGGTTTGTTTAATGCTGGAAATAGGAGAGGTTTTGCAGATTGAAAAACCTCACAATTTAGATGACTTCACATCCTATATAAATCAGCAAAGGCGTAAAGAGAAGGCTGATTGGGAAGCATCCCAGTGAGCAAATGTTCCTCTTTGTTCTGTAAGGATTTTAAATCTCTTTTCTTATGCAGATTCTTTCATGGAATTCTTGTGGTTTGGGGTTAGCTAGAAAGAAGAGGACAGTTTCAAAGTTAATCAGGGATTTTGATATAGAGGTTTGTTTTTTGTTTGAAACTAAGTTACAAAGTTACTCAGACAGATTGGTTTTTCAATTATGGAGCGTCAATAATGTTTCTTGGTTTGGTAATGAGGCTGAAGGTACTAAAGGGGGCATTCTGGCTATGTGGGATAACTCTAAGTTTGCGGTATCATCAGTGGAGTATGGTCATGGTTGGATCGGGTTATTTGGGCAGAATGTCTTGACAGGCTTCTCAGGGGCGGTGGTAGGTGTTTATGCCCCTTGCAATCAAGCTGACAGACTTCTTCTTTGGAAGGACCTTCGTATTCTGAAGGCTGCTTTTGAGTGTCCTTGGTTTTTAGCGGTGACTTCAATGAAACTATGTTAAGTTGACAGAAGCAGTGGCTTCATTAACAAGGTGGGTTCAACGGCATTTAGACTTTTTATTGATGATTGCAACCTAATCGAGTACAACATGTCAGAGGGTCTGTACACCTGGTTTCGTGGGGGATCCATGAGTAAACTAGACCGTATTTTTTCTAGTCCTTGTTGTCATTTGCAATTCCCCCTTTTGTCTCTTCGACGGCTTCCAAGAGGGTTCTCTGATCATTGCCCTTTAATCCTAGGGGTTTCACCTGCAGAAAAAGGTTGGATTCCTTTCAAATTCATGGATTGTTGACTCCATCATCCAAATTTTAAAGATATCGTAAAGGGTATATGGGATGAAGCTTGCAATGAATTTTCAGGTCAGTTCAAGCTCATTAAGAAGCTCAGCTTTATGGCAACTCGGCTCAGACAGTGGAATAGGGTTGGTTTTGGGCATCAGGAGACTGCTTTGTCATTGATCCAAAGCAATATTTCAGCTATAGAAAAGAAATCAGAGTATGGGCAATTATCTACTGCAGAACAGAACTCGCTTGATTCTTTGATCAAGAATCAGTGGTAATGTAACCTGCATATAGAAAGCATGTGGCGTCAAAAGTCTCGCCAAATTTGGTGTCGCCTGGGCGATCGCAACACGCGTTTCTTCCATCTAGTTGCTAACTTCAGGAGGGCTAAAAACCATCTCCTGAAAGTGGTTCATAATGGTTCTGTTGTTGAAGGTTTACCGGTCATAAAAGATGCGGCAGTTAACTTCTTCTCCAACTTATTCAGAACTCCTGATAGATTCCGAATTGGTTTAGGGCCTGTTGGTTTTAAAACACTCTCGGCTTCTTCTTCAGCTAGCTTGGAGCGAGATATCACTTTGGAAGAATTAAAGCAGAGTGTTTGGGATTGTGATGGGAGCAAGAGTCCGAGTCCAGATGGTTTCAATTTCAAATTCTACAGGCTTGCTTGGAATTTCATTGCAGATGATCTGTTAGACTTGGCCAAGAATTTCTTCAAAACAGGTAGGCTTCCAAAAGGAGTCAATCATGCTTATGTTCATCTAATTCCGAAGATCGCTTCCCGATTGGCTTCAAAGACTTGAGCCTCTTAGTTTGATTCATGGCATTTACAAGATAATGGCTAAGGTTCTTTCTAGCCGTCTGAAAGCGGTTATGCATGACCTTATTAGTGAGAATCAAACAGCTTTCTTGGCAGGGAGGCAAATAATTGATGGGTTTTTGGTTGCCAATGAAGCAGTCCATTCCTTGAAAAGACACAGAGTGCCGAGCCTTATCTTTAAGGTGGATTTTCACAAAGCTTTCGATAGTGTGCAGTGGGATTATTTAGAGCAGGTTATGAGGCATATGGGTTTTGGTGAAAAATGGATTAATTGGATCAACACTTGCATCTCCACCGCAAAAATTATCGAGTCTTGATTAATGGATCTCCTTCTAAGGAATTCTTGATGGGCCGTGGGATTCGCCAAGGTGACCCCCTTTCTCCATTCCTTTTTCTAATAGCGGAGAGGGATTATCGTTTTTTGTTTCAAAGAGCGACTTCAAATGATCTTTTCAAAGGTATCCCTTTTGGAGATAGCTTTTGCCTCGATCACCTACAATATGCGGCGACACTTTAATCTTCATGCACGCTAATCTTCATATGGTCAAAAGCAGTTAAAAGGATCTTATTGTGGTTCGCTATTTGTTCAGGTTTGCACATTAACTTCCATAAAAGCTCTTTAATTGGCATAAATGTTGGGGAAGATACTTGTGCTAGTATGGCATATTCGGTCTTTTTGCGATTTGATTTCTTGCCTTGCTCTTATCTAGGCATGCCTTTAGGATCCAATCCTAAAAGATTGTCTACATGGAAGCCTATTATTGAGAATTCTCCAGACGAAAGTTGAGCATGTGGAGAGGTCGTATGCTTAGTATGGCAGGACGTATCTGCCTAATCAAAAGTGTCTTGAGTTCATTGCCAGTATATTATATGTCTTCTTTTCTTATGCTGAAAGGTGTCCGTAATTTACTAACATCTATTCAACGAAGATTCTTGTGGTGCAGGTGGCAAAGCAAAAGAAAATCTGCAAGGTCGCATGGCGTATTATTGTGAAAGCTAGAAAAAAAGGAGGCCTCAAGTTGGGTTCTTTAATGTCAAAAAATATATCCATGCTTTTCAAATGGATATGGAGGCTAATCTTACAGACCATGCCTTATGGAAACGGTAACAACCCATTTTACTCCCCAACTTTCGAGAATGGAATCCCAAAATTGCATGGTCATATTTCCCATTTTGGAAAGACGTTTTGTCAATCTTGGATCCAAACAAGTGTCATCGGCTTAGTATTGCGTGAAAACATTAAATTCAAGATTGGAGATGGATCCTCCATCCTTTTATGTTCGACGTGTGGATAGGATCAAATGCTTTACGTAGCATTTTCCCTAAGCTTTACCAAATTTCTACTTTTCGGAATGGTTTGGTTAATGAGATGGGTCAATAGGTGAATGATCAATGGCGATGGAATTTGGTTTGGCGTAGGAAGCTCTTATCTTATGAAGAGCAACAATACCATCATTTGCTCTCAATGCTGGAGCCAACGATAATTCGACAAGGAAAAGATGACAAACTTATATGGTCATGCAATTCTGATGGAAGCTTCTCAGTTAAATCGTGTTGCACCCTAATTGACAATACTTCCTCTGCGACTGATAAAGTCTTCGAAGCCGATGTTTGGATTAAAGGGGCCCCTCCAAAAGTTCAAGTGTTTCTCGGTTGGCGATGACAGGACAAAGTTAGTACAAGAGCTTTTCTCCATCAACGGACTGCTTTGTCTGCCACACAAGCTTCATGTGTCTTTTCCGACTCAAATTTGGAAACCTCGAGAGCATCTTTTTTATACATTGTAACTTTTTTAGGAGTGTTCGGATGAAAGTTTTGAATTGGTGGGGTATCCAATGTTGTTTACCGAGAACAATTGACTTCTTGCCGCAAAGTGGCCCGAAATGGTACATGGCAAATTCCAAAGATCGGCTTGGAGATTAATTTCAAGTAGTACTATTTGGGGTATATGGTTGCTGAGGAACAAAATTGTTTTTGAGGAGGGAACTATAAACTTGTTTGATTGTTTCTCCACCATCCTTCATCGGGTTGCTATTTGGTTGCATTCTCAAGATTCAAACTTCAATTATACAGGAAATGACCTCTTAAGATCTTCCGATGGCATCAAATTATGGTGTAATAAGAAATCTTAGGTAGTCTTCTTGTTGTTTGCTGTAGTAGATCAGTTTTTTTTTTTTTTATCTCTTGTATTTCTTTTTGGCTATTCGCTTTATGGCCTTCTCAATATACTCTCGATGATTATCAAAAAAAAAAAACATTTTAATTTTTTTTAATTTTTTTATTTACTTTAAATTAATATTTTTTTTAGTGTTTTCAGATCATTTTGATATGCTGATGTCAAAAATTATTTTTAAAAAATAAAAAAATATTATTTTGATGTATTTTCGAGTGAAAAATATTTTGAAAAGCAACCGCAACTATATTTTCAAACATTCCACTTTCTTTGTAGAGAAATATTTCTTAAAAGTCAAATATTTGAAGGGAGTCAATATTTTTTAAAAAAATAAGAGAAAGAAAATTTCAAGTAAAGTGTGAATTGGGCGAAGAACTCATATGATGGGTGTCAACTTAATAAAGAGGGGGGCTAGCGGGAGTATAATGCAATTAGAAAATTAAATCAAGAAACATCTTTATTACATAATTATATAAATCATATTCTAGATTTTACTTGATAATTTAAGCTATTAAACTAAGATAATTCTTTAATATAGTATCAAAACCTTAATAATTAAACAATCATGAGATCGAGTTGTCTGACAATTTAATCTTCTTTTATAATCTCAAATGATTTGGTTATTGTAGTACCGATTCATGGTATGGTGGGGTTATGAGAGTGGGTGGTTCCAGACACCATTGATGAATTCTATAACCAATGGGAGAATATTTGTTAGTGGGAAAAAAGCAAAGGGTATATATATAGCTACGGTTTCTTCTTCTCTATCGAGTTCTGCACAATATGGATAGCAAGGTACCATTGGGTGTTCAATAACGAGGACGCGGATTGACCGAGTAGCACTATAGAGTAAGTCTGTTGATGATAATTTTCTATACACCGAAAATGATTTTGTTGGATGCACTTTTGAATGACAAATATTACATATATCGAAAGGAAATGATAAGAGTAATGCGCCCATATACAATAGGGATCTCCAATCCATGAGTTGGACGTGGGCACATAAATGTCAGACTTGTCCCATATGAAAAGAACTGAGGAAAATAAAACAATTATATATGAGCCCTTGTATGTGGAGGCTCAATACATATATAGAGATCTATGCATTTCCATGAAGTTTGTTCTTAAATCTCAATCCTTGTTCTTTTTTTATAACAATTGCTTGAGGATGATTAATTCCATTTAATGTTTTATTTTGTTCCGATGATAGATTTGAGGGGAGAGAGAGAGAGGTGAAGAAAGAAAATCTTGATTTGCTATTTTCGGTCACAGAAATCATTGATCTTAGCTTCCTTGTATTCAGGTCGGTGAGGAAAGTTAGTGTTGGCTAAAAGCCTTGAGTTTTTTTTTTAATTTGATTTTCAAAGTTTTAGGTTAATTAAAATGTGTTTTGGGGTTGAAATAAATTTATGAAGATTGTTAGAGTATATTTTAGATGTTTAGAGTGAAAGAGGTTGAAAATTGATATTTTAGATCCAAATTGTAAGCCTCTAATTTTCAAGCAAAAGAAGGTGGTTGGAAATTGTACTAGAAGATAACACATGGTTTATCCAAGCAAGCGGCATGTGGATTATTGTATGATATTTTATAGCAAGTAATCCTGAGGAATATAGTTTAATTGATCAGATTCTAGGTTTACTTTTTAAAAGTCATCAGTTTGAGTCCTATAAATTTCAGGACCACTAAAGACTTACATAGTCGTTAACTTCAGGACTTGTGGGATTCGTTAAGATGCATGCAAGTTAGCCGGAATACTCAAATTAATAAAATATATATTAAGGCAGGTGTGCAGGGCTATCCTTCCACGTCCAGTGGCACTTGTTTTTGAAGGCCTAAGTAGGCGTAGCTTGTCTGTCTTGTCCATTGCCCTCTTTAGTTAGAGTAATATATTGATTAAATTTGTTTATCTTGTTTGCATCTTGACTCTAACTATAACATCTTGATTAAATGATTTTCAATTATCAAGTGGTCTAATTCCATCCAATCTTGAAACTCACGTACCAATAAAAATGAGACAGTTTATCATGTTCTTAGTAGTTTCTTGTCGGAATTTTTTTTGTACTTTGTCTCTGTTGGCTTTTCGATGTAATCAAAATGTCATTGATGATCACTTCTATGATGGGATGGGAAGTCAAATTTAAGAAATAATAATAGTACAGAATTAGAGGAGATGACTTGTGACCATCTATAAAGGCAAATAGTTACCTGCATAAAACCATGTACCAGAAAAGGATAGATAAATTCATAGCTTCATTTATTGATAAAAATGGCCCCTCCCCTTCTTGAAAAATTGATGGAATGCGCCAAGGCAATTGAAGATGGTGATCTGAAACATGCAGATTCACTCTTCAAGGAAATCGGACTCCAAAGTTCCACTGAAGCCAATTTAGCCACAAGAAAAGTTGTCAAATACTTCGCTGAAGCTCTTGTTTGGCGACTGTATAAACTGTATCCTCGAAATCCTATGCCGTTAGTACGTTTCAGAGAAGATATGGACATCCTCGGTTGCAAATTCGAACCTTTCCTCTCGTTTGCTAGCTACACCATCATGCCTCCCTTCTATGATGCTCTGCGTGGAAAAAAACAAGTTCACATTATTGACTTTTCGGTTGTGGTGGATATCTGGCAGCATGCTACTCTGATGAAAGTGCTTGCAAACGAACTTGGTAGCCGATTGTCATACCGGATAACTTTCGTCGGGCCAAAATTATCAAAACATCCTGGGTACCTCAAGTTAATTAGTTTGATCCTCACTAAAACGGCTGAAAACCATCACATTGATTTCGAGTATGGAGAATATCTTGCTAATAGTGTGGATGAGATAGTTGGAGCTACTCTCCAACTCGGCAGAAGAAGCAAGGAAGAGGCGGTGGTGGTGGAATGGGAATTTGAACTACACAAATTGCTTGCAGTACCCAGTGATAAATTCAATCTGGTCATGTCAAGATTGAAGGACCTCAAACCAGAGGTCATGGTAATTGTCGAACAGGAAGCGGATCATAACAGTCCAGATTTGATGGACCGCCTCGGCAAATCATTCAAGTATTACTCTGTTATGTTTGACTCCCTCGAGGAGGATAAATTTGAAAAGCTTGAAGATTATAGAGTTCTATGGGAAAGGAATTTTAGGCGCCAGATTAGCAAAGTGGTGGCTGAAGAGGGCATCGGCTATGTTGAGCGACATGAGACATGGGCTCAGTGGCGAGCCAGACTGTTTCGAGCTGGTTTTCATCCTGCTCGCATATTGTTCCGTGAAACTATGCTTTTTAATAACAAGACTAATCAATATAAAATAGAAGAAAAGAATCGGCGTCCCCTGCTATGCCGGCTCGATTACCCTTTCGCTATCTCTTCAGCTTGGAAACCTGACCTCACTCACGATGGTGAGCACACTGATTCCTACAATTACATCTGTCAGAGTTTCTATTGATTTAGAAACTTTGTTTTTCAATGTACTAAATATAGCTTGGTTTCATTAAGTAATTATTGAAATGCATGTTTTTTGGCTGCGGTAATAATAATATTGATCATGCAGAGTCATTAAGCATGGAGATAAGTGACCTGGGATCTATCCTGGGCAGTTTTAACATGGCACAAGATGCAAGTCGGGAGTCCGGGAAAGCAAGCAAGTCTGTATCCCATGAAGACGACGCAGATGATGATACTATCATGATGAGAGGAAATATTTGGTCGACGGAGGTATCGTTTTCTTTATTTTATTGTGTATTTCCCCTTCGTCAAATTGATAGTTTCCATTAGATTGCATCATTAAGTGAGCCAATATGGCTTTAAATCATATTTTCATTCTAATGAAAAGATTATAAAGAAAGTTATCAATTGGATGAAGTTAGAATAAAATGTGTTAAAGAATAATATAAATTATATTTTGGTATGTTATCTAACAATTTAAAATTTTGAATGAGATGGTTCTTTGATATGGTATTAAAAATCAGTCTTGATAATCAAATGGTCATAAGTTCAAATTACAACATTTCAATTTTATTTGATAAAAATAAAGAATAATATAGTGTGAGTTCATGCAAGTTTTAAGTTTCAAGAGCTTTCACTTGAAGGGATAAATTATATCTTGAGTTCAAGCCCCAATGGTTTTTACTTAAAAAAATATGTGTTAGAAAATAATATAAATCATATTTTAAGTTCAAACTCCAAGAACTTTTACTTAAAAAGAATTATATTTTGATAAACTTAAATATTTTTTGTGAGATTGGTTATGTTGACAAAATATGACGGCAATTCGGTAAAATAAGAACCCTCACTTAATTTATTGTATTCTAATGTTAGTTAATATTATAAAATTATTCATTAGGGGTCATCCTACTTCTAATTTTGGGCGATGAACATGATGTCATCGTGTTAGATTAATTGAATTTTTTTATACTTATGTACATTATGTTTTAGCCAATTTTAAGAAGTAGAAGAAGCCGTTTGCACCGCATAAACAAAATAAAATCTCATAGGTGTTATTATAAAAGTGCTTTACTCTGGTCTTTTATTGTACCTCAATTAAAAGTTCATATTATTCTTGTTGCAGTGCTTCTCAATTAACCAGATCGCTGCTTCAGCTGAGATATTTGACATATTAGAATATGTATGTCATGTACATGATCTGCCGATGGCTCTAACATGGATTTCAGACAGGAGAGAGGATGATACAAATTCAAGAGAGAAATTTAGGCTGCGCATCGTGGATACTGCTTGCTTTGTTAATGATGTAGGAATGAAAGGTTTCGTTGAGGCATGTGTTGAAGGACCTCCTCTTGAGGAAGGGCAAGGGGTAGCTGGAAAAGCACTGCAATCAAAGATGCAATTTGTCCCTGACGTTGCAGACCTTGATGCAATCGATTATCCATTTCTTCATGTTGCATGGGAGTTTGGCCTTCATGCTGTTCTTGCAATTAAGCTTGCAAGCACCTACATGAGTAGTGTTGATTATATATTAGAACTCGTTTTCCCTCTGGAAATTAGAGAAATTTCAGAACAGTTGGTATTGATGAAGGAAATCATATCAACCTTGACCGAAAACTGTGGGAATTCATGGAGACTTTGGGGTAATAGAGCTGGGATTGAGGAGGCAGGGAAGTCTGATGAAACAGCAGCTATTGTTTCTGGCAGCTCACATGGGTTTTCAGATATTGGCGGTTTGAATACAGAAGATATAATCATTACATTGGATAGCTGTTTGAGTGATGGGCATGATGAGCAGGTACCTTTTTTTAACTCTATCTCGGTCTCTATAATAACTTGGTGAATTGTTCTATTGATCATATTCTACGCGTATATTATGCCAGATTTGCTTGCAAATTCAGTAAAATTATCTAACATTACTTGGCTATCTCTTATAAGGAAGTCGAAGGACAAACTACTGGCACCACATTGCCCAAAACTCCCCATTGGGCTCGTCCAATAAAACCTCCAAGTTCCAAAAAATCGAGATCCAAAGCGTGGAAAGACTTCTATAAGTTGAAAGATGACAATGGTGCGGAATGGGCCATCTGTAAACATTGTAAGAAGAGGTATCGAGGTGAAAGCACTAGGGGAACTACAAATCTACTTAAACACTTGAGAAATTGTCAGAAAAAGAGAGAAGCAGAACAGCGAACACCTAAAGATCAGCCTGTTCCATTTATGGTGATCGAAGCGGACATAAAACTACAGACATAAATTAAGTGATTCAAATTGAAGAAGAAAAATAATGTAAAAAACTAAATAGAAACACATCCACAAACATAAAACTACAAACATAAAACTATGATTTATTTTAAAAGCAACCACAGCCACCACGTAAACAAACAACTATTAAAGTCTACTATCAGCGGTGAAGCTACAAAGGTGAATCCAGCATTCAATAGTTTGGGGCCAGAGAACATAGAACTTTATATGTGGACAGGACTAGTTGGAAAGCCCTGAAAACAAGTAAGTGTTTTGTTTAGTTTATTATAGGTTGGTGTCTAGAGACAGTAATTTCAAAATGATTTGTTTCCTACGTTTCTCAAAATCATTTTCCTGTTTTTTTCTACCATTATTTGTTTCATGAAATTTGGTCTTGAGCACCAAATTATTTCTTGAGCAAATGCCACAAGGTATAACTAGAAACTTCTTGTTTAAAGGCTTTCAGAAATTATTGATAGGCCCACCAACCCAGGTAGGTTTAAGGGCTAAGAGCAGGGCTAATTTAGCCCCAGAGGTATAAAAAGCCCGGAAGGCTTAGAATTCTAATCATATTCATGTGTTGCGGCTGTTGCCTAAAAAGTTGGAGTGATAACATGGGCCAGATGTAGCAGTCCAATGAAAAACTTTAGATAATACTAGAAAGGTGTCTCAGGTCAATTTTTTTCCAGTATTGAAAAAAAATGCTTAAGATGATAGCGTTTATAAATGAATAAGAAGAATCTGGAACCTATTGTTGATTTGAATAAATTTAATAAACTTGATTAATTAAATAAAATGAGTATAAAAATATAATAAAAAAATAAGGATAAAAATTGATACAAATATAAATTGTTATGATACATTTAATTTTTGAAAGGATATGCGTGAAACCTAAGGTGAGGAGAAGAAAAAATTTTGGTTTGGTTTGGTTTGACTCGGTTTTTCATGTTTGGCTCGGTTTGAATTTGGTTCGGTTTTTTTTGTTTCAAGCTTATAAAACCAATATCGAACATGTTGGTTTTTTAAAAATTCTAATTGGTTTAATCAATTTTTTTTACGGTTTGATTTTTTCAGTAACTTTTTTTCTAGTTTTCTTAATTTAATCTGTTTTTTAATTATTTTTTTTATCCCTAACACCAACAAGACATGAGCTGGTCAATCATGGGCTGACACAACACGACTGCAATAATATGGACCCTAAACTGGTAAGAAGGGCCCACTACTCAACATCAAGAGTTGTGGACTTTCAAGATGATATGATAATTTCAGTGAGCATATAGAACACTTTTGTTGATGACACATTTTTTTTCAAATTTTGGCAGTAGACTTCACAGAGGAAACATAATCTGCTTTCCTCATATGATTTAATTTTTTATTATATAATTTAGTTTTTTATGTTAATAAAAAAAATAAAAAATATAAAGTTAAATTCTTTACTAACTCAATATTAAAAAAAAATTTGACAGACAATTTTGAAAAAAAAAAACCATAAGAGAAAATACTGTAGCAATTCATAATGTTTTGTGATGAAAGCTATATTGTTTTTTCCAGTAAAATCGACAAAGATAATTTTAGAAAAAATCATAACAAAAAAAAACCATGTAGGAAAATATTGTAGCAATCCACAGTATTTTGTGAGGAAAGCTATAGTGCTTTCCCCGTATGTTTTAGCTTTATTGTACAAAGATAATTTTGGAAAAAATCATAATAAAAAACAAAAAACAAAACCAAGGGGAGAAATACTGCAGCAATCTACAGTATTTTAAAGAAAAAAATTACAAAGTTAAATTCTCAACCATCTCAATATTAAAAAAAAAATCAACAAAGATAATTTTGAAAAAAATCATAACAAAAAAACATAAAAAAATGGAAAAAAACCATATTGGAAACATTGTAGCAATCCACAGTGTTTTATAAGAAAAGTTATAATAATTCCCCATATGATTTAGCCTTATTTGTAATTGTAACTCTCAACCAGATTAATATTAAAAAAATAAAATCGATAAAAAAATAAAAAAAAATCATAAGAGAAAAAAAAATCATGTGGGAAGACACTGTAGCAATCCATGGTGTTTTGTGAGGAAAGCTGCAGTGTCTTCTCTACATGATTTAGTTTTATTGTAATTGTAATTCTCAACCAACTCAATATTAAAAAATTAAATTGACAAAGATAATTTTGAAAAAAATCATAACAAAAAAAACTATATGGGAAACAGTATAGCAATCCATATTGTTTTAAAGAAAAAAAATTACAAAGCTAAATTCTAACTAGCTCAATATTAAAAAAATAAAATCAACAAAAAAAAAACACAAAAAAAAATCATATGGGGAAACACTATAGCAATCCGAATGTTTTTAAAAAATTACAAAGCGAAATTCTCAACCAACTCAATATTAAAAAAATAACATAGACAAATATAATTTTGAAAAAAATAATTAAAAACAAAAAAAACTATGTGGGGAAACACTGTAGCAATCCCCAGTGTTTTGTGAAAAAAGCTACAACTGTAATTCTCAACCAGTTCAATATTAAAAAATAAAATTGAAATTTTTTTGAAAAATATTATAATAAAAAAAATTCATATAGGAAAATACTGTAGTAATGTATAGTGTTTTAAAGAAAAAGAATTACAAAGTTAAATTTTTAACTAGCTCAATATTTAAAAAATAAAATTGACAAAATCTAAAATCCCTTCATAAATCGACAAAAAAAACTACGTGGAGAAATCTTGTAACAATGTATAGTGTTTTAAAAAAAGAATTACAAAACTAAATTCTTAACCAGTTCAATATTAAAAAAATAAAATCGATGAAATCTAAAATCCCTTGATAAATAAAAAAAAATTGTGTATGGAAATAATGTAGCAATGTATAGTGTTTTAAAAAAAAATTACAAAACTAAATTCTTAACCAGCTCAATATTAAAAAAATAAAATTTATAAAATCTAAAATCCCTTGATAGATGGACAAAAAAACCATGCACTTCCTTTATGCTAAGGTTTGATTTGCATTTCCTAAGCTCAATTTTATGATAATTCTTCTCCCTCAAACTTGGATGCTGTTTATTTATCAGAAATTATTTTTTTAAAAAAAGATAAATTATGAAAAAGTAAATTATTTTTTATATTTGATAGTATAATAAAAAATAAATTGAAAAATATTTTTCAGTGTTTGGTTATGTCATGGAAAATAAGCTGGAAAATAACTTATTAATATTTTATTTTTTTCAAGTTTATTAAAATAATAAAGAACAAATCTTATAAATTAAAAATTTGAATGAGAATGAAATTAAAAAAAATTTGATAAATTATCTCAAATAAAATAAATAATAATCAAAATAATAGAGATCAAGTCTAACAAATAAAAATATTGAAAAATAAAGAAATTAAAATAATAATAATAATAATTAAAATAATAGAGATCAAGTTTAACAAATAAAAATATTGAAATATGAAGAAATTAAAATAATAATAATTACCATTTCATAAATTATTTCAAATAAAATAAGTAACAATCAAAAGAATGAGGATCAAATTTGATAGATAAAAAATTTCAATTAAAAATGATAAGAAAAAAACAAATAAAAATTATAAAAATAAGGATTAAAATTAATATAAAAATCAAATTCTAAGAAATGAAATTAAAAAAAAAATTCAAAACAAAATATATATAACAATTAAAAATTTAAGGATTAAATTTGATATAATCAGTAAATAATATTATATTTCTAAATTTTTCATAATTTTTAAAAATATTTTATATTCAAAATAAAAAATTATTTTTTAAAAAATCAAATAAAATTTTTTTTTAACTAAAAAGTTTTTTTTATTAATCAATTTAGAAAATGACTTTCCGCTCACTCTCCCCTGTACTTTCCGCTCCGCTCTATAAATTCAGGTGCCGGCCGGTAGGAGCACTAGCGTAAAAAAAAAAGGCAATAGACGCCAGAGCCATTCTAGATCATACCAAGCTATAGAATTTACAGCCATACAAGGCCAAATTGACTTTTCTCAAACTTTTTTTTTTTTTTGAGGTTTTGGAAATATGATTGTATTTGTGTTTTTAAAAATTTTAATTTTTTTTTGTTAAAAATTAATTTTGTTTTGTGTGTTTTAAATTGTTTTGATGTATTTATTTTAAAATTAAAAAAATATTATTTTAATACATATAAATATAAAAAATACTTTAAAAACAATAATAACCGCACTAAAAAAATATTTTCATCTCCCCAAAATCACACTCCAAAAAATCACACTCCAAAATACTCAAAACTCAATTCTTCGTTTCCAAATATCTTCCCTCACTTGCATAACTTCAAATCTTTTAAAGTTTCACTCTTTCTGCTCAGATTTTATCTTTCCGCAAAACAGAACAGCTCAATTTCCTCTCTTTAGCCTTTTTTTTTTGTTTTTGAATAACTAAAAACAACTCAATAATTACACTTGAAAAACCTAACCTTTTACCTGTTTGTGAGAAATAACCCGAAAGCAAAACCTCACTTTCTTCAATCCCGCAATACATATAGTGCCGCACACACCAAGAAATCAAGATATATCAGCTTTCAGCAGCCAATAAACAAATATCTCAACATCCATGGTCTAACTAGTACATCACTCACCTCCTTTCTATGAGTAGCAAGGACAATCCAGTAATATGACATCCAAAAATTTCGATGATAGAAAGCCTCCGTGATTCACTTCCACACTCCAATATCAACAATAACACACCAAACCCACCTCCAAATTTGTCTTCTTTATACGTATAAGCACACGGGATAAAGCTAAATATAAGTAAAGACTGCCTTTTTTGCGCGAGTATAAAGCTCAAGATTTTTTTTTCTGGGTTTTGGTATAAAAAAGGCACTGATTTCAATGAAGGGTAACTATCGTAACGTTTATTTTTATATTTTAAAAGTATTGTTTAAAAAAATTTAAATTTTTATTTATTTTTAAATTTTAAATTAATTTTTTTTTATTTTTATACCATATTATTTTAATATATTAATTTAAAAAATAATATTATTTTAATGCATTTTAAAATAAAAAATATTTTTAAAAATATTGGACAGATATTTGATTCCTATTTAAAATTAGCTTTGAAAAAAAAAATATAAAGTGATCCAAATTAAAAAATCCAAACAGTTATTATTATATTATTATAAAAAACATTAAATGTTGCCAAAATATTTTCACGTGCATTGTTTACTCTTTGGATGGTTCAAAATTTTGATTTTGATTTTTTAATTCTTATCTTTAAACTTTTTAATTGCTTATTAAACTAAATTCAAGGTAATTAAATCAAATTTATTAGTTAACAAAATTGAAATATAGATGATATCATAACTTAATTTTTGAATACATAATAAAAAATAAATGGATAAAAATATATTTAAGAATGGAGTTAAAATAATATAAATACAAGGATAAAATTATTAAATTTGAAATTAAATTGTTCAGAAATTATAAAATTAATAAGTCTGAAAATTTAATTTAGTTTAATTAATAAAATCAAGAGAATTAATAAGTTTACTTACTTAATTAAATTTTGATTTAATTAATAAAATAAATTCAGGGATTTAATTGAAATTAATACAAGGGGCAAAATTACAATTTATGATGAAGAGACCCAATTGATACATTTCAAAACATCAGGGACCAATCTATAATTTGTCGTTTTCCATGCCAAATGACGCCGTTTTGGATCCTTCTGTTCATCATCTGCTTGTTGAAGACCGGTTCAACAGGGGAAAACCCAGCAGATCACGGCCACTATACCCACGATGCGGCCATGATCTCTCGCCTCCAAGATGCCCACCATTTCTGGAGGCAGGGACACCAGACCTTCTCTGGCTTTTATAAAGCCAGAGAAAGGCCTCAAAATAGTGACAGAGCAAAAGGCACAAATTCACAGACGAGCGGGAGAAGCAGGAGGGGAAAAAAGAAAACAGAGCACGAACGAAAAAAAGAAAAGGAGCAGGAGAGAACAGAGGAACGAACAAAAACAAACGTGGGAAGAACTGGAAGGAGACGCAGGAGACAAACACAGGGACGATAGAACAAAAAAGACGAGAGAAGAAGAAACAGAGGGCATGAAAGTAAAGGTAGGAGGAATTCCAGTTTCCTTGCAACGAGCGCCTTCACTGATCTTCGCCCAAAACGCTAACACTCCAGCAGAGCAATCTGCGGCACGGTAAGCTTTCTCTTCCTTTTCATTCCTTTTGAATCTTTGGTGCATTTAGCACTGTGCGAAGGTAATTAATTACCTTCGCACTGTGCCCATGCACGCGTGAACAAGTTCACGCGTGCTTTGCCCAGCCGGGTCACTGGCTTGGGCTAGTGACCGGGCCGGACAATCCAAATACACTTGAGATTCTCAGCCAGTTCTGCTGCTATAAGTAAGCTTTTTTTTAGTCAAGAAAAACACAAGGATGAAATTGAAAAGAATTAAACTATCAGAATAGAGGTAAAATATCAGTGAATAAGGGGCAGAAGATAAGTTGGTTTTAAGACACTGCCAAAAAAATCTGGGTAGAGCTATTTCTGATCAGCCTTTACCTACTCCTCATCGTTCCACTTTCCAGCCACTGTGTGAGAAGATCTGAGGAGTGAGAAGGCTTGTGGCCAAAAAACATTGTCCAAATACAAATGGACGTGGAACATTTGTCTTCCGTCGATGATGATTTGCCTCCTGCAAAGTTAAGACTACGTGCGAAGATGAAAAAAGCGTTATTGTTGCTTAAAGATTCTTTAGGAAGTGGTTGTTTTTTGGCACAATTTTGGGCTGAAGATAAGCGTGGATTCGCCCAGGAAAATCTCCCTTACCCTCACCTGTGCGTCCAAAATTCTACGCTACTTGAATATCGTCAACTGGAGGGTCGGAAATGGCTTTCAGGCCACGACATTTTGGATCGGGTATGGACTTATGCGCGTCAATTTCCAGAATGGACTTCAAATGTAAGTTATTACAGGCCGAGTGAATTCTCACACCTATCAGATGCCATCTCTTGTGGAGTAAGGGGTATTATTACCTTTCCGATCTTTGAATCTGATCAACCCAAGTATTGCTGTGCTGTGCTGGAGCTTGTGACCATGGAGGAGAAACAGGATTTTGATTTAGAGACGGAAAAAGTTGTCCAGGCTCTCCAGGTTTGTTTTCAGTATATATATTTTTTCAATCAGATTTTGTTGAAAATAGCACTCAATTTATTGTTGTAAACTCTACCACAAAGCAATTCACTCAAATTATCTGAAATATCCTTATTGAAACAAAACAACCCACTTCACTTTTTATACTGTAAATAGTTAAAGAAAACAGTTAGACTCTTATTCCAACTAGTAGGGATTATTAACTTAATGAAGTTTGACAATTTCAACAATAACTCTAACAACCTAACAGCCGCAAGAATAGGAATTAGGAGAATAAGAAAGAGATGAAAGAAAGTAGCTTTCCTTAGCATATCGAGTTTGAAGTCAAAGTTTTTGTCTTTTCTACTTTTGATATCTCATAAAATGTGAATTTTCCCCCTTAGCTTCATTTTCTGTGATCTCTGCGTTCCCATTTGGTCTTCTTTGATGGTGTTGTGAACTCTGTATAAGCCCAACTGTTTGCAGGCTGCGAATTT
Organism: Populus deltoides; assembly: GCA_015852605.2. NCBI lineage: Eukaryota > Viridiplantae > Streptophyta > Magnoliopsida > Malpighiales > Salicaceae > Populus > Populus deltoides. The sequence continues at coordinate 17,395,190 of CM027586.2, read as the reverse complement.
ACGGACCAAATTACTAGTATCTCGTCCTCAGGTATGTATCAGTACATTATAGTTTTTTCTATGCAAAATTAGGTTGTCTTTTGCTTTGTCTTATAGAATTTTTTTCCCAGTGTTTTAATGAGGTTCAAAGAGCTGCCTTAACTGAAATCGCTGATGTTAGCAGAGCTGTATGCCAAACACACAGATTGCCACTTGCTCTGACATGGATTCCCTGGGGAGATAATGATATTTTAAAATTAGGTCATGCAAGTTTTTGGTGGCCAGGTGAACTTGCAATAGAGCGTACAGCTTGTTATGCAGATGAGGAGATGCAAGGCTTTGTGCATGCTTGTGAGCAGCTATTTCTGTACCCAGGGCAAGGTGCTGCTGGACAAGCCTGTCAAACATGTCTTACTTCCTTTGAGCCTGATGTGAAGGAAAAGCATGTAAGGGACTATCCTCTTGCTCATCACGCACGGAAGTATAATTTGAATGCTGCGGTTGCAATCCTGCTAAGGAGCACTGGTGATGATTATATCTATATATTAGAGTTCTTTCTCCCTATCCTCGTGACAGAGAGTTCAGAGCAGCAAGAATTGGTTGAGAAACTGAAGCTTACAATAAAGCAAACTTGTAAGAGCTTGAGAATGTTTTCAGAAAAACCATTCATCAGGAAACGAGGCTCGAAAGTTAGTAAAAACAATGATAAAATTGAACCTGCTCCAGATCCTGATGGTAACATGTTCATCGAATGTGCTGATAATAAACGATGAAAGGTATCTGAAGTGTGGAAACATTTCGATAAGGTTAAAGACAAAGAAAATGGTGCAATATGGGCCATATGTAAAGGATGTCAAAAGAAGTATCCAGGGGAAAACACAAAGGGAACTTCAAATCTACTCAAACACTTAAAAAGTTGTTCAAAAAGGGGACAGAGAGATGCAAAACAACATACATTGCCCTCTGATTTGGGAGGGAATTTCGTGTTTGATCAAGAAAGGAGTCGCCTTAACTTTGTTAGAATGATTATGAAGCTCGGATTTCCATTGGATATGGTTCAAAATGAGTTCTTCAAAACTTTTGTCTGCGATCTGCAGCCAAAGTTTCAACTCTGTTCACAAGACACTGTTCAGGCTGATGCTCTTTCTATTTACAGACAAGAGAAAGAGAAACTAATGAAATATATTGATAATCTCTCATCTCTTTTCAGTATAACAATAGATTTGCAGTCATACGGTGATAACAAGATGTCCTGCTGCTTGACCATGCATTTTATTGATGATGGATGGAGGATGAATAAGAAGATTTTGGCTTTCAGGAGTATGGAACATGATTATATGAATGAAGCTGTGAAAGATGTGCTTGTGGAGTGGAATATCATTAAGAAAGTGCACTTCATGTTTGCAGAAATTGCTCCACCAAACAGTCAAATGACTAGAGAATTCAGAAGCAAGCTTGTCAGTCAATTCCCACATATGAATGGGGACTTACTATGTTTTTCTTGCTACGCACAAACTCTTGAACTTCTTGCTCGAGATGGGTTTTACGAGATAAAAGATGTGCTTAACAAGATCAGGGGCTGTATTGAATATGTGAATGCAACACCAATTAACCAAGATAAGTTTCGGGAAGCAAGTAATAATGTGAAATTGCAAGATATGAAAGCAGCCTCTCATGATGATCCTACCAGATGGGATACCACATTTGTCATGCTCATGAGTGCATTGGAATTAAAAGAAGCTTTTACTCAACTCGAGCAAGTTGATTTTGATTTTAAGGTGAATCCATCTGCAGAGGAGTGGAAGATGGCGATGATTGTATGTGGGTGTTTAAAAGTGATCCACAAATCTGTAGGCAGTTCTTCATCAAGCATAGATGCATGCTTCCTCCATGTTTGCTATATATATAAGAACTTGCTTTCGTGGGAAAAGAGTGAGCATGCATATGTTTGTTCGATGGCGAAGAGAATGAAGGTGAATCTTGATAGGCATTGGAGTGAATGGAGTTTTGCATTTGGAATCCTATTAGTACTCGACCCGCGCTGTAAACTTAAATTTGTGCAGTATGGGTTTTTGCTGATGTATGGCAGTGATGCTAGCAAATACTTGCTGGAATTTCGTAGCAAACTTACATGTATGTACAACAGTTATGCGAATGCCACTGGTTATATAGCATCACCTGCCAGCGACATCAGTTGTTTGCCATCATATGATCTGGATTCCGATGGTAAGTTCTTGGGATTCTGTGAGTGGCTTAAGGTTGATCCGCCAAAATCTGATCTTGATCGGTATTTAGGAGAGCCTGTGGAAAACCGGGATAAGGTTTCAGATGTATTAGCTTGGTGGCGAGTCAATGCTCCAAGATTTCCAGCACTTGGTAAAATGGCTCGTGATTTCGTAGCAATTCCGATATCAGCTATTCTATCAAAGTCTACTATCAGCGGTGAAGCTACAAAGGTGAATCCAGCATTCAATGGTTTGGGGCTAGAGACCATAGAGGCTTTTATATGTAGACAGGACTGGTTGGAAAGCCCTGAAAACAAGTAAGTTGGTTGTTTAGTTTATTACTTGGATCCCGTTACGACGTGAATTAACCTTTTATTTTCATAAAAATTATTAAAAAAATTTAAAATTCAAGAGTGTCGAAGTCAGGTTACAATGCCGAACCCAAGAGTGTTGAGTCCGACTATAACACTAGACCAAACAATAATATTTAACTTGTCTTCTCAAATTCTTATATTTTTTAATCTTTTTAAAAAAATGATGTTTTTTCTTCAATAGTAATGATAGTATTTTTTAAATTTAATAATAATAATAATAATAATAATAATGTTTTTTAATTTATTAATTATTTTATTAATAATAATAATTATAATAAAAATAATAATATTTTTAATTACAATATTATTAATTATAAGAAAAATAATAATATTTATAACACAAATAATTATATTTAGAAATACAATGGATGCAAGAGGATTGGGTCCCGACGCAGAACCTAAGAGACCCGGGTCCGGACGCAGGACCCAAGACTAAGGCGTCCTGAGCTGGTCTTCAAACCCACTCACCTGGATTTGCAGCTAGCCATGCGCGCGGGTCTGGCCCTAGCGCCATGTGTCTGCAAATTGGGGCCTGCAACCCCACGTGGCGCGTGGGCGCCTAGGGCTTGCCAGCCCCAGCCCTAGATGTCTGCAGTCTAGGGCCTGTAGTCCCACCAAAACTGGAGCTGATCATTTTCTACATAATCATTTTTCAATGCTACATGCATTCCAGTGAAATGGTAACGTAACAATATTTATACCTTGGACTTGACCAACTATAAAGTCCTAGCATCTTGAACTTGGATGTCTGTCATGTCCAAAACAATGTGAGGTCAAATTTTTTTTTTTTAAAAGTTTTTATAGTTTTTAATTTTATGTTTGAAATCAAATTCAAGTTTTTTTTAGTAGTAACAAAGTCCTAGCACCATTAGAATAGTGAAAAAAAAAGACAAAAAACCCCTAACCAAACGATTAAAAACAAATGTGAAAAAACAACATTTTCTAAACTTGAAGCATGGAATAGATTTTGTTAATTCTAAAATAATATTTAACATTTTTACTGCATGATACAAGGTTTAACATAATTAGACAACCCAATACATAGAATAGTAATGTATGCTTTTATAGTACACCAAACAATGTATGCCATATGCACTTCTAAATTTTTTTTAATACAAAAGTAAGGAATTGAGTCCCGACATCGGACCCAAGTCTAATGGGTCATGTGTCTGGACCCATTAGGCTTGGGTCCGGTGGTGGGATTCAATTTTGTTGGGTTATGCATCAAGACCCATTAGCCTTGAGTCCTGTGTTTGGACCCAATTATGTTGGGTTCCGACACTGAACCCAATTATGTTAGGTCCAGTATCCGGATCATGAGACGTGGGTCCTAACGCATGACCCAAGGCTAATTTGTCTCGACACTGGACCTAACAGGATTGGGTCCTAACGCAAGACCCAAAAGAATTATAATAAAATAATAATATTTATAGCACAAATAATACTATTTTTAATATTAATACTTTCAATTATAATAAAAAAAATAATATTTATACCACAAATATAATATTTTTTATATTAATACTTTGAATTGTAATAAAAATAATAATATTTATACCACAAATAATTCTATTTTTAATATTAATATCATCAATTATAATAAAATAATAATATTTATAGCACAATTATTATTATTATTATTATTATTATTATTATTATTATTATCCCTCAAATCAACTAAATGGTTTTTCTTTGTTTACAATAATATTTTATTTCAAATTTATTAATTATAATAATAAAAATAGTAATTTATATTTTTACCTTTTAAATAAAATCTGTGGTTGTTTTTTAAATTTGATATTCACGTTTTTCAATTTTTTTGAATTTGTTATTCCTCTTTGCGTGGTCTGCAGACCCAGATGTTAGTTAGTAGACAGTCAAACTAGGGTGTATGGGGTCACGACCTAAGCCACTGTCTTGGAGCCTTGGGGGCTTTTGGACCCCGGTCAGCTGGTCTCCAAACCCAGGCGCCCAGGTCTCCAAACTCTAGGCATGCGGGTCTGGCCCTAGCGCTCAGGGCTTGTCGGGCCTAACACCAAGTGTCTACAGCCTGGGGCCTACAACCCCACTAAAATTAGAACCGATCATTTTCTTCCCAACCATCCCTTTAATGCCATATGTATCCCACTGAAAAGACAACCCGCCGATTTCCTTGCAACTCTATATGGCAAGGGCAGCTCTGTCATTATACTGCTCCAATCTACAGTGCTTTGTATCTAGATAAATAGTAATAAAGGTACTGATCCCTTTTAGTATAGTGTATAATAGGTTGGTGGCTAGAGACAAATAATTTCAAAATGATTTGTTTCCCAAGTTTCTGAAAATCATTTTCCTGTTTTTTTCTACCATTATTTGTTTCATGAAATTTGGTCTGCAAAGTGCAGGAAGAAAAAGTCCCGCACTTCCCTTGTGATGATTATTAACAAGATCAACTATGCTAAGATTTGATTTGCATTTCCTAAGCTTAATGGTGCAACCTTGTAATTTCAATTACAGTATCAATTTGTAACTATAGTTTTCATCGCCCGAAATTGAATGTTCACATTTTATGGGATTATCATTTTTCTCAATTTGTTTTTGTCTTCCATATTTGCAGCAGCAAGGAAGGGAAGCCTGGTTCTTCTCTGGTCTCCACAGATGTGAGATTTGACTCACCTGGAAAGCAAATGTCCAAATATTTGGCTGGTCCGTTTACAGTGAGCAAACCTACCAGTCCAGAGGACTTAAAGTTAATCCAATATGTCTTTGATTCTTCACTGAGTGAGAGGTCAGATTCTTTTCCCCCAAGTTATAGTTTGCTTAGCTGAATGCATTTAAGTTCACCAGTTGACCTATTCTGTACCTGTTTCTGCTAGTGAGACTATTGTCCAATGCAAGAATTATCATTTATCTCGGAGGGAACTATACTCTCTGAGACCAGAGACCTGGCTTGATGATAACGTCCTTTCTACGATATCTGATGCCATGACTTTAGTTAAGAGGAAGATAGAAGATTCTGTAAATTGGTATCTGCCAATTGTTTTTGCGGTAGGTTCCAAGATCATATTTGTACAATTGACATCTTATTCTGTTCAATTTTACAAGTCCACTACATGAAAAAACACAATTTCCTTATACTCACGTGTTGTACAGGAGAATGCAGATGATCCATCTAAGTGTATTTCTTTCGCGAAAAAGCACAGGATCAAGGAAAACTACATGTCAGATCTTTTATGCTGTGAAAAGGTGAAGTTTGGTTTTCTTTAGTCCAATTAATGCATCCCATGCTTAGTTATGCTTAGTCCAATTAATGTGTACGAGCTTATGACATGGAGGAGAAACAGGAGAATATGAAAGAGATGAAAGAAAGTAGCTTTCCTTCGCATATTGAGTTTGAAGTCAAATGTATTTGGAAAAATGACAGTAAACTTAGGCTCCTCATCATGCCTCTCTCTCTTGTTCTCACACTCTCCTCCACCTCCAGTCTCCATCTCCCTCGTATTTTCTTTCAATAAAACCACACCATTCCTTTCCACTTCAAGAACACCGTCTTTAAAACCACTCCCTTTTTCCCTAAAGCCAATCCGATAAAGGCATCGTGAAACTCTTTTGCTAGGCTGATGAAACTTCACCACCAGGAAATTTTTATCAATTGAGTTCTTCACTGTCTAGAGACAAGTGGTTTCAAAATGATTTTTCCCCTAAATTTCTGAACATCGTTTTTTCCTACCATTATTTGTTAATGAAATTTGGTTGCAAAGTCACACACTTCCCTTGTAATGATTATTAACAGGGTCACGATGCTCAAAACAATATCAAAAGCTGAAATCCTCTTTTGTCTTTCTGTGTGGTGTTTGGGATCAACCTTGCTAACATTTGATCTGCATTTCCTAAACTTGATGATAACATTCTTATTTAGATTATATTTTATCTTTTCAGATTTTTGACATTCACAAGAATTTTAAAAATTTTGCAAAATTATAATATTTTTAATTATAGCAGATGTAAATTGATAAATTTTTTTACTTTATTTTTTAATTAAAATATTTTTATTGTTTTCATTTGATTTGATTCATTTTTATCTATGATGATGAGTAATTATGTTTTTTTATTAATTATTATATTCATTATTATTAAGTTTATTTAATATAACATCATTTTTAATTTTTTGAGATATATATAATTTTTTGAGCTTTAGTAAAAAATCAATATTTTACTATTATTAAATGTTTTAAATGTAATTTAAATGAAATGAAAAATATATCTCTAATAAATTTATGAGATATTTATCTTCCAAAACATGGCAGTCATATCCCAGTACTTTTTGCTACTCAGCATTATTTTCAATAGTTTCCATGGATTGAGAGTGAGATGGTGGGCTTTGTTATCTCAATTAAAAAATACAAGTTCGATTGACTTTTTTCAAAATCTTTTGTGAGTTATTGAAAATATGGTTGCGTTTGTGTTTTTAAAAATTTTAATTTTTTTTGGTTAAAAATTAATTTTTTTATATATTTTGAATTGTTTTGATGTATTCATCTTAAAAATAATTTTTAAAAATTTTAAAAATATTATTTTAATATAATTCGATATTTTAAAATATTTGAAAACATTATTTTAATATAATTCGATATTTTAAAAATAATTCGATACTAAAAAAAAAAAAGGTATTTCGTCTATTTTTTATTTCTATTGTGGACAGCAAATCCCCCGCCCCAAAATCACACTTCCAAGATCATATTTGGACAACTGACATCTTATTCTGTTCAATTTTACAAGTCCACTACATGAGAAAACAGAATTTCCTTATGCTCATGTGTTGTACAGGGGAATTCAGATGATCCATCTAAGTGTATTTCTTTCGCGAAAAAGCACAGCACAGGATCAAGGAAAACTACATGTCAGATCTTTTATGCTGTGGAAAGGTGAAGTTTGGTTTTCTTTAGTCCAATTAATGCATCCCATGCTTAGTTATGCTGCAGGCGTTTGTTCCTGTCTTTGACGAGAAAAGAAGTCATTTCTTTCTATTTGTTCTACAATTGAAAAGGCAAGTTGTTGAGATATGGGATTCATTAGCTGCATCATGTCAGAGTGATTGGGTTGACAGGCGACTGCATAACTTGGTAAATGGCTGCATACGTTATGAGCTATGGCAGATACAAGACCGGGGCAAGAAAAGAAGATTAGCGGATTTTTTTCATCTCACCTGGAAAGTTGAGATGAAAAAAATGAATTACTTTTGTTTCGGTCCCTATAATGGATCTTGAAAAAAATTATTACAAACGCGAAAAACTGTGGAAATAGTATGGATCTGCAGAAAACCCTTTTGTTGCAACTAACAGTTTTAAATATATTGGCTTTTGTCAATTGATATTATGTTTTTTTTACCCTGATGAAACTTCTTGTTCTTGTAGCCTGTAAATGTAACACCCATGTAAAACATGGAGAGATGAAAACTGATGGAGCAAAGTGTGCCAGAGGAAGCTTCCTCGTTAGTTATTATCAAAATTAGAAGTCAAGTCAACCTCCTTCAAGTGTTTAACCACTCCTCATCGTTCCACTTTCCAGCCATGGACAAGATGATCTGAGGAGTGAGAAGAATTGTCGCAGACAAAATTGTCAAAATACAAATGGATTTGGAACATTTGTCTTGCGCCGATGATGATTTGCCTCCTGCAATGTTGAGTCTATGGGAAAAGATGGAAAAAGCATTGTCGTTGCTTAAAAATTCTTTAGGAATCGGCCTGCAAAATCTCCCTTACCCTCACTTGTGCGTCCCAAATTCTACGCTTCTTGAATATCGTCAACTGGAGGGTCGGAAAGGGCTTTCATGTCCGGAGCTTTTTGCTCGGGAATGGAATTGTGGATTTCCAGAATGGACTTCAAATGTACGCAATTACAGACCAAGTGAATACTCACACCTATCAGATGCCATCTCTTGTGGAGTAAGGGGTATTATTGCCTTTCCGGTCTTTGATTCTGCTGCACCCATGCATTGCCGTGCTGTGCTGGAGCTTGTGACCATGGAGGAGAAACAGGATTTTGATTTAGAGACGGAAAAAGCTTCCCAGGCTCTCCAGGTTTGTTTTCATTACATATATTTTTTCAATCAGATTTTGGATAACGTTGAAAATACTACCCAATTTATTATCAGGATTTAGGAGAATAAGAAAGAGATGAAAGAAAGTAGATTTCCTTAGCATATCGAGTTTGACGTCAAAGTTATTATTTTTTCTACTTTCGAAATCTCATAAAATGTGAATTTTCCCCCATTAGCTTCATTTTCTGTGATCTCTGTGTTGCATTTGCTAGTGTTTCTGAGGTGAAACAATCTTTAAGCTTTAAATTAGAGCTGATGAGGCATTCCTTATTACAACTGCATTAGCTTGCCATTAAATTATATGTGCAAAGAGACATTGGTCTTGTTTGATGGTGTTATAAACTCTGTATAAGCCCAACTGTTTGCAGGCTGCCGATTTACGGATCAATTTACAACCTCGACTTCGTCCTGAGGTATTTATCAGTAGTACCTTACAGTTTTTTCTATGCTAAATTAGGTTGTCTTCTGCTTTGTCTAATTGAATTTTTTTCCTAGTGTTTTTCAAGGGATCAAAGAGCTGAGTTAACAGAAATCGCTAGTGTTACCAGAGCTGTATGCCAAACACACAGATTGCCACTTGCTCTGACATGGATTCCTTGTGATTATACCTGGGGAGCTGTTGATGATATTTCAAAATCTCATGTCAGATTATGTAATTCAGGTTTTTTGAGGACATGTGAACTTTCAATAGAGCGTACAGCTTGTTATTCAGATGAGGAGATGCAAGGCTTTGTGAATGCTTGTGAGCAACTATTTCTGAACACAGGGCAAGGTGCTGCTGGACAAGCCTGTGAAACATATGCCATGTAAAGCTCATGTCTAGTAGCAGAAATTGCAGATTGCAATAGCAAGCAACGAAATGGCATAGATTATCCAAGTAGCCCACTTGACACCAGGGGGGAATGGGATTGAAATGGTGATGAAAAACACGGTGGCTGCCAGGAAAACAGCAACTTTACCCAATACTTTGGATGTCATCGGAAACTTGGCGGGGTTGATAAAATGTGAAACAAAGAGGCAAGAAAAGATAATTGCAACAAGGATACAGACAAAATGCAAGGAATCGAGTTTGGAATCAGTAATTTGGTGAAAATGAAGGGCTATTTCAATTCCTGATGTGAAGCAAGTGCTTATAAGCACCTTTTGCCATTCCTTTTCCCGCTCATCATGGGGATTGTCGACCAGATCTTCTCCGAGACGTGTTAGCTGCTGTGATGCTAGTTGTCGTGCTCTATGCCAGAGTCGGGACACAGATTCTGGAGCATCATTCTCCATGGTTTTGCTGTGCTGTATGCTATAAAGCTTGAGAAGACTAGGAAATAATTTATAAGAAACGAAAAAAACTTTCGTTTTTAAATTAAAAAAATATTTAAAGAATAAATACTGGCAGCAGTATAGCAAGTCTACAAGTGGTAGAATGGATACTGCTTGCAAGAATTTATAAGAAACGAAAAAACTTTCGTTTTCACCAGGCTTTGTTGTTCGCTTTGTGGGGGTTTGAATATGAATACTGCTTGCAAGAATTGTGGCTATATTTATACACTCGTGGTGCTTGGGTCCTAGTGCTGGCTGGGAAGGAACGTATCAACATTCTGAAGAGAAAATGCTGCTAAAACACGATACTGGATTCTTGAGTGCTGTAAAACCATGGTTGTGGTTTTACTTTCCTTCGCATATCCACAATTGGTAACCATACTTTTAATATGAACTATACTTATTAAACAATTGTGTTCAGATCTATTTTTAGGTATTTTTAAAGGAATAAAAAAATACATAATATGAACTATACTTATTAAATAAAATTATTTAATATCAATTTTAACTATTTCAATAATCAAAATTATTATCAATGATATTTTTTAATCATGGTTGTGCGTGGGCTCATGAGAGTTTACTTGAGCCCACGCACAATTGTTTAACCATGGTTGAACACAACCATGGTCTTCCGTCGATGATGATTTTTTTAAAATTATTAAAATATTATATAAATGTTAAATTTAAAATTTATAAAATTAATTAAGATATACATAAACTAACTTTGATATTCATATTAATAAAAATAAAATAAAATTTTATCATTCACGTGTTTTATATAATCCATTTAAGTGTAATTTTTCCATGAAAAAGCAAGAATAAAGCCTTGATTTTTGTGTGTGTATAGAGCTCCTTGATCTTTATTTAAAATTAACGTTGATAATTTTTTTTCTATACAAATTAAGTGATTCAAATTAAAAAAGAAAAATAATGTAAAGAAATAAATAAAAACAAATCCACAAACATAAAACTACGATTTATTTTAAAAGCAAACACAATCACATAAACAAACAACCACAAATCTATCAAAGTCTCCTATCAGCGGTGAAACTACAAAGATGAATCCAGTATTTAATAGTTTGGAGTCAGAGAACATAAAGATTTTATATGTGAACAGCACTGGTTGGAAAGCTCTAAAAACATATAAGTTTTTTATTTAGTTTATTATACCTTGGTGTCTAGAGACAAGTAATTTCAAAATGATTTGTTTCCTAAGTTTTTGAAAACCATTTCCCTGTTTTTTTTCTACCATTATTTGTTTCATGAAATTTGGTCTTGAGCACCAAATTATTTCTTGAGCAAATGCCACAAGGTCTTGTTAAAGGTTTTCAGAAATTATTGATAGGCCCACCAACCCAGGTAGGTTTAAGGGCTAAGAGCAGCACTAATTTAGCCCCAGAGGTGTAAAAAGCCTGGCAGGCTTAGAATTCTAATCATATTCATGTGTTGCGGCTGTTGCCTAAGGAGTTGGAGTGATAACATGGGCCAGATGTAGCAGCCCAATGAAAAACTTTAGATAATACTAGAAAGGTGTCTAGGTCAATTTTAAAAAAAATCAACAAAAATAATTTTAAAAAAAATCATAAAAAAACACAAAAAAAGAAAAAACACCTTATTAGAAACATTGTAGCAATCCACAGTGTTTTGTAAGGAATGTTACAATACTTCCTCATATGATTTAGCCTTACTTGTAATTGTAACTCTCAACCAGATTAATATTAAAAAAAATAAAATCGATAAAAACAATTTTAAAAAAATTATAAGAGAAAAAAAATCATGTGGGAAGATACTGTAGCAATCCACAGTGTTTTGTGATGAAAGCTGCAGTGTTTTCTCCACATGATTTAGTTTTATTGTAATTTTAATTCTCAACCAACTCAATATTAAAAAATAAAATCGACAAAGATAATTTTGAAAAAAATCATAAAAAAAAACTATGTGGGGAAACATTATAGCAATCTACATTGTTTTAAAGAAAAAAAATTACAAAACTAAATTTTAACTAGCTCAATATTAAAAAAATAAAATCAACAAAGATAATTTTAGAAAAAATCATACAAAAAATAAAATACAAAAAAAAATCATACAGGAAAACACTATAGCAATCCAGAATGTTTTAAAAAAAATTACAAAGCTAAATTCTCAACCAGCTCAATATTAAAAAAAATTACATAGACAAATATAATTTTTTAAAAAATAATTAAAAATAAAAAAAAATTATGTAGGGAAACACTGTAGCAATCCCTAGTGTTTTGTGAGAAAAACCACAACTGTAATTCTCAACCAGCTCAATATTAAAAAAATAAAATTGACAAACAATTTTGAAAAATATTATAATAAAAAAATCTATGTAGGAAAATACTGTAGCAATGTATAGTTTTTTAAAGAAAAAGAATTACAAAGCTAAATTTTTAACTAGCTCAATATTTAAAAAATAAAATCGATAAAATCTAAAATCCCTTCATAAATCGACAAAAAAACTACATGGAAAAATACTGTAACAATGTATAGTGTTTTAAAAAAATTACAAAGCTAAATTTTTAACCAGTTCAATATTAAAAAAATAAAATCAATGAAATCTAAAATCCCTTGATAAATAAAAAAAACTATATATGAAAATAATATAGCAATGTATAGTGTTTTAAAAAACACTATACAGTTCAATCCCTTGATTTACAATTTCATCTTTAACAACCAGATGTTTCTTAATCAAGTCCTTTCATCTAAAATTATCACAATTGTTAAATGTTTAAAAACGAGATATTTATCTTCCGTGGATTCCAAAACATGGCAGTCATATCCCAGTACTTTTTGCTACTCAGCATTATTTTCAATTGTTTCCATGGATTGAGAGTGAGATGGTGGGCTTTGTTATCTCATTTACAAGTCCGATTGACTTTTCTCAAAATCTTTTGTGAGGTTTTGGAAATCTCGACTTGTATTTTTAAAAATTTTAATTTTTTTTATTTTGAATTGTTTTGATATATTAATTTTAAAAATAAAACAATATTATTTTAATGTATTTTAATATGAAAAATATTTTAAAAAACAATCACAACCACACTACTAAAAATTAAAAACAAAAAATTTCGTCTCTTTTTTATTTCTACTGTGGACAGCAAATCCCCGGCCCCAAAATCACACTTCCAAGATCATATTTGGACAACTGACATCTTATTATTCTGTTCAATTTTACAAGTCCACTACATGAAAAAACAGAATTTCCTTATGCTCATGTGTTGTACAGGGGAATTCAGATGATCCATCTAAGTGTATTTCTTTCATGAAAAAGCACACCACATGATCAAGGAAAACTACATGTCCGATCTTTTATGCTGTGGAAAGGTGAAGTTTGGTTTTCTTTAGTCCAATTAATGCATCCCATGCTTAGTTATGCTGCAGGCGTTTGTTCCTGTCTTTGACGAGAAAAGAAGTCATTTCTTTCTATTTGTTCTACAATTGAAAAGGCAAGTTGTTGAGATATAGGATTCATTTGCTGCATCAAGTCCGAGTGAATGGGTTGACAGGCGACTGCATAACTTGGTAAATGGCTGCATACGTTATGAGCTATGGCAGATACAAGACCGGGGCAAGAAAAGAAGATTACTTTTGTTTCGGTCCCTATAATGGATCTTGAAAAAAAATTATTACAAACGCGAAAAACTGTGGAAATAGTATGGATCTGCAGAAAACCCTTTTGTTGCAACTAACAGTTTTAAATATGTTGGCTTTTGTCAATTAGGATATTATGTTTTTTTTACCCTGATGAAACTTCTTGTTCTTGTAGCCTGTAAATGTAACACCCATGTAAAACATGGAGAGATGAAAACTGATGGAGCAAAGTGTGCCAGAGGAAGCTTCCTCGTTAGTTATTATCAAAATTAGAAGTCAAGTCAACCTCCTTCAAGTGTTTAACCACTCCTCATCGTTCCACTTTCCAGCCATGGACAAGATGATCTGAGGAGTGAGAAGAATTGTCGCAGACAAAATTGTCAAAATACAAATGGATTTGGAACATTTGTCTTGCGCCGATGATGATTTGCCTCCTGCAATGTTGAGTCTATGGGAAAAGATGGAAAAAGCATTGTCGTTGCTTAAAAATTCTTTAGGAATCGGCCTGCAAAATCTCCCTTACCCTCACTTGTGCGTCCCAAATTCTACGCTTCTTGAATATCGTCAACTGGAGGGTCGGAAAGGGCTTTCATGTCCGGAGCTTTTTGCTCGGGAATGGAATTGTGGATTTCCAGAATGGACTTCAAATGTACGCTATTACAGACCGAGTGAATACTCACACCTATCAGATGCCATCTCTTGTGGAGTAAGGGGTATTATTGCCTTTCCGGTCTTTGATTCTGCTGCACCCATGCATTGCCGTGCTGTGCTGGAGCTTGTGACCATGGAGGAGAAACAGGATTTTGATTTAGAGACGGAAAAAGCTTTCCAGGCTCTCCAGGTTTGTTTTCATTACGTATATTTTTTCAATCAGATTTTGGATAACGTTGAAAATACTACCCAATTTATTATCAGGATTTAGGAGAATAAGAAAGAGATGAAAGAAAGTAGATTTCCTTAGCATATCGAGTTTGACGTCAAAGTTATTATTTTTTCTACTTTCGAAATCTCATAAAATGTGAATTTTCCCCCATTAGCTTCATTTTCTGTGATCTCTGTGTTGCATTTGCTAGTGTTTCTGAGGTGAAACAATCTTTAAGCTTTAAATTAGAGCTCATGAGGCATTCCTTATTACAACTAATAAGTTTGAATTTTTTAGGTTTGTTTTCTTAAAAAATTCAAACTTATTTTTCCCCTTTGTTCTCATCCCCTAATATTGGATTTACTGAATATTATACTTTCTAATTTTTATTTTTACTGAAAGTATTTTGGCAACATTTAATGTTTTTTTATAATAATATAATAATAATAGTTTTGCTTTTTTAATTTGAATCACTTTGTATGATTTTTTTTTCAAAGCTAATTTTAAATAGAAATCAAATCTCTTTGAACACAAGTTATGAATATTTAAGAATATAGTATTGCTTAAATACTATATATAGACCATGGTTGCACACCAATTCCAAATTTCTTTATCACCAATTCCCTCGAGTATTTATATAGACCAAAAACACAGGCAATTTTGTTCCTCCTCCTTCCTCTTCCTCTTCCTCTTCCTCTTCTTGTAGTTTTTTTTTTTTTGGATGCAGAGCTTCTGTTGTACCCGAAGCAATAAATTCATGCTTCCTTTGTAATCTATCAGTGGCCTATTTACAGGGTAACAACGAGTCTCCTTCTAACTTCTCAACAGTTGGTTTTATCATTCCTAATTATTTGATGATTTAACAAGTATAAACTGAATCATTCCATATCACATGTCTAAGAATGACTTATTGGGCCTATGTTGGGTTAATTGAGTCCATACATAAGGTTCATAAAAGAATATATGATTATTATTTGGACAAATAAAAATAATCGGACCTTTACTTGGATAATCTATGCCATTTCGTTGCTTGTTATTGCATTCTGCAATTTCTGCTACTAGACACGAGCTTTACTTGGCGTACATTTTTTCTGTCAGTGTTTGTATTTGTACTTGGCATACATTTTGAAGTCAAAGTTTTTGTCTTTTCTACTTTCAAAATCTCATAAAATAATTGGTAGACATTGGTCTTGTTTGATGGTGTTATAAACTCTGTATAAGCTCAGCTCTTCATTAATTTGGGTCTATTTTGTTTCACCAGGCTTTGTTGTTCGCTTTGTGGGGGTTTGAATATGAATACTGCTTGCAAGAATTGTGGCTCCATATATACTCGAGGGGCTTGGGTTGTGTTCAACCATGGTTGTCCGCCGGCCCAAGATTCAACCATGGTTGTGCGTGGCCCATAAAATGTGAATTTCCCATAGACTGAGAAATTCACATTTTATGAGATTTCGAAAGTAGAAAAAACAATGATTTTGACTTCAAACTCGATATGCTAAGGAAAGCTACTTTCTTTTATCTCTTTCTTAAATCATCATCGACGGAAGACCATGGTTGTGTTCAACCATGGTTAAACAATTGTGCGTGGGCTCAAGTAAACTCTCATGAGCCCACGCACAACCATAATTAAAAAATATCATTGATAATAATTTTAATTATTGAAATAGTTGAAATTGGTATTAAATAATTTTATTTAATAAATATAGTTCATATTATATATTTTTAACACTTTCTTATAAACCAAGCCAAATTTTTCTTTGACTCGAAAGTGTTTTCCGTTGACCAACTTTTCTAATGACAAATAAACATAGGAAAATTTAAAAAATAATTTTTCAGAAACCACTTTCTAGAAAACAAATACCCCCTTAAATTAGTTTGTGGAAAGCAGCACAAGGATTTAGCCACGAATCCAATTTTTATATATATATACAGTTAAGAGAATTCTTTAATCATAGTTCATAGTTGAATAAAATTATTAAAACAACATACTTTATTGTTTCATGAAAACTATTTATTACTTATTTTAATTTTGGAGTTTCATGGCGATTAGGAGTTTTCATGGAAAAGTTAGGATTTCTATCGTCACGCAAAGCTCCTATGAATATGATGTGTGTTAGGATTTCTATCGTCACGCAAAGCTCCTATGAATATACTTGCAAACTTACGAGTAGGATGGACAATCCAGTAATATCACATCCTTGCAAGTAATATCACATACTTCACTTCCTTTCTATAAATAGCCACAATTCTTGCAAGCAGTATTTATATTCAAACCCTCACAAAGCAAACAAGAAAGCCTGGTGAAACAAAATAGACCCAAATTAATGAAGAGCTGAGGAAAGAGCTGCACTTACTGTATACCATAAGTATTCTTGCATATAAACCTGAATATTTATATGATTCTCGATCTGTTTCTTTTTTACAACAATAATTTAAGGTTTTTTGCATTTTTTCCTGTGTGCAAATATTTCTCTCTGAGCTCTTGAGTTAATTTGTTTCTCTCTGTGAAAAAACTAAAAAAGAAGAAGAGAGAGGATTTACCATTGTTTCTCTACGTTTCTCCATTTTCTTTGTTCTTTTCTCTCTGTACATCATTATTACATTCTCCATTCTACCACTTGTTGACTTGCGCTGCCAGTATTTATTCTTTAAATATTTTTTTAATTTAAAAACGGAAGTTTTTTTCGTTTCTTATAAATTATTTCCTAGTCTTCTCAAGCTTTATAGCATACAGCACAGCAAAACCATGGAGAATGATGCTCCAGAATCTGTGTCCCGACTCTGGCACAGAGCACGACAACTAGCATCACAGCAGCAAACACGTCTCGGAGAAGATCTGGTCGACAATCCCCATGATGAGCGGGAAAAGGAATGGCAAAAGGTGCTTATAAGCACTTGCTTCACATCAGGAATTGAAATAGCCCTTCATTTTCATCAAATTACTGATTCCAAACTCGATTCCTTGCATTTTGTCTGTATCCTTGTTGCAATTATCTTTTCTTGCCTCTTCGTTTCACATTTTATCAACCCCGCGAAGTTTCCGATGACATCCAAAGTATTGGGTAAAGTTGCTGTTTTCCTGGCAGCCACCGTGTTTTTCATCACCATTTCAATCCCATTCCCCCCTGGTGTCAAGTGGGCTACTTGGATAATCTATGCCATTTCGTTGCTTGCTATTGCAATCTGCAATTTCTGCTACTAGACATGAGCTTTACATGGCATATGTTTTTTCTGTTAGTGTTTGTATTTGTTCTTCGAAACAAGGCTTCCATTTGCATGTTGGAAGGTGTTGAAATTCAGTGTAATCACGGTGTTATGTATAACCACTGATCAATAGAATATAATATGTAGTATCTATGAGCTAAGAATGTAGAAAGGACGTTATCATCAAGCCAGGTCTATGGTCTCATGGGGCATAATTCTCGCCGAGTTAAATAATAATTATTGCATTGAACAACAATCTCACTAGCAGAAACAAGTATAGAACAGGTGAACTTAAAATCGTTCAGCTAAGCAAACAAGAACCTTTAGAAAAAATTCTGACCTCCCATTCAGTGAAGAATCGAAGACGTATTGGATTAACTTCAAATCCTCTGGACTGATAGGTTTGCTCACTGTAAATAAATCAATCAGATATTTAGACATTTTCTTGATAAATGAGTGAGATCTCACATTTAAGGAGACCAGAGAAGTACCAGGAATCCCTTCCTTGCTCCTGCAAATATGGATGACAAGAACAAATTGAGAAAAATGATCATCCCATAAAATGTGAACATTTTATCGAAATTGGTTTCATGTTCAGTGCCCTCCATTCAATTTCAGGTGACGAAAACTATAGTTACAACAGAACAATCACGTTCATATGTTGTCAACGCGCAAGACAGATGCTAATACCTTAAAAAAACAATCTGGTTAAACAAATTGATACTATAATTTATCAACGTTGCACCATCAAGCTTAGGAAATGCATATCAAATTTAGCTTTTGCTATTGTTTTAGCGTCATGACCCTGTTAATAATCATTGGAAGTGTGTGACTTTGCAGCCAAATTTCATTAACAAATAATGGCAGGAAAAAAAAACAGGAAAACAATGTTCAGAAATTTAGGGGGAAGAATCATTTTGGATTCACCTGTCTCTAGAAAGTGAAGAACTCAATTGTTTTCAGGGCTTTCCAACCAGTCCTGTCCGCATATTAAAGCCTCTATATGATCTCTGGCCTGAAACCATTGAATGCAACTGCACCGCTGATAGTAGACTTTGATAGAATAGCTGATATTGGAATTGCTCAGAAATCACGAGCCATTTTGGATTCACCAAGTGCTGGAAATCTTGGAGTATTGACTCGCCACCAAGCTAATACATCAGAAACCTTATCCCGGTTTTCCAAAGGCTCTCCTAAATACCGATTAAGATCAAGTTTTTGTGAAGCAACCACATCGCCATCATCTTTCTGCTTATGCCACTCACGGAATCCCAGGAACTTATCATCAGAATCTGGATCATGTGATGATAGACAAGTGGTGTCCTTAGAAGGTGATGCTAGATAACTTCAATATCTTCGCCATTGGACAAACATATTTGTTTTTGCATCTCTCCGTCTATTTTTTGAATAACATTTTAAGTGTTTGTGTAGATTTGAAGTTCCCTTCTTGCTATCCCCTGTATACTTGTTTTTGCATCCTTTACATATGGCCCATACTGCACAAATTTCTTCTATAACCTTATCGAACCATTTCCACACTTCAGATACCTTTCGCTGTTTATTATCAGCACATATGATGAACATATTACCATCAGGATCTGGAGCAGGTTCAATTATATCATTGTTTTTACTAACTTTAGAACCTCGTTCCCCAAGTAATTCTTCTTTTGAAAACATTCTCAAGCTCTTACAAGTTTTCCGTGGAGTAAGCTTCAGGTTCCTAACCAAGTCTTGCTGCTCTGAACTCTCTTTCATGAGGATAGGGAGAAAGAACTCTAATGTATTGATATAATCAGCATCAGTGCTCCTTAGCAGGATTGCAACCGCAGCATTCTAATTATACTTTCGTGCGTGATGAGCAAGAGGATACTCGCTTACATGTTTTTCCTTCACATCAGGCTCAAAGGAAGGAAGACATGTTTCACAGGCTTGTCCAGCAGCACCTTGCCCTGTGTTCAGAAATAGTTGCTCACAAGCATTCACAAAGCCTTGCATCTCCTCATCTGAATAACAAGTTGCACGCTCTATTGAAAGTTCACATGTCCTCAAAAAACCTGAATTACATAATCTGACATGAGATTTTGAAATATCATCAACAGCTCCCCAGGTATAATCACAAGGAATCCATGTCAGAGCAAGTGGCAATCTGTGTGTTTGGCATACAGCTCTGGTAACATTAGCGATTTCTGTTAACTCAGTTCTTTGATCCCTTGAAAAACACTGGGAAAAAAAATTCTATTAGACAAAGCAGAAGACAACCTAATTTAGCATAGAAAAAACTGTAAGGTACTACTGATAAATACCTCAGGACGAAGTCGAGGTTGTAAATTGATCCGTAAATCGGCAGCCTGCAAACAGTTGGGCTTATACAGAGTTTATAACACCATCAAACAAGACCAATGTCTCTTTGCACATATAATTTAATGGCACAAATATTTTGGACTCAAGCTAATGCAGTTGTAATAAGGAATGCCTCATCAGCTCTAATTTAAAGCTTAAAGATTGTTTCACCTCAGAAACACTAGCAAATGCAACACAGAGATCACAGAAAATGAAGCTAATGGGGGGAAATTCACATTTTATGAGATTTCGAAAGTAGAAAAAATAATAACTTTGACGTCAAACTCGATATGCTAAGGAAATCTACTTTCTTTCATCTCTTTCTTATTCTCCTAAATCCTGATAATAAATTGGGTAGTATTTTCAACGTTATCCAAAATCTGATTGAAAAAATATATGTAATGAAAACAAACCTGGAGAGCCTGGAAAGCTTTTTCCGTCTCTAAATCAAAATCCTGTTTGTCCTCCATGGTCACAAGCTCCAACACAGCACGGCAATGCATGGGTGCAGCAGAATCAAAGACCGGAAAGGCAATAATACCCCTTACTCCACAAGAGATGGCATCTGATAGGTGTGAGTATTCACTCGGTCTGTAATAACGTACATTTGAAGTCCATTCTGGAAATCCACAATTCCATACCCGAGCAAAAAGCTCTGGACATGAAAGCCTTTCCGACCCTCCAGTTGACGATATTCAAGAAGCGTAGAATTTGGGACGCACAAGTGAGGGTAAGGGAGATTTTGCAGGCCGATTCCTAAAGAATTTTTAAGCAACGATAACGTTTTTCCCATCTTTTCCCATAGATTCGACATTGCACGAGGCAAATCATCATCGACGCAAGACAAATGTTCCAAATCCATTTGTATTTCGACAATTTTGTCCGCAACAATTCTTCTCACTCCTCAGATAACCTTGTCCATGGCTGGAAAGTGGAACGATGAGGAGTGGTTAAAGACTTGAAGGAGGTTGACTAGTTGACTTTTGGCATTGGGTTTTAAAACTAAGTTATTTTCAGCCCCTTTAAATTTACTGATATTTTTCCTCTATTCTCATAGTTTAATTGTTTTCAATTTCATCCTTGTGCTTTTCGAGACTAAAAAACAAACGCTAACAAGGTTTTCTTAATTGAGTAATGATCCATACGAGATAGAAGTGGCTGAGAATTTCAAGTGCATTTGGATTGTCCTGCCTAAATTTATAAGCTCAATCTTGTTATTTAATCGTTGAAAAGAGGATAAATTTGAGAGAAGTTCAATCATGAGTTGACTTTTAATTTTGATAATAATTAACGAGGAAGCTTCCTCTGGCACACTTTGCTCCATCAGTTTTCATCTCTCCGTGTTTTACATGGGTGTTACATTTACAGGCTACAAGAACAAGAAGTTTCATCAGGTAAAAAAAACATAATATCCTAATTGACAAAAGCCAATATATTTAAAACTGTTAGTTGCAACAAAAGGGTTTTCTGCAGATCCATACTATTTCCACAGTTTTTTGCGTTTGTAATAATTTTTTTTCAAGATCCATTATAGGGACCGAAACAAAAGTAATCTTCTTTTCTTGCCCCGGTCTTGTATCTGCCATAGCTCATAACGTATGCAGCCATTTACCAAGTTATGCAGTCGCCTGTCAACCCATTCACTCGGACTTGATGCAGCAAATGAATCCTATATCTCAACAACTTGCCTTTTCAATTGTAGAACAAACAGAAAGAAATGACTGGAACAAACGCCTGCAAATACAGTTTTCACAGCATAACTAAGCATGGGATGCATTAATTGGACTAAAGAAAACCAAACTTCAACTTTTCACAGCATAGAAGATTTGACATGTAGTTTTCCTTGATCCTGTGCTTTTCGTGAAAGAAATACACTTAGATGAATCATCTGCATTCTCCTGTACAACACATTAGTATAAGGAAATTCTGTTTTTTCATGTCGTGGACTTGTAAAATTGAACAGAATAAGATGTCAATTGTACAAATATGAACAGAAAAAACAGAATTTCCTTATACAGAAAAAACAGAATTTCCTTATACGATTTTAAGTTTACCTGTTCTATACTTGTTTCTGCTAGTGAGATTGTTGTTCAATGCAATAATTATTATTTAACTCGGCGGGAATTATGCCCCATGAGACCATAGACCTGGCTTGATGATAACGTCGTCCTTTCTACATTCTTAGCTCATAGATACTACATATTATATTGTATTGATCAGTGGTTATACATAACACCGTGATTACACTGAATTTCAACACCTTCCAACATGCAAATGGAAGCCTTGTTTCGAAGAACAAATACAAACACTAACAGAAAAAACATATGCCATGTAAAGCTCATGTCTAGTAGCAGAAATTGCAGAATGCAATAACAAGCAACGAAATGGCATAGATTATCCAAGTAAAGGTCCGATTATTTTTATTTGTCCAAATAATAATCATATATTCTTTTATGAACCTTATGTATGGACTCAATTAACCCAACATAGGCCCAATAAGTCATTCTTAGACATGTGATATGGAATGATTCAGTTTATACTTGTTAAATCATCAAATAATTAGGAATGATAAAACCAACTGTTGAGAAGTTAGAAGGAGACTCGTTGTTACCCTGTAAATAGGCCACTGATAGATTACAAAGGAAGCATGAATTTATTGCTTCGGGTACAACAGAAGCTCTGCATCCAAAAAAAAAAAAACTACAAGAAGAGGAAGAGGAAGAGGAAGAGGAAGGAGGAGGAACAAAATTGCCTGTGTTTTTGGTCTATATAAATACTCGAGGGAATTGGTGATAAAGAAATTTGGAATTGGTGTGCAACCATGGTTGTGTTGCACAGCCATGATTGAACACAGCCATGGTTGTCCGTGGGCCCAAGATTCAACCATGGTTGTCCGTGGGCCCAAGATTCACTCACCTCCTTTCTATGAGGAGCAAGGACAATCCAGTTATATGACATCCAGAAATTTGCAGTATAGAAAACCTCTGTGATTCACTTCCACACTTCAATATCAACAATAACACACCAAACCCACCTCCAAATTTGTCTTCTTTATACATATAAGCACACTGATAAAGCTAAATATAAGTAAAAACTGCTTTTTTTTGTGCTTGAGATTTGTTTTCTGGGTTTTGGTCCAATAAAGAAGGCACTGATTTCAAATGAATGTTAACAATCCTACCCTCAACTTATTTATTTTTATATTTTAAAAGTATTTTTAAAAAAATTATTTATTTTAAATTAAAATTTTATTACTATTTTTATATCATATTATTTTAATATATTAATATCAAAAATAAAATTTTAAGAATAAAAAAATATTATTTTAATATATTTTAAAATAAAAAATATTTTAAAAACAAGCAATACTATATTCTTAAATATTCATAA
Organism: Populus deltoides; assembly: GCA_015852605.2. NCBI lineage: Eukaryota > Viridiplantae > Streptophyta > Magnoliopsida > Malpighiales > Salicaceae > Populus > Populus deltoides. The sequence goes on along the minus strand of CM027586.2, from coordinate 17,371,811 downwards.
CTTGTGTTCAAAGAGATTTGATTTCTATTTAAAATTAGCTTTGAAAAAAAAATCATACAAAGTGATTCAAATTAAAAAAGCAAAACTATTATTATAAAAAAACATTAAATGTTGCCAAAATACTTTCAGTAAAAATGAAAATTAGAAAGTATAATATTCAGTAAATCCAATATTAGGGGATGAGAACAAAGGGGAAAAATAAGTTTGAATTTTTTAAGAAAACAAACCTAAAAAATTCTTTTGGTATATGTTAATAATACTTTTATTCTTTTTGTAAAATATATAAATAGGTAGGTTTGTCTTTGGAGAGAACATCCCATGGTCTCTTCGAAGAGAACCAATGAAATCTTCACCGCCAGCTTTGATGCAGTTACCAAACCAAATTCGGTGACGTCAAGTGTCAAGTATTATAGGTGGTTCGATTCAATGCTGAAGGCATGCTTACGAGCTTGAAAGAAACCATAAGTAGGCAGAATATTGAAAATGGTGTTTCTGAACTCCTTGAGCAATCACCTCATTTGTGGCACTGAAAGCATTACTGCTCCACCTGAGTATTTTCTGTCGTCGTCGTCTTGCTTGTGAGCTTTTATACAATAACTCCTCCCCTTGCTATTCTTCTCCCTTAAATTTGAAACTCGAAAGTAATTTTTTTAAAAAAAAATAAATAATTTTCTGATGTTTGGTAGTATAATAAAAAATAAGTTGAAAAATATTTTTCAGTATTTGGTTATGTCATGGAAAATAAACTGGAAAATAACTTATTAATGTTTTATTTTTTCAAGTTTATTAAAATAATAAAAAATAAATCTTATAAATTAAAAAGTTGAACGAGAATTAAATTGAAAAAAAATATAATTTGATAAATTATCTCAAATAAAATAAATAATAATCAAAATAATAGACATCAAACCTAACAAATAAAAATATTGAAAGATGAAGAAATTAAAATAATAATAATTACCATTTCATAAATTATTTCAAATAAAATAAGTAACAATTAAAAGAATGAGGACCAGATTTGATAGATAAAAAATTTCAATTAAAAAATAATAAGAGAAAAACAAATAACAATTATAAAAATATAAATCAAAATTAATATAAAAATCAAATTCTAAGGGATGAAATTGAAAAAAAATTATTCAAAACAAAAAATATATATATATATATATATGTTATTCATTTATTGGATTAAATCTAGTTTGACTTCATCACCTTCAAAAAATGGGTATTAATTAATTTGATTGATCTGATTAAATTTTGATTAAAATCTCATTTGACTTTGAAAAAAAATTACAATGGTTTAGTTTATTTTTATTAAAAAAACTAAAAAATAAATCATTTTTTTATTAAATTACAATGGATTTAGATGTTATTGTAGAGAAAAGTAGAGTCCTTGAAGGAGAAGAAATAATAGAAGAATATGGAATTATTTATTTTGTTTATATTTTTTTTAAAATTAATAACTTGGAAATCAGTAGTGGTGTTGGTTAATTATTGCTAATTTAATTGGATAATGCAATGCATGCGGGCTTTGGAAGAGAATTTAATTATAGTATCTCGCATGCAGGTAGAGTCGTTGTTCGAGGTAAGGGTAACCGTTTGCATTATGTGGCGTCTTGAGTTATAATTATTTTTTAAAGTGTTATATATATATATATTATTTTAAAGATTATTGTATTAAAATGATATAAAATAAAATTAATTTTTAGCAAAAACAAATTAATTTTTTTGAAAATACAGGTACAACTACATTTCCAAACGCTCACTACATCCGTGTATCCCAAATTTTTGTAGCTTTAGATCATGTTTGAGATTATAGTCATGGTGATGGTTTAAAATATTTTTTTATTTAAAAATATTTTAAAATAATTTTTTTTATTTTTTAAAAATTATTTTTGATATCAACACATCAAAACAATTTAAAAATATAAAAAAATATTTATTTTAAAAACAAAATGAAAATTTTTAAGAATCCAAACACACCCTTAACCACCTACAGTGCAACGCAAAGAAAGGTGTGAGAATGGATTTCAAACTAAAAAGGAAAAAAAAAAAAACACTTAAAGCTGATAATCAGTTCAACAGGAAGACCAAAAACACAGGCGATTTTGTTCCTCCTCTTTCCCCTACCTCTTCTTCTATTTTTTTTTTTTTTGTTGGATGCAGAGGCTCTGTTGTTCCCAAAGCACTAAATTCATGCTTCCTTTGTAATCTATCTATCAGTGGCCTATTTACTAACGGTAACAATGAGTCTACTTGTAACTTCCACTCCAGTTAGTTTTATTATTCCTAATTATTTGATGATTTAACAAGTCTAAAATGAATCACTCCATATCACATATCTAAGAATGATTTGTTGGGCTAATTGAGTCCATAGACAAGGCCCATAAAAGAATATATGATTATTATTTGGACAAGAAAAATTAATCGGACCTTTATTTGAGATGGAATTTGTCATCAACCGAATGTTGGAGTCTTTATTTGAGAAAAGTCAACCTCCTTCAAGTCTTTATTCTTTAACCACTCCTCGTCGTTCCACTTTCCAGCCATGGATAAGAAGATCTGAGGAGTGAGAAGACTTGTTGCCAAAAAAAACTGTCGAAATACAAATGTATTTGGAACATTTGTCTTGCGTTGAAGATGTTTTGCCTCCTGCAAAGTCGAGTCTAAGGGAAAAGATGGAAAAAGCGTTATCGTTGCTAGAAGATTCTTTGGGAAGTCGTTGTTTTCAAGTCCAGACATTTTTGCTCGGGTATGTAATCATGGATTTCCAGAATGGACTTCAAATGTACGTTATTACAGACCGAGTGAATGCTTATACCTATCAGATGCCATCTCTTGTGGAGTATTACATTTTTGCTCGGGTATGTAATCATGGATTTCCAGAATGGACTTCAAATGTACGTTATTACAGACCGAGTGAATGCTTATACCTATCAGATGCCATCTCTTGTGGAGTAGGGGGTACTATTGCCCTTCCTCCGGTCTTTGAATCTGATCAACCCAAGTATTGCTGTGCTGTGCTGGAGCTTGTGACCATGGAGCAGAAACAGGATTTTGATTTAGAGACGGAAAAAGTTTTCCAGGCTCTCCAGGTTTGTTTTCATTACATATATTTTTTCAATCAGATTTTGGATAACGTTGAAAATACTACCCAATTTATTCTCAGGATTTAGGAGAATAAGAAAGAGATGAAAGAAAGTAGCTTTCCTTAGCATTTCGAGTTTGAAGTCGAAGTTATTGTTTTTTCTACTTTTGAATCTCATAAAATGTGAATTTTCCCCTCAGCTTCATTTTCTGTGATCTCTGTGTTTGCATTTGCTAGTGTTTCTGAGGTGAAACAATCTTTAAGCTTTAAATTAGAGCTCATGAGGCATTCACTAGTACAACTGCATGCATTAGCTTGAGTCCAAAATATTTGTGCCATTAAATTATATGGGCAAAGAGGCATTGGTCTTGTTTGATGGTGTTATAAACTCTGTATAAGCCCAACTGTTTGCAGGCTGCGGATTTACGGATCAATTTACAACCTCGACTTCGTCCTGAGGTATTTATCAGTAGTACCTTACAGATTTTTCTATGCTAAATTAGGTTGTCTTCTGCTTTGTCTAATATAATTTTTTTCCCAGTGTTTTTCAAGGGATCAGAGAGCTGAGTTAACTGAAATCGCTAATGTTACCAGAGCTGTATGCCAAACACACAGATTGCCACTTGCTCTGACATGGATTCCTTGTGATTATACCCGGGGAACTGTTGATGATATTTCAAAATTGCGTGTCAGATTACGTGATTCAAGGATGATCCGGAAATGTGTGTTTTTCATAGAGCGTACATCTTGTTATGGCGATGAGGAGATGCAAGACATTGTGCATGCTTGTGAGCAACTATTCATGCACACTTGGCAAGGTGCTGCTGGACGAGCCTTTATAACATATCTTCCTTCCTTTGAGCCTGATGTGAAGGAAAATCATGGATGCGAGTATCCTCTTGCTCATCACGCACGAAAGTATAATTGGAATGCTGCAGTTGCAATCTGGCTAAGGGGCAGTGATGCTGATTATAACTATATAGTAGAGTTCTTTCTCCCTATCCTCATGAAAGAGAGTTCAGAGCAGCAAGACTTGGTTGGGAACCTGAAGCTTGCTCTACGGAAAACTTGTAAGAGCTTGAGAATGTTTTCAAAAGAAGAATTACTCGGGGAACGAGGTTCTAAAGTTAGTAAAAACAATGATAAAATTAAACCTGCTCCAGATCCTGATGGTAATATGTTCATCATGTGTGCTGATAATAAACGACGAAAGGTATCTGAAGTGTGGAAATGGTTCGATAAGGTTATAGAAGAAAATGGTGCGGTATGGGCCATATGTACAGGATGCAAAAACAAGTATCAGGGGATAGCAAGAAGAAGGGAACTTCAAATCTACACAAACACTTAAAAAGTTGTTCAAAAAATAGACGTAGAGATGCAAAAACAAATATGTTCGTCCAATGGCGAAGAGAATGAAGTTATCTAGCATCACCTTCTAAGGACACCACTTGTCTGACATCACATGATCCAGATTCTGATGATAAATTCCTGGGATTCCGTGAGTGGCATAAGCAGAAAGATGATGGCGATGTGGTTGATTCACAAAAACTTGATCTTAATCGGTATTTAGGAGAGCCTTTGGAAAACCTGGATAAGGTTTCAGATGTATTAGCTTGGTGGCGAGTCAGTTCTCCGAGATTTCCTACACTTGGTAAAATGGCTCGTGATTTCTGAGCAATTCCAATATCAGCTATTCTATCAAAGTCTACTATCAGCGGTGCAGTTGCATTCAATGGTTTCAGGCCAGAGATCATATAGAGGCTTTAATATGCGGACAGGACTGGTTGGAAAGCCCCGAAAACAATTGAGTTCTTCACTTTCTAGAGACAGGTGAATCCAAAATGATTCTTCCCCCTAAATTTCTGAACATTGTTTTCCTGTTTTTTTTTCCTGCCATTATTGGTTAATGAAATTTGGCTGCAAAGTCACACACTTTCCTTGTAATGATTATTAACAGGGTCATGACGCTAAAACAATAGCGAAAGCTAAATTTGATTTGCATTTCCTAAGCTTGATGGTGCAACGTTGATAAATTATAGTATCAATTTGTTTAACCAGATTGTTTTTTTAAGGTTTTAGCATGTCTTACGCGTTGACAACATGTGAACGTGATTGTTCTGTTGTAACTATAGTTTTCATCACCTGAGATTGAATGGAGGGCACTGAACATGAAACCAATTTCGATAAAATGTTCACATTTTATGGGATGGTCATTTTTCTCAATTTGTTCTTGTCATCCATATTTGCAGGAGCAAGGAAGGGATTTCTGATCCATATTTGCAGGAGCAAGGAAGGGATTTCTGGTTCTTCTCTGGTCTCCTTAAATGTGAGATCTGACTCACTTGTGAAGGAAATGTCTAAATATCTGGTTGGTCCGTTTACAGTCATGAGCAAGCTTACCAGTCCAGAGGATTTGAAGTTAATCCAATACGTCTTCGATTCTTCACTGAATGTGAGGTCAGAATTTTTTCTAAGAGTTCTTGTTTGCTTAGCTGAACGATTTTAAGTTCACTTGTTCTATACTTGTTTCTGCTAGTGAGATTGTTGTTCAATGCAATAATTATTATTTAACTCGGCGGGAATTATGCCCCATGAGACCATAGACCTGGCTTGATGATAACGTCCTTTCTACATTCTTAGCACATAGATACTACATAAGAAGTTTGAATGGCCTGTATTGATCAGTGGGTATACATAATAAGGTGATTACACTGAATTTCAACATGCAAATACAAACATTGACAGAAAAAAAATATATGCCATGTGACGCTGGTGTCTAGTAGCAGAAATTGCAGATTGCAATAACAAGCAACGAAATGGCATAGATTATCCAAGTAGCCCCCTTGAGACCAGGGGGGAATGGGATTGAAATGATGATGAAAAACACGGTGGCTGCCAGGAAAACTGCGACTTTACCCAACACTTTGGATGTCCTTGGAAACTTGGCGGGGTTGATATAATGTGAAACAAAGAGGCAAGAAAAGATAATTGCAACAAGGACACAGACTAAATGCAAGGAATCGAGTTTGGAATGAGTAGGTTGGTGAAAATGAAGGGCTATTTCAAGTCCTGTTGTGAAGCAGTTGCTTATAAGCGTCTTTTGCCATTCCATTTCCTGCCTAGCATGGAACATGTTGACCGGCTCTTCTTCTTGGTTCATGGTGGGACGTGGTAGCTGCTGTGATTCCAATTGTCCTGCTCCATGCCAGAGTCGGGACACAGATTCTGGAATTGAAAGAATAAAACCCTTGATAACTCGAGCACCATTCTCCATGATTTTCCTGTGCTGTATGCTATAAAGCTTGAGAAGACTCTGAAATAATAAAAAACAAAAAAACTGTCGGAATAGCATGCTTGTGATACTTTTATAAAAGTTTTTTTTATATATAATTATAATAGTTTTTTTGTTAATTTGAGATTTTTACATTTCTTTTTAAAAATATTTTGAAGGAAATTTAATTTTTTTAATTTTTAATATAAAAAATAAATTCTTTAAAAAATATATTTTAATTTATTTTTAAATAAAAAAATGCTTTAAAGAATAAATACTAGCAGCAGTAAAGCTTCAAAGTCTACGAGTGTAAAATCGAGAATGTAATAATGATGTACACAGAGAAAAGAACTAAGAAAATGGAGAAACGTAGAGAAACAATGGTGAATCCTCTCTCTTCTTCTTTTTTAGTTTTTTCACAGAGAGAAACAAATTAACTCACAAGCTCAGAGAGAATTTGCACAAAGGAAAAAATGCAAAAAACCTTAAATTATTGTTGTAAAAAAGAAACAGATCGAGAATCACCTGAATATTCAGCTTTATTTGCAAGAATACTTATGGTATATAGAGTAAGTGCAGTTCTTTCCTCAGCTCTTCGAGCGTGTTTGGGTCTTTTTGTTTCACCGCTTTGTTGTTTGCTTCGTATACAATAAGTGCAGTTCTTTCCTCAGCTCTTCATTAAAATAGCCCAAATTAATTAAGAGCTGAGTGCTGCGTGTTTGGGTCTTGCCTACGGATATGGCAACAATCTTGCGAGTCCGTCTTGCAGACTCTGGCGTGTGCTAAACGATACTAGAGCCTTGGGCAAATTTGTAAATTGGTTTTGAAAGTAACGTCACGTGCGGCCAAGTAACCTACCACGGTTTTAACAGCTCTTGCGAGTCCAAGATCACGAGAGCAAGAGCAGGTCGGGCGAGAGCGCGAGAGCAAGAGCAGGTCTTGTTCGCACGACTACGCACGAGAGCAAGAGCAGGTCTTGTTGATGCTTGGGGGGAGGAGGGGGGGGAGCACGAGAGCTTTTCCTCGCGCCCGGGGGGGGGGGGTTGTTGATGCTTGGGGGGGAGGGGGAGCACGATAGATTTTCCTCGCACCCAGGGGGAGAGCACGAGCAGGTCTTGTTGATGCTTGGGGGGGGGGGGGGGGGGGGGAGCACGAGAGCAAGAGCAGGTCTTGTTCACGCCCAGGAGCGAGAGCGAGAGCAAGAGCAGGTCTTGTTGATGCTTGGGGAGAGGGGGGGAGGCACGGGAGATTTTCCTCCTCGCGCCGGGGGGGGTGCGGGGGTGCGAGAGCAAGAGCAGGTCTTGTTCAATCCAAGGCGAGAGCAAGAGCAGGTCTTGTTGATGCTTGGGGGGGGGTTGTTGATGCTTGGGGGGAGGGGGGGGGGCACGATAGATTTTCCTCGCACCCAGGGGGGAGAGCACGAGCAGGTCTTGTTGATGCTTGGGGGGGGAGGGGGGGAGCACGAGAGCAAGAGCAGGTCTTGTTCACGCCCAGGAGCGAGAGCAAGAGCAAGAGCAGGTCTTGTTGATGCTTGGGGAGAGGGGGGAGGCACGGGAGATTCACTTTCCTTTTGCTATATAAGAACAGAGAAGGTCAATCCACGTAGCCATGATAGCGCCACCCTCGACGATAGAAGATGAGCCACGCCTCTCCTTTTATCCTACGGCGGGTCAATCTTGTGTGTGATGCCCATGTGACGCCATAGAGATAGATATATCTATCTTGAGAGCTTTGAGTGTTTTGGTAAATTTAAAAAATTTAGCTCACGTGGGGGGGGGGGGGGGGGGTTTTATGCTCGAGTCTGGGGCAAAATTTGTAAATTTGAAAGCGTCACGTGGGCCCAAATACCCTTCCACGGTTTGACACAGCCCAAGCCCCTCGACTACCGACTTAGGTTGTTAATGTGAAGCCACGTGTCTAGTAATTTGTAAATATGTTAAATGGTTACTTTGGTTTTGCCATTCTTCCCGCTAAATTTGTTAATTCTTCCCACTCTTAGAGCCACGTGACTTAAATTCATAGCCAGAATTCTAACGTTTTTTTTTAAAAAAAATTACCATACCAATTAAAAACTTCCGGTATTTAAAAGAATATTAATAAAATAATATATATATATATATATATTATTTTATTAATATTCTTTTAAATATCAAGCTTGATATTTACCTTTAAAATAATATATTTTTACTTAAAATATTTTTTAAAATATTTTTCACTTAAAAATATTTTAAAATAATATGAAAATATTAGAAAAATAAATTAAAAAAATAAAAACAAATAAGTTGTTGTTATTATTATTCTCAGTCGCCCAACAACTCAATTCTTTATTACTTTGAGCTAAAGTCAATCATTTTTATTCACTTTCCTTTTGCTATATAAGAACAGAGAAGGTCAATCCACGTAGCCATGATAGCGCCACCCTCGACGATAGAAGATGAGCCACGCCTTTCCTTCTATCCTACGGCGGAATTTTATTTGATTAACAACTAATTAAACCTCAACTGTCTTGCGCGAGAGGCTATAAAAGAGTAAAGAGTCGGCCCCCACTAGCACTCAAGAATCCAGTATCGCTTTTTAACAGCATTTTCTCAAAGATTTTCTTTCACCTCTTTGCTTTTCGAGAGATAGAAACAATTTGGTAACGCGGTGGAACCGCGCTGTCAAAAAATTCAAAACTTTTTTTTATATTAAAATTTAATATATTTTATATATTTTGAATCGTTTTTATTTATTGTTGTTAAAAATAATTTTTAAAAAATAAAAAATATTATTTATATATATTTTAATATAAAAAAATTATTTAAAAAATAACTACTTGACGGTGTGAAAGCGAAAGATGCTAGAAAAGACTAAAAATTATTTTTATTTAAATAAAAATTATTTAAAGAGACGAGCTCCATCAGCACCGAAGAATCCAGTATCGCTTTTTAACAGCGTTTTCTCTTCAGAATGTTGACACGTTCCTTCCCAGCCAGCACTGGGACCCAAGCCCCTCGAGTATAAATAAAGCCACAATTCTTGCAAGCAGTATTCATATTCAAACCCCCACAAAGCAAACAACAAAGCCTGGTGAAACAAAATAGACCCAAGATCAAATTAATGAAGAGCTGAGGAAAGAACTGCACTGACGGTGTACCATACGTATTCTGGCATATAAAGCTGAATATTCAGGTGATTCTCGATCTGTTTCTTTTTTACAACGATAATTTAAGGTTTTTTGCATTTTTTCCGGTGTGCAAATTCTCTCTGAGCTTTTGAGTTAATTTGTTTCTTTCTGTGAAAAAACTAAAAAAGAAGAAGAGAGAGGATTTACCATTGTTTCTCTACGTTTCTCCATTTTCTTAGTTCTTTTCTCTGTGTACATCATTATTACATTCTCCATTCTAGCACTTATTGACTTTGAAGCTTTACTGCTGCTACTATTTATTCTTTAAAGTATTTTTTTATTTAAAAATAAATTAAAATATATTTTTTAAAGAATTTATTTTTGATATTAAAAACTTTTATAAAGGTATCATAAGCATATTATTCCGACAGTTTTTTTCGTTTCTTATAAATTATTTCCTAGTCTTCTCAAGCTTTATAGCATACAGGAAAACCATGGAGAATGGTGCTCGAGTTATCAAGGGTTTTATTCTTTCAATTCCAGAATCTGTGTCCCGACTCTGGTATAGAGCAGGACAACTAGAATCACAGCAGCTACCACCTCCCACCATGAACCAAGAAGAAGAGCTGGTCAATATGTTCCATGCTAAGCAGGAAATGGAATGGCAAAATACGCTTATAAGCACCTGCTTCACATCAGGAATTGAAATAGCCCTTCATTTTCACAAAATTACTGATTCCAAACTCGATTCCTTGCATTTAGTCTGTATCCTTGTTGCAATTATCTTTTCTTGCCTCTTTGTGTCACATTTTATCAACCCTGCCAAGTTTCCGAGGACATCCAAAGTGTTGGGTAAAGTCGCAGTTTTCCTGGCAGCCACCGTGTTTTTCATCATCATTTCAATCCCATTCCCCCCTGGTCTCAAGGGGGCTACTTGGATAATCTAAGCCATTTCGTTGCTTGTTATTGCAATCTGCAATTTCTGCTACTAGACACGAGCGTCACATGGCATATATTTTTTTCTGTTAATGTTTGTATTTGCATGTTGAAATTCAGTGTAATCACGTTATTATGTATAATCATTGATCAATACAACATATATTTTGTATTTCTATAAATATGTAGCCACAATTCTTGCAAGCAGTATTCATATTCAAACCCCCACAAAGCAAACAAGAAAGCCTGGTGAAACAAGATAGACCCAAGATCAAATTTATGAAGAGCTGAGGAAAGAACTGCACTTACTGTATACCATAAGTATTCTTGCAAATAAACCTGAATATTCAGGTGATTCTCGATCTGTTTCTTTTTTACAACAATAATTTAAGGTTTTTTGCATTTTTTCCTGGGTGCAAATTCTCTCTGAGCTCTTGAGTTAATTTGTTTCTCTCTGTGCAAAAACTAAAAAAAAAAGGAATTTTTTCTGAGCTATTAAATAAATATAAAAGTTTTTAAGGTTAATTATTAACTCATGAATATAAATTTTTAAAGTTAATAATAAATTTTTAATTCAAATATACACATGGTACACACATGCACGATCCCACTAATTTGGCATTGATAGCTAGGGTTCTAATTCTTTACTATAATATTAAAATTATTATTTTTTATGTTATAAATATTATTATTTTTATAATAATCAATATTATTAATAAAATAATTACTAAATTAAAAAAAATTATTCTTAATATTAAAAAACAACTAAAGACTTTATTTGAAAAGAAAAGTTAAAAATTATTGTTAGTATTATTATTGTTATCATTGATAAATTTTAAAAAATTATTATTATCGAAAAAAAACCACGTAGGGACACGTGAAGCTTGAGCTCCTGCATGGGGGCTAGGCACACCTCCTGTGCATACGTGGCGCTTAGGTTATGCCTCATTGCTGGGCACATCCCAACACACATGTGGCGCTTGGGCTCTTGCCTGTGTTGGGCACACCAGTGCACACATGTGGCGCTTGGGCTCTTGCCTGTGTTGGGCACACCAGTGCACACATGACGCTTGGCCTATGCTAAGTGAGCTATGATCGCGCCCCATTGGGGACAAATGACGCTTGGTTCATAGCTCCGGATTCAAGGGAATGGGTTGGGCGTCAGAACCCATGATCAATGGGTCTAGCATAAGAACCCAATTCTATTGGGTCCTTTATCAAGACTCAATGTTCATGGATCCTAAGATTCTAAATATTATTATTTGTTTTATAAATATTATTATTATTATTATTATTATTATTATTATTAAAATAATTAATAAATTTAAAAGAAAATATTATTATTTATATTATAAAGTTTTATGGCATTTTTTATAAAAATAAAAATTGAGCACGTAGTATTATTAAAAATATTTAACAATTCTAAGTATTAATATAAAAAAATATTATAATTTGCGTTGTCAATATTATTATTTTTCTTAGAATACAAAGTATTCATCTCAAAGATATTATTATTTTTATAATAATTCAAAGTTTTATTATAAAAAAATATTATTATTTGTACTCAAAATATTTTTGGAATTAAAAATAGTATTATTTGTGTTATGAATATTATTATTTTTACTATAATCAAAAGTATTAATAATAAAAATATTATTTTTTATGTTATAAATATTATTATTTATATAATAATCAATATTATTAATAAAATAATTACTAAAACAGAAAAAATATTCTTAATATTGAAAAACAATTAAATATTTGATTTGAAAGGTAAAATTAAAAGTTACTACTAGTATTATTATTATCATCATTATTAAATTTTTAAAAATTAGTATTATTATCGAAGAAAAACCAAGTGGAGACATGTGGCGCTTGGGCTCCTGCATGAGACTGGGCACACCTCCAGTGCACACATGACGCTTGGGCTCTTGCCTCTGTGCTGGGCAAACCCTGCACACATATAGCGCTTGGGTACGCCAGGACTCAATTATCCTTGGACTTCACTTACTGCAGAACCTAACAAAACCTTAGGTTATTGGCTGTGCAGGGTCCAAAATAGACTTGGTCCGGCATGTTAGGACCCAAATAGCCTTGGGTCCTGTCATCGTCAAGACCCAAATTTTTATGAAAATAAAAAGTGAGTCTGCAGTGTAGCACAAGCCACCTAACTAACATATATTAAAAAGTTTTAAATTTCATATTAAAAAAATAAAACAACTTACAAAGAAAAAAAAAATTTTATATTAAAATTAGAAATCGAACAAGCGTATTTCTTTGCAAAAAAGCACAGCACAGGATCAAGGAAAAAATTTATAACAAACACAAAAAACTGTGGAAATAGTATGGATCTGCAGAAAACCCTTTTGTCGCAGCTAACAGTTTTAAATAAATCCAAAAAATTTCAGAAATTATTTTTAAAAAAATTGTGATTTTCTCAAATATTTTTCTACCACTTTTATATGATATCAGGTTGTATATTTACACTGTAAAATACAAAATTGGTATTAAAATACCCGGTTTTCTCTGAAATATTTCAAAAAAAAATTCAAAACATTTTCAAAAAGAAAAAAATATTTTGTTGCATTCGGCCAAATCCTAAAATTTTTCCAAGTATATTTTCTATATAAAAAAAACAAAAATTGCATCTTTTTCATGTTTAAAAAAAAAAATCCAAAAATGGATATCGTAACCAGTTTATGATTATCCATTAGGATTTGGCTAAAATATCAAAAACATTTTCTCAACCTTTTAGGGTCTAAATGTAGACTTTAATATTTATGGGGTGTAAAATTACACGATAAAGTACACTCTCAGGTATTAAAGATACAAGGTGTAAAAATGCGATGCTAAAATTCAGACTTTAGAACGGTTAGGATTTAACCCGATAAGGTAGAGACTCTCTCATGAAGAGAGATCTGCTTTAATCCTTAGAAAAGACCAACGAATAGAAACCCGACTTAGAAAAAAACAATCAAACAACAATGCAACTTACCTTAGGTAGGGTGCACTGGGGGTGATGCGTCTTCCCCTTGCACAACCAGTCCCTTACTCAGACTCTCGCAGACCATAGGTTCCTAGTGATCATAATACTAGATGACGACTCCTGAACCTTAATCATAATTTTATAATTAAATCCAGAAAACCTTCCCAACACACAACACACCTCACCCAGGAGGCATGACAGAGAGCCTCTGTTGTCGCCAAACGACGTCGCGCCGCCCGCGACACCAATTATACTATTTTGTTTACAATGATGGCCGTTTGCGTTTGATTGGATGAGCATTGAGTTCCTTTCTCATGGAGCCCACATTCTCTGGTAAGCTTTCTTGAGGTTGAATTCCTATATGTTGTCTGAATACTTTCTTTCCTATCTATGATTTATGTCTTTCATATTCTCATTTCTTACCAAAAATTCTCAATGATTTCCAAACCTCTGCTCATAATATGCCTCAGCCTTGGAAGCCAAATCATTCCTGCATGAGTTGACATCACTCGCTAGCAATCTTAGTACCACTTCCAACCTCTCGTTATCGCTGTCGAACTGCATGTTGGCATATTAATGTTAAAATATTACCACAAAATCAGGACTTGTCACTTCTTCTGGTGCTAGCATAAACTTGATAACATATACACCACAATCGTATCTGCACAGAAAGAAATGATGTCAACTGATGGGGCTTACAGTATTTTAAAGGTACTCAACAATATGTAACCTAACTACTCAATATATTGTGGATCACATATATATATATATATATGTACCCTTTTGGTTGCTGTGGGACATTCGATGGTCTTTCCACTCTGAAATCTGTGAAGGACCAAACTTTTTGGTAGTTCTAATGTATATCATCTTTGAAAAGGGCGTCCAGGCTAACCAACTGGTTTGTGAAAATGTTTTGGAAGGAAAAAGTTTCATAAAGCCCATTAGAATCGGTCAACTGGTGAACTTAAATGCATTCAGCTATGCAAACAATATACCATGTAAGTTGTTTCATCATTTCATAAATACCATATAAATATTATATAAATGCAAACTGCTATGGACCTATTCTGTACCTGTTTCTGCAAGTGAGAGTATTGTTCATTGCAAGAATTATCATTTATCTCGGAGGGAACTATACTCACTGAGACCACAGGCCTGGCTTGATGATAACGTCCTTTCTACTATATCTGATGCCATGACTTTAGTTAATTATTATATTTGTTATTATTAAGTTTATTTTTAAATTTTTGAGATATATATAATCTTTGGAGCTTTTGTAAAAAATCAATATTTTACTATTATTAAATGTTTTAAATATGATTTAAATGAAAAATATATCTCTAATAAATTTATGAGATATTCATTTTCCGTGGATTTCAAAACATGGCAGTCATATCCCAGTACTTTTTGCTACTCAGCATTATTTTCAATAGTTTCCATGGATTGAGAGTGAGATGGGGGGCTTTGTTATCTCAATTAAAAAATACAAGTTCGATTGACTTTTCTCAAAATCTTTTGTGAGGTTTTGGAAATCTCCACTTGTTTTTAAAAATTTTAATTTTTTTTATTAAAAATTAATATTTTTTTATGTTTTGAATCATTTTGATATATTAATTTTAAAAATAAAAAAATATTATTTTAATACATTTTAATATAAAAAACATTAAAAAAAAAGTATTTTCATCTCTTTTTCATTTCTACTGTGGACAGCAAATCCCCGGCCCCAAAATCACACTTCCAAGATCATATTTGGACAACTGACATCTTATTATTCTGTTCAATTTTACAAGT
This sequence comes from Populus deltoides, assembly GCA_015852605.2. NCBI lineage: Eukaryota > Viridiplantae > Streptophyta > Magnoliopsida > Malpighiales > Salicaceae > Populus > Populus deltoides. The sequence goes on along the minus strand of CM027586.2, from coordinate 17,356,633 downwards.
CCACTACATGAAAAAACAGAATTTCCTTATGCTCATGTGTTGTACAGGGGAATTCAGATGATCCATCTAAGTGTATTTCTTTCGCGAAAAAGCACAGCACCTGATCAAGGAAAACTACATGTCAGATCTTTTATGCTGTGGAAAGGTGAAGTTTGGTTTTCTTTAGTCCAATTAATGCATCCCATGCTTAGTTATGCTGCAGGCGTTTGTTCCTGTCTTTGACGAGAAAAGAAGTCATTTCTTTCTATTTGTTCTACAATTGAAAAGGCAAGTTGTTGAGATATAGGATTCATTTGCTGCATCAAGTCCGAGTGAATGGGTTGACAGGCGACTGCATAACTTGGTAAATGGCTGCATACGTTATGAGCTATGGCAGATACAAGACCGGGGCAAGAAAAGAAGATTAGCGGATTTTTTTCATCTCACCTGGAAAGTTGAGATGAAAAAAATGAATTACTTCTGTTTCTGTCCCTATAATGGATCTTGAAAAAAAATTATTACAAACGCGAAAAACTGTGGAAATAGTATGGATCTGCAGAAAACCCTTTTGTTGCAACTAACAGTTTTAAATATGTTGGCTTTTGTCAATTAGGATATTATGTTTTTTTTACCCTGATGAAACTTCTTGTTCTTGTAGCCTGTAAATGTAACACCCATGTAAAACATGGAGAGATGAAAACTGATGGAGCAAAGTGTGCCAGAGGAAGCTTCCTCGTTAATCATTATCAAAATTGTGGATTTCCAGAATGGACTTCAAATGTACGTTATTACAGACCGAGTGAATACTCACACCTATCAGATGCCATCTCTTGTGGAGTAAGGGGTATTATTGCCTTTCCGGTCTTTGATTCTGCTGCACCCATGCATTGCCGTGCTGTGCTGGAGCTTGTGACCATGGAGGAGAAACAGGATTTCGATTTAGAGACGGAAAAAGCTTCCCAGGCTCTCCAGGTTTGTTTTCATTACATATATTTTTTCAATCAGATTTTGGATAACGTTGAAAATACTACCCAATTTATTATCAGGATTTAGGAGAATAAGAAAGAGATGAAAGAAAGTAGATTTCCTTAGCATATCGAGTTTGACGTCAAAGTTATTATTTTTTCTACTTTCGAAATCTCATAAAATGTGAATTTTCCCCCATTAGCTTCATTTTCTGTGATCTCTGTGTTGCATTTGCTAGTGTTTCTGAGGTGAAACAATCTTTAAGCTTTAAATTAGAGCTGATGAGGCATTCCTTATTACAACTGCATTAGCTTGAGTCCAAAATATTTGTGCCATTAAATTATATGTGCAAAGAGACATTGGTCTTGTTTGATGCTGTTATAAACTCTGTATAAGCCCAACTGTTTGCAGGCTGCCGATTTACGGATCAATTTACAACCTCGACTTTGTCCTGAGGTATTTATCGGTAGTGCCTTACAGTTTTTTCTATGCTAAATTAGGTTGTCTTCTGCTTTGTCTAATAGAATTTTTTTCCTAGTGTTTTTCAAGGGATCAAAGAGCTGAGTTCACAGAAATCGCTAATGTTACCAGAGCTGTATGCCAAGCACACAGATTGCCACTTGCTCTGACATGGATTCCTTGTGATTATACCTGGGGAGCTGTTGATGATATTTCAAAATCTCATGTCAGATTATGTAATTCAGGTTTTTTGAGGACATGTGAACTTTCAATAGAGCGTACAGCTTGTTATTCAGACGAGGAGATGCAAGGCTCTGTGAATGCTTGTGAGCAACTATTTCTGAACACAGGGCAAGGTGCTGCTGGACAAGCCTGTCAAACATGTCTTCCTTCCTTTGAGCCTGATGTGAAGGAAAAGCATGTAAGCGAGTATCCTCTTGCTCATCACGCACGAAAGTATAATTAGAATGCTGCGGTTGCAATCCTGCTAAGGAGCACTGATGCTGATTATATCAATACATTAGAGTTCTTTCTCCCTATCCTCATGAAAGAGAGTTCAGAGCAGCAAGACTTGGTTAGGAACCTGAAGCTTACTCCACGGAAAACTTGTAAGAGCTTGAGAATGTTTTCAAAAGAAGAATTACTCGGGGAACGAGGTTCTAAAGTTAGTAAAAACAATGATAAAACTGAACCTGCTCCAGATCCTGATGGTAATATGTTCATCATATGTGCTGATAATAAACAGCGAAAGGTATCTGAAGTGTGGAAATGGTTCGATAAGGTTATAGAAGAAATTTGTGCAGTATGGGCCATATGTAAAGGATGCAAAAACAAGTATACAGGGGATAGCAAGAAGGGAACTTCAAATCTACACAAACACTTAAAACGTTATTCAAAAAATAGACGGAGAGATGCAAAAACAAATATGTTTGTCCAATGGCGAAGATATTGAAGTTATCTAGCATCACCTTCTAAGGATACCACTTGTCTGACATCACATGATCCAGATTCTGATGATAAGTTCCTGGGATTTCGTGAGTGGCATAAGCAGAAAGATGATGGCGATGTGGTTGCTTCACAAAAACTTGATCTTAATTGGTATTTAGGAGAGCCTTTGGAAAACCGGGATAAGGTTTCTGATGTATTAGCTTGGTGGCGAGTCAGTACTCCAAGATTTCCAGCACTTGGTGAATCCAAAATGGCTCGTGATTTCTGAGCAATTCCAATATCAGCTATTCTATCAAAGTCTACTATCAGCGGTGCAGTTGCATTCAATGGTTTCAGGCCAGAGATCATATAGAGGCTTTAATATGCGGACAGGACTGGTTGGAAAGCCCTGAAAACAATTGAGTTCTTCACTTTCTAGAGACAGGTGAATCCAAAATGATTCTTCCCCCTAAATTTCTGAACATTGTTTTCCTGTTTTTTTTTTTCCTGCCATTATTTGTTAATGAAATTTGGCTGCAAAGTCACACACTTCCCTTGTAATGATTATTAACAGGGTCATGACGCTAAAACAATAGCAAAAGCTAAATTTGATATGCATTTCCTAAGCTTGATGGTGCAACGTTGATAAATCCATATTTGCAGGAGCAAGGAAGGGATTTCTCGTTCTTCTCTGGTCTCCTTAAATGTGAGATCTGACTCACTTGTGAAGCAAATGTCTAAATATCTAGTTGGTCCGTTTACAGTGAGCAAACCCAGTCCAGTGGACTTGAAGTTAATCCAGTACGTCTTCGATTCCTCACTGAATGGTAGGTCAGAATTTTTTCTAAGAGTTCTTGTTTGCTTAGCTGAACGATTTTAAGTTCACCTGTTCTATACTTGTTTCTGCTAGTGAGATTGTTGTTCAATGCAATAATTATTATTTAACTCGGCGAGAATTATGCTCCATGAGACCATAGATCTGGCTTGATGATAACGTCCTTTCTACATTCTTAGCTCATAGATACTACATATTATATTGTATTGATCAATGGTTATACATAACACCGTGATTACACTTAATTTCAACACCTTCCAACATGCAAATGGAAGCCTTGTTTCGAAGAACAAATACAAACACTAACAGAAAAAACATATGCCATGTAAAGCTCATGTCTAGTAGCAGAAATTGCAGATTGCAATAGCAAGCAACGAAATGGCATAGATTATCCAAGTAGCCCACTTGACACCAGGGGGGAATGGGATTGAAATGGTGATGAAAAACACGGTGGTGCCAGGAAAACAGCAACTTTACCCAATACTTTGGATGTCATCGGAAACTTCGCGGGGTTGATAAAATGTGAAACAAAGAGGCAAGAAAAGATAATTGCAACAAGGATACAGACTAAATGCAAGGAATCGAGTTTGGAATCAGTAATTTGGTGAAAATGAAGGGCTATTTGAAGTCCTGATGTGAAGCAGGTGCTTACAAGCACCTTTTGCCATTCCATTTCCTGCTCACCCTCATCTTCTTGGTTCATGGTGGGAGGTGGTAGCTGCTGTGATTCCAGTTGTCGTGCTCTATGCCAGAGTCGGGACACAGATTCTGGAATTGAAAGAATAAAACCCTTGATAACTCGAGCACTATCCTCCATGGTTTTCCTGTGCTGTATGTCTAAAGCTTGAGAAGACTGGGAAAGAATTTATAAGAAACGCAAAAAACTGTCGAAAAAAAGGTTGAAAATTCTAGCTGCTTGTGGTGGTGGGACTAAAAAGACAAGCAAAATAAGAGACTGCAGCAGGAGGAGGAGGAGGATGTGCAAGGTACTTGACAAGGGGACTGATTGCTATTTACATGGGGGGTGTGGGGGTGTTATATGGGGGAACATTCGGACTTGTTAATTTTTCTTCGACAAATTAACCCCATCTCAAATAAAGGTCCGATTAATTTTTCTTGTCCAAATAATAATCATATATTCTTTTATGGGCCTTGTCTATGGACTCAATTAGCCCAACAAATCATTCTTAGATATGTGATATGGAGTGATTCATTTTAGACTTGTTAAATCATCAAATAATTAGGAATAATAAAACTAACTGGAGTGGAAGTTACAAGTAGACTCATTGTTACCGTTAGTAAATAGGCCACTGATAGATAGATTACAAAGGAAGCATGAATTTAGTGCTTTGGGAACAACAGAGCCTCTGCATCCAACAAAAAAAAAAAAAAATAGAAGAAGAGGTAGTGGAAAGAGGAGGAACAAAATTGCCTGTGTTTTTGGTCTTCCTGTTGAACTGATTATCAGCTTTAAGTGTTTTTTTTTTTTTTAAATTTTTTAAGGTCCGATTGACTTTTCTCAAAGTCCAACATTCGATTGATGACAAACTCCATCTCTTTCTTCGACAAATTAACCCCATCTCAAATAAAGGTCCGATTAATTTTTCTTGTCCAAATAATAATCATATATTCTTTTATGGACTTAATTAGCCCAACATAGGCCCAATAAGTCATTCTTAGACATGTGATATAAGTGATTCATTTTAGACCAAGGAATGATAAAACTAACTGTTGAGAAGTTAGAAGGAGAGTCGTTGTTACCCTGTAAATAGGCCACTGATAGATTACAAAGGAAGCATGAATTTATTGCTTTGGGTAAAACAGAGGCTCTGCATCCAAAAAAAAAAAAACTAGAAGAAGAAGAAGGAGGAAGAGGAAGGAGGAATAAAATTGCCTGTGTTTTTGGTCTTCCTGTTAAAATATTATTTATTTTAAATTAAAAATTTATTAGTATTTTTATATCATATTATTTTAATATATTAATATCAAAAATAAATTTTTAAGAATAAAAAAAATATTTTAAAAACAAGCAATACTATATTCTTAAATATTCATAACTTGTGTTCAAAGAGATTTGATTTCTATTTAAAATTAGCTTTGAAAAAAAAAATTATACAAAGTGATTCAAATTAAAAAAGCAAAACTATTATTATTATATTATTATAAAAAACATTAAATGTTGCCAAAATACTTTAGACGTGCATTGTTTACTCTCTGGATGGTTCAAATTTTTTTTTTTTAATTTTATCTTTAAATTTTTTAATTGCTTATATTAAGCTAAATTCAAGGTAATTAAATCAAATTAATTAGTTAACAAAGTTGAAAACAGATTATCAAAATGAAAAATATTTCATAAATAGATAATGATTTAAATTTTTTTATAAAATTTTATTTTGGTTCTCATATCATAACCATTCCGTTTTAAAATATCTTTTTAATTTAATTTTATTATAAAAAATTATTTTTATTATTTTTTTATTTTAGTTTCAGGAGAAAGAGATAGAGATCATTAAATTTCTACTGTATAGAGAGAAAAATGTTATTAGCAATGATTTTGACTATAATATAGTTGATATGATGTTAAATAATTTTATTTAATGAATGTAATTTATATTAAGTGTTGATGACGGAATTAAATCACTCGATCGTAGCTAAGTACCTAAATATATACACTCATTTCTCTCTGGAAAAAGGAAGAAGAATTGAAGCCAAACCAGCTATATTGGGTTAATTGAATTCAACCTAGATCGTAGATAAAGTCCATAAAAGAATATATGATTATTATTTGGACGAGAAAAATTAATCGGACCTTTATTCGAGATGGAGTTTGTCGAAGAAGGAGATGGAGTTGTCATCAACCGAATGTTGGAGTTTGAGAAAAGTCAATCGGACCTTAAAACATTTACAAGTCCGATTGACTTTTCTCAAACTCCAACATTCACTCCGAATTTATTTATTTATTTTTGACAAATCCTTCCAAACTATAGGTGGCTTACACCTTTTTTTAATTAATGAAACTCAGTCGAGAGGCAGCATATTAAAGGAGAAAAACATTATTTCTTTCTTTCTCTTATGACTTCAAAAATGAAAAAAAAAAAGTTTGAATTTCTCTCTCTCTTTCTTTTTTATTCCACTAAGAAATATGTTTAAATCTTTTATCAAAACTTTTTTTTTCTCAACAATTTTAATAATGACTATACAATATATTACACATATAAATGTTAATTGAACTGATTTGTTGAAATAAAACTCAACCTAATATTTATCTACCACTTTCTTCCAATTGATTATTATATATCTTTTATTAAAAATATTATTTTAATATATTTTTAAATAAAAAATACCTTAAAAATTTACTAGACCAAACACACCAGCAAAGTGTGCAAACAAGCTTCCTTGTTAATTGTTATCAAAATTAGAAGTCAAGTCAACATTGGATTTCTTTCAAATTTATCCTCTTTTCAATGATTACATAACAAGATGGTGATTGAGCTTTAAAATTTAGGCAGGCAAACCAAATGCACTTGAGATTCTCAGCCAGTTCTGCTGGTATAAGTAAGCTTTTTTTTTTTTAGTCAAGAAAAACACAAGGATGAAATTGAAAAGAATTAAACTATCAGAATAGAGATAAAATATCAGTGAATTTAAAGGGGCAGAAAATAAGTTAGTTTTAAAACACAGTGCCAAAAGTCAAAGTCAACCTCCTTCAAGCCTTTACCTTCTCCTCATCGTTCCACTTTCCAGCCACCATGTGATAAGATCTGAGGAGTGAGAAGACTTGTGGCCAAAAGCGTTGTCCAAATACAAATGGAAAAAGCGTTATTGCGGGAACAGTTGTCTTGCGTCGTTGATGATTTGCATCCTGCACAGTTACGACTACGGGAAAAGATGGAAAAAGCGTTATCGTTGCTTAAAGATTCTTTAGGAAGTGGTTGTTTTTTGGCACAATTTTGGGCTGAAGATAAGCGTGGACTCGACCTGCAAAATCTCCCTTACCCTCACCTGTGCGTCCCAAATTCTACGCTACTTGGATATCGTCAACTGGAGGGTCGGGAAGGGTTTTCAGACCACGACATTTTGGATCGGGTATGGACTTATGAGCGTAAATTTCCAGAATGGACTTCAAATGTAAGTTATTACAGACCGGATGAATACGCACACCTATCAGATGCCATCTCTTGTGGAGTAAGGGGTATTATTGCCTTTCCGGTCTTTGAATCTGATCAACCCAAGTATTGCTGTGCTGTGCTGGAGATTGTGACCATGGAGGAGAAACAGGATTTTGATTTAGAGACGGAAAAAGTTGTCCAGGCTCTCCAGGTTTGTTTTCATTATATATATATTTTTTCCAATCAGAAACAGCATTCAATTTATTGTTGTAAACTCTACCACAAAGCAATTCACTCAAATTATCTGAAATATAAGACTTACAAAAAGATAAGATTGAAACAAAACAACGTTCGCATGGTCACAATAACTCTAGAAGACAGTTAGAGAAAACAGTCTTGAACCCACTTTTCTTTTTATACGGTGAGTAGTTAAAAATAAGCACACTGTTGGCTTATATAAGCATTACAAAGAGATAATAAGATTGAAACAAAACAACCCACTTCACTTTTTATACTGTAAATAGTTAAAGAAAACAGTTAGACTCTACTTATGTGTCCCAACTAGAAGGGATTATTAACTTAATGAAGTTTGACAATTTCAACAATAACTCTAACAACCTAACAGCCCCAGCAATTATTATCAGCAATGCTAAGTTTTCCTTAGCATATTTGAGTTCAAAGTCAAAGTTATTGTTTGTTCTACTTTTGAAATCTCATAAAATGTGAATTCCCCCTTGGCTTCGTTTTCTGTGATCTCTGCGTTCGCTTTTGCTAGTGTTCTTGAAGTGAAACAGTCTTTAAGTTTTTAATTGGAGCTCATGAGGCATTCCTTATTACAACTTCAATCCAAATTATTTTTGCCATTAAATTATATGTGCAAAGATACATTGGTCTTCTTTGATGGCGTTGTAAACTCTGTATAAGCCCAACTGTTTGCAGGCTGTGAATTTACGGACCAATTTACTAGTATCTCGACCTCGTCCTCCTCAGGTATGTATTAGTAGTACCTTACAGTTTTTTCTAAGCAAAATTAGGTTGTCTTTTGCTTTGTCTAATATAATTTTTTTTTTCCCAGTGTTTTAATGAGGTTCAAAGAGCTGCCTTAGCTGAAATCGCTGATGTTAACAGAGCTGTATGCCAAACACACAGATTGCCACTTGCTCTGACATGGATTCCCCGGGGACATGATGATATTTTAAAATTAAGGTTTTTGTGGCCATGTGAACTTGCAATAGAGCGTACAGCTTGTTATGCAGATGAGGAGATGCAAGGCTTTGTGCATGCTTGTGAGCAGCTATTTCTGATCACAGGGCAAGGTGCTGCTGGACAAGCCTATAAAACAAGTCTTCCTTCCTTTGAGCCTGATGTGAAGGAAAAGCATGTAAGCGAGTATCCTCTTGCTCATCACGCACGAAAGTATAATTTGAATGCTGCAGTTGCAATCCCGCTAAGGAGCACTGGTGATGATTCTATCTATTTATTAGAGTTATTTCTCCCTATCCTCGTGAAAGAGAGTTCAGAGCAGCAAGAATCGGTTGAGAAACTGAAGCTTACAATAAAGAAAACTTGTAAGAGCTTGAGAATGCTTTCAAAAGAAGAATTCATTGGGAAACATTTCGATAAAATTAGTAAAAGCGACATATGTGCTGGTAAAAACAATGATGAAATTGAACCTGCTCCAGATCCTGATGGTAATATGTTCATCATATGTGCTGCTAATAAACGACGAAAGGTATCTGAAGTGTGGAAACATTTTGATAAGGTCGAACACAAAGAAAATCGTACAGTATGGGCCATATGTAAAGGATGTCAAAAGAAGTATCCAGGGGAAAGCAGGAAGGGAACTTCAAATCTACACAAACACTTAAAAACTTGTTCAAAAAAGAGACAGGGAGATGCAAAACAACATACATTGCCTTCTGATTTGGGAGGGAATTTCGTGTTTGATCAAGAAAGGAGTCGCCTTAACTTTGTTAGAATGATTATGAAGCTCGGATTTCCATTGGATATGGTTCAAAATGAGTTCTTCAAAACTTTTGTCTGCGATCTGCAGCCAAAGTTTCAACTCTGTTCACAAGACAGTGTACAGGCTGATGCTCTTTCTATTTACAGACAAGAGAAAGAGAAACTAATGAAATATCTTGATAATCTCTCATCTCTATTCAGTATAACAATTGATTTGCAGTCATACGGTGATAACAAGATAACCTGCTGCTTGACCATGCATTTTATTGATGATGGGTGGAGGATGAATAAGAAGATTTTGGCTTTCAGGAGTATAGAACATGATTATATGAATGAAGCTGTGAAAGATGTGCTAGTGGAGTGGAACATCATTAAGAAAGTGCACTTCATGTTTGCAGAAATTGCTCCACCAAACAGTCAAATGACTAGAGAATTCAGAAGTAAGCTTGTCAGTCAATTCCCACATATGAATGGGGACTTACTATGTTTTTCTTGCTACGCACAAACTCTTGAACTTCTTGCTCGAGATGGGTTTTATGAGATAAAAGATGTGCTTAACAAGATTAGGGGCTGTGTTGAATATGTGAATGCAACACCAATTAACCAAGATAAGTTTCGGGAAGCAATTAATAATGTGAAATTGCAAGATATGAAAGCAGCCTCTCATGATGATCCTACCAGATGGGATACTACATTTGTCATGCTCATGAGTGCATTGGAATTAAGAGAAGCTTTTACTCAACTCGAGCAAGTTGATTTTGATTTAAAGTTGAATCCATCTGCAGAGGAGTGGAAGATGGCGATGAGTGTATGTGGGTGTTTAAAAGTGATCCACAAATCTTTAGGCAGTTCTTCATCAAGCATGGATACATTCTTCTTCCATGTTTGCTATATATATAATAACTTGCTTTCGTGGGAAAAGAGTGAGCACACGTATGTTTGTTCAATGGCGAAGAGAATGAAGGTGAATCTTGATAGGTATTGGAGTGAATGGAGTTTTGCATTTGGAATCCTATTAGTACTCGACCCGTGCCGTAAACTTGAATTTGTGCAGTATGGGTTTGAGCTGATGTATGGCAGTGATGCGAGCATATACTTGCTGGGATTTCGTAGCAAACTTACATGTATGTACAACAGTTATGCGAATGACACTGGTTATATAGCATCACCTGCCAGGGACACCAGTTGTTTTGCATCATATGATCGAGATTCTGATGGTAAGTTCTTGGGATTCCGTGAGTGGCTTAAGGTTGATCCGCCAAAATCTGATCTTGATCAGTATTTAGGAGAGCCTGTGGAAAACCGGGATAAGGTTTCAGATGTATTAGCTTGGTGGCGAGTCAATACTCCAAGATTTCCAGCACTTGGTAAAATGGCTCGTGATTTCTTAGCAATTCCAATATCAGCTATTCTATCAAAGTCTACTATCAGCGGTGAAGCTACAAAGGTGAATCCAGCATTCAATGGTTTGGGGCCAGAGAACATAGAGGCTTTTATATGTGGACAGGACTGGTTGGAAAGCCCTGAAAACAAGTAAGTTATTTGTTTAGTTTATTACTAGTTAGGGTGCTGCGTCACCAATATTTTATTTTCATAAAAAATATAAAAAAATCTAATATTTAAAAGTGTTGGGTCCAGTTACAGCGTCAAACCCAAAAGCATCGAAGCTGGCTGCAACACTAGACCCAATAATAATATTTAATTTATCTATTCAAATTCTTATAGTTTTTAATCTTTTAAAAAAATGATGGTTTTTCTTCAATAGTAATGATACTATTTTTTAAATTTAATAATAATAATGATGATGATGATGTTTTTTTAATTATTTTATTTATAATATTAATTACAATAAAAATAATAATATTATCCAGTTCAAGAAAGCAACAGGGAGATTCAGAACATCAAATGCCTAGACATCAGGCAGGTCCATTTAAGGTGACCAAATCTACGAGTCCAGAGGATTTAAAGTTAATCAACTACATTTTTTACTCATCTTTGGATGAGAGGTTAGATTTCCTCCCCTCTTCCAAGTTACTATATGTATTTTTTTTATTTAAATAATTTGAACTTGTATTGTGAACTGTGTCTTTTGTCAGTGAGATTGTTGTTCGTTGCAACCATAATTATTTGACTCGGAGTCAATTGCGCACACTAAGACCACAGACATGCCTTGATGATAACGTAATTTCTGTCATGTCTGATGCCCTAACCTTAGCTGAGAGGAGGAGGAAGAAAGGTTATATAAATTGGTACCTTCCAATTTTTTTTTCGGTAATCTTTCCTATATCTTAATTCCATGTAGTATAATTGGTTCGATTCAATTTACCATGTAGTCCTACTTGCAAGACATAACTTCCTTAGAAATACATACGCATTGGTAAAACAGGAGTACGCATATGATACATCCGAGTGTATCTCTTTTGCAAAGAAGCACATGTTCAGGGAAAATTATATGTCTGCTCTGTTCAGCTGTGAGAAGGTAAAGTCTGAATTTCGTCAAGTCCAATTCATGCATTTGCATGCTTAGTTGACCCATTTGAAAGGTGACAACCAGTTAACTACATATGGTTGCAGATGTATGTTCCTGTCTTTGACAAGGAAAGAAGACACTTCTATCTCTTTGTTCTGCATATAAAGAAGCAAGTTGTTGAGATTTGGGACTCATTAGCTAAATCTAGTGGCAGTTCCGTTGACAAGAGATTGCCTAACATGGTGAGTGCTAGCATCCTTCGAGCTACCTTGTCTTGTCTCCTAATTTAACTATCTTTCCTTGTATTTATGCTTACTTCCATTTGTCAATCAACTATTTCATTCAGAAGCTTTAGCATTTAGATGAAACCTAATGATACTTGCATGGACTCGTCACTGCTTTTTCATAAAGTAATTAATCTAATTAGAACATATAATTAAGAGTTGTAAGATTCGAACCGCAGCAACTTAGTTTTAAAGACTATGATTCTATATTAAAAATCTATCTCAACCTAAAAACTTAAACATTAAGGTGAAATTCAATGATTAGTTTTATATTATTCTCTAACACCAATCATGTTACAATATTTAAACAAATAGTTGGCTATCCTGGATATCCTATTCGAAGATGATATACAACAGTACTACCCTTATGGCTGGTCATTTGCAAGTTTTTCAGTGGACAGATCACCGAATGTCCCACAACAAACCAACGGGTAAGAGCATATTTCTGGTTTACAACATTTTGATTTTATTGCCAAACATTATGTAAATTTACACTCTAAACACATTGTAAATGTGATTTCTCTCTATGCAGATATGACTGTGGGGTTTATGTTATCAAGTTTATGCTAGCACCAGAAGAAGCGACACAACCTGATTTTGTTGTAAGATTCTCACTCTAATGAGCTCTTTACTGTCACGAATGTCACATTCTTTCTAATCTTTTGACTCTGACATGCAGTTCGACAGCGATACGGAGAGATTGGATGTGGTGTTGAGATTGCTCGATGGTAATGTCAACTCATGCAGAAATGAATTGGCTGCTAAGGCTGAGGCATATTTTCTAAGAAGTTCAGGAACCAATGACTCTTTGAGAATATATGTCCAGAATATGGATGAGGAGACAGCAAACAAATATAGCATGCTGAAAGGAATCAATGCTAACGTAAACCCAGCATTACATCAAATGTGACTTTCAATTGTTGTAAACAACATAGTGTGTTTGGTCTAGGGATTAAAATTAATTACAGAGAACAGTCCATACTTGCCTTGCCTCTCCTGATTAATGTCTTGCAAAAATTATTTCTAGGAACATGTAAGCATATTTTCTGCTACAGGAACACGGGCTCGTTGCTGGTTTTCAAGAAATGTTTACATTAGAACTGTTGGGTCAAATGTTTTCCCTTTCAGCCACGCCAATATAATTAAGGGTTAGTGGTCAATCACATAACCATATATTAAATAGCAAAGATATCAATATTGCCTACAAGTATAACAGCTTGATCTTTATGTTAAACAGTTTTTCAATAATATTCAAGTGGTCTTATTCAAATCTTAAAAATAACACTCCATTAAAATAATAAAAGGAGGCATGTGCATGCTTCTCCAGTATAAGCTTCAAAGGAAGAGCGTTATGTCTGTGTACTTTTTCCTCTTGGGGCATGTGCATTACGCCACTTCCTGGAAAGCAATGGCTGGATAGGATGCGAAGACTAGCTTGAGAAATAATATTATTATTTAGCGGATTTGGAAAGCAGGATGCGAAGACAGCTAAGTAGGTAGAGAAAAAAAAAAAGTTTGTCTTGATAGGACAATAAAGGTTTCTTTGTAGAGAAATATTTCTTAAAAGTCAAATATTTGAAGGGAGACAATATTTTCATAAAAAAAGGAAATTTCAAGCAAAGTGTGAATTGGGTGAAGAACTCATACGATGGGAGTGAGAGTATAATGCAATAAGAAAATTAAATCAAGAAATAACATCTCTATTAGAAAATTATATAAATTATATGTCAAATAATTTTTCAATAATTAAGTGCATTAGTGGGAAAGATTACTGGTGGGTGGTGGCTTTGAAACATTCAAAAGGATAAAACACACTGTTTTATTTCATAAACAAAAAGCTTACATGTATTGTTAAGCTCTTAAACACACCCTATTTTTCTCTCTAGTGTTTCTCTTTTTTACTTCCCAAACATGATATCATAAATTTACCTGTTTATTTATAAACAAATTGAAAGTATGAAAAAATCAGATTTTAAGTATGAACACAAACGGTTGGTTGTAGTGTGAAGGTGGTTGGTGACTGCTAGTTAGTCAATGGTTGGTAGTTGTCATCCTTCACCTTCCGGGTTGAGTTTACTACAACAAATTCTCCTTTTATATTCAATCAAGGGATGTCATACCAAGCATGAACTTCAATTTGATAAATGTCTCTCCCTTCAATGGCTTTGTAAAGATATTTGCAACTTAATCATTTGTTTTGCAAGATATCAGTTCAACTTCTTTGTTCTTCACATGCTCTCGGATAAAGTGATGATGTGTATCGATGTGTTTACTTCTTTCATGATATACTAGGTTCTTTGTTAATACAATCGCAGATCGATTATCAACATAAATCTTTGTATGACGTTCTTGAGGAAATCCTAAATGCTTTAGCATATTCCTTAACCATATTAAATGGCATACAACTGAGTTTGTAGCAAGATACTCAGGTTTCCAACTCGATAACTTTATTATTGAATGTTTCTTAGATGATCATGTGAAAGATGTATCTCTTATTAAAAAAAAAAAAAGACAAATCTTGTTGTGCCTTTTCTTTTATCCAGGTCTCTACATTAATCACTATCTGAGTAGCCAACAATATTGAAGTTTTTACTTGAAGTATAGAACATACCTTTATTTATTGCTCCTTTGATGTAGCAGAGAATTCTCTTGGTTGCATTCAAGTGAGACTGATTTAGTATCTATATATATTAAGTACATGTCAAGTACCTCAAGCTTCCTACTAAACTTTTAAAGTAGGTTGGATCAATATTTCTTATTTTACTCTTCTTCAATTCCACTCAATTTTCAATTGGAGTTGATATCGGATTGCAACTTTTCATCTTAAACTTTTTAAAAATATCTTTAGCATAACCGTTTTAGGATACAAAAATCTCTTCTTTCTGTGTCACTTTTAAGCCAAGAAAATGTATCATTAGACAAATTACTTTCTTGCTTTCTGATAGATTAGTCAACTTCTAGGTATCATTCTTATTAATGGCATGTATTTCCTCTTCCATTATTTTTATGCATTTCTCTTATATTATAGCTTCATTGAAGCTAAGTGGGTCAATATCTATGAAAAAACAAAATAAAGTTGTATCTTCTATGACTTAAGTGGCATTATATAAATCTTCTAGATTTTTCATCCTTTTTTGTTCTTCTGATAAGGATGTTAATGATGATCCTGGTGTGTTTCTCCTATTAAATATAGGGAATCTATGTATCGGAGTTTATAGCTCCTCTGTTGGTAATATTGGACCTTCTCTTAGTACTGTCAATACTTCCACTTCATCTTCAAGGATCAAATCACCACTTTTTTATGATGGGATTATATAACTTAGATTCCATCCTTCTATCACCATATTCAACAAAGATGCAATTCTCATTTTTGTCATCGAGTTTGGTCCTTCATGCATCTGGGATCTTTGCATAAGCCACACAAATAAAGACTCGAAAATGAGTAACATTTAGTTTGTGATCACTCCATACTTCCTCTGAAGTGATGGCTTGCAAACTTCTGGTTAAGCAGCGATTTAGTAGATGCACTGCACATGATTTAGCTTCGGCCCAATATTGTTTGGGAAGCTTCTTTGCTTTGAGTAGACATTCGATTCTTTCTCTTAGCTACACTATTCAATTGTGGTGTATAGGCTGGCGTTGTTTAATGTTTGATGCCTTGTTGTATACAAAAGGTTTCAAAGTCATTTGACGTATATTATTCACCTTGATCATATCTCACGGTTCTGATGTTATAGTTATTTTGCTTCTCAATAATTGCTTTAAAATAATTTAATACTTCTCACTTCCTCTTCAGAAAGTATACATATGTCTTTCTAATATAATCATCAATGAAAGTAAGGAAGAACAGATTATGTCTAGTTTTCATTGGCTTTATGGGACCACACATGTTGGTGCGCACTAACTTCAGTGGCTTCTTTGCTTTCTAGTTGACCTCTTTGACAAAACTAGCTCTGTGATGTTTACTGAGGAAACAACGCTCAAAGACTTCATCTAAATTAACAATGTAGGGCATACCTTTGACCATATTTCTACTTGTTGTCATCTTCAGACTTGTAAAATTCAGATGTCCAAGCCTTAGGTGTTAGAGTCACTATTCATTATTGGTGATGGCACTCAAACACTTTGTTATATCATATTGGATATTGAGAGGAAACATCTTATTCTTAGACATCTTCACAAAAGCAATTAATCTGTCATTGTAGTCTTTGACTGTTAGATGACAATTCTTCATGAAAAGAGTATAACATTTCTCTAGAAGTTGACCTACACTCAACATGTTGTGCTTCATGGCTGGAATATAGTAAACATCTGCGATGTAGCTATGATTATCATTCTTCAGCCTGATTAGGATGTTGCCTTTACCTTTTACTAGAACTTTTAAGGTATCTCCAAAGGTGACTTGTCATTGTATGGTCTCATCTAGATCACCAAATAGATCATGTTCACACATGTGATTGTTGGCTCCAGAATCTAGATACCAAACATTCTCCTTATTCTCGCATAGTCCTTGTTGGGCAAATAATAAAGCTAATCCTTTTATGGTGGTATCTTTCTCTGCGTAGTTGGCTAGTTCATGTACCTCTAATGGAGCTTTCCTTTGAATTTCAGTGTTATAGTGTCCAAATTGATTACAGCTATAACACTGGATATTTCTCTTGTCACGGTTATTGTAACTCCTTTTTCTTTTTCTCTAGGAGTAAAAGTTTGTTATCCTCAACCTATAATGTTATTTAGAGGAAATGGAAAGCAGGATGCGAAGACAGCTAATTAAGCAGGTAGAGAAAAAAAAATCAATATGACTAAATCCAAACCTTCGTTAATGGAGTGAAGTGCCAAAGTTACAATGAAAGTAAATTAGATTTCAGTTTTTGAAGAATAAAAGAATCGGTTCACTGGTTGAGAATCGACAGTAATTGAATTAAATGAATAATATTTAACTTAATTAGTTGAGATAATTTTATTTATAATATAAAAACAAACTATAGGATTAGAAGTATTAAATTTTTTATTATATTAATAAAAAGATATCTTAATTATATTGAGAGAGGACAAAGAAACCTTAGTTCAATACAGAATAAAATAAAAAAGAAATAAATTATGAGACCTCGATTTCTGTAAAGATTAAATGATCCAAAATATTATGAATTTTTAGTCCAACTAAAACTAAACCTAGAAATTTAATTTTTTTTTAAATTGGATACCTCGAACTATTTTTTTTTTTAAAGGAGATTCTTATGTTAATTTTGATCATAAATGATAATCTAAAAACATGACACTTGTTGTGAAAAATATGTGACTGGGAAAAAATTATATAAAAAAAATTAACAAATTTACTAAAACAAGGCCTATTTTTTACCAAAAATATTTCACAATGCTCAAACCAAAAAGATTATAATTCAATAGCCAAATTCAATATGACTTAAAATTCAGGTAGTTTTGAGTCATTTACCTTTGTAAATTATGGCACCTTTATTTGATCCTTGTAATTTCCTATTGTCTGTTTTCCTGACAAACGTAAGAGTCCTTCCATGGAAAACTTCTCTTGTCTCTTAGTATGATTTGTTTTGTAATGATTTAATAATTACTTTTTTTTAATTACAATACAAAAAGGGGTGGAGTTTTTCATTGAAACAGTTGATGTTTGTATCCAAACTCTTAACATTTTCCTGTTGATTTCTGGAAGTAAACTAGGAGAGGACATTGATCAAATGATAGCATCTAGAGGAGCTGGTTTCTCCATAAGAACTTAAAACAGAAACTCCTTGGTGCTTAAACTGAAGCCATCTACAATAATCAAGGGATCACTTATCTGTTAAAATGGCTACTCCTGGTTTCAACAAATTGTTGGATTGTGCCAAGGCAATTGAAGTTGGGGACCTGCATCTTGCTGATTCACTCATCAAGGATATCCTGACAGACAATGATGACAAACTTGTCAAATACTTTGCTGAAGCTCTAGTTCGACGAGTCTATAAACTGTATCCTCGAAATCCCAGACCTTTAGTGCCTTCCTGCACTGATTTGAGATGCAACATGGATTACCAGTTTTTTCCTTTCTTCTGGTTTTCAGAATTGACAACCTGTAACTCCATCGTGGATGCCTTAACCGGAAAGAAAAGAGTCCAAGTAATTGACTTTTCATTGATGGCTAACGGCCGGCGGTGGTGCCTTTTGCTTGATGATTACCTAAAGCAGTCAAGTGATGCTATATCGTTCCATTTAACTAGTATCGGACCAATTCTGTCCAGAAAAGGTGACTATCTCAATGAGATACTTGAGAAACTCCCCAAAGAAGCTAAAAAGCTTCCTATTGAGTTTGAGGTTAAGCATATGGTGGCTAGTAGCCCAGCTGAAATGGTTGAAGCTGCTCTCAAACTCGAAAGATCAAGTGAGGATGAGACGATTGTTGTCAGATGGGAGTTTGAACTCCACAAATTGCTTGCACTGCCAGGTGCAATTGAGACAGTGTTGTCTAAATTGAAAGAACTCAAACCAGAGATCATGATAGTTGTTGAACAAGAAGCCAGCCTTAATGGTCAGGATTTCTTGGAATGTTTCACCAAGTCATTTCGCTATCACTCTATTATTTTTGACTCGCTTGGCAAGGACAATTTCGAACACGGCAACCATAGCAAAGTGTTGTGGGAGACGTACTTTAGGCGGCAGATTAGTAACTTGGTGGCACAAGAAGGCACTGACCAGATTGTACGACATCAGACATTTGCTGAGTGGCGAGACAGATTATGTCGTTCTGGGTTTCGTCATGTTCGCTTACAGAACCAGTTTAAGGGAACTTTCTTTGGTCACTTGCCTGAATACCACATAGAAGAAAAGAATCGCCATCCTGTGCTATACAGGCATGACGACCAATTGCTGTTCACCTCAGCTTGGAAATCTTATCCAACTCAGCTCAATAGCGGTGAATAATCTCATCGTATCTGCTATGTACAGTTGTGGCAAGATTGGATAGATATCATTGCCACAACTGTACAAAGCATTTCCTCAAATCTTATCCACCTTAATTTGATATTTCTGTTTTATATATTTGCTTGTAATTTGTTATCAAGTGTTCTTTGGTTGTGGTGAAATCTTGATTATGCAGAGTCATTGGACAACTGGAATCAGGAATCTGCAATGGGAGATGGAAACATAATGCAAATTGAAAGTTCGAGCCTTCTAATTTTGTCAGGGACGGTGAGCTCTTCTGCGTTTCTTGAAGACCAACCTGATGATGAACACATAATAATGGAAGGAAAAGTCTGGTCTCCGGAGGTATCAATTCTGCAGGCCTCACGCTATCTCATTACTATTCGCTTCTTCTATAACTAGTGAAAACATAACGGCATGCGCCTTATTTGTTTAGGAAACATTCAGGAAATATGAAATTGTTGAGAGAATGCTAATTATTTAGGAAACAGCATGCGCATTAATTACACATGAATTTGTTCCGAGTATTTTTGAAAACATTGCCGTTATTCGTGTTGCAGTGTATCTCAATTAATCAAGTTGCTGCTTCTGCTGAGATATTTGACATGCTGGAATACATATGTCAAGTAAATTATCTGCCCCTCGCTCTCACATGGATGTCAGATAGACGTATTCTTCGCTTGGAGAAGAGTGCTTGCTATCTGAATGACTCGACAATGGTCGAATTTATGGAGGCCTGTGGAGAACACCATCTTGAGGAAGGGAAAGGTGTAGCTGGAAAAGCACTTCAATCAAATAGCATGTACTTTGTCTCTGACATCTCTAAGCTTGATGTGAAAGATTATCCATTTATTTTCGAAGCATGGGATTTTGGTCTTCGTGGTGTTGTTGCAATCAAGCTAGAAAGCGTCTACGTGAGCAGCATTGATTACGTAGTAGAATTTTTTCTCCCTCTTGAAATGAAAGGAATTTCAGGGCAACGTCTTTTGATAAATGAAATCACAAATATCTTGCAAAAGAACTCCAGGAATTCATGGAAAGTCTGCACTCAGGAATTAAATGGTTTTAATATTAGCTCTGAAGTTGAAGTCACGATGGAGGAGGTTGGAACGAGTAACATCAGACCGGCAGCTATTTCGGACAGCCCACCGCTAGCATTATCAGAAATTGGTAGTCTGAATTCAAGTCAAATCAGGGAACTATGCAATATTTTTAAGCCGACAGGTGATGGAGTGGAAGTGCCAGAGGCTTATGATCAGGTACTCGATAGCTTACATTTGTTGTTCATGCAGCTCTGATTACTTTTTTCCATGTAGTCAACGTCTTCTACTTGGCTATCTCTTCACAGGAATTTGAGGAACAAAATTCCGTATTTGGACCTCAAGCTTATCAGTTCCCAGACAGTGATGAGCTGGGAGGCATGGACAGTTCTCATATCAATACGAGCAGAACTAGCAAACGACGACGGACATCTGAGGTGTGGCAATACTTTGATGAGGTTAGAGAAGATGGAGAAGTATGGGCTAAATGCAGGAGTTGTAGCACTAAATATTGAGGGGAAAGCACAAGGGGAACTACAAATCTGCGCAAACACCTAAGGTCATGTCCAGGGAAGAAATAAGAAGGATGAAGCAGAACCATCATTTGCCTTCAAAACTTGACAAGTTTATACATTTGAAGAAACACAGTGTGTTTTATACTTTGGACTTTGCATTGAAGTGGTGATTGATAAATTCTATGAAATGTTTTTCAAGGAATGAAGTCATTGCAATATTTGCAGCTAGTTAAGTACTGAGATTTCCTGATAGTGAAGTTGCCCTCGATTCCTTGCCTCCTTGTATTGTGACTTTTTGATATGTATCTAATAACCCTTTTTATCAATAAATCTGGCTGATTAATATCATTTAGGAAAAAGAAAATCAAGATTGGTAGCTTTCACTATACTTTCTCCCGTCGTATATTATAAAATAATATAAATTATATTTTAGAGTAAAAAACATGGGGAGAAAAGTTTGACGATGGATAGTGCTGAAATTGCCATGGAAGTCCTTTGTTAAGAAAGCTTGCGAAGAAAAGTGTGGAATTGCTTGAAAACTTTTGAAATTTGCTTCTATATATATGTGTGTACGTAGATGAAGGAATTTGACTATATGAAGCAGAGGATGTCCGATTGAAATCCGGTAAGGAGGGTCAGATGTTCATGTCCCCAAAGTAATTTGTTTAAATTACTCCTATGACCCCCAAAGTTGAGGATGTCATAGATATTAGTCCTTCTATGTCTATGATAGTTTTGTAGAAGGACTAATATGCCCAAAATCAAAAATAGTGAGACCAAGTAAGAAAAGGGGAGGGGCAGAAAGTTATTGGACTTGAATGTGTTTTTATTTTGTCTTAACTTGCTTAGGTATATTGTTTTAATCCCAACATTAAAAGATATTGATGTCCTTTTTTAAAAAATATATTTTTTTTAATTTTGGCTTCTATCTCATAATAAAAAAGACAAAGACATCAAGAACAAAAATGAATTTAGTAGAAAAAATAGAGATATGAACATAAAATAATGTCTCTAAAATAATTTAAAGATATAAAAAATACATATTTTTATTGTTTTGTTGTTATAGTTTTTTCTATTCCAAGAAAGTAATCAAATATTATTCAGTGATTTCTCATAATCACTATCCTAAGACAGAATCCTGACTTCTTTGTACTATCTATTATTATGCTAGAATCCTGCTAGTGATAATATCACTTGTTTTTTTAAAAAAAGATAAAAAAATAAAAACAATTCTTTCAATGATCATAGGAAATAAGTGAACTAAATAGTAATAAATTTAAGCCAGTTCTAACATCTTAGATGAAAAAATTACCTTGATGGGTGTTTTAGATACACTATAAGTTCTTACAATATCTAATATTTAGTTCTTAATCCATTAATTATATGATTTGATGGGCATCTAGTAATGTAATCAATGATATTAAATTAACATTACAGAATCGGACCTCTCATTATAAAAATCAACGGAAGGCAATGAAGAATCGGACATCATTATAATATTCAATCGGGCCTCTTGACAAGAGTGGCCTTGCAAGAAAGTACGTAGGAAACTTCAAAACAGGGACAGAATTCCCATTTATTTATTCATGTTCTTGCTTTGATAAATCCTAAGCACAGCCTAGATTCAATCTGTTTATATTTAATTTGGAAAAAAAATTAAAAAAAGAGAGGTCCCAGATACAGAAATTGAGGGGTGTGAGCAGAAAGAATAGGCTTAAGGCCCAGCTTGAAACGTGCTATTCGGCCATAAGCTGCAACTTTCGCAACGGAAGTTAGATTAAAGCCCTATGTATAATTTCTACCATTGAACTCACCTCTGCGAATTAATGGTAAGAAATATTATCTCTAACATTGCTTTAAAACATATTAGGTGAAGAAATTAGTGCTTGATTTTTCCAAATTAATAAATAAAATATAGTTTCATTATGGGACAGACTCAGCTGATACATAGGACTCGAAGCGCAAGGCTCAAGAAAAACCCAGAAATTTAACCCCAGCATGCATAAATCCAAAGAACATTCCTGCCAACCGTTTGAAACCAAAATATGAGCTAAATTATTACAACTAACCAAAATGAAAACACAGCTTGTGGTCCTTTGGCAATGAATTCAGTGTGCTTGCTACAAGGCAATTAACCTTCTCTCCACAGTTTGGAAAAACAAACTTTTTAAAAAACTATAAATTATAGCTTTTTTGCAATTAAAGTTTTAAAAGACTTTTTAATGAAATTCATGCAAAATTATGGTTTGTATTGATCAACTAAATACTTTCAAAACGGTATGAACAATTGTCTAAACAATTTTGATAATTTTAGATGGAAGGACTTGATTAAGAAAAATTTATTTGTTAAATATGAAATAAATCAATGATAATTAATTTCAATGGGATGAAATTGTAAATCAAGTAATATCCAAGAGAGTAGTCAATAACATTAATGGCTTGATTATTAAGGTTTCTTCATCAACTTCTACTCTGATATAAAATAGCTCATCACTTTTAGATTAAACAATTACAGGTCCTATTGACTTTTCCAAACTCCAACATTCGGTTGTTGACTCTTGAGGTCCGAATCCGATTATCAACAAACTCCACCTCTTTCTTTTCTGCTGGTATAAATAAGATGGCAATATCAGAAAGGTATGACAAGCATACTTTTTCGACAGGTTTTTTCGTTTCTTATAAATTATTTCCTTGTCTTCTGAAGCTTTATAGCATACAGCACAGGAAAACCATGGAGAATGGTGCTCGAGTTATCAAGGGTTTTATTCTTTCAATTGCAGAATCTGTGTCCCGACTCTGGCATAGAGCTGGACAACTAGAATCACAGCAGCTACCACCTCCCACCATGAACGAAGAAGAAGAGCTGGTCAATATGTTCCATGCTAAGCAGGAAATGGAATGGCAGAAGACGCTTATAGGCCTCTGCTTCACATCAGGACTTGAAATAGCCCTTCATTTTCACCACATTACTGATTCCAAACTCGATTCCTTGCATTTACTCTCTATTCTTGTTGCAATTCTCGTTTCATGCCTCTTCGTTTCACATTTTATCAACCCCACCAAGTTTCCGAGGACATCCAAAGTGTTGGGTAAAGCTGCAGTTTTCCTGGCAGCCACCGTGTTTTTCATCACCATTTCAATCCCATTCCCCCCTGTTGTCAAGTGGGCTACTTGGATAATCTATGCCATTTCGTTGCTTGTTATTGCAATCTGCAATTTCTGCTACTAGACACGAGCTTTTCATGGCATATATTTTTTCTGCCAGCGTTTGTATCTGTTCTACGTCGCAAGGCTTACATTTGCATGTTGGAAGGTGTTGAAATTCAGTGTAATGACTGTGTTATATATATAACCATCGATCAATATAACATAATATGGGCCATTGAAACTTTTTAAGGGCTTGCGTCTTTCGATTGGAGAATTTGATGGGCTAAGCCTAGGTAGGGGCTGGATTATCTTATGTCTTGCCTGTCTTTTACTAAGAGTAAACTTCTTCTTTTTTTTTACTAACAGTAAATTCTTAATTGCTATGGACCCTTTTTTTTCAATCGTTTTTTTTTTGAAAAATCCTTCCAAACTATATTTGGCTTACCTTTTTTAATTAATGTAACTCAGTCGAGCATATTAGTGGTTAACACAACCACTCATAGGAGATTAAACTTAAATTATTAATTATAGAACTAATCAATGATGAATCAATCATATTATAGAAATCCGTGCAATTGATAAGCAATACATATTTGTTTTTGCTTCCAATGTATTCTTTAAAGTTAAAGCACAATTCTTAAAGTCCATCAATGTAATAAATATCAAATCTCTAATTTGAATCACTTTGTATAGGAAAAAAAACTCACGCTAAATTTAAATAAAGATCAAATCTCCTTGAACAAAGTTAATTTATCGAGATTGGATTATTTCATTTACATTGTTTCATTTACATTGAAATCAATAATTAGTGCCTTTTTGGACCACATCTAAATAAACAAAGATAATAATTGAATACTTTATTGAATTTTAATTGTTATTATTGAATTTATTTTGTAATTGATAATTAAATATATAAGAATAAATTTAATTATTTTATCTCAATTTTACACTATTATTATATGATACGTGTTTAAGTATTTTCATTAATTTTAATTGTTAATTGCATAGATGTTAGGTTATATACAAGATTTTTGAATGGGGTCAATTAGTTATGGCTATTGTCAATATTTGCAGGTTTGAAAACTTTGGGTAGTCTCCAGTGTAGGGGAGATGCTGCCGAATTTTTTTTAACAATCAAATTTAATTATGTAATTATTCGTATAAAATTGTGTAAATGCATAGAAGATGCACCTACGCTGTTTACCGATGCTACCTCTTCCAGCGTGGTTTCACAGAGAAGAGGCTGTGTGCCTTCACAACGGAATCATTCCACCTGCAAGTACAAGGCACATTGGAAGGACGACATTTCAATGTAAGTTTGTTTCGGTTTTAATTTTTTTTAATTATAACATAATTTATGAACAACTAATCAATATTTCATTAATTTAATTTATTTTTAGGTTCACAAACATTAAGGCCGCCTGAGTAATATCATCAGCGTTTAAATCGTCGATGGAGATTCAATTATTTCAATGGAGTCAAGTATCTAGATATCCTGAATAGATACTGAATATTGATGCATGATTTGATAAATTTGAGGTTGGTGTTGCTTTATAATTTCCAGCTTATTTTTAATAAATTATTAATATAATTGTAAATAAATTATTATTTTTATTTTAAATAAATACTTATACACAACACAAATTCGAGTGAGACAGCGCGCATGACAATGTTGTGAGGAGGGTGTGGGAAAATCACGCAGCAACTAGGTAACATCGAAAACAATATGATATTTTTTTTTAAAAAAATTATGTTTTAAATCTAATCTATCACTATGGAAGTAGGTTGCGTCCTTTTTGGTATAAAGCACAAAAAAAAAACAAAAAAAAGCAAGAGATAGAGGTCTTCAAGGCTGAAACGACGTGGTGGTTTGGAGGGATTTCAAACCGCTACACATTCCGGAAGATATTTGGCCATAATATATTGAGTACGTGACGTCTGAGCGGTTTATATGACACTCACAGTCTGATGCTGGCAACTAGAACCAGCAAATTCATGGTTCGCTGACAATTAAAAATGTACCATGGTGGGAGTTCATTTAAAAATTCTTATAAAAAGGTCACTTTCATCTTCAATCTTAGTATATTATATCTATTCAATTCTTAAATATATTTTTAATTTAATTTTAATATAAAAATTTATTTTTGTTTATTTTTTATCTCTAATTTGAAAAAAAGATAGAGGTCATCGAATTCTAGCTTTAAAAAAAGTTATTAGTAATAATTTTAATTTTTAAAATAGTTAATATTAATGTCAAATAATTTTATTTAATGAGTGTAGTTAATATTAAATGTATTTTTTCACGAATTATTCTGGGTCACATCTCAAAATCTACCCGTATAAGACTGAAAGGTGAGCATTAAAAATCCTCCTTTTCTCTCTCTCTCTCTCTAATTATTTTTCTTAGTCCTTCCTAAATATCATCGCCGTGTAATTAACTGACAAACTCAACAACTGCAATTGCGAAATCAAAATTAATGAACCCTCATTAACTGAAATTTTTGATTAATGATGAAAAAACATCGAATTTAAATTTAAAAAAAATACATGAAATTAATAGATTAACTGGAAATTGGAAATGTCGATCGAAATGGAATAGACATGCAGCAATGATCGGACGATCCGATCAAAATGTATGTACGCATGAAAAAATAAACGTCGAAATATACTCGTATGAGAAAGAAGGTTTGTGTGCGAATACGTACACGTGTACGGAGAGAGCACCTGGAGAAGAAAAGTGAGATCGCGGAGAATGGTGAAGACGAAGAAGATAGGAGGAAGAGGAGGAGGAGGAGGAGGAGGAGGAGTTTGGTGTCCTCCGTCGCCATTTACAAGGAATTTGTTTTTTTTTTTTTTTAAAAGAGAAGAAAATAAGAAAAGAAAAAAGACCATTTATTCTTCTCTCTTTCTAGTTTTTTATTCTTATTTTTACCCCTGATTTTTTCTTTCATTTATTTTTTTATTTAGGAAAAAAATGTTTTCTTTTTTTTCTTTAAGAAGTATAAATTCTAATATGATTAATTTATCCTTTATGTTTTATGTTTAAGGGTGTCGGGTCCTTTGAGATATATATACATATACATATACATATACATATACATATACATATACATACATATATGTATGTATATGTATATGTTATTCATTTATTGGATTAAATCTAGTTTGACTTCATCACCTTAAAAAAATGGGTAGTAATTAATTTAATTGATCTGATTAAATTTTGATTAAAATCTCATTTGACTTTGAAAAAAAAAAATTACAATGGTTTAGTGTTTTTATTAAAAAAAACTAAAAAATAAATCATTTTTTATTAAATTACAATGGATTTAGATGTTATTGTAGAGAAAAGTAGAGTCCTTGAAAGAGAAGAAAGAAATAGAAGAATATGGTATTATTTATTTTTTTTTATATTTTTTTAAAATAATAACTTGGAAATCAATAGTGGTGTTGGTTAATTATTGCTAATTTAATTGGATAATGCAATGCATGCCGGCTTTGGAAGAGAATTTAATTATAGTATCTCGCATGCAGGTAGGAGTCGTTCTTTTGAGGTAAGGGTAACCGTTTGCATTATTTGCCGGTTAAAATAGAGTTATAATTATTTTTAAAGTGTTTTTTATGTTAAAATATATTAAACTGATATATATTTTTTAATTTTTAAAAATTATTTTTAAAATTATCGTATTAAAACGATTTAAAATATACAAAATAAAATTAAATATTTTAAAAATACAGGTATAATTACGTTTCTAAATGCTCACTACATCTACATATCCCAAATTTTTGTAGCTTTAGGTCATGTTTGAGATTATAATCATGATGATGATGATTTAAAATGTTTTTTATTTAAAAATATATTAAAATATTTTTTTTATTTTTAAAAATTATTTTTGATATCAACATATCAAAACAATTTAAAAATATTAAAAAATATTTATTTTAAAAACAAAATCAAAATTTTTGAGAACCCAAACACACCCTTAACCGCCTACAGTGCAACGCAAAGAAAGGTGTGAGAATGGATTACAAACTAAAAAGAAAGAAAAAAAACACTTAAGCTGATAATCAGTTCAGCAGGAAGACCAAAAACACAGGCAATTTTGTTCCTCCTCCTTCCTCTTCCTCTTTTTCTAGTTTTTTTTTTGGGATGCAGAGGCTCTGCTGTTCCCAAAGCACTAAATTCATGCTTCCTTTGTAATCTATCTATCAGTGGCCTATTTACTAACGGTAACTTCCACTCCAGTTAGTTTTATTATTCCTAATTATTGGATGATTAACAAGTCTAAAATGAATCACTCCATATCATATATCTAAGAATGACTTATTGGGCCTATGTTGGGCTATTTGAGTCCATAGATAAGGCCCATAAAAGAATATATGATTATTATTTGGACAAGAAAAATTAATCATGGATTTCCAGATGGAAAAGGATGGAAAAAGCGTTATCGTTGCTAGATGATTCTTTGGGAAGTCGTTGCTTTCAAGTCCGGACATTTTTGCTCGGGTATGTAATCATGGATTTCCAGAATGGACTTCAAATGTACGTTATTACAGACCGAGTGAATGCTTATACCTGTCAGATGCCATCTCTTGTGGAGTAGGGGGTATTATTGCCCTTCCTCCGGTCTTTGAATCTGATCAACCCAAGTATTGCTGTGCTGTGCTGTAGCTTGTGACCATGGAGGGAGAAACAGGATTTTGATTTAGAGACGAAAAAGTTTTCCAGGCTCTCCAGGTTTGTTTTCATTACATATATTTTTTCAATCAGATTTTGGATAACGATGAAAATACTACTCAATTTATTATCCGGATTTAGGAGAATAAGAAAGAGATGAAAGAAAGTAGCTTTCCTTAGCATATCGAGTTTGAAGTCAAAGTTATTGTTTTTTCTACTTTCGAAATTTCATAAAATGTGAATTTTCCCCATTCGCTTCATTTTCTGTGATCTCTGTGTTTGCATTTACTAGTGTTTCTGAGGTGAAACAATCTTTAAGCTTTAAATTAGAGCTGACGAGGCATTCACTACTACAACTGCATGCATTAGCTTGATTCCAAAATATTTGTGCCATTAAATTGTATGGGCAAAGAGGCATTGGTCTTGTTTGATGGTGTTATAAACTCTGTATAAGCCCAACTGTTTGCAGGCTGCGGATTTACGGATCAATTTACAACCTCGACTTCGTCCTGAGGTATTTATCAGTAGTACCTTGCAGTTTTTTCTATGCTAAATTAGGTTGTCTTCTGCTTTGTCTAATAGAATTTTTTCCCAGTGTTTTTCAAGGGATCAAAGAGCTGAGTTAACTGAAATCACTAATGTTACCAGAGCTGTATGCCAAACACACAGATTGCCACTTGCTCTGACATAGATTCCTTGTGATTATACCTGGGGAGCTGTTGATGATATTTCAAGATTGCGTGTCAGATTATGTGATTCAAGGATGATCCGGTAATGTGTATTTTTCATAGAGCGTCCATCTTGTTATGCCGATGAGGAGATGCAAGACTTTGTGCATGCTTGTGAGCAACTATTTATGCACAGTTGGCAAGGTGCTGCGGGACTCGCCTTTATAACATATCTTCCTTCCTTTGAGCCTGATGTGAAGGAAAATCATGTAAGCGAGTATCCTCTTGCTCATCACGCACGAAAGTATAATTGGAATGCTGCAGTTGCAATCTGGCTAAGGGGCAGTGATGCTGATTATAACTATATATTAGAGTTCTTTCTCCCTATCCTCATGAAAGAGAGTTCTGAGCAGCAATACTTGGTTGGGAACCTGAAGCTTACTCTACGGAAAACTTGTAAGAGCTTGAGAATGTTTTCAAAAAGAAGAATTACTCGGGGAACGAGGTTCTCAAGTTAGTAAAAACAATGATAAAATTAAACCTGCTCCAGATCCTGATGGTAATATGTTCATCATATGTGCTGATAATAAACGACGAAAGGTATCTGAAGTGTGGAAATGGTTCGATAAGGTTATAGAAGAAAATGGTGCGGTATGGGCCATATGTAAAGGATGCAAAAACAAGTATACAGGGGATAGCAAGAAGGGAACTTCAAATCTACACAAACACTTAAAAAGTTGTTCAAAAAATAGACGGAGAGATGAAAAAACAAATATGTTTGTGCAATGGCGAAGAGAATGAAGTTATCTAGCATCACCTTCTAAGGACACCAGTTGTCTGACATCACATGATCCAGATTCTGATGATAAGTTCCGGGGATTCCGTGAGTGGCACAAGCAGAAAGACGATGGCGATGTGGTTGATTCACAAAAACTTGATCTTAATCGGTATTTAGGAGAGCCTTTGGAAAACCTGGATAAGGTTTCAGATGTATTAGCTTGGTGGCGAGTCAGTTCTCCAAGATTTCCTACACTTGGTAAAATGGCTCGTGATTTCCTAGCGATTCCAATATCAGCTACTGTATCAAAGTCTTCTTTCAGCGGTGCAGTTGCATTCAATGGTTTCAGGCTTTAATATGTGGACAGGCCTGGTTGGAAAGCCCTGAAAACAATTGAGTTCTTCACTTTCTAGAGACACGTGATTCCAAGATGATTTTCCCCCTAAATTTCTGAACATGGTTTTCCTGTTTTTTTTCCTGCCATTATTTGTTAATGAAATTTGGCTGCAAAGTCACACACTTCCCTTGTAATGATTATTAACAGGGTCATGATGCTAAAACAATAGCAAAAGCTAAATTTGATTTGCATTTCCTGAGCTTGGTGGTGCAACTTTGATCAATTATAGTATCAATTTCTTTAACCGGATTGTTTTTTTAAGGTATTAGCATATGAAGAGATTTCTGGTTCTTCCCTGATCTCCTTAAATGTGAGATCTGACTCGTTTGTGAAGCAAATGTCTAAATATCTGGCTGGTCCGTTTACAGTGAGCAAACCTACCAGTCCAGAGGATTTGAAGTTAATCCAATACGTCTTCGATTCTTCACTGAATGGGAGGGCATAATTTTTTTCTAAGAGTTCTTGTTTGCTTAGCTGAACGATTTTAAGTTCACCTGTTCTATACTTGTTTCTGCTAGTGCGATTGTTGTTCCATGCAATAATTATTATTTAACTCGGCGGGAATTATGCCCCATGAGACCATAGACCTGTCTTGATGATAACGTCCTTTCTACATTCTTAGCTCATAGATACTACATAAAGAGTTTGAATGGCCCATATTATATTGTATTGATCAATGGTTATACATAACAACGTGATTATCTAGTAGCAGAAATTACAGATTACAATAACAAGCAACGAAATGGCATAGATTATCCAAGCAGCCCACTTGACACCAGGGGGGAATGGGATTGAAATGGTGATGAAAAGCGCGGTGGCTGCCAGGAAAACTGCCACTTTACCCAGCACTTTGGATGTCTTCGGAAACTTGGCGGGGTTGATAAAATGTGAAATAAAGAGGCAAGAAAAGATAAATGCAATAAAGATACAGACTAAATGCAAGGAATCGAGTTTGGGATCAGTAATTTGGTGAAAATAAAGGGCTATTTGAAGTGCTGATATGAAGCAGACGCTTATAAGTACCTTTTGCCATTCCTTTTCCTGCTCATCATGGGAATTGTCGTCCAGACGTGTTAGTGCTGTTTGCCAGAGTTGGGACACAGGTTCTGGAATTGAAGGAATAAAACCTTTGATAACGGAAGCACCATTCCCCATGAGTTTCCTGTGCTGTATGCTGTAAAACTTGAGAAGATTAGGAAATAATTTATAAGAAACGAAAAAACTGTCGGAATAGTTTATAAAAGTTTTTTATATATAATTTATAATAGTTTTTTTTTTTTTAGTTTGAGATTTTTACTTTTCAAATTAAATTTTTTTTTAAGAAAATTGAATTTTTTTATTTTTATTTTTAATATAAAAAATAAATTCTTTAAAAATATATTTTAATTTATTTTTAAATGAAAAATTACTTTAAAAATAAATACTGCCAGCAGAAAAGCTTCAAAGTCTACAAGTGGTAGAATGGAGAATGTAATAATGATGTACACAGAGAAAAGAACTAAGAAAATGGAGAAACGTAGAGAAACAATGATAAATCCTCTCTCTTCTGTATTAGGATGTCAAAAACACCATTTAGATCCCAAAAACTCAGAAAATAACAAGAAGGATTCAAACTTTAACCAGAAGAAGAAGAAAATAACAAGAAGGATTCAAACTTTTATAAAATATTGAATTGATTTTTTAATATTTTTTATCTGCGTATTGCTTTCTTATAAAATGTAACCCAAGAAAGCAATACGAAAAAAACTTTCGTTTTTAAATAAAAAAATACTTTAAAGAATAAATACTAGCAGCAGTAAAGCTTCAAAGTCTACAGGTGGTAGAATGGAGAATGTAATAATGATGTACACAGAGAACATAACTAAGAAAATGGAGAAACAATGGTAAATCCTCTCTCTTCTTCTTTTTTAGTTTTTTCACAGAGAGAAACAAATTAACTCAAAAGCTCAGCGAGAATTTGCACAGACCTAATCAATGAGGATGAGTCAATCATATTTATAGGAGTCCAGTGCAATTAATTAGTAAGTCTTTACTCATTCTTAGCAATATCTATGTTGTAAAACCTGAGAATAAAACTCTCCAAAAAAAAATAATCTGGCATGTTATATGTTAGAAAGTTTACTATAGGTAAAAACATGAAAACTTAATATAAAATTTCATGAATCAAATGCATATATTATGTGAGCTGAAAATAAAATATATTAATCATTATATAAAAAATGTTATTTTATATCTCAACCTGATATTTATCTACCACTTTCTTCCAATTGATCATTATATATTTTTTATTAAAAATATTATTTTAAATAAAAAATACTTTAAAAATTTACCAGACCAAACACACCAGCAAAGTGTGCCAGAAGAAGCTTCGTCGTTGATTATTATCAAAATTAGAAGAAGCTTTTTTCAGTCTAAAAAAGTATAAGGATGAAATTGAACAGAATTAAACTATCAGAACAGAGGTAAGATATCACTAAATTTAAAGGAGCAGAAAATAAGTTAGTTTTAAAACCCAATGCCACAACTCAACAAGTCAACCTCCTTCAAGTCTTTAGAAGTCAAGTCAAGATTGAACTTCTTTCAAATTTATCCTCTTTTCAATGATTACATAACAAGATGGTGATTGAGCTTTAAAATTTAGGCAGGCAATCCAAATGCACTTGAGATTCTCAGCCAGTTCTGCTGGTATAAGTAAGCTTTTTTTTAGTCAAGAGAAACACAAGGATGAAATTGAAAAGAATTAAACTATCAGAATAGAGGTAAAATATCAGTTAATTTCAAGGGGCAGAAGATAAGTTAGTTTTAAGACACAGTGCCAAAAGTCAACAAGTCAACCTCCTTCAAGCCTTTACCTCCTCCTCATCGTTCTACTTTCTAGCCACTATGTTATAAGATCTGAGGAGTGAGAAGGCTTGTGGCTAAAAACATTGTCGAAATACAAATGGATGTGGAACA
Source organism: Populus deltoides (assembly GCA_015852605.2). Taxonomy (NCBI): domain Eukaryota; kingdom Viridiplantae; phylum Streptophyta; class Magnoliopsida; order Malpighiales; family Salicaceae; genus Populus; species Populus deltoides. The sequence goes on along the minus strand of CM027586.2, from coordinate 17,323,531 downwards.
GTTGTCTTGCGTCGTTGATGGTTTGCCTCCTGCAAAGTTAAGACTACGTGCAAAGATGGAAAAAGTGTTATCGTTGCTTAAAGATTCTTTAGGAAGTACTGGTTGTTTTTTTGCACAATTTTGGGCACGAGATAAGCGTGGGTTCCTGGAAAATCTCCCTTACCCTCACCTGTGCGTCCCAAATTCTACGCTACTTGCATATCGTCTACTGGAGGGTCGGCAAGGGCTTTCACGTCCAGACATTTTAGAGCGGGCATGGCTAGATGGATTTCCAGAATGGACTTCAAATGTAAGTTATTACAGACCGGATGAATACGCACACCTATCAGATGCCATCGCTTGTGGAGTAAGGGGTATTATTGCCTTTCCGGTCTTTGAACCTTATCAACCCATTAATTTCGGTGCTGTGCTGGAGCTCGTGACCATAGAGGAGAAACAGGATTTTGATTTAGAGAAGGAAAAAGTTGTCCAGGCTCTCCAGGTTTGTTTTCATTATATATATATATATATATATATATATATATATATATATATATTTTCAATCAGATTTTGTTGAGAATAGCACTCAATTTATTGTTGTTAGAAGACTACCACAAAGCAATTCACTCAAATTATCTGAAATACAAAGAGATAATTTTCTGTAACTATTTACAGTACAAAACAACCCACTTCACTTTTTATACTGTAAATAGTTACAGAAAACAGTTACTAGTAGGGACAATTTCAACAATAACTCTAACAACCTAACAGCCCCACAATTATAATCAGGAATTAAGAGAATAAGAAAGAGATGAAAGAGAGTAGTTTTCCTTAGCATATCTTTAAGCGTTCGCATTTGCTAGTGTTCTTGAAGTGAAACAGTCTTTAAGCTTTTAATTGGAGCTCATGAGGCATTCCTTATTACAACTTCAATCCAAATTATTTTTGCCATTAAATTATATGTGCAAAGAGACATATTTGTCTTATTTGATGGTGTTTTAAACTCTTTATAAGCCCAACTGTTTGCAGGCTGCGGATTTATGGACCCAATTACCTCGACCTCGGGTATGTATCAGTAGTACCTTACAGTTTTTTCTATGCAAAATTAGGCTGTCTTTTGCTTTGTCTAATAGAATTTTTTTCCCAGTGTTTTAATGACGTTCAAAGAGCTGCCTTAACTGAAATCGCTGATGTTACCATAGCTGTATGCCAAACACACGGATTGCCACTTGCTCTGACATGGATTCCCTGGAAATATAATGATGATATTTTAAAATTAGGTGATTATTCAAGTTTTCCTTGGTCAGGTGAACATTATTCAAGTTTTCCTTGGTCAGGTGAACTTGAAATAGAGCGTACAGCTTGTTATGCAGACAAGGAGATGCAAGGCTTTGTGCATGCTTGTGAGCAGCTATTTCTGCGCCAAGGGCAAGGTGCTGCTGGACAAGCCTTTCAAACATGTCTTCCTTCCTTTGAGCCTGATGTGAAGGAAAAGCATGTAAGGGACTATCCTCTTGCTCATCACGCACGGAAGTATAATTTGAATGCTGCGGTTGCAATCCTGCTAAGGAGCACTGGTGATGATTGTTTCTATATATTAGAGTTCTTTCTCCCTATCCTCGTGAAAGAGAGTTCAGAGCAGCAAGAATTGGTTGAGAAACTGGAGCTTACAATAAAGCAAACTTGTAAGAGCTTGGCAATGTTTTCAGAAAAACCATTCATCAGGAAACGAGGCTCGAAAGTTAGTAAAAACAATGATAAAATTGAACCTGCTCCAGATCCTGATGGTAATATGTTCATCGAATGTGCTGATAATAAACGACGAAAGGTATCTGAAGTGTGGAAACATTTCGATAAGGTTAAAGACAAAGAAAATGGTGCAGTATGGGCCATATGTAAAGGATGTCAAAAGAAGTATCCAGGGGAAAGCAAGAAGGGAACTTCAAATCTACACAAACACTTAAAAAGTTGTTCAAAAAGAAACAGAGAGATGCAAAACAACATGCATTGCCTTCTGATTTGGGAGGGAATTTCGTGTTTGATCAAGAAAGGAGTCACCTTAACTTTGTTAGAATGATTATGAAGCTCGGATTTCCATTGGATATGGTTCAAAATGAGTTCTTCAAAACTTTTGTCTCCGATCTGCAGCCAAAGTTTCAACTCTGTTCACAAGACAGTGTACAGGCTGATGCTCTTTCTATTTACAGACAAGAGAAAGAGAAACTAATGAAATATCTTGATAATCTCTCATCTCTATTCAGTATAACAATTGATTTGCAGTCATACGGTGATAACAAGATGTCCTGCTGCTTGACCATGCATTTTATTGATGATGAGTGGAGGATGAAAACGAGGATTTTGGCTTTCAGGAGTATCGAACATGATTATATGGATGAAGCTGTGAAATATATGCTAGAGGAGTGGACCATCATTGAGAAAGTGCACTTCATGTTTGCAGAAATTGCTCCACCAAACAGTCAAATGACTAGAGAATTCAGAAGTAAGCTTGTCAGTCAATTCCCACATATGAATGGGGACTTGCTATGTTTTTCTTGCTACGCACAAACTCTTGAACTTCTTGCTCGAGATGGGTTTTATGAGATAAAAGATGTGCTTAACAAGATTAGGGGCTGTATTGAATATGTGAATGCAACACCAATTAACCAAGATAAGTTTCAGAAAGCAACTAATCATGTGAAATTGCAAGATATGAAAGCAGCCTCTCATGATGATCCTACCAGATGGGAGACCACATTTGTCATGCTCAAGAGTGCATTGGAATTAAGAGAAGCTTTTACTCAACTCGAGCAAGTTGATTTTGATTTTAAGGTGAATCCATCCACAGAGGAGTGGAAGATGGCGATGATTGTATGTGGGTGTTTAAAAGTGATCCACAAATATTTAAGCAGTTCTTCATCAAGCATAGATGCATGCTTCCTCGATGTTTGCTATATATATAAGGACTTGCTTTCGAGGGAAAAGAGTGAGCATGCATATGTTTGTTCAATGGCGAAGAGAATGAAGGTGAATCTTGATAGGCATTGGAGTGAATGGAGTTTTGCATTTGGAATCCTATTAGTACTCGACCCGCGCTGTAAACTTAAATTTGTGCAGTATGGGTTTTTGCGGATGTATGGCAGTGATGCTAGCAAATACTTGCTGGAATTTCGTAGCAAACTTACATGTATGTACAACAGTTATGCGAAGGACACTGGTTATATAGCATCACCTGCCAGCGACATCAGTTGTTTGCCATCATATGATCTGGATTCTGATGGTAAGTTCTTGGGATTCTGCGAGTGGCTTAAGGTTGATCCGCCAAAATCTGATCTTGATCGGTATTTAGGAGAGCCTGTGGAAAACCGGGATAATGTTTCAGATGTATTAGCTTGGTGGCGAGTCAATGCTCCAAGATTTCCAGCACTTGGTAAAATGGCTCGTGATTTCTTAGCAATTCCGATATCAGCTATTCTATCAAAGTCTACTATCAGCGGTGAAGCTACAAAGGTGAATCCAGCATTCAATGGTTTGGGGCCAGAGACCATAGAGGCTTTTATATGTGGACAGGACTGGTTGGAAAGCCCTGAAAACAAGTAAGTTGGTTGTTTAGTTTATTACTTGGACCGCGTTACGACACGAATTAACATTTTATTTTCATAAAAATTATTAAAAAAATTTAAAATTCAAGAGTGTCGAAGTCAGTTACAATGTCGAACCCAAAAGTATTTAGTCTTACTATAACACTAGACCGAACAATAATATTTAACTTGTATTCTCAAATTCTTATATTTTTTAATCTTTTTAAAAAATGATGTTTTTTCTTCAATAGTAATGATAGTATTTTTTAAAATTAAGAATAATAATAATAATAATAGTGTTTTTTTTAATCTTTTAATGATTTTATTAATAATAATAATTATAATAATAATAATAATATTTTTAATTACAATATTATTAATTATAAGAAAAATAATAATATTTATAACACAAATAATTATATTTAGAAATACAATGGACGCAAGAGGATTGGGTCCCGACGCAGAACCCAAGAGACCCGGGTCCGGACGCAGGACCCAAGACTAAGGCGTCCTGAGCTGGTCTTCAAACCCACTCACCTGGATTTGCAGCTAGCCATGCGCGCGGGTCTGGCCCTAGCGCCTAGGGCAGCTCTAGCGCCATGTGTCTGCAGATTGGGGCCTGCAACCCCACGTGGCGCGTGGGCGCCTAGGGCTTGCCAGCCCCAGCGCCAGATGTCTGCAGTCTAGGACCTGTAGTCCCACCAAAACTAGAGCTGATCATTTTCTACATAATCATTTCTTCAATGTCATATGCATTCCAGTGAAATGGTAACGTAAAAATATTTATACCTTGGACTTGACCAACTGCAAAGTCCTAGCATCTTGAACTTGGATGTCTGTTATGTCCAAAACAACGTGAGGTTAAATTTATTTATTTTTTTAAGTTTTTATAGTTTTTAATTTTATGTTTGAAATCAAATTCAAGTTTTTTTTAGTAGTAACAAAGTCCTAGCACCATTATAATAGTGAAAAAAAAAAGACAAAAAACCCCTAACCAAACGATTAAAAACAAATGCGAAAAAACAACATTTTCTAAACTTAAGCATGGAATAGATTTTGTTAATTCTAAAATAATATTTAACATTTTTACTGCATGATACAAGGTTTAACATACTTAGACAACCCAATACATAGAATAGTAATGTATGCTGTTATAGTACACCAAACAATGTATGCCATATGCGCTTCTAAATTTTTTTTATTACAAAAGTAAGGAATTGAGTCCCGACATCGGACCCAAGTCTAATGGGTCATGTGTCTGGACCCATTAGGCTTGGGTCCGGTGGTGGGACTCAATTTTGTTGGGTTATGCATCAAGATCCATTAGCCTTGAGTCCTGCGTTTGGACCCAATTATGTTGGGTTCCGACACTAAACCCAATTATGTTAGGTCCAGTATCCAGATCATGAGACGTGGGTCCTAACGCATGACCCAAGGCTAATTTGTCTCGACACTGGACCTAACAGAATTGGGTCCTAACGCAAGACCCAAGAGAATTATAATAAAATAATAATATTTATAGCACAAATAATACTATTTTTAATATTAATACTTTCAATTATAATAATAAAAATAATATTTATACCACAAATATAATATTTTTTATATTAATACTTTGAATTGTAATAAAAATAATAATATTTATACCACAAATAATACTATTTTTAATATTAATATCATCAATTATAATAAAATAATAATATTTATAGCACAAATATTATTATTATTATTATTATTATTATTATTAATTGTATCCCTCAAATCAACTAAATGGTTTTTCTTTGTTTGCAATAATATTTTATTTCAAATTTATTAATTATAATAATAAAAATAGTAATTTATATTTTTACCTTTTAAATAAAATCTGTGGTTGTTTTTTAAATTTGATATTCACGTTTTTCAATTTTTTTGAATTTGTTATTCCTCTTTGTGTGGTCTGCAGACCCAGATGTCAGTTAGTAGACAGTCAAACTAGGGTGTATGGGTCTGCTGACCTAGCCGCGCTGTCTTGGAGCCTTGGGGGGCTTTGCAGACCCCAGTCGCGCAGTCTTAGCCGCGCTGTCTTGGAGCCTTGGGGGGCTTTTGCGGACCCTGGCGCAGCCATCTCCAAACCCAGGCGCCCAGGTCTCCAAACTCTAGGCATGCGGGTTTGTAGCTATGCGCGCGGTTGGCCCCAGTGCTAAGTGTCTCCAGCCCGGGGCCTGCTGCCCCACGTGGCGTGCGGGTCTGGCCCTAGCGCTCAGGGCTTGTCGGGCCTAACACCAAGTGTCTACAGCCTGGGGCCTACAACCCCACTAAAATTAGAACTGATCATTTTTTTCCCAACCATCCCTTTAATGCTATATGTATCCCTTGAAAAAGACAACCCGTCGATTTCCTTGCAACTCTATATGGCAAGGGCAGCTCCGTCATTATATCTTGCTCCAATCTCCGTTGCTTTGTATCTAGATAAACAGTAATAAAGGTACTGATCCCTTTTAGTATAGTGTATAATAGGTTGGTGGCTAGAGACAAATAATTTCAAAATGATTTGTTTCCTAAGTTTCTGAAAATCATTTTCTTGTTTTTTTCTACCATTATTTGTTTCATGAAATTTGGTCTGCAAAGTGCAGAAAGAAAAAGTCCCGCACTTCCCTTGTGATGATTATTAACAAGATCAACTATGCTAAGATTTGATTTGCATTTCCTAAGCTTAATGGTGCAACCTTGTAATTTCAATTACAGTATCAATTTGTAACTATAGTTTTCATCGCCCGAAATTGAATGTTCACATTTTATGGGAGTATCATTTTTCTCAATTTGTTTTTGTCTTCCATATTTGCAGCAGCAAGGAAGGGAAGCCTGGTTCTTCTCTGGTCTCCACAGATGTGAGATTTGACTCACCTGGAAAGCAAATGTCCAAATATTTGGCTGGTCCGTTTACAGTGAGCAAACCTACCAGTCCAGAGGACTTAAAGTTAATCCAATATGTCTTTGATTCTTCACTGAGTGAGAGGTCAGATTCTTTTCCCCCAAGTTATAGTTTGCTTAGCTGAATGCATTTAAGTTCACCAGTTGACCTATTCTGTACCTGTTTCTGCTAGTGAGACTATTGTCCAATGCAAGAATTATCATTTATCTCGGAGGGAACTATACTCTCTGAGACCAGAGACCTGGCTTGATGATAACGTCCTTTCTACGATATCTGATGCCATGACTTTAGTTAAGAGGAAGATGGAAGATTCTGTAAATTGGTATCTGCCAATTGTTTTTGCGGTAGGTTCCAAGATCATATTTGTACAATTGACATCTTATTCTGTTCAATTTTACAAGTCCACTACATGAAAAAACACAATTTCCTTATACTCACGTGTTGTACAGGAGAATGCAGATGATCCATCTAAGTGTATTTCTTTCGCGAAAAAGCACAGGATCAAGGAAAACTACATGTCAGATCTTTTATGCTGTGAAAAGGTGAAGTTTGATTTTCTTTAGTCCAATTAATGCATCCCATGCTTAGTTATGCTGTGAAAACTATATTTGCAGGCGTTTGTTCCTGTCTTTGACAAGGAAAGAAGTCATTTCTTTCTATTTGTTCTACAATTGAAAAGGCAAGTTGTAGAGATATGGGATTCAATTGCTGCATCAAGTCAGAGTGATTGGGTTGACAGGCGACTGCGTAACTTGGTAAATGGCTGCATACTTCATGAGCTACCTTGCAACCCTAGTTAACCACTGTACTAATGGGCTTTATGAACTTTTTGCTGCCAAAACATTTTCACAAACCAGTTGGTTAGCCTGGACGCCCTTTTCAAAGATGATATACATCAGAACTACCAAAATGTTTGGTCCTTCACAGATTTCAGAGTGGAAAGACCATCGAATGTCCCACAGCAACCAAATGGGTATATATATATATTTATGATCCACAATATATTGAGTAGTTAGGTTATATATTGTTGAGTACCTTTAAAATACTGTAAGCCAGATCAGTTGACATGATTTCTTTCTGTGCAGATACGACTGTGGTGTATATGTTATCAAGTTTATGCTAGCACCAGAAGAAGTGACGAGTCCTGATTTTTTGGTAATATTTTAACATTAATGTGCGCTTACTGAAGATAAAGGTATGACAGTCTTTCTAATTATCTAGCCAACATGCAGTTCGACAGCGATAACGAGAGGTTGGAAGTGGTACTAAGATTGCTAGCGAGTGATGTCAACTCATGCAGGAATAATTTGGCTTCCAAGGCTGAGGCATATTATGAGCAGAGGTTTGGAAATCATAGAGAATTTTTGGCAAGAAATGAGAATATGAAAGACGTAAATCATCAATATGAAAGAAAGTATTCAGACAATCTATGGGAATTCAACATATAGAAAAATATCATTATCAAATGATTTCATTTGATGATTTGATGATTGTAATAAATGTTTTTTTTTTATTTTAAAAGTATCTAAAAAATAAATCTAAACTCGGAAATTTTTTTTATTTCAAGTTGATTTCCAGTTTCAGAATGGTTTTGGATTTTTTGAGTTCATGAATTGGTTGATCAAATGCATGGAATGTTTTATTAATATTTTAGATTAAAAATGAGTTCTGTGAAGTGCTGGAGCTTATGACATGGAGGAGAAACAGGAGAATATGAAAGAGATGAAAGAAAGTAGCTTTCCTTCGCATATTGAGTTTGAAGTCAAATGTATTTGGAAAAATGACAGTGAACTTAGGCTCCTCCTCATGCCTCTCTCTCTTGTTCTCACACTCTCCTCCACCTCCAGTCTCCATCTCCCTCGTATTTTCTTTCAATAAAACCACACCATTCCTCTCCACTTCAAGAACACCGTCTTTAAAACCACTCCCTTTTCCCCTAAGCCAATCCGATAAAGGCATCGTGAAACTCTTTTTGCTAGGCTGGTGAAACTTCACCACTAGGAAATTTTTATCAATGGAGTTCTTCACTGTCTAGAGACAAGTGGTTTCAAAATGATTTTTCCCCTAAATTTCTGAACATCGTTTTTTTCCTACCATTATTTGTTAATGAAATTTGGTTGCAAAGTCACACACTTCCCTTGTAATGATTATTAACAGGGTCACGATGCTCAAAACAATAGCAAACGCTGAAATCCTCTTTTGTCTTTCTGTGTGGTGTTTGGATCAACCTTGCTAACATTTGATTTGCATTTCCTAAACTTGATGATAACGTCCTTTCTCCAATATCCTGCGGGCGACTGAGGCAACTACATAGAGATGCCTCAGCCACCCTACCCTGTCTCTAGGATTGGGTAGAGACAGGGTAGCTGCTCTCTCTTCCTGCCTAGGGGACAATATTAGCACAAGGAGAGGATTTTGGAGAGATAGGGAAAGAAAAAGAGCGAAAACACAGAATATAAAACAAAAAATAGAGGAGAAGCAAACAAGAACAAAGAACAGGGAGAGAATAGAGAGAAGGAAACAGAGGACGGTTTGAGATGGGAGACTGAACAGAGTGAAGGAACAGAAAAACTGAAGCAAAAAAAAAAACAAACAGAGAGTGTGGAGAAAAAGAACAACTTAGAGAGAAGGAGAAGGGAACGAAAAAAACAGAGAAGGAAAACCGGGGACGACTTTAGAGAGAAAACAGGGAAAAAAAATAGATAAAGGGGACAAAGGAGAGGCAAAAGAGAGACCATAACAACAAAAAAAATTAAAAGAGAACTCAAGGAGAGCTAAAGCAGGATAGGAGAGGAAGAAATCGGTCTCTGCACAGAGAAAGGAAAGAATTCCAGCAGCTGCCACCGCTCTTCCCAGTCGCTGCCGCCGCCGCCTTCAACCACCACCAACAACCACGATCGCGCTTCCCCACTCCAGGTAATCTTCCCCCCTCTGTCACATTTTCTCTTTTGGGCCAGTTCTAGCCCGACTTTGTTTTGGGCAAATCTCAGCCCAGATTCCTTTTGGGCTGGGTCCGGCCCATCCCAATCATAAAAAATTCAAAAAATTATTTTTGAGATTTGTGATTTTTCCGCGTAAGTGTTTAACGACATTTTGATTAATATCGGTCTATATTTTTATACCGTAAAAATACAAATCCATTATTAAAATACCCGGTTTTGGTCAAAACAATAAAAAATAAAAAAGTGTTTTTGTTTTCATGCATACGGCCAAGTCTATCAAAGAAAAAATCATATCATATTTTCATACAACAAAAATTCAAAAATATGTATTAGCATGCATTTTAGGCTTTAATAATCAGTTTATTAAAGTCACAAGAACTTGGCCAACATTTCAAAAAATTTCCAAAAAATATATTTTTTTTATTTTAGTATCGGAGATTACGAATTTATACATAAAACGTATTCCCGGTATTAAAAAGGTAATTCTTTTGTTGACATTAGAATGGTTACGTTTTACCCGAAAAGATAAAGATCTTCCTTACCAAGGAGGACTTTTCTTAAACCATAGATAGACCGACAATTAGAAATCACAATAAGACCTTAGATTTTATCAGACAATAAAACAATGCAGCTTACCTTAGGTAGGGCGTTGTTGGGGTGCTAATACCTTCCCTTTACGCAACCAGTCTCCGTACCTGATATATGAGACCAATTAGGGTTCCTAGTGACCAGAATACTAGGTGGTGACTCCCATTCAAATTTTCCACTGATAAGAGACAAGAATTCCTCATCTCTCCACATTTGCTAAAACATACACTTATACCTTGAGGGTGGACCGATCATCGCGACGCTGCACACGTGCGACAAGTATAATGCAATAAGAAAATTAAATTAAGAAATAATATCTCTATTAGAAAATTATATAAATTATATCTTAAATTATAAATTATATGTTAAATAGTTTTTCAATAATTAAGTGCATTAATGGGAAAGATCACTAGTGGGTGGTGGCTTTGAACACTCAGGAGATAAAACACATTGTTTTATTTCATAAACAAAAAGCTTACATGTATTGCTAAGCTTTTAAACACACCCTTTCTTTCTCTCTAATGTTTCTCTCTTTTATTTCTCACACATAATAACATAAATTTACCAGCCTATTTATACACAAATTGAAAGTATGAAAAAATCAGATTTCAAATGTGAACACAAACGGTTGGTTATAGTGTAAAGGCGGTTGGTGGTTGCCAGTCAATGGTTGGTATATTTGTTTACTACAGATTTGCCAATCAAATTTCTTTGTTCTTCACATGCTCTCTAATAAAGTGATGATGTGTATCGATATGTTTACTTCTTTCATGATACACTAGAGTTTTTGCTAATGCAATTACGGATCGATTATCAACATAAATCTCTATAAGACTTTCTTGAGGAAATCCCAAATGCTTTAGCATATTCCTTAACCATATTAAATGGCATACAGCGGAGTTTGTAGCAACATACTCGGCTTTGCAACTTGATAACATGATTATTGATTGCTTCTTAGATGATCATGTGAAAGATTTATCTCTTATAAATAAATAAATAAGACAAATCTTGTTGTGCTTTTTTTTTATCCAGGTCTTTATCCTAATCACTATCTGAGTACCCAACAAGATTGAAGTTTTTACTTGAAGTATAGAACATGCCTTTATTTATTGTTCCTTTGATGTAGCGGAGAATTCTCTTGGTTGCATTCAAATGAGACCGATCTGGTATCTCTATATATTTGCTGATAAGTCCTACTCCATAGAGTATAACTGGTCTAATACATGTCAAGTATCTCATGCTGCCTTCTAAAATTTTAAAGTAGGTTGGATCAATATTTCATATTTTACTCTTCCTCAATTCCACTCCATTTTCAATTGGAGTTGATACCGGATTGCAACTTTTCATCTTAAACTTTTTAAGAATATCCTTAGCATAACCGCTTTAGAATACAAAAATCTCTTATTCTTTATGTGTCACTTTTAAGCTAAAAAAATGTATCATTAGACCAATTACTTTCTTGCTTTCTAATAGATTAGTCATCTTCCAGGTATCATTTTTCTCAATGGCATGTATTTCTTCATAATTTGCTTTTATCAATTTCTTTTCTATGGTAGCTTCATTGAAGCTAAGTGGGTCATTATCTGTGAAGAAAAAAATAGAGTTATATCTTCCATACTTGAGTGACATCATATAAATCTTCTAGATTTTTCATCCTTTTTTGTTCTTCTGATAAGGATGTTAATGATGATCATAGTGTGTTTCTCCTAGTAAATATTAGGAATCTATGTATCGGAGTTTATGGCTCCTCTGCTAGTACTATTGGACCTTGTCTAAGTATTGTCAATACTTCCACTTCATCTTCAAGGATCAAATCACCACCTTTTTTGTGATGGGATTATACAGCTTATATTTCATCATTCTATCACCATATTCAACAAAGATGCATTTCTCGCTTTTATCATCGAGTTTGGTCCTTCTTGCATCTGGGATCTTTGCATAGGCCACATAAATAAAGACTTAAAAATGAGTAACATTTGGTTTATGATCACTCTATGCTTCTTCTAGAGTGATGAATTGCAAACTTCTGGTTAGGCAGCGATTTAGTAGATACACTGCACATGATATAGCTTCGGCCCAATATTGTTTAGGAAGCTTCTTTACTTTGAGTAGACGTTCGATTCTTTCTCTCAGCTACACCATTCAATTATGGTGTATAGGCTGGTGTTGTCTAATGCCTGATAACTTATTATGTATAAAAGGCTTCAAAGTCATTTGATGTATATTATCCACCTCGATCATATCTCATAGTTTTGATGTTATAGTAGTTTTGTTTCTCAATAATTGCTTTAAAATCTTTAAAACAATTTAATACTTCTGAATTCCTCTTCAAAAAGTATACATATGTCTTTTTACTATAATCATCAATGAAAGTAAGGAAGAACTTATTATGTCTAGTTGTCATTGGCTTTATGGGACTACACATGTTGGTGTGCACTAACTCCAGTGGCTTATTTGCTTTCCACTTGATCTCTTTGGCAAAACTAGCTTTGTGATGCTTGCTGAAGACACAACTATCACAAATTTCATCTAAATTATCAATGTAGGGCATACCTTTGACCATATTCATACTTGTTGGCATCTTCAGACTTATAAAATTCAGATGTCCAAGCCTTAGATGCCAGAGTCACTCTTCATTGTTGGTGATGGCACTTAAACACTTTACTATATCATATTAGATGTTGAGATGAAACATTTTATTCTTAGATATCTTCACAAAAGCAATTAATTTATCATTATAGTCTTTGACTGTTAAATGACAATTCTTTATCAAAAAAAGTATAACATTTCTCCAGAAGTTGACCTACACTTAACATGTTGTGCTTTATGGCTGGAATATAGTAAATATCTGTGATGTAGCTATGATTATCATTCTTCAGCCCTATTAGGATGTTGCCTTTACCTTTTACTAGAAATTTTGAGGTATCTTCAAAGGTGACTTGTCATTGTATTGTCTCATCTAGATCACTAAATAAATTATGTTGTCCACACATGTGATTGCTATCTTCAAAATCCAGATACCAAACATTCTTCTTATTCTCGTATAGTCCTTGTTGGACAAATAATACAGTTAATCCTCTTATGGTAATATCTTTGTCTGCATTGTTAGCTTGTTCATGTACCTCTAAGGAGCTTTCCTTTGAAATTCAGTGTTATAGTGCCCAAATTGATTACAGTTATAACACTAGATACTTCTTTTGTCATGGTTATTATAACCGTTTTTTTTTTCTCTAGGAGTAAAAGCTTGTTGTTGACCTCCTCTAGTGGTGTTTTTACCGCCTCTTCCTTTGAATCTTGTATTCCAAGATCCTCTTCTTCAAAATTGTTGAAATCATTCTCGTCTTTGTTGACCTCTTCCTCAAGTGGTATATCTATTTGTTGAAGTCTCCCCTTGCTCATATATGTCTTCTTTAAGGGACAATTTTGACTGTAAGGCATGCTCAATTGTCTTATCTCCATCTCTTTTCCTAATCTTTTGTTCATGAGCTTGTAAAGAACTTATAAGCTCATCCACCGTAAACTTATCCACTTCTTTGGACTCTTCAATAATGACAATAATAAAGTTAAATTTTAGATCTAGGGATTTTAAAATTTTTTCAGTAATTTGAGCATCTGTGAAAGCTTTTCCATTTCTACTCATTTGATCGACTATCACCATAATTCTTTTGTGATAATCAGAAATAGAATCCGAGGACTTCATTATAATTATTCAAATTCACCTCATAAAGATTGGAGATGAATCTTCTTGATTATGTTAGCACCTTTGTATTTCTGTTGGAGAGCCTCTTATATTTCTTTAGATGTTTCTGTGAAAGCAATGATCTCAAATTTAGCCTCATCGAGACCTTGATAAATTATGGTTTTTGCTTTGTTCTGCTTCTTTCTATTGGCTTTAAGGACTTGTTTTTACACCTCTTATAGAGAATCTTCTGCTTCTTTGGAATCTGGTTTATCATAACCATATTCCACAATCTCTATACACTCTTTTGAACAAAAAAAAGCCTTCAATCTGATACACAAATTATCATAATTGTCTTTGGTTAACTTTGGGATGATTGTTTGTGCTTTTTTCTGTAGTTACAATCTCTATATACTTTTGTGAACCAAGAAATGCCTTCAATATAATACACTAATTATCATAATTGTCTTTGGTCAACTTCAAGATAAGTGTTTGTGTATTTTCTATAGTCATTTTATTCTTTGAATTTTGAAAAACAAACACTACGAATGAATCTGGAATGGTCAAAATTGTAGGAAACCAGTCTGACTTGGTTAATAATGGGTCAAAAATAGGCTGAACTGATTTTAAACATTGGTCAGTTTGCTAGGGATGAACCAAAAATATTCTATGAATTTTCTTCAGTACGACTCAGCTTATAGCTCGGTTTAGGCTGCTCGGCTCAAATATGGCGCATGTGTGGCTCAATCGTCTTCTTCCTCTAGGCGTTTGGGCTACGCATGGGCAATAGTAGACAATCTTCAAGTGGTACGTGTAGGCCACCACTTGCTTTGATGAGGCTGATTTTTACACCATTGAGTTTGTATTGATGAACCCTACATTATGGAATGATCAAAATATGTTTTTAACAACTTTGAAAATTTGAGTGTATTCCAAAAACTTCTTTGTTTTTTACGAATAAGACTTTGATACCAATTGTTGGTGGGAAAGACCACTAATTATGACTTTGAAACACTAAAAGGGGTAAAACACACTGTTTTATTTTAGAAATAAGAAGTTTATATATATTGTTAAGCTCTCAAACATACTGTCTCTTTTTTTTTTTTAGTGTTTCTCTTTTTTATTTTCCACATATAATAACATAAATTTATTTATTTATTTATACATAAATTGAAAGCGTGAAAAATTAAATTTCAAGTATCAATACAAATGATTGGTAATAATATTAATATAAAGGCGGTTGGCGGCTGCGGTTGGTGGTGTACTTTCGGTCAATAGTCGGCAGCGATCATCCTACAACAAAGTGATGTAATTCAAATCTAATAAAGGAGGCATGTGCAAGCTTCTCCGATGCATGCTTCAACTGAATCTTGTTAAAAGGAAGAGCATTATGTCTGCTTACTTTTTCCTCTTGTGGCATGTGCATTACGCCACTTCCTGGAAAGCAATGACTGGATAGAATGCGAGTACTAATTTGAGAAATAATATTATTATTTAGAGGAAATGGAAAGCACGATGCGAAGACAGCTAAGTAGGTAGAGAAAAAAAAAAATCAAAAATCTAAACCTTCGTTAATGGAGTGAAGTGCCAAAGTTACAATGAAAGTAAATTAGATTTCAGTTTTTCTGAAGAATAAAAAAATCAGTTCATTGGTTGAGAATCGATACTAAATGAATTAAATGAATAATATTTAACTTAATTAGTTGAGATAATTTTATTTATAAATAAAAACAAACTATAGGATTTGAAGTATTGAATTTTTTTATTTTATTAATAAAAAGAAATCTTAATTATCTTGAGAGAGGACAAAGAAACCTTTGTTCAATACAGAATAAATTAAAAAATAAATAAATTATGAGACCTCGATTTCTATAAAGACTAAAATGATCCAAAATCTTATGAATTTTTAGTCCGACTAAATTTAATCTAGAAATTAAATTTTTAATTAAATTAGGTACCTCGAATTATTTTTTTTAAAGGAGATCCTTATGTTAATTTTGATCATAAATGATAATCTAAAAACACGACACTTGTTGTGAAAATATGTGACTTGGAAAAAATTATATAAAAAAATTAACAAGATTACGAAAACAAGGCCTCTATTTTACCAAAAATATTTCACAATGCTGAAACCAAAAATATTATAATTCAATAACTAAATTCAATATGAATTAAAATTCAGGTCATTTACCTTTGTAAATTATGGCTCCTTCATTTGATCCTTGTAATTTCCTATTGTCTATTTTCCTGACAAACGTAAGATCCTTGTAATTTCCAATGTCTGTTTTCCTGACAAACCTAAGAGTCCTTTCATGGAAAACCTCTCTTGTCTCTTAGTATGATTTGTTTTGTAATGATTTAATAATTACCTTTTTTTAATTACAATACAAAAAGGGGTGGAGTTTTTCATTGACACAGTTGATGTTTGTATCCAAACTCTTAACATTTTCCTGTTGATTTATCGAAGTAAATTAGGAGAGGACATTGATCAAATGATAGCATCTAGAGAAGCTGATTTCTCCATAAGAACTTAAACCAGAAACTCCTTGGTACTTGAACTGAAGCCATCTAGAAAAATCAAGGGATCACTTATCTGTTAAAATGGCTACTCCTGGTTTCAACAAATTGTTGGATTGTGCCAAGGCAATTGAAGTTGGGGACCTGCATCTTGCTGATTCACTCATCAAGGATATCCTGACAGACAATGATGACAAACTTGTCAAATACTTTGCTGAAGCTCTAGTTCGACGAGTCTATAAACTGTATCCTAGAAATCCCAGACCTTTAGTGCCTTCCTGCTCTGATTTGAGAGGCAACATGGATTACCAGTTTTTTCCTTTCTTCTGGTTTGCAGAATTGACAACCCATAACTCCATCGTAGATGCCTTAACCGGAAAGAAAAGAGTCCAAGTTATTGACTTTTCATTGATGGCTAACGGCCAGCGGTGGAGCTTTTTGCTTGATGATTACCTAAAGCAATCAAGTGATGCTATATCGTTCCATTTAACAAGTATCGGACCAATTCTGTCCAAAAAAGGTGACTATCTCAATGAGATACTTGAGGAACTCCCCAAAGAAGCTAAAAAGCTTCCTATTGAGTTTGAGGTTAAGCATATGGTAGCCAGTAGCCCAGCTGAAATGGTTGAAGCTGCTCTCAAACTCGAAAGATCAAGTGAGGATGAGACGATTGTTGTCAGATGGGAGTTTGAACTCCACAAATTGCTTGCACTGCCAGGTGCAATTGAGACAGTGTTGTCTAAATTGAAAGAACTCAAACCAGAGATCATGATAGTTGTTGAACAAGAAGCCAGCCTTAATGGTCAGGATTTCTTGGAATGTTTCACCAAGTCATTTCGCTATCACTCTATTATTTTTGACTCGCTTGGCAAGGACAATTTCGAACACGGCAGCCATGGCAAGGTGTTGTGGGAGATGTACTTTAGGCTGCAGATTAGTAACCTGGTGGCACAAGAAGACACTGACCAGATTGTACGACATGAGACATTTGCTGAGTGGCGAGACAGATTATGTCGTTCTGGGTTTCGTCATGTTCGCTTACGGAACCAGTTTAAGGGATCTTTCTTTGGTCACTTGCCTGAATACCACATGCAAGAAAACAATCGCCATCCTGTGCTATACAGGCAATACGACCCATTGCTGTTCACCTCAGCTTGGAAATCTTATCCAACTCAGCTCAATAGCGGTGAATAATCCCATCGTATCTGCTATGTACAGTTGTCGCAAGATTGGATAGATATCATTGCCACGACTGTACAAAGCATTTCCCCAAATCTCATCCACATTAATTTGATATTTCTGTTTTATATATTTGCTTGTAATTTGTTATCAAGTGTTCTTTGGTTGTGGTGAAATCTTGATTATGCAGAGTCATTGGACAACTGGAATCAGGAATCTGCAATGGGCGATGGAAACATAATGCAAATTGAAAGTTCGAGCCTTCTAATTTTGTCAGGGACGGTGAGCTCTTCTGCGTTTCTTGAAGACCAACCTGATGATGAACACATAATAATGGAAGGAAAAGTCTGGTCTCCGGAGGTATCAGTTCTGCAGGCCTCACGCTATCTCACTACTATTCGCTTCTATAACTAGTGAAAACACAACGGCATGCGCCTTATTTGTTTAGGAAACATTCAGGAAATATGAAATTGTTGAGAGAATTGTTGCTAATTA
The DNA here is from genome assembly GCA_015852605.2 of Populus deltoides. Classification (NCBI taxonomy): domain Eukaryota; kingdom Viridiplantae; phylum Streptophyta; class Magnoliopsida; order Malpighiales; family Salicaceae; genus Populus; species Populus deltoides. The sequence goes on along the minus strand of CM027586.2, from coordinate 17,305,663 downwards.
TTTAGGAAACAGCATGCGCATTTATTACACATGGATTTGTTCTGAGTATTTTTGAAAACATGCTGTTATTCATGTTGCAGTGTATCTCAATTAATCAAGTTGCTGCTTCTGCTGAGATATTTGACATGTTGGAATACATATGTCATGTAATTTATCTGCCCCTGGCTCTCACATGGATGTCAGATAGACGTATTCTTCGCTTGGAGAAGAGTGCTTGCTATGTGAATGACTCGACAATGGTCGAATTTATGGAAGCCTGTGGAGAACACCATCTTGAGGAAGGGAAAGGTGTAGCTGGAAAAGCACTTCAATCAAACAGTATGTACTTTGTCTCTGACATCTATAAGCTTGATGTGAAAGATTATCCATTTATTTTCGAAGCATGGGATTTTGGTCTTCGTGGTGTTGTCGCAATCAAGCTAGAAAGCGTCTACGTGAGCAGCATTGATTACGTAGTAGAATTTTTTCTCCCTCTTAAAATGAAAGAAATTTCAGGGCAACGTCTTTTGATAAATGAAATCACAAATATCTTGCAAAAGAACTCCAGGAATTCATGGAAAGTCTGCACTCAGGAATTAAATGGTTTTAATATTACCTCTGAAGTTGAAGTCACGATGGAGGAGGTTGGAACGAGTAACATCAGACCGGCAGCTATTTCGGACAGCCCACTGCAAGCATTTTCAGAATTTGGTAGTCTGAATTCAAGTCAAATCAGGGAACTATGCAATATTTTTAAGCCGACAGGTGATGGAGTGGAAGTGCCAGAGGCTCATGATCAGGTACTCGATAGCTTACATTTGTTGTTCATGCAGCTCTGATTACTTTTTTCCATGTAGTCAACGTCTTCTGCTTGGCTATCTCTTCACAGGAATTTGAGGAACAAAATTCCGTATTTGGACCTCAAGCTTATCAGTTCCCAGACAGTGATGAGCTGGTAGGCATGGACAGTTCTCATATCAATACGAGCAGAACTAGCAAACGACGACGGACATCTGAGGTGTGGCAATACTTTGATGAGGTTAGAGAAGATGGAGAAGTATGGGCTAAATGCAGGAGTTGTAGCACTAAATATCGAGGGGAAAGCACAAGGGGAACTACAAATCTGCGCAAACACCTAAGGTCATGTCCAGGGAAGAAATAAGAAGGATGAAGCAGAACCATCATTTGCCTTCAAAACTTGACAAGTTTATACATTTGAAGAAACGCAGTGTGTTTTATACTTTGGACTTTGCATTGAAGTGGTGATTGATAAATTCTATGAAATGTTTTTCAAGGAATGAAGTCATTGCAATATTTGCAGCTAGTTAAGTACTGAGATTTCCTGATAGTGAAGTTGCCCTCGATTCCTTGCCTCCTTGTTGTGACTTTTTGATATCTATCTAATAACCCTTTTTATCAATAAATCTGGCTGATTAATATCATTTAGGAAAAAGAAAATCAAGATTGGTAGCTTACACTATACCTTCTCCCGTCGTATATTATAAAATAATATAAATTATATTTTAAAGTAAAAAACAAGAGGAGAAAAGTTTGACGATGGATAGTGCTGAAATTGCCATGGAAGTCCTTTGTTAAGAAAGCTTGCGAAGAAAAGTGTGGAATTGCTTGAAAACTTTTGAAATTTGCTTCTATATATATGTGTACGTAGATGAAGGAATTTGACTATATGAAGCAGAGGATGTCCGATTGAAATCCTGTAAGTGGGGTCAGATGTTCATGTCCCCAAAGTAATTTGTTTAAATTACTCCTATGACCCCCAAAGTTGAGGATGTCATAGATATTAGTCCTTCTATGTCTATGATAGTTTTGTAGAAGGACTAATATGCCCAAAATCAAAAATAGTGAGACCAAGTAAGAAAAGGGGAGGGGCAGAAAGTTATTGGACTTGAATGTGTTTTTATTTTGTCTTAACTTGCTTAGGTATATTGTTTTAATCCCAACATTAAAAGATATTGATGTCCTTTTTAAAAAATATATATTTTTTTTAATTTTGGCTTCTATCTCATAATAAAAAAGACAAAGACATCAAGAACAAAAATGAATTTAGTAGAAAAAATAGAGATATGAACATAAAATAATGTCTCTAAAATAATTTAAAGATATAAAAAATACATATTTTTATTGTTTTGTTGTTATAGTTTTTTCTATTCCAAGAAAGTAATCAAATATTATTCAGTGATTTCTCATAATCACTATCCTAAGACAGAATCCTGACTTCTTTGTACTATCTATTATTATGCTAGAATCCTGCTAGTGATAATATCACTTGTTTTTTTAAAAAAAGATAAAAAAATAAAAACAATTCTTTCAATGATCATAGGAAATAAGTGAACTAAATACTAATAAATTTATGCCAGTTCTAACATCTTAGATGAAAAAATTACCTTGATGGGTGTTTTAGATACACTATAAGTTCTTACAATATCTAATATTTAGTTCTTAATCCATTAATTATATGATTTGATGGGCATCTAGTAATGTAATCAATGATATTAAATTAACATTACAGAATCGGACCTCTCATTATAAAAATCAACGGAAGGCAATGAAGAATCGGACATCATTATAATATTCAATCGGGCCTCTTGACAAGAGTGGCCTTGCAAGAAATTACGTAGGAAGCTTCAAAACAGGGACAGAATTCCCATTTATTTATTCATGTTCTTGCTTTGATAAATTCTAAGCACAGCCTAGATTCAATCTGTTTATATTTAATTTGGAAAAAGAGAGAGAGAGAGAGAGAGAGAGAGGTCCCAGATACAGAAATTGAGGGGTGTGAACAGAAAGAATAGGCTTAAGGCCCAGCTTGAAACGTGCTATTCGGCCATAAGCTGCAACTTTCGCAACAGAAGCTAGATTAAAGCCCTATGTATAATTTCTACCATTGAACTCACCTCTGCGAATTAATGGTGAGAAATATTTTCTCTAACATTGCTTTAAAACATATTAGGTGAAGAATTTAGTGCTTGATTTTTCCAAATTAATAAATAAAATATAGTTTCATTATGGGACAGGCTCAGCTGATCCATAGGACTCGAAGCGCAAGGCTCAAGAAAAACCCAGAAATTTAACCCCATCATAAATCCAAAGAACATTCCTGCCAACCTTTTGAAACCAAAATATTACAACTAACCAAAATGAAAACACAGCTTGTGGTCCTTTGGCAATGAATTCAGTGTGCTTGCTACAAGGCAATTAACCTTCTCTCCACATAATTTGGTTTTATAGTAGTTTTTACAGTTTGGAAAAACAAACTTTTTAAAAAACTATAAATTACAGATTTTTTGCAATTAAAGTTTTAAAAGACTTTTTAATGAAATTCATGCAAAATTATGGTTTGTCTAAACAATTGTGATAATTTTAGATGGAAGGACTTGATTAAGAAAAATTTATTTGTTAAATATGAAATAAATCAATGATAATTAATTTCAATGGGATGAAATTGTAAATCAAGTAATATCCTAGAGAGTAGTAAAAAACATTAATGGCTTGATTATTAAGGTTTCTTCATCAACTTCTACTCTAATATAAAATAGCTCATCACTTTTAGATTAATAAATTACAGGTCCGATTGACTTTTCCAAACTCCAACATTCGGTTGTTGACTCTTGAGGTCCGAATCCGATTATCAACAAACTCCACCTCTTTCTTTTCTGCTGGTATAAATAAGATGGCAATATCAGAAAGGTATGACAAGCATACTTTTTCGACAGGTTTTTTCGTTTCTTATAAATTATTTCCTAGTCTTCTCAAGCTTTATAGCATACAGCACAGGAAAACCATGGAGAATGGTGCTCGAGTTATCAAGGGTTTTATTCTTTCAATTGCAGAATCTGTGTCCCGACTCTGGCATAGAGCTGGACAACTAGAATCACAGCAGCTACCACGTCCCACCATGAACCAAGAAGAAGAGCTGGCCAACATGTTCCATGCTAAGCAGGAAATGGAATGGCAGAAGACGCTTGTAAGCATCTGCTTCACATCAGGACTTGAAATAGCCCTTCATTTTCACCAAATTACGGATTCCAAACTCGATTCCTTGCATTTAGTCTGTATCCTTGTTGCAATTATCTTTTCTTGCCTCTTTGTTTCACATTTTATCAACCCCGCCAAGTTTCCGATGACATCCAAAGTGCTGGGTAAAGTTGCAGTTTTCCTGGTAGCCACCGTGTTTTTCATCACCATTTCAATCCCATTCCCCCCTGGTGTCAAGTGGGCTGCTTGGATAATCTATGCCATTTCGTTGCTTGTTATTGCAATCTACAATTTCTGCTACTAGAAACGAGCTTTACTTGGCATATATTTTTTCTGTCAGTGTTTGTATTAATTTGTTCTTCGTAACAAGGCTTTCATTTGCATGTTGGAAGGTGTTGAAATTCAGTGTAATCACGGTGTTATATATAACCTTTGATCCATATAACATAATATGGGCCATTCAAACTTCTTATGGGCTTGCGTCTTTCGATTGGAGAATTTGATGGGCTAAGCCTAGGGAGGGGCCTGATTATCTTATGTCTTGCCTGTCTTTTACTAAGAGTAAACTTCTTCTAGAAATTAATTAGGGCTAACAAATGACAAAATTCTTAATTGCTATGGACCCTTTTTTTTTTAATCTTTTTTTTAATCCTTCCAAACCATATTTGGCTTACCTTTTGTAATTAATGTAACTCAGTCGAGCATATTAGTGGTTAACACAACCACTCATTAGGAAATTATTAATTAGAGACCTAATCAATGATGAATCATTCACATTATAGAAATCCGTGCAATTAGTAAGCAATAAATATTTGTTAAATATTTTTTTAAGCACAATTCTTAAAGTCCATCAATGTAATAAATATCAAATCTCTAATTTGAATCACTTTGTAGAGGGAAAAAAACGCACGCTAAATTTAAATAAAGATCAAATCTCTTTGAACAAAGTTAATTTATTGAGATTAGATTATTTCATTTACATTGAAATCAATAATTAGTGCTTTTTTGAACCACGTCTAAGTAAACAAAGATAATAATTGAATACTTTATTAAATTTTGATTGTTATTGTTGAATTTACCTTGTAATTAGTAATTGAATATATAAAAATAAATTTAATTGTTTTCTCTCAATTTTACTCTATTATTGCATGATATGTGTTTAAGTATTTCCATTAATTTTAATTGTTATTGTTGAATTTACCTTATAATTAATAATTGAATATATAGGAATAAATTTAATTATTTTATCTCAATTTTACTCTATTATTGCATGATATGTGTTTAATTATTTTCATTAATTTTAATTGTTAATTGTATAGATGTTAGGTTATATACAAGATTTTTGAATGAGGTCAATTGGTTGTGGCTATTGTCAATATTTGCAGGTTTGAAAACTTTGGGTAGTCTCTAGTATAGGAAAGGTGCTGCCAAATTTTTTTTAACAATCGAATTTAATTATGTAATTATTCGTATAAAATTATGTAGATGCGTAGAACGAAATCAACAACTCGTTGCTCACATAGGGTTGCAGCTAGTTCTTCTAGCAGCGAGGATGACATGTCCATAGGTACCAATCAAGAAGAGGCACCTACGCCGTCTACCGAGGCTGCCTCTTCCAGCGCGGTTTCACAGAGAAGAGGCGGTGTGCCTTCATAGCGGAATCATTCCACCCGCAAGTACGAGGTACAGTGGAAGGCGACCTTTCAATGTAAGTTTGTTTCGGTTTTAGTTTTTTTTAATTATAACATAATTTATGAACAACTAATCAATATTTCATTAATTTAATTTATTTTCAGGTTCACAAACATTGAAGCCACCCGAGTAATATCATCGGCGTTTAAATCGTCGATAAAGATTTTATTATTTTAATGGAGTCAATTATCCAGACATCCTGAATGGATACCGAATATCGATGTATGGTTTGACAAATTTGAGGTTGGTGTTAATTTCTAATTTTCAGCTTATTTTTAATAAATTTTTAATATAATTGTAAATAAATTATTATTTTTATTTTAAATAAATTACTTGTACACAACACAAATTCAAGTGGGACAACGCGCATAACAATGTTATGAGGAGGGTGTGGGAAAATCATGCGGCAACTAGGTAACATCGAAAACAATACGATATGTTTTTTAAAATAAATTATGTTTTAAAATCTAATTTGTCATTATGGAAGTAGGTTGCGTAATTTTTTGTATCAAGCACAAAAAAAAAGCCAAAAAAATTCGAGAGATAGAGGTCTCCAAGGTTGAAACGACGTGGTGGTTTGGAGGGATTTCAAACCGTTACACATCCTAGAAGATATTTGACCGTAATATATTGAGCACGTGACGTCTGAGCAGTTCACACAACGCTCACAGTCCGGTGCTGGTAACCGGAACCAGCAAATTCATGGTTCGTTGACAACACACACCAACGACTCCATTCTGTTTGTTGCACATGCAAAACAAATGGTAAGATTAATTTAAATAAAATATATCATTAAATAATTTGTTGTTAATTAATTAATTTTTTTTCTTACAAGCTACATTTCTTGGACTTGAGCTGAGCCCAATGGAGCTGCTCGTAGAGACGCAAGTGCAGAGTCAAAACCGCTAAAAGGGAGTGCAACAGTTCGTTGACAACCGCGCTCAACACTTTATGGTATGTTCGTTCAACCATTTTATTTCATAAGTTATTATTTTTATTGAATTGAATATGATGATTTCTTTTTTCATTTTTAGGAGACTTATAATAGCCGGTTGAGGGAGAGATATGGGGACGATCCTTCGACCCATCCAGATTTCGATCAGGATTTGTGGATGGAGGTAGGATCATGCGGTGGACCCGATAAAAATCAGGTGTGCGGGCTCTCCAACACTATAGCCGAGAACTTGCGGGCGGCCCGTAGTGTCTCAACCGTTGAAAGCTCTCAATCAGTATTGAGCACGCAATCTAAGGAGTTCTTGGCCTTGCAACAACACATGGTTCATCTCACTAAAAAATACGAGCAACAATTTGTGAATTATGAGCAAAACACGGCTCACATGGCTCATCTCACCAAGAAATACGAGCAACTCTTGGCGAATTATGAATAACTTCGCCAAATGATCGTGAACTTGACATCACAAAGTGGTGATACATGTGCGCCTCTTTTTTGACCATATGGTTTCAGGAACAACCAACCTCCTCCTCCAGCTCCGTCATTGTGCTAATTTAATATTTTTTAGAAACACATTTAATTTGTAATGAATATTATTTTAACTTTATTTTTTTATTTTTGATGTTTAATAAAATTTTATTTGCATAATTGTTTTTTTACTATTGATTTTTATAATTTTTTATTTTTTATTCTAAATATTTTTTAAAAAAACAAATTTAAAAACACACACCGACGGATTTACAGACGACATATATCCATCGGCATGTTACATAGAGGGAAATGCCATACTCACTGACGTATTTACAGACGGATAGAGTCCGTCGGCATTTCACAAAGTAGTGGAAATGCACACTCACTGACGACTTTGTCGACGGACAGAGTCTGTCAGCATTTTACCGAGAGCTAAAAAATATTTACCAGATATGCCACTATCATCGATGGAATAAATTCGTCGGTATTTTTCCAACGAGAATTTTTTATGGTGCGCATTTTTCATCTGTAAAACCATCGGCAATATTTTTTTTTACCGACAGATGTAGCGACAGAATGTGGTATTACCAACGAAAAGGATGCCGATAGACGTTTCCTGTCGGTGATTTAGTCAGTACAAAATTTACCGACGGAGTCTGAATCTTACACCGACGGATTATATCCGTCGGTAAAACTATGAAATCTTGTAGTAGGGGATAACTCAGAATTGGGTTATGACAATCATCAAGGCTTTGATACCATGTCTAAAAACTATTTCAACCCAATAGCTTAAGTTGTTAGGTGAGGTTTCAATATATGATTTATATTATTTTCTAACATTAATATTCGAGAATGTGTTAAAAATTTGTTTTAAAAATAGATTAATATGTATATTTGAAACCAATTTAAAAAAAAAAAAGAGTTTCAGGGTTTGAATTTTATTAGAAAGTATTCTCTAATGAAAATTATTTAACATGGAATGAAAAATATGTATAGATGAATGAAAAAATTATTTTTAATTGGTATGTTTTTTTGTAAAATCTTCAAAACTCTTTATCCCAATTTGAGAAAATATAAGATATTTTTCATGGTTTATATAATGAAAAATTAAAGAATCATAAATAAGTTTAGACAAAATAGATTTGGGCATAAACCACACTTGCTCATCTCGGGCATGAGCTTGAATTTGAGTTTATAGATTTTAGTAAAATATCTTATTTCAAGCAAAAATGTTTGTTTCTTTAATTTTTTAACATCGAAAATCTTTCTATATTTTTAATAGGCACACTAGGAAATTGTTTTAATTAAATTTCATATATAAATATTTTATTTAGATTTATAAACTTGCATGATGTTTAATTTATAGTTTAATTTAAACTAAACAATTGATGTTTAAAATAGAACCAGCAGACGCGCTCCTGTACAGAGTACTTTCCTCTAATCTCCTAAATTCTGCCTGGTCTGTTAACACATAACAGAGATTTTGGGGTCTGCAACCCCTAGCCACCTTGTGGGTTTGCGTGGAGCTCCTGGGTAGTTTGATCGAGTCGTCAGTGTAATAAAGGTAACTAGGGATGCTGCTAACCTTCTCATCTAGAGGTTAACACATGAAGGATTGACCCGGGTGAGGAATAAAGGTTAGATGGCCCATCAAAATTCCGGGCCAGCAACTTGTTCACTTCCTTATTTTTAGAACTCATTTGGAAATATAGGTCTACCCGTGTTTTTAAAAAATTTAAATTTATATATTTTAGATTATTTTAATGTACTGATCTAAAAAATAACTTTTAAAAATAAAAAAAATTATTTTAATATATTTTAACATAAAAAATACTTAAAAAAATAACCATAACTATACTCCAAAACAACCTTTTAGTCATCCAGACTTGCCATTAATAAAAAGGAGGCATGGAGGAGCGTTGTCTGTTTACTTTTTCCTCTTGTGGCATGTGCGTTACGCCGCTTCCTGGAAAGCAATGGCTGGATAGGATGCGAATACTAATTTGGAAAATAATATTATTATTTATCGGATTTGGAAAGCAGGATGCGAATACTTCTGTTTTGAAGTATATTTATGATTGTTTTCAATGTATTTTTATTTAAAAATATATTAAAATAATTTTTTTATTTTTTAAAAATCATTTTTGATATCAACACATTAAAATATTCTGAAAATACTAAAAAAATTAATTTTAAAAAAATAAAAAAATTGTAATTTTTTTCAAAAGTGCTTTTAAAATATAAAAAAAAAAAAAAAAGGTTTGTCTTGATAGCAAAAACAAAAACGCTTTGAAAATTTTTTATTTTTTTATTTGCTTTAAATTAATATTTTTCGGTGTTTTCAGATTATTTTGATTTGCTGATGTCAAAAATAATTTTTTTTAAAAAAATATTTTGATATATTTTCGAGTAAAAAATATTTTGAAAAACAACCCAACCACACTTCTAAACACCCTCACTTTTTTTTTATAGAGAAATATTTCTTAAATATTTCTTAAAAGTCAAATATTTGAAGGGAGTCAATATATTTTTTTTTTTAAAAAAAGGAAATTTCAAGTAAAGTGTGAAATGGGCGAAGAACTCATATGATGGGTGTTAACTTAATCAAGAGGGGGGCTAGCGGGAGTATAATGCAATAAGAAAATTAAATCAAGAAACATCTCTATTATATAATTATATAAATCATATCCTATATTTCACTTAACAATTTAAATTATTAAACTGAAATAATTTTTTAATATAATATTAAAATCTTGGTAATTAAACAATCATGATCCGTTCGAGATCTCTGACAATTTAATCTTCTTTTGTAATCTCAAATGATTTGGTTATTGTAGAACCGATTCATGGTATGGTGGGGTTATGAGTGGGAAGTTCCAGACACCATTGATGAATTCTATCATCAATGGGAGAATATTTGTTAATGGGAAAAAAGCAAAGGGTATATATATAGCTACGGTTTCTTCTTCTCTAAAGAGTTCTGCACAATATGGATAGCAAGGTATCATTGGGTGTTCAATAACGCGGACGCGGATTGACCGAGTAGCACTATAGAGTAAGTCTGTTGATGATAATTTTCTATACACCGAAAATGATTTTGTTGGATGCACTTTTGAATGACAAATATTACATATATATCGAAAGGAAATGATAAGAGTAATGCGCTCATATACAACAGGGATCTCCAATCCATGAGTTGGACGTGGGCACATCAATGTCAGACTTGTCCCATATGAAAAGAACTGAGGAAAATAAAACGATTATATATGAGCCCTTGTATGTGTAGGCCCAATATATATATATATATATATATATATATATATAGAGAGAGAGAGAGAGAGAGAGAGAGAGAGAGAGAGACATAGATCTATGCATTTCCATGAAGTTTGTTCTTAAATCTCAATCCTTGTTTTTTTTTATAACAATTGCTTGTGGATGATTAATTCCATTTAATGTTTTATTTTGTTCCGAGGATAAATTTGAGGAGAGAGAGAGAGAGAGGTGAAGAAAGAAAATCTTGATTTGATATTTTCGGTCACAGAAATCATTGATCTTAGCTTCCTTGTATTAAGGTCGGTGAGGAAAGTTGGTGTTGGCTAAAAGCCTTGAGTTTTTTTTTTTTTTTAATTTGATTTTCAAAGTTTTAGGTTAATTAAAATGTGTTTTGGGATTGAAATAAATTTATGAATATTGTTAGAGTATATTTTAGATGTTTAGAGTGAAAGAGGTTGAAAATTGATATTTTAGATCCAAATTGTAAGCCTCTATCCAAGCAAGCGGCATGTCAATTATTGTATGATATTTTAGGGCAAGTAATTCTGAGAAATATAGTTTAACTAATCAGATTCTAGATTTACTTTTTAAAAGTCACCAGTTCGAGTCCTATAAATTTCAGAGCCACTAAAGGCTTACATGGTCGTTAACTTTAGAACTTGTAAGATTCATTAAGATGCATGCAAGTTAGCCCGAATACCTAAATTAATAAAATATATATTAAGGCAGGTGTGCAGGGCTATCCTTCCACGTCCAGTGACACTTGTTTTTGAAGGCCTAAGTAGGCGTAGCTTGTCTGTCTTGTCCATTGCCCTCTTTAGTTAGAGTAATATATTGATTAAATTTGTTTATCTTGTTTGCATCTTGACTCTAACTATAACATCTTGATTAAATGATTTTCAATTATCAAGTGGTCTAATTCCATCCAATCTTGAAACCCACGTACCAATAAAAATGAGACAGTTTATCATGTTCTTAGTAGTTTCTTGTCGGAATTTTTTTTGTACTTTGTCTCTGTTGGCTTTTCGACGTAATCAAAATGTCATTGATGATCACTTCTATGATGGGATGGGAAGTCAAATTTAAGAAATAATAATAGTACAGAATTATAGGAGATGACTTGTTACCATCTATAAAGGCAAATAGTTACCTGCATAAAACCATGTACCAGAAAAGGATAGATAAATTCATAGCTTCATTTATTGCTAAAAATGGCCCCTCCCCTTCTTGAAAAATTGATGGAATGCGCCAAGGCAATTGAAGATGGTGATCTGAAACATGCAGATTCACTCTTCAAGGAAATCGGACTCCAAAGTTCCACTGAAGCCAATTTAGCCACAAGAAAAGTTGTCAAATACTTCGCTGAAGCTCTTGTTCGGCGACTGTATAAACTGTATCCTCGAAATCCTATGCCGTTAGTACGTTTCAGAGAAGATATGGACATCCTCGGTTGCAAATTCGAACCTTTCCTCTCGTTTGCTAGCTACACCATCATGCCTCCCTTCTATGATGCACTGCGTGGAAAAAAACAAGTTCACATTATTGACTTTTCCGTTGCGGTGGATATCTGGCAGCATGCTACTCTGATGAAAGTGCTTGCAAGCGAACTTGGTAGTCGATTGTCATACCGGATAACTTTCGTCGGGCCAAAATTATCAAAACATCTTGGGTACCTCAAGTTAATTAGTTTGATCCTCACTAAAACGGCTGAAAACCATCAAATTGATTTCGAGTATGGAGAATATCTTGCTAATAGTGCGGGTGAGATAGTTGGAGCTACTCTCCAACTCGGCAGAAGAAGCAAGGGAGAGGCGGTGGTAGTGGAATGGGAATTTGAACTACACAAGTTGCTTGCAGTACCCAGTGCAATATTCAATCTGGTGATGTCAAAATTGAAGGACCTCAAACCAGAGGTCATGGTAATTGTCGAACAGGAAGCGGATCATAACAGTCCAGATTTGATGGACCGCCTCGGCAAATCATTCAAGTATTACTCTGTTATGTTTGACTCCCTCGAGGAGGATAAATTTGAAAAGCTTGAAGATTATAGAGTTCTATGGGAGAGGAATTTTAGGCGCCAGATTAACAAAGTGGTGGCTGAAGAGGGCATCGGCCATGTTGAGCGACATGAGACATGGGCTCAGTGGCGAGACAGACTGTTTCGAGCTGGTTTTCATCCTGCTCGCATATTGTTCCGTGAAACTATGTTTTTTAATAACAAGACTAATCAATATCGAATAGAAGAAAAGAATCGGCGTCCCCTGCTTTGCCGGCTCGATTACCCTTTCGCTATCTCTTCAGCTTGGAAACCTGACCTAACTCACGATGGTGAGCACACTGCTTCCTACAATGAATTACATCTATCAGAGTTTCTACTGATTAAGAAACTTTGTTTTTTATTGTACTAAATATAGCTTGGTTTCATGAAGTAATTATTGAAATGCATGTTTTTTGGCTGCGGTAATAATAATATTGACTATGCAGAGTCAATAAGCATGGAAATAGGTGACCTAGGATCTATGCTGGGCAGTTTTAACATAGCACAAGATGCCAGTCGGGAGTCCGGGAAAGCAAGCAATTCTGTATCCCATGAATACGACGAAGATGATGCTACTATCATGATGAAAGGAAATATTTGGTCGACAGAGGTATCGTTTTCTCTATTTCTGTCATAATGGAAAAACCACTTTATTTTATTGTGTACTGGTCAAATTTGTCCCCTTCGTCAGATTGATAGTTTCCATTAGATAGCATCATTAAATGAGCCAATATGGCTTTAAATCATATTTGCATTCTAATGAAAAAATTATAAAGGAAGTTATCAATTGGATGAAGTTATAATAAAATGTGTTGGAGAATAATATAAATTATATTTTGATGTTTCATCTAATAATTTAAAATTTTGAATGAAATTGTTCGTTGACATGATATTAAATCAGCTTTGATGACTAAACACTCATAAATTTAAATCTTAATATCTCAATTCTATTTGATAAAAATAAAGCATAATATAATATGAGTTTGTATAAATTTCAAGTTCTAAGAGCTTTCATTTGAGAGGATAAATCATATCTTAAGTTCAAGCCCCAATAGCTTTTAATCATGTAGTGCATGTTAAAGAATAATATAAATTATATCTTAAACTCAAGCTCCAAAGATTTTCGCGGAAGATTATATCCTGAGACTTTAACTAACAAGTTTAAACTTTTTGATTAGATGATTCTTTAATAAAATATAATCAATTCAGTAAAATAAGGACCCTCACCTTGTCTTCTAAAGTTATTAAATAATATACAATTATTTATTAGAGTTCATCCTACTTAAAATTTTGGGTGATGAACATCATAGTTTTAATAATAAAAAATTTAATTAGCTTTTAACTTGAGAGAGGTTAGTAAATAATACAAAATTATTAATTAAATTTTTTATATTTATGTACATTATTTTTTAGCGAATTTTTAGATTTAGATTTTGATAATTTCCATGGAGGTAGAAGAAGCCGTTTGCACCGCATAAACAAAATAAAATTTCATAGGTGTTATTATAAAAGTGCTTTACTTCGATCTTTTATTGTACCTCAATTAAAAGTTCATGTTATTCTTGTTGCAGTGCTTCTCAATTAACCAGATCGCTGCTTCAGCTGAGATATTTGACATATTAGAATATGTATGTCATGTACATGATCTGCCGATGGCTCTAACATGGATTTCAGACAGGAGAGAGTATGATACAAATTCAAGAGAGAAATTTAGGCTGCACATCGTGGATACTGCTTGCTTTGTTAATGATGTAGGAATGAAAGGTTTCGTTGAGGCATGTTTTGAAGGACCTCCTCTTGAGGAAGGGCAAGGGGTAGCTGGAAAAGCACTTCAATCAAAGATGCAATTTGTCCCTGACGTTGCAGACCTTGATGCAATCGATTATCCATTTCTTCATGTTGCATGGGAGTTTGGCCTTCATGCCGTTCTTGCAATTAAGCTTGCAAGCACCTACATGAGTAGTGTTGATTATATATTAGAACTCGTTTTCCCTCTGGAAATGAGAGAGATTTCAGAACAATTGGTATTGATGAAGGAAATCATATTAACCTTGACCGAAAACTGTGGGAATTCATGGAGACTTTGGGGTAATGAAACTGGGATTGAGGAGGCAGGGAAGTCTGATGAAACAGCAGCTATTGTTTCTGGCAGCTCTTCACAGGGGTTTTCAGATTTTGGCGGTTTGAATACAGAAGATATAATCATTGCATTGGATAGGTGCTTGAGTGATGGGCATGATGAGCAGGTACCTTTTTTTAACTCTATCTCGGTCACTAAATAACTTGGTGAATTGTTTTATTGATCATATTCTACGCGTATATTATGCCAGATTTGCTTGCAAATGCAGTAAAATTATCTAACATTACTTGGCTCTCTCTTATAAGGAAGTCGAAGGACAAACTACTGGCACCACATTGCCCAAAACTCCCCATTGGGCTCGTCCAATAAAACCCCCAAGTTCCAAAAAATCGAGATCCAAAGCGTGGAAAGACTTCTATAAGTTGAAAGATGACAATGGTGCGGAATGGGCCATCTGTAAACATTGTAAGAAGAGGTATCGAGGTGAAAGCACTAGGGGAACTACAAATCTACTTAAACACTTGAGAAATTGTCAGAAAAAGAGAGAAGCAGAACAGCGAACACCTAAAGATCAGCCTGTTCCATTTATGGTGATCGAAGCGGACAGCCTAGAGCATTTTGAGTTAATCGACAACATATTTTCACCTTCATTGGACGAGACTATAGATCGCTTAATGTCTAGTTCAAGAAAGCAACAGGGAAATTCAGAACATCAAATGCCTAGACACCAGGCAGGTCCATTTAAGGTGATCAAACCTACGAGTCCAGAGGATTTAAAGTTCATCAACTACATTTTTTACTCATCTTTGGATGAGAGGTTAGATTTCCTCCCCTCTTCCAAGTTACTATATGCATTTTTTTAAAAGAAAAAAATTCAACTTCTTGTATTGTGCACCTTGTCTTTTGTCAGTGAGATTGTTGTTCATTGCAACCATAATTATTTGACTCGGAGTGAATTGTGCACACTAAGACCACAGCCATGCCTTGATGATAACGTCATTTCTGTCATGTCTGATGCCCTAACCGTAGCTGAGAGGAGGAAGAAGAAAGATCCTATAAATTGGTACCTTCCAATTTGTTTTTCGGTAATTTTTCCTATATCTTAATTCCATATATTATAATTGGTTCGATTCACTTTACCATGTAGTCCTACTTGCAAGACATAATTTCCTTAGAAATACATACGAATTCGTAAAACAGGAGTACGCATATGATACATCCGAGTGTATCTCCTTTGCAAAGAAACACATGTTAAGGGAGAATTATATGTCTGCTCTGTTCAGCTGTGAGAAGGTAAGGTCTGAATTTCGTCAAGTCCAATTCATGCATTTCCATGCTTGGTTGACCCATTTGAAAGGTGACAACCAGTTAACTACATATGGTTGCAGATGTATGTTCCTGTCTTTGATGAGGAAAGAAGACACTTCTATCTATTTGTTCTGCATATGAAGAAGCAAGTTGTTGAGATTTGGGACTCATTAGCTAAATCTAGTGGCAGTTCCGTCGACAAGAGATTGCCTAACATGGTAAGTGCTAGCACCCTTCGAGCTACCTTGTCTTGTCTGCTAATTTAACTATATCTTTCCTATATTTATGCTTACTTCTACTTGTCAGGAAACCATTTCATCCATAAGCTTGAGCATTTAGATGAAACTTGCATAAACTTGTCACTGCTTTTTCTTAAATATATTAATCTTAAGAATAGTAAAATTCAAACTTCTGACAACTTGGTTTTAAGGTGAAATCCAATGATTAGTTTTATATTATTCTTTAACACCAATCATGTTATGATATTTAAAAAAATAGGTGGCTATCCTTGATATCCTATTCGAAGATGATATACAACAGAACTACCCAGATGGCTGGTCATTTGCAAGTTTTTCAGTGGACAGATCACCGAATGTCCCACAACAAACCAACGGGTAAGAGCATATTTCTGGTTGACAACATTTTGATTAAACATTAAGTAAATTTAAAACACATGGTAAATGTGATTTCTCTCTATGCAGATATGACTGTGGGGTTTATGTTATCAAGTTTATGCTAGCACCAGAAGAAGCGACTCAACCTGATTTTGTTGTAAGATTCTCACTCTAATGAGCTCTTCACTGTCACGACTCTGTCACATTCTTTCTAATCTTTTCACTCTGACATGCAGTTCGACAGCGATACGGAGAGATTGGATGTGGTGTTGAGATTGCTCGATGGTAATGTCAACTCATGCAGAAATGAATTGGCTGCTAAGGCTGAGGCATATTTTCTAAGAAGTTCAGGAACCAATGACTCCTTAAGAATATATGTCCAGAATAAGGATGAGGAGACAGCAAACAAATATAGCATGCTGAAAGCAATCAATGCTAACGTAAACCCAGCATTAAATCAAATGTGAATTTCAATTGTTGTAAACAACATAGTGTGTTTGGTCTCTGGGGATTAAAATTGATTACAGAGAACAGTCCATACTTGCCTTGCCTCTCCTGATTAATGTCTTGCAAAAATTCTTTCTAGGAACATGTACGCATATTTTCTGCTATAGGAACACGGGCTCGTTGCTGGTTTTCAAGAAATGTTTGCATTAGAACTGTTGGGTCAAATGTTTTCCCTTCCAGCCTCGCCAATATAATTAAGGGTTTGGCCAATCACATAACCATATATTAAACAGCAAAGATATCAATATTGCCTGCAAGTATAACAGCTTGATATTAATGTTAAACAGTTTTTCAATAACATTCAAGTGTTCTAATTCAAATCTTGAAAATAACACTCCATTAAAATAATAAAAGGAGGCATCAAAGGAAGAGCGTTATGTCTGTTTACTTAATTTTTCCTCTTGGGGCATGTGCATTACGCCACTTCCTGGAAAGCAATGGCTGGATAGGATGCGAAGACTATCTTGAGAAATAATAATATTATTTAGAGGATTTGGAAAGCAGAATGAGAAGACAGCTAAGTCGGTAGAGAAAAAAAAAAAGTTTCTTAATAGGACAATAAAGGTTTCTTTGTAGAGAAATATTTCTTAAAAGTCAAATGTATGAAGGGAGTTAAAAGTCAAATGTTTGAAGGGGGACAATATTTCGTTAAAAAAGGAATTTTCAAGCAAAGTGTGAATTGGGCGAAGAATTTATACGATGGGAGTGGGAGTACAATGCAATAAGAAAATTAAATCAAGAAACAACATTGCTATTAAAAAAATTATATAAATTATATCTTAAATTATAAATTATATATTAAACAGTTTTTCAATAATTAAATGCATTGGTGGGAAGGATGATTGGTTCGGCAGTGGCTTTGAAATACTCATAGGAATAAAACACATTGTTTTATTTCATAAACAAGAAGCTTACATGTATTATTAAGCTCTTAAACACTCCCTCTTTTCCTCTTTAGTGTTTCTCTCTTTTATTTTCCACACATAATAACATAAAGCTACTTGTCTATTTATACACAAATTAAAAGTATGAAAACAGATTTCAAGTGTGAATAAAAACGATTGGCTATAATGTAAAGACAGTTGGTAGCTACCAGTCCATGGTTAGTAGCTATAATCCTTCACCTTCTGGATTGAGTTTACTACAACAAATTCCATTTTTATACTCAATCAAGGGATGTCATACCAAGCATGAATTTCAATCTGATAAATGTCTCTCCCTTCAATGGCTTTGTAAAAATATCTGCAACTTAATCATTTGTTTTGCAAGATATCAGTGCAACTTCTTTGCTCTTCACATACTCTCATATAAAGTGATGACGTGTATCAATGTGTTTACTTCTTTCATGATACACTAGGTTCTTTGCTAATGTAATCGCGGATCGATTATCAACATAAATCTCTGTAGGACTTTCTTAAGGAAATCTCAAATGCTTCAGCATATTCTTTAACCATATTAAATGACATACAACTGAGTTGGTAGCAACATACTCGGCTTCGCAACTAGATAACATTATTATCAATTGATTCTTGGATGATCATGTGAAAGATATATCTCCTATAAAAAAAAGACAAATCTTGTTATGTTTTTTTCTTTTATTCAAGTCTTTACCCCAACCACTATCAGAGTAGCCAACAAGATTGGATTTTTTACTTGAAGAATAGAAGATACCTTTATTTATTGCTCATTTGATGTAGCGGAGAATTCTCTTGGTTGCATTCAAGTGAGACTGATCTGGTATCTCCATATATCTACTGATAAGTCCTACTCCATAGAGCATAACTGGTCTAGTACGTGTCAAGTACCTCAAGCTTCCTATTAAAATTTTAAAGTAGGTTGGATCAATATTTTCTAATTTACTCTTGCTCAATTCCACTCCATTTTCAAATAGAGTTAATACCAGATTGCAACTTTTTATCTTAATTTTTTTAATAATATCTTTAGCATGACCGTTTTAGGATACAAAAATCCTTTTTTCTTTCTGTGTCACTTCTAAGCCAAGAAAATGTATCATTAGACCAATTACTTTCTTGCTTTCTGATATATTAGTCAGCTTCCAGGTATCATTCTTCTCAATGACATGTATTTCTTCATCCATTGCTTTTATTCATTTCTCTCCTATGATAGCTTTAGTGAAGCTAAGTGGGTCATTATCTATAAAGAAACAAATAGAGTTGTATCTTTCATGACTTGAGTGGCATCATATAAATCTTCTAGATTTTTCATTCTTTTTTGTTCTTCTGATAAGGATGTTAATTGTGATCCTAGTGTGTTTCTCCAATTTAATATAAGGAATCACGAGGTTGGTGATCATAGGTTGGTCCTCCAATTTTGGTAAAATTATGTTTTGGTCTCTGTTTTGGAAAATTATCGTTTTAGTCCCTAAACTTAGGAGACTAAACCTAGTTTTATTTTATGCATTGGAATCTTTTATTTGTGTTATTTTGGGTTGTTTTTTAGTATATTTTGTATATTATTGTAGGTTCTCCTAACGATTCTCAATAGGATTTTCGGGTCTTTTATCTGGCATTCCTTTAGTTCTATATTTTTCGGGTAAGTGGGATAATCTTTAATATGCATATATTATATAAAAAAAATACTTATGTTGATTATACGATAAGTACAACTAGTTAATTTCTTGAATATTTATATATGTTACTTTATTTGCTAACTACTCATTAATTCTTGAATTTACACCCGCTTTCTGTCAAACTAAATTCTATTCGATATGATATATATTTCTTTGATAATTTTGTGAATATATGTTATGTCTTGATATAGGACTTGTCAGTAACTCCATGCTAATAAAGAGTAGTTAGCCTATGTGCACATAATATTCTGTACACCTAGCTGGTGAGAGAGGCACCAGCTTGTGACAACTGATCATCCCACAGTGGTCACCTTCGGGTGTCATCTAATCTCTGACATGTACTCTATAACTTTATGATAATATGTATATGTATATGTATATCAAGATAAATCAACTTGCAAACTATTAATATCTAAAATATCTAAAATATATATTAAATGTTATTCCCTCACTAAGTTTGTTTAACTCACCCCTCATTCTTAATATTATTTCAGGTTCTTAGTTTCTGTTAGCAAGTAGATTTTGTTGAGTGTTCCTGCTTCTTCAGTTTGGTCAGTATGCCTTTCTTGTTTTGCGAGGCTTTCCTTTTAGTTTTGATTCGATCTCTTAGACGCTCCATTATTACCCTGTTTTAATTAAGTTTGGATTTTTGATAATATAATGAGTATTATGAATTATTCTTTTTCTTTTAATTAATGATGAGAAGTTTTGAACTATCATTTGGTTTTATTAGTTTTGAATATTATAATATTTTTGAAAATTATGAAATGTTGTGATTTTTTTAAATAACTTGTTCTTTTGATATGTTCGTTCTGAGGCTTAGCAAAAGTGAGGTATCCTTTCAACACCGCTCCTACATTGCCGGTCATGGACTCGAGATTCAGATCGTGACATCTTTCTACTATAATCATCAATGACAAAAAGGAAGTACCTATTATGTCCAGTTGTCATTGGCTTTATGGGACCACACAGATTGGTGTGTACTAACTCCAATGGTTTCTTTGCTTTCCAGTTGACCTTTTTAGCAAAACTAGCTCTGTGATGCTTGTTGAGGACACAACTCTCACAGACTTCATCTAAGTTATCAATGTAGGGCATACATTTAACCATCTTCCTACTTGCTAACATCTTCAGACTTTTAAAATTCAGATGTTCAAGCCTTAAGTGTTAGAGCCACTCTTTATTATTAGTGATGGCACTCAAACACTTTGTTATATCATATTGAATGTTTAGGGGAAACATCGTATTCTTGTACATCTTCACAAAAGCAATTAATCTCTCATTGTAGTCTTTGACTATTAGATGACAATTCTTCATGAAAAAAGTATAACATTTCTCCAGAGGTTGACCTACACTCATCATGTTATGCTTTATGGCTAGAATATAGCAAACATCTACGATATAGCTATGATTATCATTTTTCAGCCTGATTGAGATGTTGCCTTTATCTTTTACTGGAACTTTTAAGGTATCTCCAAAGGTGACTTGTCATTGTATGATCTCATCTATATCACCAAATAGATCATGTTGTCCACACATATGATTGCTGGCTCTAGAATCCAAATACCAAACATTCTCCTTATTCTCGCATAGTCCTTGTTAGACAAATAATACAACTGATACTATTATGGTGGTAACTTCCTCTGCATAGTTCGCTTATTCATGTACCTTTAAGGAAGTTTTCCTTTGAAATTCAGTGTTATAGTGCCCAAATTGAATACAGTTGTAACATTGAATGCTTCTCTTGTCATGGTTATTGTAAACGTCTCCTTTTCCTTTAGAAGTAAAAGTATGTTGTCCTCGACCTTGGTGATGTTTCTACCATCTCTTCCTTTGAATCTTTTATTCCAAAATCATCTTCTTTAAAATCATTGAAATCATTCTCATCTTTGTTGACCTCTTTCTCAAGTGGTATATCCACTTGTTGAAGTCTCTCATTGCTCATATATGTCTTTTTTAAGAGACAATTTTGATTACAAGGCATGCATGCTCTATTATCTTATCTCTGTTTTTTTTCATAATCTTTTGTTCATGAGCTTGTAAAGAACCTATAAGCTCATCCACCTTCAACTTGTCCACTTCTTTGGACTTTTCAATAGCGACAAAAACAAAGTTAAATTTTGGATCTAGGAATCTTAAAATTTTCTCATTAATTTGAGCATATGTGAGAGCTTCTACATTTCTACTCATCTGATTGACTATCACCATAATTCTTGTGTGATAATTAGAAATAGATTATAAGGACTTTATTTCTAATTATTCAAATTCACCTCGCAAAGATTGGAGACGAATCTTCTTGATTCTGTCAGCACCTTTGTATTTTTGTTGGAAAGCCTCATATTTCTTTAGATGTTTCTACAAAAGCAACGATCTCAAATGTGGCCCCATCAAAACCTTGATAAATGATGGTTTTTGCTTTGTTGTCTTTCTATACATTCTTATGAACCAAGAAATGCTTTCAATCTTATACATAAATTATCGTAATTATCTTTGGTCAAGTTTGGGATGAGTGTTTGTGCATTTTCTATAGTCACAATCTCTGTACTTTCTTGTGAACCAAGAAATTCCTTCAATCTAATACACTAATGATCATAATTGTCTTTGGTCAGCTTCAAGATGAGTGTTTGTGTATTTTCTATAGTCATTTTATTCTTTGAATTTTGAAAAAAAGACCTTGCAAATGAATCTGGAATTGTCAAAATAGTATGGAACCGGTCTAACTTGGTTGGTAATGGGTCAAAAATAGGCTGAACCGATTCTAAACATCGATCGGTTCACTAGGGATGAACCGAGAATATTTTATGAATTTTCTTCAGCACGGCTCGGCTCGGCTAATAGCTTGGCGGCTCGGCGCGACTCAAATATGGCTCACGTATGGCTCAATCATCTTCTTCCTCTGGTTGTTTGGGATGCGCATGAGCGACAATGGACAATCTTCAAGCGGTGCGTGTAGGCCATTGCTTGCTCTAATACCAATTGTTGATGGGAAAGACCACTAATTGTGGCTTTGAAATACTTAGAGGGCAAAACACACTATTTTATTTCATGTTTTATTTCATAAACAATAAGCTTACATAAATTGTTAAGCTCTCAAACACACTATCTTTTTTTTTTTTTTTTGTATTTCTCTCTTTTATTTCCCATACATAATAGCATAAACTAATCTATTTATATATAAATTGTAAATATAAAGAAATCAAATTTCAAGTGTAAATACAAATAGTTGGTGGTAGTATAAAAAAGGTCGGCAGCTGTCGTCAATAATTGAAGGCTATCATCCTTGACCTTCTAAATTGAGGGAACTACAACTAAGTGATGTAATTCAAATCAAATCAAAACAAACTTACATTAAAAGGTTGTCTTATTGAGTTTAATAATTACTTTTTTTTAATTACAATACAAAAAGGGGTGGAGTTTTTCATTGAAACAGTTGATGTTTGTATCCAAACTCTTAAAATTTTCCTGTTGATTTCTGGAAGTAAACTAGGAGAGGACATTGATCAAATGATAGCATCTAGAGGAGCTGGTTTCTCCATAAGAACTTAAACCAGAAACTCCTTGGTGCTTGAACTGAAGCCATCTACAAAAATCAAGGGATCACTTATCTGTTAAAATGGCTACTCCTGGTTTCAACAAATTGTTGGATTGTGCCAAGGCAATTGAAGTTGGGGACCTGCATCTTGCTGATTCACTCATCAAGGATATCCTGACGGACAATGATGACAAACTTGTCAAATACTGTGCTGAAGCTCTAGTTCGACGAGTCTATAAACTGTATCCTCGAAATCCCAGACCTTTAGTGCCTTCCTGCACTGATTTGAGATGCAACATGGATTACCAGTTTTTTCCTTTCTTCTGGTTTTCAGAATTGACAACCCGTAACTCCATCGTGGATGCCTTAACCGGAAAGAAAAGAGTCCAAGTTATTGACTTTTCATTGATGGCTAACGGCCGGCGGTGGTGCCTTTTGCTTGATGATTACCTAAAGCAGTCAAGTGATGCTATATCGTTCCATTTAACAAGTATCGGACCAATTCTGTCCAAAAAAGGTGACTATCTAAATGAGATACTTGAGAAACTCCCAAAAGAAGCTAAAAAGCTTCCTATTGAGTTTGAGGTTAAGCATATGGTGGCTAGTAGCCCAGCTGAAATGGTTGAAGCTGCTCTCAAACTCGAAAGATCAAGTGAGGATGAGACGATTGTTGTCAGATGGGAGTTTGAACTCCACAAATTGCTTGCACTGCCAGGTGCAATTGAGACAGTGTTGTCAAAATTGAAAGAACTCAAAACAGAGATCATGATAGTTGTTGAACAAGAAGCCAGCCTTAATGGTCAGGATTTCTTGGAATGTTTCACCAAGTCATTTCGCTATCACTCCATTATTTTTGACTCGCTTGGCAAGGACAATTTCGAACACGGCAACCACAGCAAGGTGTTGTGGGAGATGTACTTTAGGCGGCAGATTAGTAACTTGGTGGCACAATAACTAAAAACAACTCAATAATTACACTTGAGAAACGTAACCTTTTACCTGTTTCGACAGAAATAACCCAGAAAGCAAAACCTCACTTTCTTCAATCCTGCAATACATATAGCTGCCTACACACACCAAGAAATCAAGATATATCAGCTTTCAGTGACCAATAAATAAATATCTCAACATCCATGGTCTAATTAGTACATCACTTACCTCCTTTCTATGAGTAGCAACGACAATCCAGTAATATGACATCCACAAATTTGCAGTGTACAAAGCCTTCGCGATTCACTTCCACATTCCAATATCAACAATAACACACCAAACCCACCTCCAAATTTGTCTTCTTTATACATATAAGCACATGGATAAAGCTAAATATAAGTGAAGACGCTGCCTTTTTTTGCGCGTGTATAAAGCTTGAGGGTTTTTTTTTTTCTGGGTTTTCTTATAAGGTGTTCAAAAAACACTAATGATTGATTTCAACGTAGATGAACAATTCTGGTGTTCTGTTATTTTTATATTTTAAAAGTGTATTTTTAAAAAATAATTTTTTTATTTTAAATTAAATGTTTTTTTATATTTTTATATTATTTTAATGTATTAATTTATGTATTGATATTAGAAATAATAATTAAAAATATTATTTTAATATATTTTCAAACAAAATATATTTAAAAAAACCAGAGCTGTATGCCAAACACACAGATTGCCACTTGCTCTGACATGGATTCCTTGTGATTATACCTGGGGAGCTGTTGATGATATTTCAAAATCTCATGTCAGATTATGTAATTCAGGTTTTTTGAGGACATGTGAACTTTCAATAGAGCGTACAGTTTGTTATTCAGATGAGGAGATGCAAGGCTTTGTGAATGCTTGTGAGCAACTATTTCTGAACACAGGGCAAGGTGCTGCTGGACAAGCCTGTGAAACATGTCTCCCTTCCTTTGAGCCTGATGTGAAGGTAAAGCATGTAAGCGAGTATCCTCTTGCTCATCATGCTCGAAAGTATAATTTGAATGCTGCGGTTGCAATCCTGCTAAGGAGCACTGGTGCTGGTTGTAACTATATATTAGAGTTCTTTCTCCGTGTCCTCATGACATATTTTAGAGCAGCAAGATTTGGTTACGAACCCGAAGCTTAAACTACGGGAAACTTGTAAGAGCTTGAGAATGTTTTCAGAAGCAGAATTAGTCGGGGAACAAGGTTCTAAAGTTAGTAAAAAGAATGCTAAAATGAAACCTGCTCCAAATGATGATGGTAATATGTTCACTGTAAGTGCTAATAATAAAAGACGAAAGGTATCTGAAGTGTGGAAATGGTTCGACAAGGTTAAAGAAAAGAATGGTGTAGTGTGGACCATATGTAAAGGATGTCAAAAGAAGCATCCAGGGGAAAGCAAGAAGGGAACTTCAAATCTGCACAAGCACTTAAAATGGTGCAGTATGGGCCATATGTAAAGGATGCAAAAACAAGTATACAGGGGATAGCAAGAAGGGAACCTCAAATCTACACAAACACTTAAAAAGTGATTCAAAAAATAGACGAAGAGATGCAAAAACAAATATGTTTGTTCAATGGCGAAGAGAATGAAGTTATCTAGCATCACCTTCTAAGGACACCAGTTGTCTGACATCACATGATCCAGATTCTGATGATAAGTTCCGGGGATTGAATGAGTGGCATAAGCAGAAAGATGATGGCGATGTGATTGATTCACAAAAACTTGATCTTAATCGGTATTTAGGAGAGCCTTTGGAAAACCGGGATAAGGTTTCAGATGTATTAGCTTGGTGGCTCAGAAGGGATTTTTTTATTAGCTTACCGTTTCTGGCTCTCGTGCAGGAAGCTAATAAAAAAAATGATAGAATTGAACCTGCTCCAGATCCTGATGGTAAACGACAAAAGGTATCTGAAGTGTGGAAAGATTTCGATAAGTTTATAGACAAAAAATAAAGTATGGGCCATATGTAAAGGATGTCAAAAGAAGCATCCAGGGGAAAGCAAGAAGGGAACTTCAAATCTGCACGAGCACTTAAACAGTTGTTTAGAAAAGAAACTGAGAGATGCAAAACAATATATGTTGTCTTCTGATTTGGGAGGGAATTTTGTATTTGATCAAGAAAGGAGTCGCCTTAACCTTGCTAGAATGATTATGAAGTTTGGATGTCCATTTGATATGGTTCAAAATGAGTTCTTCAAAACATTTGTCTGCGATCTGAAGCCAAAGTTTCAACTGTTCACAAGACACTGTTCAGGCTGATGCTCTTTCTATTTACAGACAATAGAAAGAGAAACTAATGAAATATCTTGATAATCTCTCATCTCTATTCAGTTTAACAATTGATTTGCAGTAATACGGTGATAACAAGATGTCTTGCAGCTTGACCATGCATTTTATTGATGATGGGTGGAGGATGAATGAGCAGATTTTGGCTTTCAGGAGTGTAGAACATGATTAATGAATGAAGCTGTGAAAGATGTGCTAGTGGAGTGGAACATGCGTGTGTGTGAGTGTGTGTGTAAAACACGTTTGTGTCAGTTATGTTATATATATATATATATATATATACATATATATATACATGAAGGTCTAGGATTTACAGAAGAAATTGAAAATCTAAAAGGTGGTTAGACTCAAGAATGATGGTCGACAGTTCATGGCTCTTCCCTTGAGGCACCTGAAAAAACATGACACGATAACCTTGCTAGATCTTGCTAACTAAGCAGCACCGATTGGAGATATGAAAAAGATTTGCTGGCTTTCACAGGTTGCCATCAAATTGTTACAGAAACTGAGAATAAGGAGTTAACGGAATAAATGGAGTAGCACACCGGAGAACAAAATCATCAAAGGCGCATTGATCATCTCGAACAATTTATGGAGTATCTTGGTTATCCCTCAGATTCCATTGATGCTGATGATCTGGGTGCAGAACACAGTAGCGGCGCTGGTCCACAAAACTATTTCCAAAACACCTCAGATTGTATTATTTCTCAGCCAACTGGGCCATCATCACTTGCTGAGAGGATGCTAGGAGCATTATCCTTGTTCAAGGATTCATCTGTATGGGTTATTTACGTGCAAGTGTGGGTTCCCATAAGGAGTGGGGATCAATACGTGTTGAGCACCTCAGAGCAACCATTCTTGGTTTCACCAAATGCTAGCATGTTTTACCACTAGACCTTCCTGGTCGTGTGTTTATCTCTAAGATTCCAGAATGGACTTCAAGTTTAATTTATTATAGCAAGCCTGAGTACTTTTGGGCAAAGCATGCATCTGATCATGAAGTACGGGGTTCTTTTGCATTGATCTTTGATCCAGATGAGATGTCCTGCTGTGCTGTTCTGGAACTTGTCTCTGTGAAGGAGAAACAGATTTTAATTCCGAGATGAAAATGTTTGCCATGCACTCGAGTTTAGCTTCACTTTACTGTATACTATATTGCAGAAGCTTTTGTTCTCTTGTATCTTTAGATGACAAATTATGTGACTTGACTAGCAACCTGTTTTCACTTAAAAGCCTAATAAGAGGAAAGAAAGGGCATAAATTGTTTGTCCTGGAGAGAGAACAAAATGTTGTTCATAAATAAGTTTCTCCCTTTAAGATCCTCTTGTTCCAGCTTATGCAATATATTTGGATTGGAGTCCAGCCTTTAACTACTCACTCTTGGTATGTTGTTGATAAATAAGTTCCTTTCCCTTGCCACCATGTTTTAGAACCATAATATGCTGTATTTTGTACAGGAAAAATTTAGATTTATCTGCATTTTGGCAATAACTTCGTGGTCTTGCATATTCTGCATCGTTTAAGGATGACAACCAAAATTGTTGCGTATACTATGTCGTCCTCAATGCAATGGATTGACAAGGGTAAGGTCGAGCAACTGATTTGCATTTACGCAGTCCTTGGATCATCCTTGAGATTTTCAGATTACATAGACAGGTCCATAGCAGTTTGCATTTATATAATATTTACATGGTATATATGAAATGATGAAACAACTCATAGTTTTTATTTCAGCCAGAAAGCTTAAAGACTGTTTCACTTCAAGAACACTAGCAAATGCGAACGCTTAAAGATATGCTAAGGAAAACTACTCCCTTTCATCTCTTTCTTATTCTCCTAATTCCTGATAATAATTGCTGGGGCTGTTAGATTGTTAGAGTTATTGTTGAAATTGTCAAATTTCATTAAGTTAATAATCCCTACTTAGTCTTCTAACTGTTTTCTTTAACTATTTACAGTATAAAAAGTGAAGTGGGTTGTTTTGTTTCAATCTTATCTCTTTGTAATGCCAACAGTTTGCTTTGAATTCAATAAGGATATTTCAGATACTTTGAGTGAATTGCTTTGTGGTAGAGTTTACAACAATAAATTGACTGCTATTTTCAACAAAATCTGATTGAAAAAATATATATACTGAAAACAAACCTGGAGAGCCTGGACAACTTTTTCGCTCTCTAAATCAAAATCCTGTTTCTCCTCCATGGTCACAAGCTCCAGCACAGCACAGCAACAGTCGGTTTGATCAGAATCAAAGACCGGAAAGGCAATAATACCCCTTGCTCCACAAGAGATGGCATCTGATAGGTCTGAGTATTCATCTGGTCTGTAATAACTTACATTTGAAGTCCATTCTGGAAATCCATTTTGCCATACCCGAGCTAAAATGTCTGGACCTGAAAGCCCTTTCTGACCCGCCAGTTGACGATATTCAAGTAGCGTAGAATTTGGGACGCACAGGTGAGGGTGAGGCTGATTTTTCAGGGCGAATCCAGACTCATCTCGAGCCCAAAATTGTGCCAAAAAACAACCAATACTTCCTAAAGAATCTGTAAGCAACGATAACACTGTTTCCATCTTTTCCCGTAGTCTTAACATTGCAGGAGGCGAATCATCATCGAACCAAGGGATCATATCCCTCCTCCTTGTAACACAAAAAAAATGGAAAAAGAAAAGGTAAAAATGTTATAAAAGAAAGAAAATTTTTTATTTAAGAGAAAATGATAAGAAAAAGGACTTCAAAGTTCATTTTACTTTGATCAAGTGATCATGACTCAATTTGAGGTCTTGGAAGGTGGTCGTCTAGGTTCATGTCAAACCATAAAGAAAATCAACTTATGATTAGGGATTGTAATCTGTAAGATTTCATTAAATTGTGCGTTTATTTGTTAATTTTCTTTCCAAATATTTGACCTAAATTAAAAACGTATTTGACAACAAACACAATGAGTTCTATATATTTTACTCTTCATTCCCATCATTTTAAATAAATTTCTAAGATGTCAATTATTATTAACATGGTTGTTCGGGCAGTTATAAAAATATGATTTTAAAATTTTAATATTTTTAAAAGATTTTACTATATATATATATATATATATGAAAACAAAAACATTTTTTTTCTATATAATTTCTTATAATATTTCGAAAAAAACATGATATTTTAATATCGAATTTGTATATTTATATTATAAAAATATAAACTAATATTAATCAAAATTGATAGAAAATACATGAAAAAATTACAAATTTTTTGAAAGAATGTTTTGAATTTTTTTTATGTTTTAATATATAATATATATTATTATAATTAAATATATATGTATTGGGGGTCTGGTCTGGCCCAGTTAACTAGGGTGACCCAGCTGAGGGGTCATTTTCAGCCCAATAAATTTGTTTTTGATGCCGAGCTCAGACCAGCCCAGCCATTCGGGATGGGTCAGAATTGATCGGCCAAGACAGGGGGTTAATTATTCCCCCCCGTCCCTCCTTCCTGTATGCAGAATGAATTCTGCATGCAGGCCCGGACTGAAGTAGGGGGAAAAGAGAAGGGAAGAATAGAAAGTTGGGGGGGCAACCTGGTTGTAGCTAGCTTTCACGGTGTTGTTCAGGCGAGCGGCCAGTGGTAGTCGTTGCGGAGCTGGTGGCGACAGGCGGTGGTTGCTGCCCTTTCTCCTCCACCGTGCAGAGACACACGGGTCTCTTTCTATTCTTTCCACTCCCTTGTCTCTTTTCTGTTTCTTCCCTCCTGGTTCTTCTTTTTTCTTTTTTTTTTCTTTGCTCTTCTCTTCCCCTCCTCTGTTCTCCCCTGTCTTTCTTCCAACTCTCAAAATGCCCCCCTCCTGTTTTTTCGTCTCTGCCTCTGTCTCATTTACCTCCCCAAAACCATTCCTCCTTTAAAACGTCCCCAGCGTCTGTTATTTTTAAGGGGAGGGGAGAGGTAGCCACACTATCCTCTCCAAACGCAGGGTAAGGTGTCATGGGGCGGACTCTGTTCTCTTTTTTTTTTTTTTTAATAGCGTATGAAACGGTGATGTTGTGGTCAAAACGAAACCGTTTGATTTAAAAGGAAATAGTGTCAAAATGTGTCAATTTCCAAATCAATCCTCAGTTTTTTACGCTTCCATTTGTCAGATTACTGTTGAACTTAATAAGAACTTTGAGCAAATTCCAATTTAATTTTTGTAGCGAATTATATCACATAATTCGCCTCAGACTGTCTTCATGGCTCAAAGTTGGATACTCTGCTTCTACGTTACAAAGTCAAAGTCAATAATGCTAGCAACATCCAAGCCCCCATTTTTTTCATCATCATCTTAGATAATTCTATGAAGTACTGCGTAGAATATTGTTGTTTGTTATGTCATATGTGCATTCGGGCAACCATAGAGGTCCTGTTTATACTACGTTTGACATATAAATTCTGTTCAATTTAAATCAACTTTTCAATAAATAGTTAATGTTAATGAGCAGTGTCATGTGTATTTGGGACTGCGAATACTGTACACTTTGGCTCTCTTCATACAGTCATGTGCTAATAATGTGAGTGGTTGTCTTTTTTCTTATTTATGAGGATCCAATAGATGCATCAAGTCTAAGGGAATAGTTGGGCGACAATCACTGTCACTAGTCAATTCCTCCAACTTGTTGTGTAAACTACTCTGGTTTTTCTTCATATATATATATATATAGACTTGGAAAGTCATGTGTTCTGAACAATTGATTTGATCTTGTGGAATCAAAAAAT
Organism: Populus deltoides; assembly: GCA_015852605.2. NCBI lineage: Eukaryota > Viridiplantae > Streptophyta > Magnoliopsida > Malpighiales > Salicaceae > Populus > Populus deltoides. The sequence goes on along the minus strand of CM027586.2, from coordinate 17,274,649 downwards.
TTCTACCCAACTTTTTTCATGGAATGAAGCGATTTGCCGATAGCTTCATCATCCACTTGCACTTCTTTGTCTCCGTAGACTTGTGAAGTCGGTCAAGATTCCCAATATATTATTGTCGCACCCGACATCGCGGCGGCCTCAAAAAATAACAATTTTTGGAAAAGAACAGATTTCTGGCATCTTGTTCTTTTAGGGGGGAATGCCTTGTTTAAGGAGTCGCCACCTAGTATTATGGTCACTAGGAACCCTAACTGGTCAATAGAGATTCTATGGTACGGGACTGGTTACGTAAAAGGGAAGATATTATCACCCCTTAAACGTTCTGCCTAAGGCAGACTGCATTGCTGGTTTTGTCTTAAATTGCTAAACATTTATTCACTTATGCTATAATGATTTGTTTATAATATTCCTGACTCTAGCGCCAGTGAATATTCGATCGCGAATAATTCCAACTCTGGCGTTGGTAAAAATTCTACTACAAATAATTCCAACTCTAGCGTTGGTAAAAATTCATAGCCACCAAAAATAAATTCAGATTAATATTTTTTTATTCCTGACTCTAACGCTAGTGAATAAACAAATAAACTAAATTTACGCATTCACATATTTTTTATTTTTTTATGTAGTTAAATAAAAAAAAACAAAGAGAATAATTAAATAAGTATTTTTATTCTTGACTCTGACGTCAGTAAATAAAAATAAATTTATTTTCATACATGCACGTATATTTTTTTGCTAAAAAAAAATATACGAATAAAAATAATATAAACTTAAACTAGTATTTTATTCCCGACTCTAGCGTGGGTGAATAAACTAGTAAATTTATATTATTTTTATTCATGCACACACATATTTTTCTATTTTTCTATTTTTTTATTTTTATTATTTTTTTATTTTTTTATTTTTATTATTTTTTTTTGCTGGGCCTAGCTCAGCCCACATGGGCTGGGCTGGGCCCAGCCAGCCCAGCCTGGTCACTGGCCCAAGCCAGTGACCCGACTGGCTGAAGCACGCATGCGTGAACTACTCACGCATGCTGTGCACAGTGGGAAGGTAATTAAAATTACCTTCTCACTGTACTTATGCAAATATACCTGACTTGTGCAAATATAAAAGGTAGGGAACGGGAAGCTTACCTGGACGCAGGAACGAAGACGATGACGAAGGCGTGGCGGCTGGCTGTTCTCTTCTCTCTCTTTTCTTTATTTTCTGGTTTGATTCTGTGCGTTCACGCCCTTATAATCTCTGTCTATTATCTCCTTTGCACGTCCTCTTGCTTCGTTTTGTTTTTGCTCTGTTTTCTTCTCTCTACTTGGTGTGTTTGTCTTTCTCTGGTCTGCTGGAAACAGTGAAGAAGATGGTGATGTTGATATTGATCTCTGTGTTTTCTGCTTGCGCTTTCCTTTTGTTTTCCTTGTCTTTCTTTCTTCCCTCCCCTGGTTTCTCTTTTTTTCTTATCTGTAATTTGCTTTTTTTTCGGTCTCTCTCTCTGTTCAGCCTCGGTTCTGCCTCTTCCTTCCTCCTAGTTTTTCCTTTCTTTTTTTTTCGCCGTTCGTGGCTTTCTTCTTTAGCCTCCCTCTCTGGTTTTTTTGCTCCCCTTTTCAGTCCAATTCATCCCCTGTTTCCAGTGTTCTTTTTCCTGCGTTTTGCTCGGTTCCCCCTGTTCTTCCCCTCAGTTTTCTCCCTGTTCTCCCCCCCTTTTGTTCATCTGCTGTGCTCGATATTTATAGGCAAGAGAACGCCCTTGCAACTCCTAGAGTGATCGTGCAGCCGCTGGGATAGCATCTATTAATGGCACATCGTGGGCGAAAGACGTTACCACGTTCTTTGCCGTTTCTGTTGAATCGGGATGGAGGAGATGAACAGGAAAATGTTAATGGCTATTTGCATTTTGGTCCTTGAAGTTTTGGAAGTTTTGTAATCAAGCCCCTTGGTAAATTGTAATTGGAACCCAGTATTTTAGCACCATTTACAAAATGATCCTTGAATTTTTAATTTCTTGCAAATTTGACCAAAATCAACCCTATACTTTGATAATTTTTCAATTAAGTCCCTGATTTCATTAATTTAATTAAATCCAAGTCCATTTAAGTCTCAAAACTTATCAATTCTCCAATTAAACCCTTAATTGGATTAATTAAATTAATTCTAAGCTCAATTAAGTCTCAAAACTTATCAATTCTCCAATTAAACCCTTAATTGGATTAATTAAATTAATTCCAAGCTTAATTAAGTCTCAAAACTTTATTAATTCTCCAATTAAACCCTTGATTGGATTAATTAGATTAATTCCAAAGTTTAATTAAACCCCAAACCCCAAAACTTCCAATCATGTTGCCCTTAACCCAAATTTTAATTCATTCTTCATTTAATTCATTTTACTTATTTTTCTATCATTATTATTATTATTTTTTCCATCATCAATTTTTTTCAGTAAATAAAATAATAATAATAATAATTAAAATAGGTCAAAAATTGGGTTATGACAATTATCAACATCATCAATTGTTGCTAATTAATTTGGTGGAAGAAATAAAATTTCTACAAGCAAATAATCATAATTTATCTTTGACATTTCAAGCAACATGCAGCACTTGGTTAAGTTGTTATCAATCATCTTTTCATGGCTGAAACCAAACCTTACAACCATGATTACAAGAAAGATAGTGACTTTCCAGAACAGACCTAAGTTGTTGTCCATTGATGCTTAAATTTCACCACAGATCACGCCATGGCTAAGCTAATATATCAGCCTAAAGGTTTGGTGGATTAGTTCTCTGTTGATTGAATGCCAGCTGATATTTGATCCCAATTATTGGTCACAGCTGAACAAGAGTGTCAATAAGAAACATTTTTGGACACGCATTCGACTTGCTGCTGCAAATTAGTATTAGAAGGAAATGAGAGGGTAAACATTATTAAGAAACCAGATAACATGATCCGTTAATTTTATACTCTGATATATTCTGTGATTGAAGAAATGCCCAGGCAAACCATGGATTATAATAGACACGGTGTGGGCCAATAAAATGAAAACAAAAGACAATATCAGTGGCTTGCCAAAAAAAAAAATGTTTTATGTTAAATTACTTGAATAACTAGCCTTAATCCTATAATTTTGAATCCATTTGATGAAATATCACTACTATATTTAACAGTTTTACTAATGGAATTTTTTGTTGGTATTAACATTACCATTCCGTCGAGGAAAATTTTACTGACTAATTCACGGACGGAATCTATCCGTTGGTATACCGTTCGTTGGTAATTTCATTTTTGTTAGCAATTCTGTTAGTAAAAATAAAAATAAAAAACTATTGGTTTTATATATGGAAAATATGTGCCAAAAAAATTTTACCTGCTGGAATATACCAACGGAATTATATATGTCATCAATGAATATAAAGACAAGATAATTTCGTAGGTGATTGGCAGTGGCATTCCAAATAATTTTAGTCCAACCCTCTGTAAAATACCGACGGAATAATTCTGTTGTTGATGTAGTGGCATATGCAGTAAACTCTCTGGAACATACCAATGGATTGATTCTGTCAGTAATGCCATCTGTGATAATTAAAAAATAGTTTTTTTAAAAAATAAAATATTAGTTGTTCATTAATTATTAAACACAAATCAACTCAAATCAAAACAAACTTACATTGAAAGGTTGTCCTTCCAATATGCCTCGTACTTATGGCTGAATTGATCCTACTATAAAGGGACACTGCCTCTACGTTGCGGAACATATATCAAATAATAATAACAACATGTATTAATTAATTACGTTAAATAAATAAATTTGCAAAAAATATTGATTTAACTCAAGATTATCCAACTTACTTTCAAACTTCTCTTATAAATATTCATTATCAATTATCTATGTACATACAAATTTATACACATTAATTTACAGAAATTATAACCCGGCAATAAAATTGATAGAACATAAAACAGACCCATTAAACAAGTCATTATTTATTTCATCACAAAACATCTAAGTCGGTAATTTGACATAAGTTTTAACAATTTACAAATAAATATAATTTTATAAAATCTAAAAGAAATCATATCATGTATACAAAATTATAAATCAAAACAACAAGTTTGTTTGAGAGAAAAACAATAAAATTCGTAAGCACCCACCATTATCTACTTCTTCAATCTCAATCCCATCAAAATGAATTTGGGGCAAGAAAAAAATATATGATATATGTGATTTACTCCTAGTTTTATAAATTAGAATGTGTAAATTGTAAAACCCAACCATTAAGATATCTAAATGCATGGTAGACTTCTATATATATAAAAAAGAAGGAAGAAAGAAGAAAATGCATTGATTTTGTATGTTTGGTATTGAGGTAACTTTTGTGGTTGTGGTTTTAAGAAAATTATTTTATAAAAAGCACTTTTAATTGAAGTTAGTTTGATATTTATATATGTTTGGTTAAAATAACGATTGAAATTGAGGTTGAACAAAAAGTAATTTAATACGTTTGGTTAAGAATGTTTTTTTAAATTGAAGTTATAAAATGACTAAAAAAAATATATATTAAACATATTTATTAAATAATAAAATAAAATGGAAAATTAAGGACTTCCAAACACGAATTTTATTTTTATAGCAAAGAATTCTTAAAAAAAACTATTTTAGTGCTCTTGAATTTTTTAAAAAAATTTAAGAATTGAAAAAATAATTTTCATTCCCAATTAATAAACATGTTTTTTTTATTTTATATTTCATATAATTGTTTTTAAAATAAAAAAACCTTTTACAAACAATCGTAACCCAATAATGCAATATATAATTTATCCATGATCACTGCCTCAATCTCTGAGAAGTAGAGAAAATCAGAGGTTTTTTTAAAAAAAATAACATGGTTAATAAAAATATTTTAGAAATTTAAAAAAAAAAGGAAAATTATTTACTACCAATGCGCAACACTTTACTCTGCACTGTTTACTTCACAAAAGTGAACAGTGCAGAATTTAATTCACTCTGCCGGCCATACAAGAAAGTTCAACTTGTGCACTGAGGGTATTGGCCGTGCGGTGGGAGGGGCTTGTCTTTTCCTGCTGCTCCTGGGTTTGAGCTTTTATGTGCACGTTTGTCATTCCCGTAGTGCTTTACATGTTCATTGATTTTGCATGGTGTTCAGTGGACCGTGAGATTAGTCGTAGTGTGTGCAAGCTGGTCCGGACACCCATATAAATCAAAAAAAAAAAAAGAAAGTTCAACTTGTGATTGAACATGTAAAAAAATAGTAAAAGAACTGCTTTTTCATAATTGGGGTACAATTTGTATATTTTTCAATATGTAATCAATCACTAATATTAGTGCGTTAAGAGACTTGTAGAAAATCAAATGTTCGAACAAATGACTTCCCAAGTCTACGAAGAAAAAAAGCAAAGTAGCTTACACAACAAGTTGGAGGAACACCCCGTTCCACAATCTTGAAGAAAAACATTAACAGACTAATGAAAATAATTATTTTTTAAAATTTATATTTTACATCAACACATTATAAACTAACTAAAAATATATGAAAAAGAATTTTAATAAAAAAATCAAATTTGTATAAAATATTGTTTTGATCACGTTTTCAAGGTTCGTTTTAATATATCGAACTACACTTCCAAACACACTCTAAGATTAAATAAATATTATTTTAATGTGTTTTTAAGTAAAAGTTACATTAAAAAATAATAAGAATCACACTTCTAGAAGGCACAAAGTGTTGGTTGCTCCGAGAAGGAGAAATAAATATTAAAAAAAAATGAAATAAAGAAAACATCTCAAAACATAGAATCGGCACCAGATACGCAGATAAAAAGTCATGGAAATGGACAAAGTGTGTTATAAAGAGGACCTCTATACTTGGTGGTAGTATAAAGAAGGTCGGCAGCTGCCGTCAATAATTGAAGGCTATCATCGTTGACCTTCTAAATTGAGGGAACTACAACTAAGTGATGTAATTCAAATCAAATCAAAACAAACTTAGATTGAAAGGTTGTCCTATTGAGTTTAATAATTACTTTTTTTTAATTACAATACAAAAAGGGGTGGAGGTTTTCATTGAAACAGTTGATGTTTGTATCCAAACTCTTAACATTTTCCTGTTGATTTCTGGAAGTAAACTAGGAGAGGACATTGATCAAATGATAGCATCTAGAGGAGCTGGTTTCTCCATAAGAACTTAAACCAGAAACTCCTTGGTGCTTGAACTGAAGCCATCTACAAAAATCAAGGGATCACTTATCTGTTAAAATGGCTACTCCTGGTTTCAACAAATTGTTGGATTGTGCCAAGGCAATTGAAGTTGGGGACCTGCATCTTGCTGATTCACTCATCAAGGATATCCTGACGGACAATGATGACAAACTTGTCAAATACTGTGCTGAAGCTCTAGTTCGACGAGTCTATAAACTGTATCCTCGAAATCCCAGACCTTTAGTGCCTTCCTGCACTGATTTGAGATGCAACATGGATTACCAGTTTTTTCCTTTCTTCTGGTTTTCAGAATTGACAACCCGTAACTCCATCGTGGATGCCTTAACCGGAAAGAAAAGAGTCCAAGTTATTGACTTTTCATTGATGGCTAACGGCCGGCGGTGGTGCCTTTTGCTTGATGATTACCTAAAGCAGTCAAGTGATGCTATATCGTTCCATTTGACTAGTATCGGACCAATTCTGTCCAAAAAGGTGACTATCTCAATGAGATACTTGAGAAACTCCCCAAAGAAGCTAAAAAGCTTCCTATTGAGTTTGAGGTTAAGCATATGGTGGCTAGTAGCCCAGCTGAAATGGTTGAAGCTGCTCTCAAACTCGAAAGATCAAGTGAGGATGAGACGATTGTTGTCAGATGGGAGTTTGAACTCCACAAATTGCTAGCACTGCCAGGTGCAATTGAGACAGTGTTGTCTAAATTGAAAGGACTCAAACCAGAGATCATGATAGTTGTTGAACAAGAAGCCAGCCTTAATGGTCAGGATTTCTTGGAATGTTTCACCAAGTCATTTCGCTATCACTCTATTATTTTTGACTCGCTTGGCAAGGACAATTTCGAACACGGCAACCATAGCAAAGTGTTGTGGGAGATGTACTTTAGGCGGCAGATTAGTAACTTGGTGGCACAAGAAGGCACTGACCAGATTGTACGACATCAGACATTTGCTGAGTGGCGAGACAGATTATGTCGTTCTGGGTTTCGTCATGTTCGCTTACAGAACCAGTTTAAGGGAACTTTCTTTGGTCACTTGCCTGAATACCACATAGAAGAAAAGAATCGCCATCCTGTGCTATACAGGCATGACGACCAATTGCTGTTCACCTCAGCTTGGAAATCTTATCCAACTCAGCTCAATAGCGGTGAATAATCTCATCGTATCTGCTATGTACAGTTGTGGCAAGATTGGATAGATATCATTGCCACAACTGTACAAAGCATTTCCTCAAATCTTATCCACCTTAATTTGATATTTCTGTTTTATATATTTGCTTGTAATTTGTTATCAAGTGTTCTTTGGTTGTGGTGAAATCTTGATTATGCAGAGTCATTGGACAACTGGAATCAGGAATCTGCAATGGGAGATGGAAACATAATGCAAATTGAAAGTTCGAGCCTTCTAATTTTGTCAGGGACGGTGAGCTCTTCTGCGTTTCTTGAAGACCAACCTGATGATGAACACATAATAATGGAAGGAAAAGTCTGGTCTCCGGAGGTATCAATTCTGCAGGCCTCACGCTATCTCATTATTATTCGCTTCTTCTATAACTAGTGAAAACATAACGGCATGCGCCTTATTTGTTTAGGAAACATTCAGGAAATATGAAATTGTTGAGAGAATTGTTGCTAATTATTTAGGAAACAGCATGCGCATTTATTACACATGAATTTGTTCCGAGTATTTTTGAAAACATTGCCGTTATTCGTGTTGCAGTGTATCTCAATTAATCAAGTTGCTGCTTCTGCTGAGATATATGACATGCTGGAATACATATGTCATGTAAATTATCTGCCCCTGGCTCTCACATGGATGTCAGATAGACGTATTCTTCGCTTGGAGAAGAGTGCTTGCTATCTGAATGACTCGACAATGGTCGAATTTATGGAGGCCTGTGGAGAACACCATCTTGAGGAAGGGAAAGGTGTAGCTGGAAAAGCACTTCAATCAAATAGCATGTACTTTGTCTCTGACATCTCTAAGCTTGATGTGAAAGATTATCCATTTATTTTCGAAGCATGGGATTTTGGTCTTCGTGGTGTTGTTGCAATCAAGCTAGAAAGCGTCTACGTGAGCAGCATTGATTACGTAGTAGAATTTTTTCTCCCTCTTGAAATGAAAGGAATTTCAGGGCAACGTCTTTTGATAAATGAAATCACAAATATCTTGCAAAAGAACTCCAGGAATTCATGGAAAGTCTGCACTCAGGAATTAAATGGTTTTAATATTAGCTCTGAAGTTGAAGTCACGATGGAGGAGGTTGGAACGAGTAACATCAGACCGGCAGCTATTTCGGACAGCCCACCGCTAGCATTATCTGAAATTGGTAGTCTGAATTCAAGTCAAATCAGGGAACTATGCAATATTTTTAAGCCGACAGGTGATGGAGTGGAAGTGCCAGAGGCTCATGATCAGGTACACGATAGCTTACATTTGTTGTTCATGCAGCTCTGATTACTTTTTTCCATGTAGTCAACGTCTTCTACTTGGCTATCTCTTCACAGGAATTTGAGGAACAAAATTCCGTATTTGGACCTCAAGCTTATCAGTTCCCAGACAGTGATGAGCTGGTAGGCAAGGACAGTTCTCATATCAATACATGCAGAACTAGCAAACGGCGACGTACATCTGAGGTGTGGCAATACTTTGACGAGGTTAGAGAAGATGGAGAAGTATGGGCTAAATGCAGAAGTTGTAGCACTAAATATCGAGGGGAAAGCACAAGGGGAACTACAAATCTGCGCAAACACCTAAGATCATGTCCAGGGAAGAAATAAGAAGGATGAAGCAGAACCATCATTTGCCTTCAAAACTTGAAAAGTTTATACATGTGAAGAAACGCAGTGTGTTTTATACACTGGACTTTGCATTGAAGTGGTGATTGACAAATTCTATCAAATGTTTTTCAAGGAATGAAGTCATTGCAATATTTGCAGCTAGTTAAGTACTGAGATTTCCTGATAGTGAAGTTGCCCTCGATTCCTTGCCTCCTTGCATTGTGACTTTTTGATATCTATCTAATAACCCTTTTTATCAATAAATCTGGCTGATTAATATCATTTAGAAAAAAGAAAATCAAGATTGGTAGCTTACACTACCCATACACTTTCTCCGTATCTGTTGCATGTTATAAAATAATATAAATTATATGTTGAAGTTAAATACAAGGGGAGAAAATCTTGACGATGGATGGTGCTGAAATTGCCATGGAAGTCCTTTGTTAAGAAAGCTTGCGAAGAAAAGTATGGAATTGCTTGAAAACTTTTGAAATTTGCTTCTATATATATAGGTGTACGTAGATGAAGGAATTTGACTATATGAAGCAGAGGATGTCCGATTGAAATCCGGTAAGTAGGGTCAGATGTTCATGTCCCCAAAGTAATCTGTTTAAATTACTCCTATGACCCCCAAAGTTTAAGATGTCATAGATATTAGTCCTTCTATGTCTATGATAGTTTTGTAGAAGGACTAATATGCCTAAAATAAAAAATAGTGAGACCAAGTAAGAAAAGGGGAGGGGCAGAAAGTTATTGGACTTGAATGTATTTTTATTTTATCTTAACTTGCTTAGATATATTATTTTAATCCTAACCTTGAAAGATATTTATGTATTTTAAAAAAAAAAATTAATTTTAGTTACCATCTCAGAATAAAAGAGATAGAAACATCAAGAACAAAAATGTATTTAATAAAAAAAAAATAGGGATATGAATATAAAATAATATCTCTAAAACAATTTTAATGTAAATTTTTGTATTTTTAAAATAAAAAATACAAAAAAATTATACCTTTTTCATCTTGCTATTATTGTTTTTTTTTTTTTATTTTGAAACAATAATCAAAATATTACTCAGTGTTTTAACCTGATTTCTCATAATCACTGGCCTAAGACAGAATCCTGACTTCTTTATACTATTTATTATTATACTAGAACCCTGCTAGTGATAATATCACTTGTTTTTAAAAAAAAAAGATAAAAAAATAAAATTTATAAATGAACTAAATAATAATAAATTTAAGCCAGTTCTAACATCCTAGATGATAAAATTACCAATAATTATATGATTTGATGGGCATCAAGTGATTTAAAGTTGATGTTAATGTTACTGTAATTTTACCTAATTGTTAATTTTAAAATATATAAAAATTTATTGATATATACATAAACCGGTCCGAAGACCTCACATAAATTTAAAAAAAATGATATTAAATTATCATTATAGAATCGGACCTCTCATTATAAAAATCAACGGAAGGAAATGAAGAATCGGACATCAGTATAATATTCAATCGGGCCTCTTGACAAGAGTGGCCTTGCAAGGAACTACGGAGGAAACTTCAAAACAGGGACAGAATTCCCATTTATTTATTCATGTTCTTGCTTTGATAAATCCTAAGCACAGCCTAGATTCAATCTGTTTATATTTAATTTGGAAAAAAAATTAAAAAAAAAAGGTCCCAGATACTGAAATTGAGGGGTGTGAGCAGAAAGAATAGGCTTAAGGCCCAGCTTGAAACATGATCCTTGCTATTAGGCCATAAGCTGCAACTTTCGCAACAGAAGTTAGATTAAACCCATATGTATTTCTACCATTGAACTCACCTCGGCGAATTAATGGTAAGAAATATTATCTCTAGCATTGCTTTAAAACATGTTAGGTGTAGAAATTAGTGCTTGATTTTTCCAAATAAATAAATAAACTATAGTTTCATTAAGTATATGGGACAGTCTCAGCTGATACATAGGACTCGAAGTGCAAGGCTGAAGAAAAACCCAGAAATTTAATCCTAGCATAAGTCCAAAGAACATTCCCTGCCAAGCTTTTGAAACCAAAATTTGAGCTAAATTATTACAACTAACCAAAATGAAAACACAGCCCGTGGTCCTTTGGCAATGAATTCAGTGTGCTTGCAAGAGACTATGGCCTTTTTGAAATTGTAGAAGTGATGACGGTTCAAGATATGTTTTACATAAAAATATATTAAAATAAAAAAATTTTATTTTTAAAAAATTATTTTTGATATCAGCACATCAAAACGATCTAAAAATATAAAAAAATTATTTTAAACAAAAAAAATTTAAAAAAATTTAGAACATGATTTGCAGTGTCTTTCCAAACAATCCCTAGAAAAGCCTCTCAAATTTGTGCTGGCGGCCAGATTCAGCTTTCTTATGCCAAGAAGAGTCTAGACTAGCTCCTCGAATATTCATTGGTGATTAATAGAAATACTATAGTTTTTTTAAAAAAAATATATTTGCCTCTAGATGGAGCTCTAAGTATATAAAAAACAGGAACACCTCATTCTCTCACCATATTATATTGCGTTTTCTTGATTTTTCTCAAGTCAATTTCAAGTCCATCCCCATCATATCAAGCATTTTCAATTGGGTTCTTCCTTCTGAATGATGGCAACTATTTAATGAAAATATCAAGTTCTCTTCAAAAAAAAAAATCATCATTATGGTACAAAATACAGAATATAAAACCCAAGACTTGATTAAAAAATTGATGTCCAATACATTAGGGGTTTAATTGAGAAAATAATCATATTAGGGATCCAATTGTAGAATTGAAAGATGATTAGCAACTAACATGAGATTTTCCCCAAGAATATCAGGTAACAAGTATTTACAATTATCAAGTGAATATCCTACTTGCGAAAATCATAATAATTTTAAAATGTGTATTTTATCTAATAATTCATGGAAGATTGCTTGTCCTACTTAATGATATTCTTGGATCAAGTACATAACAGTCAACTGGCTAGCTATTTAATTAATTCCTGATTATGCAAACATTACCAAAATTGTACTCCATTAATTTGCAATATTAATTTAGATCTCCACCGCCACAATGGTCAACTAGGTTTATGTAACAATGATTATGTAAAGCTATAAATATCAAAATAGAATATTAGTATGTATATCTAATGTGCGTCTAGTTATTATATTGGATCTGTTGTTGATAAGGTCCGGGATTCAAGTAATGGTTCAATCGAAAACTAAGTTTTTTTAAAAATAAATCAATAAATTTAATCAAGTTCTATTAAATCAATTATGTTAACTAATTCTGAGGAGTGCAGTTTAACTAGTCAGGTTCTAGGTTTGCTTCTTAAAGGTTACTAGTTCGAGTCTCGCAAACCTTAGGGCCACTAGAGGTTTACATGATCATTAACTTCAGGGCCCGTGAGATTAGTTAGGATACATATAAACTGACTAGAACATCCACGTTAATAAAAAAAATTATATCAACTCAAAATTTATTTTTAAAAAATTTAGAATAAATTATGAACCAAATCAATTGAGTCACTAGTCGATTCACTCAATCTGATCAGATTAAATATTGACATAGATAAGTTTTCAAATCAATTACCAAGTGATAATGAAACAACTAGTTTTCAAGATGATGTAACTAGGATGAAAATATCTTGCTATTTAAATCAACAGTCAATGCATCCATATATTCACACTCATCTTTATGTCATCTTCCATTAAACGCCCCATTTTTCTTCTCTCGGTTTTATTGATGGGTTATCAAATAGTCTTCTTAACCGTGATTTGATGCGGTGAGTTGACAACTAGGGCGAAAACGACATGTAGCTCATGGAGGCCACAAATCTCTTTCTTTTTCTTTTTCTTTTTTCTTTTTTGTCATTAACAAAGAAGCCGGGAGGGACGTGGCAGAAGAAGACTTGAGAAAAATAAAATAATTGGACAGTCATTTTTGCCTACGTAAGAGATAATCATAAAATATCTATCAGTGCATTATGAAATTAAACAGTCTCCAATCACGAAGATAATTAAGGATTAGACTATTGTTTTAATAATGTGAACTAACTAAAACCATAATATTGCTTTTCAATAAAGCTTATAATAGATACAAAGTCGTCGCTGCCATTAATTATCCAATAAATATGATAAAGATCAGTCTCCAACGTCTATATATGTTTGGCAAGGATTGGAGCTGAAAAAAGGATTAAATAATAACATAAATTCTTTGTTTGCGTGAGCTGTGTGCCAAGAAGATCATTTCACATGCTTAATTATTTTATTTGCTTAAATTGCTGTACAAACTCTTTATAAATTGTTTTTTTACTTGGAAAGATAATATAAAAGTATAAAAAAAATCATTTTGTTGTATTTTTAATTAAAAAATATATTTTTTAAAAGTATTATATATCGCATTATCCAGCCAAATAAAATATATCAAACTAACATTCTAGTAGGAGGCCCAGTGGTAAGAGTTTAGAACTAAGAGGTTTGCTCCCCTGTGGTCTTAGGTTCGAGTCATGTGATTGCTAATATTGATGGTCATTGGAGGCTTATCTGGTTGTTAACTTCAGAACCCGTGGGGATTAGTCGAGGCGGGCGCAAGTTAACCTTGACACCCCCACGTGATTATATATATATATATATATACACACACATACACACACCAAACTAAGATTATCTTGGGAAAAAAGATTTTTAACTACATGATTTGTTTTTGTTGTTGAATGAACAAAGAAGACGATTGAACTAAAATAATAATTCAACATGCTAATAGAGTTAAGAAAGGAGTGCGTTGCATACAAGTATGTGTAGCTGGTGATTCTCAAAGACTTTTTCTTCTTCTTTTCGATTATTTTAAAAAAAAAATCTCAAAGATGGAGCTTGCCTTAATAAGAAATATTTGGAATTAACTCTTCTCTTCTTTTCTTGATTTGTTTAAGAGGTTCTTGATAATTGCTGCCCTAGCTAGGTTTGATTCATCTGGGAACAAATTTCCTTGCTGAAGGAATCTAGGGGACACGATCGATCAAATGATATGTTTATCATCAATAATAAATTAATTTTTATAAGCAAGAAATCTTGGAAGAAAATCTGAATCTTAGGAAGAATCCAATGCGACTATCACACTTATTCTATACCTACTCCAACAAAATATATACTTGGTGGGTCTATCATCTATGTGTACCTTGGAAGGTATAATTGAACTGGGCCACATAATAATAATAATAATTATTATTATTATTATTATTTGGAAGTGGTTTGGATCAATATAACCTTTGAGTTTGATAAATGTTTGTTAGTTAATTAATTTTTACATGGAAAATGGAGGGTAGTCGATCTTCATTTATAAATCTATGCGCATCTCTTTTAAAATTTGATTTTTTTGAGTGCCTTCAAATTAGGGGAAAAAATCAGATTTTAATCATTCAATGGGACGTTTCTTTAGAAAAAATATTTGTTCTATTTTTAATGGATCGGAAATGATTAATTATTTTTTATTTTAATTTAAAGTTAATAATTATTAAATTAATTATAACTAGAACTTATCAATGTTTCACTATAACGTGGGCTATTATGCATTGTGAGTGAATTCATTGTGGATTGTATTGTTGTACACTGTAGCGCGGCTACTGTGAATAATTTCAATGCGAACTGCATTGTTTAGTGGGGCATGTGTGAGGTTGCAACCAGTAGGCCCCAAATGCTAGGCTGGAGGCGCACCCCCCGGGGCTGCGGACACCTAGGGCACTCCATCTGATCGCGCCCTAGACTGCAGCCACCTGACGCTTGGTCTGCCCAACCTTGGATGCTTGGGCTGTTTACCTGAGTGCTGAGCAGACCAAGCGCGTGTGTTGTGCAAACCCCAGCGCACACGTGGTGTTTGGGCTGCATCAAAACCCAACTATCCTTAGGTTTCGCATGCTGCAGGACCCAAAATAGTCTTAGGTCACTGGTCGTGCAAGACCCAAAATAGACTTGGGTCCTGCTTGTGCAAGACCTAAATAGTTTGGGTCCTACTAGCATTAGGACCGATCTTTTTTATGAAAATAAAAAGGTAAGCCCAAGACGTAGCGCAGGCCACCTAACTAGTTTGTACTAAAGATGACTGGTCAACTAAGCGAGTCGACCTAGCCCATGATCTAGATTGTGTTTTAAAAACCATTATCTAAAGCTGATTTAAATTGACCTGGTCAATTTAACAAGTTAACTCGTAATCTAATTTAATTTAGTTCAATTTTTTTAAAAAAAGATAAAACAATTATTTTAATTAATATGATTAACTCAGACTAGTTTCCTTAACTCACAATTCGAGTTTTTGAATTAAATATAGATTAAACTGAATTTAATAACTTGTTAAAATTTAGTCCATATGATATTATAAATGATCCCAAATAATTACACTCGCAACTTTTTTTAAAAAAAAAGAGAGAGAGAAAGAATCGATATATTTAAAAGAGATCGTGAAAACAATTATTTAAAAAGGTGAATCATATTCAAGGATACCCTGACCTAGACAAAGTGCTCAAAACGAGCATAATTTTCAATAGACCGAAGCCTACAAGTGCTAGGCACATACATGCTCGTAACTAAAAATGATTTATTTTCAATAATCAAGGCTTAGAATTAGCTGTAATACCTAGAGCTAGAGGGGACTTTGATCTACTTTTTAAGCACAAGTGGGAAGGCATATAGATGTGTGGGAGGCATTATTTAGAGGATAGATTCTGCAGAAATTCAGTGGAGACTATTAATTGTTTAGCTCTACCATGTAATGTTTTGCTGTGTTATTTAATTAATGTTGCAAGTTATTCTTAATTAACAAGAAAATAATCGAGTTGGTGTGTCATTAATAAAATACCCCTCGTTCGATCCATTACGAGTTGGCACTAACAAGATCATTGACTGGAGCAAAACAATGATAAGCTAATTAAAGTTATAAATTGTTCCTGATTTTGATTGTTAATTCACAAAATGCAAGTAATAGGAAGCTCTAAGATGGGCACTTACATGTCTAAACATTGGTTTAATTGATCACCACTAGTAACATATTAAGGTAGAGTTCGGCATTGTAATAATAATTGTTTTTTAAAAGTTTTTTTTTCTTATAAATATATGAAAATATTTTTTATTTTTATATCAGCACATTAAATCGATCAAAAAAATTTAAAAATTATTTTAAAACAAAAAAATAAAATATAAGTTTCAAAAACACGATTTGATTACAAAAACAAACACTGTCTAAGTAATAATATTTTATATTTAGGGGTTCAATACATATTCTTAAATCTTGGAATGCCTAGCAAGTTAATTCAGGGTCTAGATCGGTCCTAGTTTAAAAAAAAATATGGCTGATCTCGTCAAAAACTTAAGATTCGGTTGATGTCATGATTTAAAACTGACTTGGTGAAAATCTAGCTATCAATTTGTTAATGTTTTTTTCATGCTAGAAAAACATCATTTTGATTTAATTTTTTTAATAGTTTAGAAGTAGATTCTTTTAATTTGTGATCTAGACTTTACATTGGATTAGATTTTAAAACTGTGGTTAAATGCTGAATGGATAAATATTATTTTTTATTACAATTGAATCTAACCAAGACATGTATATTTGTGTATTGTAGAGACCCACTATTTATACAAATGCACAGAAAGGCATGCATTTATTGGGATTAGGACAAGGTTCTATCATTCGTAAGTGACTTTGGTTTACCGAATTAGAGAAAAAAAGATAGCTAAGAAAGTGAGATTTCAAACGGTAATAATATTAATTTTTTTATATTTTGATACACTGATTTTAAAAATAAAAAAATATTATTTTAATATATTTTAATATAAAATATATTTTTAAAAATAACTACTATTACACTTCTAAAAAAAAAAAACTGAATGACTCTCGAAAAACAATGTAGTTCACTTGAATGGTATATTGATGGTTTTGTCTTTTACCTAAAAGAAACTTAGTACACTAGCTAGCTATCAAGAGAATTGAAACACTAACAATCAAGTGAATTGATATCTTTTCGCATGTTTTCACTTAAATACCCTTAATAATAAGGATTTTAAACCTTTTTTATTTTTCATAATAATTTTTTTATTATTATTAATTCAGCTTAAGGCAATTTAATATTTAAATAAACATAAAAAATAAAACAAAAAATAGATGCTTGAAGCACACTCCTCGATGTATGTGACATCTTTCCACATCCAAAAAATATCTTTTAAAACCTTCACCACCAAGAGCGGAGCCAAGAATTTTTCCTGTCCTAGGCTATTAAATAAATATATAAATATTTTTTAAGATCAATTATTAACTCATGTATATGAATTTTTGAAGTTAACAGTAAAGTTTTAATTCAAATACACTATCCAAAATATTAAAAAATAAATTTAAAAGTACATAAAATTGAAGTGAAAGTAAAAATAAACTCACTATTAAAGTTACATCTTTCGATGTTTTGTGGAATATAATTCATTTATAATTGAATCTGAATCGATATTGTAACAACCCCTCAACCAGGATAAAATAACAATTTCATATCAACTGAAAAACAAAGTATTTAAATTTTTTTCCTTTCTCAATTCCTCATTTCTTCACTTGATTCTTTCTTAGATTAGTGTTTTATAAGTTGGACTTTGTAAGTTTACAAGGTTATTCTCTAACTTTTTTTTTCCTTTGAATTTTTTTTTTATGTTTTTCCCTTACTTTTCTCTATTTTTCTCTAACCTTTCCTTTTCTTTCTTTTCTTATTCTGCTTCTGTCCAATTTGCAACATATAAAAGGAAGGAAAAGCTTATTTGTTTTATTTTTTAATGACAAATAACTATTTTACTCTTAATGAGTCGTTTTGTTTTTATTTGACTGTTTTTTTTTAAAGTACTACCAAGCTCAGTTCATTCTAAAATTTTAATTAGATTTTTTTCAATATATTTTAAAATTCCTTGTAAAATTTTAGCTTAATTTGATAAAATCTTGACCTGGGCTATAGCCCACCCAAGCCCTTAACATGCCTCCGCCCTTGATTGCTAGTAGATTGACGCGTGTCAATAATGATGGTTCAGTTTATTGTAAGTGTGTCTATTTTTTCTTGAAACGTGTGTGTTCTTACTTTTAACTTGATTTTATATACATGTTGAAAAATATATAATTTTATAAGTATATTTTTTTGTTATAATAGTAGAAAAAAATGAAACTTGTCAACTTATACTTTATATTTTAAAAACATAGGCATTCAATCTAAAATCATTCCAAATATATATTTTTATTCCTATTTTTCCAATCAATCTCTTTTTGTATTTATCATTTTACTATACAGACCGAACACGATGGAAAATCCATGTCTCATACTTACTTTTAGCTGAGTTTTTATGCATTAAAGAAGGGTTTGTTTTTTTTAATATATTTTTAAACAAAAAAAATTACTTTTAATAAAACAAGCATCTTACGAAAGCCTACAGTTTTCCCGACTTTTCAGACCATCGAGCCACCCTAGGTGAATATGGCAGCGCCAGCTTTCCACCAAGGGTTCCATAGGCAAAGCGAATGAGAACTCTACGAAAGGTGATCAAATGTATGTGGAAATGTGCTCAAGTACACTGAACCTACTTCTGCAGTGTAAACACTTAACTAAAAATTATGATTTCCATGCTTTCCACCTTTATGTTTTTTTTTTAGCAGCTCCGAACTGCCTCAACTTTAAGGAAACATGAACCACAACAAAAAGCCATGAATGCAACCATTCATGCATCTACGTCCATGCATGCACTTTGGAGACATCTGCTTTGTTTAGAGGTGATCGGAAGTGTTGTGTCAGATGATTATTTTATAAATGTTTTTGTTTGAAAATATATTAAAATAATATTTTATTTTATTTTTAAAAATTTATTTTCTATATTATTATATTAAAATGATCTAAAATTATTTAAAAAATTAATTTTATAAAAAAATTAAATTATAATAAAAAATAAGTTTAACCTCAATAATGCTTAACAGAGAAAACCTAATTGGTCGTCAATTTTAAAATAATATCATGTTCAAATAATTCTTCAAAGAATTAAACAACAATCACAATCACAATCACGACAAAAGCTATATATATAATAATTCATGATAAACACTTTAGTCAGTTTCATCTCAGTAATTTATTCTTAAAAATATATTAAAATAATTTTTTTTATTTTTTTAAATTTATTTTTAATATCAACACATTATAACAATTTAAAAACACTAAAAATTTTAATTTTTTTTAAAAATAAAATCTTAACCAAAAAAACAAGTTAGAAACCCAATGATGCTAAACAGAGACACATGAATCTACTCGTCAATTTTAAAATAATATTATTTTCAAACAATTCTTCAAGGAATTAAACATCAATCACAATCACGAACAAAAGATATACATACAATAATTCATCACAGACACTTCATTCAGTTCCATATTAGTAATTTATTTTTAAAAATATATTAAAATAATTTTTTAAAAATTTATTTTTGATATCAGCACATCATAACAATTTAAAACCATTAAAAATTTTAATTTTTTTTTAAAATAAAATCTTAATAAAAAAGAACAAGTTAGAAACTCGATGATGCTAAACAGAGACACAAGAATCTACTCGTTAATTTTAAAATAATATTATTTTCAAACAATTCTTCAAGGAATTAAAAATCAATCACAATCACGAACAAAAGCTATACATACAATAATTCATCACACACACTTCATTCAGTTTCATAGTAGTAATTTATTTTTAAAAATATATTAAAATAATTTTTTAAAAAATTTATTTTTAATATTAGTATAACATAACAATTTAAAAACATTGAAAAAATTAATTTTTTTAACAACAAAATCTTAATAAAAAAACAAGTTAGAAACTCGACGATCCTAAACATAGACATACAATAATTCATCTCAGGAATTTGCTCCTGTCGTTTTTAAGATATATATTTTGCTATCAATCAATTTCCTTTGAGGACACGTGTCCTGTTGCCTGTTACCTCGTATTACCATGGTGGTTTAGTTTCAAGCCACGAATTATACATATGGATACATTGGATAGGTGCTCCCTATGTTCAATGAATGTTAGTACTTATCACATAACCACATGACACCTGCTATTTAATTTTCTTTTTCTTAAATACCAATTTATTAAAAAAATTGATAAATTAATATATTTCAAAAGTTTTTTAAAAATATTTTAAAAATAAAAATAAAAAATTATAAAAATTGCGCTATAAAAAACAACAATGCAACCTTAAAAAATTATATTGGTTGTGTTGTTTTATTGTTTTGTTCCTAATAGTGCAAGCAATAGATTTGTGTTATTTTTTAAAATATTTTTTGAAATGTGTTATTTTATTAATTTTTATGATATTATTTTAAAAATCTATGATTTTTAAAAAAACATGGATAGAATTTTTTTTAAATGCCATATTTTTATTTTTAAAAATACTGTATTTCTTATTTATGATTTTTTTTTTGTGAAATATCACATGTGTCAGCAATGGTTTTTCACAACTATGTTATTTTTATATAAAAAAAATTAACCGGTGCTATTTTCAATATTAGAAAGGAAAAAAAAAAAAACCTTCATCCTTTTCATTTCTCGTGGCTCAAGATTCCATGAACAGTACATGATTCTCTTAATTCTTGATTTTTAAGCTTCCGCCACACGCCCCCCGCCCCCCGCCCCCCTCCCGCCCCCTCTGTATTATACTGTATTTCCTATTTATGATTTTTTTTTCATAGTTTTTAAAGTCGATCAGGTGGCTGATCCGAGTTTTAGATTTTGATCAGGTTACTTGAATTAAATTTTTTTAAAATTAAAATAATATTATTTTAATTTAAAAATTTAGGGATAGGCAACAAAATTTTTACGGGGATCTTGTTAGGATCTGGTATTTTCTATTGCAACAATTCTTGATTTTTAAGCTTCCGCCACACGTTTCAGTCGCCCCCGCCCCTTTGTATTATACTGTATTTCCTATTTATGATTTTTTTTTATAGTTTTTAAAGTCGATTCGGTGATCGATCCGAGTTTTAAATTTTGATTAGATTACTTAGATTAAATTTTTTTAAAATTAAAATAATATTGTTTTAATTAAAAAAATCAACAAATTACAACAAAAGTTTTTACCAGATTTTATCAGATCAATCGGATCATACCAGATTTTTTTTTCTAATTTTTCTAAAATCTGACCCATTCGTTCAACCCGGATCCCGGGTTAACCGGGTCCGGATTCTTGATTAATCTTTTTCATTTCTCGTGGCTCAAGACTATATGAACATTACATGATTCTCTTAATTCTTGATTTATAAGCTTCTACCACACAACTCAGTGGCCCCCGACCCGCCCCCCATCTCTCTCTCTCTCTCTCTCTCTCTCTCTCTCTATATATATATATATATATATATATATATATGAGTCTGGGTGGCATTCCAGTGACGCTTGATGACTGCCTTGTCCCTTTAAAAACCCTTTTGTCTTCTTCTTTTTTCGGGCCTTGCATCGTCATTGTATGAAAGATCAATCTAAAGCTTTTTGGTCAAGAATCATGGCTGCTGTAGTACTTTTCTTTGTTTTTATTTTTATTTTTATTTTCTAGTTCTGTTCGAGAATTTATGCCAGTGGGATCATGTCATTGCCAATCTCTTTTCCATGTCTGGCGTCAGATTGGTGTTTTGAATTTTATTATTCGAGTTATGTGATGGTTTTTTTAAAATGTTTTTATATATTTTTTATTTTTTTATCTAATTATTTTAATTTAAGATCTAAGTCATAGATTTAATTGAATATTTTTGATCGGCTCGGCCTTAGTTACTGTGATTATAAATTTATATGAACAGTTTTTTACATTCCTTTCCACCTCATCTCGGCATAAACATTATTTTTTTAATAAAAAAAAATAATTCAACCCAAGAACAAAGCATTGACACCAAGGATAGTTACCATAAACTAAAAAAGGAAGGGGGGATTCAGTGCTCCCCTGTTCACAAAATATTGTTAATTGTATTTTTTTTGTTTTGTTTTATTTTTTTATTTAATTGTTTATATTTTATCTTCATTATCTCAGTCTCTTTTATCACAAAACAATAACCGAATGCTTTCTAATAATAAGTATCTCATATACAAAATAAAATATAAGTAGAACAAAAGTAGCACAAGAAAACAATGAAAAATAAAAGATATTTTCTAGCTATCCAAACAATTAGGAGGAGCACATGAACTTTTAGGGATAGATGTGCAACATTAGAGAACAATAGGGGTAAAAATGCAGTATGCCCTAGAATACATCAACCTATCATTAAAATTTATGTCATTTTTATCACCTAGCAATTGGTAATTTACTGGAAGTTCTCTTCCTCGTGGAAGGAGAGTCTGCAATTGTTACTTTTTAGATGTGATTGTTTGGCAGTGTGGTAATGGTTGTTTTTCAAATAGCTTTTTGTACCGAAATACATATCAATGATATTTTTTTATTTTTTAAAAATTATTTTTGACATCAGCACATCAAAACGATCCAAAAAATATAAACCGCACTCAATTTAAAAAAAATTAAAATTTAATGAAACACACTTACAAAAATAATACCAAAAGAAAATACCCTTTTCTTGTACAATTTTCCAAGGCGTGCAAGGACTTTTCCATAAAAAAAATTAATTTATTGATATGCTTCTTTGCCTTGCAATTTGCAAAGTTATGTCTTTGTTTTTTTTATGTTTTAAAATTACTTTTAAAAAAATTAAATTTATTTTTATTTTTTATTTCAAATTAATATATTTTTGGTATTTTTATATCATTTTAATACGCTAATATAAAAATAATTTTTAAAAAATAAAAAAATATTATTTTAATACATTACTGAGTTAAAAATATTTTAAAAATAACCATAATTATATTCTTAAATAAATATTAAAAGATGTTTTTTTTTGTTACTTTAAACTAAGAGGCTGGAAATTTGATTAGTTGCAATAATATATATGTAAACTTGTCATTTGGACGGCACCATTTTCTTTTCAAAAAGGTGAGGCTATGAGCAATGCTGATGGGTGAAGGATGAGTAGGATAATAATGAGCTTTTATTGATTCTTTTTTACAAAATATTAAGCTATTATTTGAACCCCTGCTTTTTAATAAATAGATAAAAGAATAATTATTTTATTTTTTGTCATAATTATTAAACCCAGCTACACCAACATTTAACCTTGTAACTTGATTAAAATCTTATTAAAACTCAATTTAATATTTTTTTAAAAAAATTCAAAACAATATTATTTTAGCATAAAAAAATTAAAATAATATTAATTTGATTGATTCAAGTTAATCCATCTAACTTATAACTTAGTACGTGGATCGGGTCAAATTCTATTACCATGCTTTTTTATCTTTACCTTCAACATGACAAAGGATTCGGAAGTGTTTGTTTTTATGGTTTAACCTACTTTTTAAATTGTTTTTCACCTTAAAAACATCAAATTAATTTTTTATGTGTTTTTTTTTTATAACTAGTCTGCACCACATTACTAAACGCAAATGATTTTTATATCAATTTTGATTTTGATTTTTTATTGTTATTTTTTCTCTTATTATTTTTTAATTGAAAATTTTTATCTATCATATTTGTTCATTGTTTTTTTTATTGTTATATATTTTATTTTAATTTTTTTTTATCAATTTAATCCCTTAAAATTTAATTTAATTTAAATTTTAAAACAAATTTCATCCTCATTTTTTTATTATTATTTGCTATTATCTTATTATTTTCTTAATTAATTTTTATCTATCATATTTGGTCTTTATTCTTTTGATTGCTATTTATTTTTATTTGAAATAATTTATAAAATTATATATTTTTTAATTTCATTATCTCTTAACTTTTTTATCTATCAAATTTATTCTTCATTATTTTAATTTTATTTTTTTATTTAAAATAATTTATGAAATTATATATATTTTTTAATTTCATCCTCTAACTTTTTTGTCTATAACATTTTGTCCTTGTTCTTTTAATAAAATTAAAAAATTATTTTTCAATTTATTTTTCATGATATAATTAAACACTAAAAAAAACGTTTCTAATTCATTGTGCATGACACTATAAGAAAATATATATTTTTTAGGAATTTACTTTGAAAAAAAAACTATTTTTTTTTAAATTACTTTCCAATTAAAAAACGCCCGTGACTCCCCAGAAGGTATATATTATTTATAACTATATAGTTATATATTATTTATCACCATATAGATAACTATCTCTCGACTATATGTTTATATTCGATTTGAATAGAAAAATAAAATAAAGTACCGAACAAAGTATCTTTTACAAATCAAGAATCATGAGATTGTCTCTTTCATTATGAACGACTGAGGAATTTTACCATTTTGAACTTTTTTTTTTTCTTGATATGGAGAAAGCTGCAATCACTATATTTTCCTAACCCTCTCTGGTATAAACTATTTTTGTACTTTTCAAACTTAGAATACAGTGTAAATTATTTTTTAAAAAAAACTTAAATTTTTTTTATTAAAATTTAATATGTTTTATATGTTTTGGATTGTTTTGATGTGCTAATGTCAAAAATAATTTTTAAAAAATAAAAAATATCATTGGCATACATTTTAACACAAAAAATTATTTAAAAAGCAACCACATCTATAATATCTGTCTATTCTCGATGCAATCTGCAATTGTATATTTGCATTCTAATGGCTAGTTAAAACCATGTTTTTTTAAAATTATTATTTTTAATTATATTTTTAAATTGTTTTAACATTTTGATATAAAAATAAATTTTAAAAAATAAAAAAATATATTTTTAATATATTTCTAAATAAAATAATTATTTAATAAAAAAATTACTATATTTTTAAATTTCTAAAAAAAATATCATTTTATGCTTTTAATGAGGTAGAAATCATTGTCAAACTAACCGTATTTGATATTTTGATAAATACTACTTTTTATAAGTGATTTTTATTTTAAAATATTTTAAAATTATTTTTTTATTTTTTAAAATTAAGGCATCAAAACTTGAAAAAAATATTAATTTAATATTTTTTAAAATAAAAAATATTTTTAAAACACTACGAAATACCAGACAGCCTCTTCCGTCCTTTGAAGCTGTCTGAGAATATTAACTTTTATTAATCAAATAAAAATTCAGATTTACTACCCTACCCTACCCTACCCCACCCCTTTTCAAAATTCTAACATAAAACAGTGAATTAAAAGAAAATATATTCTAAGTTCGCTTGTCTTTGCGCATGGTTAACTCCTCTATTCCATTACGGTTACTACTCTTACTATTAGAATTTACTAGGAAAACCACCATTTCTGTTCTTAGTAAACGGAAGGTCTTCTGCATAGAAAAATCGAGCACCAGCATCAGCTCTCCAAATCCAAACCTGCTACATACCTGCTCACCAGGGCTTCCCTTTTTAGTAATTACTCATACACGGCATTCCCTCTTTCTCCCTTCAAAACTTGATTCTCTCTCTTGGCTTCTTCCATACTGAAACAAATCGCAGAGTTTCGAGGAGATTGGGATTTGTAAGTGGTTGTCTTTTTTTTGACAATTTTGTTTCTTTTAAGGTTAAGTTTGATGTTATGTATGTGGTCTTGTTTGAGTTTAGTTCTTTTACATTGATTTCAATCATTCTGTGGTCTTGATTCACTTTTGTTCTCTTACATTGAATTCAATCATTCAGTGCCTTTGTTGACCATTTCTGAGCAAACCCACATAAAAAAAAATTCAAGCTTTATACACATATGCGTAAAAAAGACACAATCTTTATTCATATTTAGTTATGTTTATGTTCTTATCTGTGCAAAGGGGACAAACTTGGAGGTGGGTTTTGTTAGTTATTGTTGATTGTGGAGTCTGGACTTGTGCTCCAGTAAATCACGGAAGCTTTGGAGATTGCAAAATTTTTGGATGTCATGTTATTAGATTGTTGTTGCTGAGTGATGTATTAATTAGACCGCGCATGTAGTGACATGTGTTTATTGGTTGCTGAAAGCTGGTATATCTTGATTTATGGTCTTGTGCTGCTATATTTATGCAGGTTTGGAAGGAGGTGAGATTTAGCTCTGTGGGTTATTGCGGGCGAAAGAGGTAAAGGGTTTGCTTTTTTAAGAGTACCTGAGTTGGTTTTAGTTGTTCAAATAAAAAACAAAGAAGGTTAAAAGAGATGAAATCGAGTTGTTTTGTTTAGAGGGTGGATAAAATCAGTGGAAAGAGGGAAACCTTAATGGATTTGAAGGTTGAGTTCAAGTGTAGTAATATTAGAGGAAGGATCAGGTCAATTAAGTTCCTTTGGATGGTACGCTGATTGACAAGAGGGGAGAGGTTATTAGGAGAGTGCTTGATTGTATAAAAATGGAGAACCCCTTCTCGTCGAAAGAAAAGGGGACGGGTTATTGGGCTTCTCCAAGAGTTCAGATGGATGGTGTCACTCCTTTAGATGGTTCCCCGAGGAATTTACTTCTTGAGGATCCATTCAACAATTTTTCAGAGCTTATGAATTTTGATATTTATGCTGAATTGTGCAACAACCCATCAGCTATGGATCAAATGCTTGATCCATTTGGAATGCCATCCTTTCCATCCGTTGATCCAGGAAGTTTTGCAGCACAAAATTCTGCTCCTGTACAGAATACAACAAATGCTGCTGGGACTTCTTACAATGGTGGGGATAAAGTGGTGCTTCAGCAAATAAATTCCCATTTTTTTAATCCCTCAGATTCAATTGATACTGATGATTTGGGTGCAAAGCACAGTAACGATGCTGGTCAACAAAATCGTTTCTCAAACTTGACAGATCATATTATTGCTCGGCCACTTGCACCATCACTTGATGAGAGGATGCTAAGGGCATTATCCTTGTTGAAGGTTTCATCTGGAGGGGGTTTTTTGGCACAAGTGTGGGTTCCCAGAAGGATTGGGAATCAATACATGTTAAGCACTACAGAGCAACCATACTTGCTTGACGAAATGCTAGCAGGGTTCCGAGAGGTGTCTAGAACATTTACCTTCCCTGCAGAAGTGAAGCCTGGTTTGACTCTAGGGCTTCCTGGTCGTGTATTCACTTCCAAAGTTCCAGAGTGGACCTCAAATGTAATTTATTATAACAAGGGTGAATACTTACGAGCAAAGCAGGCAGCTGATCATGAAGTACGGGGTTCTTTTGCATTACCTATCTTTGATCCTGATGAGATGTCCTGCTGTGCTGTTCTGGAACTTGTCACTGTGAAGGAGAAACCGGATTTTGATTCAGAGATGGAAAATGTTTGCCATGCACTTGAGGTTAGTTTCATTTTACTACATATTCTAGTACAGAAGCTTTTGTTCTCCTTTATCTGTCTCTGTTCCTCAATTTAGTTGATAAATTATGTAACTTGCCTAGCAACCTGTTTTCCACTAAAAAATCTAATAAAAGAGAGAAAGGGCAGAAATTGTTTGTTCTGGAGTGAGAACAAAATGTTGATCATAAATAAGTTTCTCCCTTTGGAAGCCTCTTGTTCTAGCTTCTGCAATATCTTTGGACTCAAGTCCAGCGTGTATGCACAGACTCTTGGTATGTTGTTGACGGATAAATTCCTTTGGCTCGCTATTATGTTTTAGAACCATAATATGATGCATTTTTATGAAGAAAATGTTAGTTCTCTGCTGGGAATTACTTTGTTATCTTGAATATTCTGCATCATTTAAGGACGCAAGCAAAATTGTTGCATATGATGGGAATACATCTTTAACTACCTGGATTTTGTTTTTATACTTCTAAAACAATTACTGATACATCTAAGGTTTTCATTTTAGATTAAAATGGGTTAAAGTGGTTAACTTTTAACCCCTTTTAATCTTGTTTGGTAAACTTTTAACCTCCAAAAAGGGGCTTAATTTTTTACCCCCATTAATCTTGTTGGGAACTTTCTTTGTTAAAGGGGTTAAAAAATTTTATTTTTATTTTTGTGCATTTCTCTCTCTTCCTCCACCTCACCGCTCAATTTCTCTTTTCATTTTCCTTATTAGGCCCTACTAATACACTTCGTTTCCTAATTTTTAATTATATTTTCTATAAATTTTTAATTTAAAAATTTATTGAAACCCACCATCAAACATCTTTAACACTTAACACTTCAACCATTTTCTTACCCCTTTAACACTTCACACTTCAACCATTTTCTTACCCCATTAACACTTCATACCTTAACACTTAACCTCTAACCTTCAACTCTGAACCAAATGCAACCTAAGGATTCTCCTGAGTTAGTTGAGTGTATGGAAGTCTATGCCTTTCGGTTTCCTTGAAGCATCTTACTTCTTAAAGTTCTTTATTTTCATCACTCGGACAATTTTTGCATCTTGAAATTTATGCACCAATGATTAAAGCTTGCCAGTTGTTTTATGTGGCTACCATATGAAGCAGAATCCAAACTTTTATGTGCAAATATATTTCAGATGGTACCCTAATTGTTGACTTGATGGTTTGCAGGCTGTGAACTTACGGAGCACTGCACCTCCTCGACTTCTTCCTCAGGTATTTATCAGCAACTTCCTTTTTCTTTTTTTATTGGATAATTCTAGCATTCACACCCAAAAGAAAGGGGGGAAACCACATGCCTGCAAATTGATAATTAAATAAACTAAGAGAAAAAGATGACATGGCTTTCGCTTTGAACTCTTCTGTTTTCACTCAGCACTTAATCTAAGGGAAATTATTACTTTTCAGTGTCTCTCAAGCAACAAAAGAGCTGCCTTGTCTGAAATAGCTGATGTTCTACGAGCTGTATGCCATGCACATAGATTGCCACTGGCTCTCACGTGGATTCCTTGCAATTATAACGAGGAAGCTCTTGATGAAATCATAAAAGTGCGTGTCAGGGAAGCCAATTCAAGGTCAAGTGGTAAATGTGTATTGTGCATTGAAGATACAGCTTGCTATGTGAATGACAGAAAAATGCAAGGTTTTGTGCATGCATGTGCCGAACATTACATTGAGGAAGGGCAAGGTATAGCTGGAAAAGCACTACAATCAAATCATCCATTCTTCTTCTCTGATGTGAAGGCATATGATATAACTGAGTATCCACTTGTTCATCATGCACGCAAGTATGGTCTGAATGCTGCAGTTGCAATCAGGCTAAGAAGCACCTACACTGGTGACGAGGACTATATTTTAGAGTTCTTTCTCCCTGTCAATATAGAGGGCAGTTCAGACCAACAACTCCTGTTGAACAATCTCTCAGGTACCATGCAGAGAATTTGTAAGAGTTTGAGAACAGTTTCAGAGACAGAATTTGTTAGGCAGGAATGTTCTGAAGATGGTTTGCCAAAAGAAGCAGTTCCAAGCGTCAGACCAATGTCCATTTCAAAGGGCAGCTCTCAAACAGCATTATCAGAAGGAAACTTGAATTCGGCTGCCAAGATGCTTTTTAATATGTCTGGTTCAAAAAATGATCAGACAGAATCAAATAGCTCTAACGAACAGGTAACTTCCTTGAAGACATATTTCTGTCCCTTTTGGTTACTTTCCTGAAAAAGTAGTAATAGCATGCTTATTGTATTGATTTCTAACTCTTTTTTTATGAATATTTTGCATAGAAAATGAGTGGATCTAGAAGACAGGTGGAGAAAAAGAGAAGCACAGCAGAGAAAACTGTGAGCCTGAGCGTTCTTCAGCAATACTTTTCTGGAAGTCTCAAGGATGCTGCCAAGAGCATTGGTGGTGAGCTCCATGCCATGTATATAATTATTAAATCAGACTTGGTATCTAAACTTTCTGGATGAATATCTAAACTTTCGGAAAAACTTTTCATTTGAGTCAAGAAATTGTCATTTTCCACTATTGAAATTCTTTTTTAGATCATTTAGCTTCATTAACCAAGGTTCTTTTATTCCTGGTATTGATGAAACTAGTAATTCATGATGAAGTGTCGGTGGTTACCTTGTGTTATTTCTTTTCCCAAAGTCCTCTATCAAAAGATCTTATTAGGATAGGATAGCCTTTTTGCCATCTTTTAGAAGAGTTTGTAGTTAATCTTTAAATTTCTTTCTTGTGTAGTTTGCCCCACAACACTGAAAAGAATTTGCAGACAACATGGAATATCCAGATGGCCATCCCGCAAGATAAACAAGGTGAACCGCTCATTAAAAAAAATACAGACTGTGCTTGACACTGTTCAGGGGGTAGAAGGAGGGCTGAAATTTGATCCCACCGCAGGTGGTTTCATTGCTGGGGGAGCCATGATGCAAGAATTTGATCTTCGAAATGGTTTTGTATTTCAAGAGAAAAATCTGTCCAATAGAAATTCTGATCCAGCTAACCATGATGTAGTTTCTGTACGTCCAGCTCCTTGTACTGATGGCAATAATTCTACTGTTAAAGTAGAAAATGATGAATGTCATATAGGTAGTGGGGGAGTATTAAAGGAGTCTTGCGTTCATGTGATTGATTGTAGTGAAGATGCCAAGTCAGCTGCAATGGATGCTGAATTATGCGAGCAGGCTAACTTTGGCTCTGGACCTTGGGCTTGTCTTGAAAATGACATCACGGGTTCTCTTGCAGAAGCAGGCAACAAATGGGGCATGAAAAATGGTGGTATTATACTAGAGAATTTGGACTCTCACTTTGTGTCTCAAAGCTCAAGCTCCTTTGCCAAGGAGATGGATACCAAAATGGAGGGTGACGATGGAAATGTAGAACATAACCAGCCTACTTCTTCAAGCATGACTGACTCATCAAATGGCACTGGTTCAATGATGCATGGCAGTATATCAAGCTCTTCGAGCTTTGAGGAGAGGAAGCATTCAAAAGTGCGAACTAGTTTTTGTGATGGTGATTTAAAAATTACTGTAAAAGCCAGTTACAAAGAAGATATAATCCGCTTCAAGTTTGATCCATCAGCGGGATGTTTGCAGCTCTACAAAGAAGTATCAAATAGGTTCAAATTGCAAACTGGAACATTCCAACTCAAGTATCTAGATGACGAAGATGAGTGGGTACTGTTGGTGAGTGACTCTGACTTGCAGGAGTGTCTGGAGATAATGGAATATGTTGGGACTCGTAATGTGAAGTTCCTTGTTCGTGACGCTGTTGCGCCTTTTGTAATGGGAAGCTCCTGCAGCAGCAATAGCTTTTTGGTAGGAAGCTCCTAGCACATGGGTGAAGCGTTCCATGGGCCATCTCTGACTTTTGGTAGTGTCTTTCTTCTACCTTCTAGCTAGTGTTTTGCTTTTTCCCGAGATTTCATGATTATGCAGGTTCTGCATCATACTAGGTGAGTAAAACTATGGAAGTTGGAATGGGGAATATGAACTGGCTATACTTTCTCTGCATTTCTTTCTTTCGAAGTTTATAAAAACCAGTCACAGAGTGGAAGACATGCTGTTCTTTGGCGTTGAATTGCCGTTGGACTTCCAAACAGTACAACTGAACAGTCCCAGCACAAACTTATCTTCTATGATTGGTTGTCAGAATTCCAGAAAAGAAAGAGGGGGGATAAACTAGGAAAAAGTAAAGGAGATATGATTTTGTATGAAATATTATATGTTAATACGTAGTGCTGTATATGCTAGTAGTGGCAAAGGAGTTTGTAGTTGTAGAAACAATCGGGGCACTGTATTCTTATGTTATGTACTGGGGAGCCCTTAAATCTAGACTGTACAGGGATTACATATCAATTTGAGACAGTGGCAATGTTCAAGTTTGAAGGTGTTCCATTTCTACTATAGCTGTCAAGCTTCCTTGTCTGTCAGCATTGTGAAGGAGCATGACATGACAGCATTACACAGATAAGCACAAATGCACACTCCTGCAATCTTCTCTGTAGGTGTATAAGCTACTAGATAATCAATAAACGTTAAAATGATTGACCAGATCAATGGAACTCCTTGAGCAAGCATTCACTGTGCACAAACATTTTCACAAAGCAACTGCATTTGATGTATGAGCATATTTAATCTGGTTAGCTCCACCTTATGGCTGGAGGGTTTATGATTTGGTAATTCTTGAAATACTTGAGAATTTAAAGATTAAAGGGTTCTTTTATGATTAAAGAGTATTGTATATAAGTATTCTACCGACATTACTAAACCCAAAGAAAAGAAATTAGAAGCAGCAAAAGCTTTCTAATATCTTTGGGAACGAATATTTTTGGGAAAGCGGTTGGACTGATTTAACAAATGAGGCATGAATCCCCGTTGCTTTAGGTAGGGGTAATCATATTTTATTGGTTTGTTTTTTATTTAAAAAATAATTAAATTAAATTTATTTTAAAAAACTAAAATTAATAAAAACTACTGGTTTTGGTTCGGTTATTTTAGAACAAAAACCAAAACCCAACTAATTGTTTTGGTTCGGTTCGGTTATTTTATATTAAAAATAAAAAAATATATTGTTTTTTGGGTTTTTTTTTTATAATTTCTAATGGGTTTGGTTTCGGTTTGTCTCGGTTTTTTCCGGTTTGACTCGGTTTTTTCCGGTTCGGTTTTTTTATTAATTTCGATTCGGTTTGGTTTTTCAGTTTCGGGCTTATGAAACCAAACCGGTTGGGTTTTTTAAAATATTCTAATTGATTTAATTGATTTTTTTTACGGTTTGATTTTTTTAATTTAATTAGTTTTTTGGTTTTTTTCTGACCGGAGGTGTATTTTGATAACTTTTCAACTGCTTCTCCTATATAATATAAGGTTACATTATAATAACGATAAGTTACTATTCTTGATTAAATAATAATTTTTAGACCATTATGGTAAATTAATAATTCAATAACTTATAAAATAATACATAAAAAGAGACACATAAATCTCACTTGAAATATAAATTAATAATCTATTTATAAATCAAAATTATACACACATATGACTAAATCAAAAGGCCTTTATAAAATATAACTCTAATATTACTTGTTTTCTCTGAAAGTTAAGTCTCATTAAACCTCATCTAACTTTTCTTAGTTCATTATGGAATCATTATATAGTGTTTTTGTATTGCAATACAAATTTATGCAATGCAGCTATTGCTTTCAATGCTTCTAGGCATGAGACAGGTTCCAATTCAAAATTATTGTCTTTAACTTTATTTTTTTTTTTTATAAATTTTTATGTTCCTCTCAATAATTTACTTGTCACTTAACAATTTTAGAGTTATCCATTTTCTCAAAGATAGCTCTAAAAATATTCAATATTTATTGTATCACTATACTTCTACTATTTTATTAGAACATACAATTGGTGAATGCCTCCATTGTATTGATTCAAATTCTCTGAAGCCATATTATTTATAAACTAATTTTACCGTGTTGAAAACAATTTATAACTATATTTGCTTGAGCAATTGTTATCTATTAGAGAATAATATAAATTATATGTTAAAGAACCATCTCAACCCAAAAGCTTAAGCTGTTAAGTGAGGTCCCATGATATGATTTATATTATTCTCTAATACACCCCCTCAAGTGAAAGCCCTTTGGGCTTGAAACTTGCACAGGCTCACATTACCTTATGCTTAATTTTTATCACATAAATGGGGATGGTGAGATTCGAACTCGAGACCACTTGGTCATCAAGGCTCTGATACCATGTCAAAGAACCATCTCAACCCAAAAGCTTAAACTGTTAGGTGAGGTCCCATGATATGATTTATATTATTCTCTAATATTATCCAAGCTGAGTTTACAAGTTTTATTATATCTAAAACATTTATCTTATTTGAATTTGAGATTTCAATTTCATAACCATTTAAAAGATTTTAATAAAATTAACAATGATAATACATTTTGAAAGCTCATGTAATCCCTGTATGTATTATAGAGGCTAATTATTTGATATTATATTGTGTGGCAAGAAAACAATTTAATATTTGGATGAGAAAGATAATTTTCAACATATAAGAAGATTTTTTTTTCATTTATTTTTCTACCATGTTGTTGAACATATTCTTGGAATAAAATCATAATCATTCATGCTTGTTTGTTGGCATAATACTCACAAATCATACTATTTAGGTTCACATTCTTGAAAAATCATGGTTTAGCATGCTTGGCAATGAACCACAAGGAAATTTTCTCATTATATCCTTATTACAACAAATAATAATTTTAACTCTTTTCTTGTCTTGTTTCTTACCTTCAAATTGTTTTGTTGCAAGAGAATGACAGGGTTATAACCTATAAAAATAAAACAATCTTGTTTCATTTAAGTAAAAAACATTTTTAAAAAAAAATTAATCTATTTTTTTTATAGATTATAAATTGCTCTTCAAAAGCTTTTATCAACTAATCACTTCCTCCAAAAAGACGATACATCTTGATGCTATGTCTTGATTTCAAGCACTCTAGTCAACTTTGAAAAAAAATAGAATTCTAGCATATTTACATAGTTTATCTTTTTCAGAAACTTCTGTCTTTTTCATGATTAGTTCTCTAATCATATTCACACATTCTTGATACGGAATAAACCACTCGTACAAAACCTTCTCTAGCTCCAAGGGTCTTACAATCATGAACTTGTTTTGGTTAAACAAATATATAGATTAATGATAATTCATAATGCAATAATTAGGTAATATTCATCTCAATACACAAATACATATACATATATTAAGTTCATAAATGTAATAACACTATGTAATTTTCAATTCAAAATAATAACTATAAAAAAACTCATTTATTCAAATCAATTTATTAATTCAAATACATATTAATCAGATTTAAGTTTAATTCTTATCCTCATATATCTCGACTAATGTTATTAAATTTAGCTTAGTTTAATAGGTTAACTTGATAATTTATTGACTCGAAATTTAACCTGGGCTAGATTTTATATTGGAAATTAGCTTAATTAAAATATATTAACCTAAAAATTTATTTCATAATTTAGTCAATATCTAGCTGAGATCCTATTCGACTTTTTTAAAAGAGTTTTCAAAACCACAACGTTTTTACTTTTCTAACAAAAATCTTGAAATGTTGACTTGGATTAACTAGGTTAATCCATGGCCTAGGCTTTGAACCAGGCAATGAATTTTGAGATTGATTATGGAATGAGTTGAGTTTTATAACTATATGATTTCCACTAGTCTGTTGGCAATAGGAAAGGAAAAGACCATGTCAGCAACATAAAAGCTACAATCAGCACAACTGGATCCTTGTAACGGAGAGGCAAGAGAGTATAATAATAACAATCACGAAATAATAAAAAGGAAATAATTGTTTTTAAAAAAGAAATAAAAACAAAAATAAAATAAAGACAACTCTTTTCCTGGTTATGCTTTTGCAGTAGCCGGTGCGTTGGTCTTACCAATAGCTGATGCCTTGTCTCTTCAACTCACATGGCATCTAATCCTCAGCCATCAGGTTTGTCTTGAAAAACAACAAAAACCCATCTTTCTGATTCTCTCAAATTATGATTTAAGCTTTATGTGCTTACCCTTTTTATTTTGAGATGATCTTTGTAGTTGAAATGAAAGAGGATTGATTTATGGGTTTGGGATATTAGCAATCAAGAGATGATGGGAGGTTTTGTTTGGTTTTAAAGATGGGATCTTTATGGGTTTTTGATTGTAACTATGGGTTTGTAAAGTTGCGTTGTGTTTGGTAGGTGAGAAAATGTGAAAGAAAAGAAAAGAAGAAATGGGGTATTTTTTATTTGATAAAGGAATATTGGGTTTGGTGTTGGTGACAATTACAATAATAGTTTGAAGGTCTTTTTAGGTTAGAAAATTGTGAACTTTTTTTATGGGATTTTGTCTTTGATGATGGAATAGAATTTCTTCAGATTTTTTGTTAGGACTATGAGTTGAAGTTGTGAAATCCAAAAGGTTCTGTAATCATGTGGAGACTTGTTCTGATTCTAAGCTATGCTCGAGTTGTTTTTGGAAGATGCTTAGGAAACATGATTTTTAGCTTTTTGTGTAGAAGTTTATTCTTTCTTTTTCTCTCTTGCATTGACTTTGATCACTGCCTTCTCTTTTTGCATCTTTTTTGAATGTCTCAACTTGCTGTGATTCATTTTGTGAAATGTTGATTATGCTGAAAATGTACTTTCCTTGAGCTGAACTTAACTGCCAAGATGCTTGTTATTAGCTTTGTAAAAATCAAGTCATTTATCTTCTCTACATACAATCTTTTGGTCTTGCTAACTCTTTTAGGTGTATTTTAATTTTCCTTTGCTTTACTTTGTAAGATTTTTTTTCTGTGAGATAATCATGTGGTTGGATATTGCAGCTAACAATCCTCCTCCAAAACCATGGGAGCAATCTGGTGGTTCTTCTGGTGCTACACCTTTTAAACCACCATCAGCTGGCAGCACAAGTGATGTTGTTGAAGCTTCAGGAACTGCAAGACCTGGAGAAATTGTTCAAAGTTCAGGTAATACCACAAATAACACAAATGCTGTTGGTAGGCCTCTTCCTGCAAGA
The DNA here is from genome assembly GCA_015852605.2 of Populus deltoides. Taxonomy (NCBI): domain Eukaryota; kingdom Viridiplantae; phylum Streptophyta; class Magnoliopsida; order Malpighiales; family Salicaceae; genus Populus; species Populus deltoides. Next base: position 17,238,231 of record CM027586.2, on the reverse strand, counting down.
CCTTGGGAGCAGAGTTATAGCACAAGCAACTATGGAGGTGAGTAATGATTAGCAATATAAAGTTTTACTCTACGGTCTGATGGTTGAATCTTTTTTAACTTTTTTTTTCCCTCTTAACCTGACTCAGGTTATAATTCCACTCTGAACTATAATTCCGGATATGGTTCGGGGACCTATGGCTCATCATATGGTGGGGTTGGAGGATCATATGGTGGGATTGGAGGATCATATGGTGGGGTTGGAGGATTATATGGTGGCGGGATGTATGGAAACAGCATGTATCGAGGTGGGTATGGTGGGCTTTATGGTTCTGGGATGAATGGTGGTGGAATGTACAATAGTGGTTTTGGAGGCGCAATGGGTGGTTATGGAATGGGCATGGGTGGTCCTTATGGAGTTCAAGACCCTAATAATCCATTTGGTGAACCTCCATCTCCTCCGGGGTTCTGGATTTCATTTCTTCGAGTGGTAAGACATGGTTTTCTTTTGACTAGTTATATATCCTGTTTCGAGAAATGGTTGGAGGTGTAGATATATTTTATTAATAGACTTGGCTCAGCTAAAGGTTTATCAAACTCGTAGTTGGTTAAGACCTGAGACTTCTTCAAATTAGATTATCAATAGTCTAATGGATTTTTATCTGTGTTTTACTTGGTTGCATTGATAAAAAAAACTTGCAGCTTTGTATGAGGCAATAAAATTGTTTTGCTGCTTGTACTAAGATTGTCTACTGCTTACTCTTGAACTCTTTTTTCATGGTTGCAAATTGCTACAATGTTATTAATTAGTTCACCAACATTTCTAGTTAGTTAAATACATTTTATTCTTCTCTGGACATTCACCATTTTCTCAATGATGGCAGTTGCAAGGAGTGGTGAACTTTTTTGGCCGCTTATCAATTCTCATAGACCAGAATACACAGGCTTTTCACATGTTCATGACTGCGCTTCTCCAGGTGTTCTCCCTATCTTTTTCCTTGCACTTTGTTATTTACTGGATAAGTGATTTCCAATCAAATGTTTGCTTAACATTTTCTAGCTCTCTACACTTTACCTTCTTTCTGTTTCTGATATGCCATTGAGCATGAACAAACCTATGCCATCCAACTTGATAGTATTAACTAGTTCTCTTTCACTTAAGCTACCTACTGCAAAGGTGTTAACCTTAGTGGTAAGTTCTGTAATTGAGTGTGATCACGATCACTTAATGGTATGCATTACACTCGGAAGCAATTTCTTCCACTGTTTGTGAGAGTGCATGTATTTAATTCCCATTTCATATTTAAGTGCAGTGTTAATGGCTGGAGGGCTTTTATTGTGTTTCATAGTATGTAACTTTCTCTGAGTTGAAGTTTCTAGACGGCCATCTTTCAAAATTCAAAATTCTTTGAACTGCAGCGCAAGGAACATCTGTCTTTTGCTGTCCAAATCCTTAGTTAATTGTTGTTCTTTTGTCAGCTTTTCGATCGCTCAGGCATGTTGTATGGAGAGTTGGCTAGATTTGTATTGAGGCTGCTGGGGATCAGAACAAAGCCCAGAATGGTCAACCCACAAGGTCCCAATGGACTTCCTCTTCCAGGACCTGAAGGTACAAATGCGAACTCTCGCTACATTGAAGGACCAAAGGCTGCTCCAAGTGGTTCTTGGGACAATGTTTGGGAGAATGATGCTGGCAAATGAGGAAATAACATCTCTTATGGAGTGAATCTGATATTCTTTATTGATAGAAAAGACATCTCTGGTGTAATCGTCAGCGACATGGTTTGCACTTGGAACTTTCAGTGTGAAATGAAATGTAATCTTTGTAACCTTAGCAAAAACAAATTCTATTTAATCTAAATTTAATAGCGAGAACAATTATTGGTGTGCTGAAAACTTGGTTTGGATGTTGGATTCAACTGTGAAGGTTCGTCATCAAATTTGTAAACTTGAGTTGAAAGGTTTATCTACGCTTGATGGGGAATAAGAAAAGGCACTAAAAACCAGCACAACTCAACAATGCAAGAAAATGGAGTTTTTGATATTGACAGTCTTTTATCATATATAAATATTTCCAGCTTCCATAGGGGTTAGAAAATCAAAATGTAAGGAAAATGGGAAGATAAAAAACAAACGTGCTAGTTCTTTCTCATAACTTGACTGCAATGTCAAAGTATTCATGTTGAGGCAAAATTTTAGCTGTTCCAGATCAACGAACAGCAAATGGTTATTACATCGTGTGATTTTAATTGTAACAGCTTCACTGAACTCTGGTCAAAATTGACGATGAAGTTGCTGTCTTCGAGTAAGCTTGTCCAAAATCCTTCTTGGATGGGGGCACGGGTATGATTCATCTAGCCAACCTTGATCACAAAACATGGCTGTTAGAACAGGCGATTAAAATCCTGTCGCAACTCTGTGTAATGACCAGTCATAATTGATGAGGGTGTTACCCATCTTTGTTGCCGTCCAAAATGGCTTTCCTTGGCAGTTCACAACTCATTGCTAAACATTGGGAAGAATGGAGAAAATCTTAAAATTGCAAGCTTGAATGACAAACCAAGCAGCTTATATTTTTTTCTTTTGTTGTTGGAATGCTCTGAAATGTTCCATGAAAGTCTTGAAGAGTTCTGCTATGTGGCCATCATCTCCTTTAACCTTGTGCTCTCACTGCAGTCACAAGATCCCAAATATCAATGCTATCGACAAAAAAGATCTAGATACATTACAGTTCATTTTACATAATTCTATTTCTTCCTAATGCTGCATTTATTAACATTTTTTAAGCCCGGTATCGAAAAAACGCTCAGTTTCATTCTATAACTTATAGTATTGCATCAAAATGTGGACTGGACACACCAGTATTATGCATTAAGTGATAAGAAAAAGAGAATCAAATTCTATTATTCAGTAAAATTTAGAGAAGAAGCTACATACCTCTTCGGGAGGGAAGGCAGTAACTCTTCAACAACTTGAGCAATATCTGAACCAGCCACATTATTCTCAGAAGATTTCTTTCTTTCTTCTGCAAATAAAATGGAAGACCTCATTAATTGCATTCCTAGCATAGGCAATATAGGATCATAGAGTAAATACCAGGCGGACCATACTTCCACAATCAATTCCTTAATAGGTTTACCTAGTAACTATTTGTTTCTAAAAAAAATGCAAAATAAGAAAAACCAGATCGCTAAAATGATGAATTAGACAAATATTGGAAAAATATTCCATAGCAGATTCTATCCTCTAGAATTTTGTGCAATGAAAGCAGACAAAAGAAAGGAAGGAAAAACGAAGGTGATATGGTTAATGATATTTAACGGGTACCCCAGTGGCATTTGCTTTACTTAGTATGCAGATTGCGCACCAAAAATACAACATAAAAAACAAAAAACAAGTCAAGGTGAGTTGTCAAATCAGACACATGAAAAAAATATTGATACTTGAAGCAGCAATATTTTAGTCTCTCTCAAAGCATGATTAACCGAGCGACGAGCAAAGGTTTGACTCACAAACTTCGCTTGTCAGAAGAGGATTGATTTTAACTCTTACTATTAAAGATACCATGTGTTTTCTAAGACTTCGAACATTTCTGTCAGTTCACTTCCAATACAGGGTAAAATTTAACCAGAGTGACAACCATAATAGCACCATCTTTATGTTCTCTCTGGGATAATTTCTATAGTTAGTGGGGCATGCATATTTGAAAAAAAGAAAAAACAAGTTCACTACCTTGATTTTCTTTGCTTGACTTATCACCTCTGAGATAAGAAATATCTCCCAAATCTAAATCCAAGCCCTCTTTCCGTGCCAGCCCCTCCATTAAGTAACCAATGAGATTGTAAGCAACCATACTTGTCTCGTCACAGATCTCTTGGATGCCAAGGTATAGGTTACCACTCATGTTTTTCCCTTTCAAGCAGAAGGTAGAAGGTGGTGATACATCCTGAGAGTTTCCTGGATCAATTGCAGCACCCTTTTCAGGTTCATTTCTAATTGAAGAATGGACTTTTGAATTTCCAATTGGAGAATGGTGCACGGACAAGTCATCTTCATTTACACTAGATGTCCCAAATGTTGCTATGCTCAACTTACTGACATCTACATTATGATTTCTTGTTTCATGGAACAGAGTAGGACCACAACTTGTGTCAGGGTTTGAGATAGGTGGAGAGGAGTCCATTGGTATATGCTCCCCACAACTCTCTTCTTGGTAATTCCAATCAATTGAATATGATTTACCTTCACCAATATTTTGATGACCAGAGACAAAATCATCATCTCCACCATCACTTTCTTCCGACTCTTCCACATAAGCATCAGCAAAATCCTCATCATATTCATGATGAGGAAAAACATCCCAAACCACCTGCTTTATCTCAGAACTTAAACCTAAAATGCATTCCACCTCTTCTTCAATTTGCTCCTTCGGGTAGCATCCACTCCGGGTTTTGCAAGAACTCCTGTTGATAATAGCAAGAGCTTCTGTTAAAGGTTTAGGAACGGTACTAAACTCACTGCACTCGAAAAGATATTCTGTTAACAATTTATTCATCGCTGTTCGCAGACTTCCTTTTGGAACATCAGCCTTTGGGTCCAGCAGAAGCTGCAAGGTTTGCACCTCCGGTAATTTAAGCTTCTTCATTCCTAGTAACCAGAGAGCCTTCAATATCTCATTCTGCAAGACTTTTATTTCTGGAGAGAATTGACAGAAGTCGTTCAAAGAGGAATTTAGAGAGCCTGATGTTAGCTTTACAGATAAACCTGCAATCCCAAGTGCTTTGGCTAGTGGTTCCTGCAGCTCATCCCCTCCACCAATTTCTGAAAGCATTTTCTCGCTAGTCTTCCTTATGTAATGAATCACACTATCTCGACAGCGATTGTATTTCTTCTTCAGTAAACGGGGACTGCTTGCTGGGACACCACTAAGTTTTCTGCGCATAGCAAGCAGGGCTTCAGTTGGCAAGTCCTCTAGTCCATCCAGTACTTGAATAGCTGCAGAATGATGCGATTGAAATGTGGAATTCACCACTGCCAAACAATTCTCTCTAAAATTTTGAGGGCTATTGATTAGTTGATACAGCAGCATCAAAATTTCTGTTTGGTCATGATCGCAATTTGGATCCCTAAGAAATCTTGATTGTTTAATCACCTCTTTCATTTTTTTACGAGTGGTTTCAAAATTGACTGCACCTCCTGTAAGTAACATAGCAATAAGGTGAAGCCCTTTATTGTTCAGAGCATCCAAGCGTGATAAGAGCATTCTTTTCATCTTGGTCCTGTCAAATAAGAGTTTAGAGTCTGGAGCAATATGAGCCTCTCTTTTAGCATTACATGCGCCAAAAGCTTCTTCAACATACTCTTTTACTTTCTCATAGAATATCTGGTGAACAAAACATGCAAAATATGAATGTCAAAACTTCAGGATGTATGGCAAGCCACACAAGCTAGAGAGAAAAACATATTCATGCTCAAGGGTTCGCAGATAATATAAATCTCATCTACAACTAAGATAAAATCATCACCTTTTAAAACCATCTTAAAGTCCAAATTCTTTTCTAATTAATTAACACGGACAGAACAATATGCAATTCATATTTCCCCTTCATGCCTCCTTTCCATTCACATGGAGACCATGAAAAAAAAAATTCTACAAAGCTCTTTGAAATTCCACACAAATACAACAAAAATAAAGTGTATAAACTACTTATCACCCTGACTTGAACACTAACTATTTCCCAATAAAACTAAAAGCCCACTTCCAATTACTCATTGTTCATATGATCACCCTGACTTATACACCAACTATTCTCAATAAAATTAAAAACCCACTTGCAAATTATCATTATTAATATAAACCCTGACTCAAACACTCTCAATGAAACCAAAAACCCACTTCTAATTACTCATTATTGATATAATCCACTGACTTCAACACTAAATATTTTCCAACAAAAACAAATACCCACTTGTAATTCAACTTACATCATCATCCCTTTGCAAATATTCAGGCACAAACCTAGAAACACTACAAAAAAAAAAACACAAATTATTACTATAATTATCATATAAAAAATAATAAAAAGTAACCAAATGTTAAAAAAGAAAAAAGAAACTGACTTACACATATTTATGAAAATTTTTGTCTTCAGATTTTGAAAAAGGCAGTCCTAATAACCACCTGCATTTCAAAAGACCCAGTTTGGTTAGTAGCTTGAAAAGTTGAAAAAGTTTTGATCTTTGAAGCTGAATTGGAAGCAAACTGACCTTCTTTTGAGCTTAAGAATCTTCTCTTTGTGTTTTTCATGTGTAATTATAGCTTCGCCATCTGTTCGGTAAAGCCCTAATTTGGCTTCCATTCATTAGAAATTAGGGGTTTTGATTTTGAGGTTTTAGCACAAGGAAGCTGGGCGAGAGAATTGTTTTATATATATAGAAAAAAATCAAATGTGAAAAAAAATTACGTGGGCCAGGGAAGTAGGCTAGTCAGGGCCCATTTTATTTAACAGGTACTACATGAAGCCCAAGTACCCTACAATAAAGCTTGGGCTAATAGATAGATATTTGGGCTTCCAAATGGAGACCGGGCCCATAATCAGTGGGTATCGTGGGAAAATTGTAGAGCTGTCGCCAGGCACCACCCATGATACCTGGTAATGAGAAAATGCCGTTTGTGCTATATGCTTATATTTTAAATGATTTTTTTATTTGCGTTTAGTTTTAAATTTTTTTTCTTAGAAGAAATTGTCATAAATATTTTTTATTAGAATTTTTTTTAAAAAAATTCTTTTATTAAAAGAAATTGTCATAAATACCTTTTATTGGAAATAAATTTTGATTTAAATCAAAATTTTATTTTAGAATTAAGTAATTTTTTTTTGCTTTAATTAAAAGTTAACATTTTTAAATAAATTTTTTTAATAGTGATTTGTATTATTTTTATTTCTCAAATGATTTAATTATTTTCTTCTAAGCATACTTCTAACTCAACAATTTTTTGTAAAAAGTTATTTATAAAAAACTTTTGAATTGACACAAAGATAAAAGTTATATATATATATATATAATTCATTCAAAAAAAAAAAAACTATGCATTTATTAATTTCTCTTTTCATTTACACATTTTGAGTAAGTATTTGTGTATGCCGGTCTAATAGTTTATTCTTTAATATGAGATTCATATTTCTAATATAAAAAACTCCTATTTTATATATAAGAAAAAAAATATTTTAATCTAAAATTTAATGCTTGAAGTGTGAGGCTTTGTAAATAGTTTTGTATTAATTAGTTATCTAACACTTGAAAAGAAGAAGAAGAGGTATATGCGAGCTTTATTGATAGTATTAGGTTATTTTCAAATATATTAAAAGAAATGGGGAAAAGTAATAGTGCGCTCAGCATTGTTCTTCTTGACCCGGTTCGATTATTCATTGTACTGTCTATATTAACATTATATATATATATATATATATATATATATATATATATATATATATATATATATATATATATATAATGGAACTTTTTATATTTATAAGCTCATTCTTTGAAGTTATTTTAGGTAACTAAAAAAGAAACTAAAAGAAGAATAACCATGTTTAACAAAAAACAAACTAAACATACCCTATTCGGTCATGTAATTTGAAAAAGAAAACTTACTTGTAAGAATTCATTTTCTTATTCCCGAATCTATTATTTCAGTGCCACTTCAATTACTAGAATCAAAGTGATATTCCACAGTATGAACATCTTTGTAAATCTTGTTAAAGTAATGTAGAGAGTCAAGATAGGAGAAGAAAAAGAGAAAACTATGTTCTTTTAATAATGAAAAATTTATTAATCCATATGGGTTATGTCCATTTATATATTATTAGAGGAGGTAGTTACTTCCTTTAGTAACTTCTCTAATAACTTGAACCAGACCTATCCATCATGGACGGACCAAGCCTAACCCAATAACCAACATCTCCCACTCGCTCATGAAGGACTGAATCTCTTTAATATATTATACTTCAAACTTGCACAAGAATTTCATACTTGACGAACGGACCGTATAGGAGAAGCACACAGTGAAAGGAGCTCCAATATATAAACCTAATACAGGCCATATAAGAGACATCAACCTCATAATTAATTATTTCTTAAAGTGTACTAATATACCCCAAGTATTTTTAATTACACATGACTGAATATAATTCAATCTCTCAAGAATTTTCATATTCAATCCATCCTTACAATTACAAGTATTCTAAATCATATCAAATCTATTCAAGTGATATGATCCTGGCCGGTGAATACAAGTAACAGATGTAGAACTAAAATTACTTTTTCTTTCGCTCTCACATCAATCAAATCTGAATTAACTCGCTTTTCTAAAAGTATTCCTTTAAGTCGAATCATTCCAAGACTATAGGATATACTCCTAAAGTAGCAATCATTAATACACCACCTCATGATATAGTCAAAAGTCACAAAGGATAAGATTTTGAGATCTTAGATATGATCTTTAGGACTCACATAATAAAGAAGCAGGGATCCATTCTTTATTCCTGTAATGGTCGCTAGCACATGTAATATGAAATACATGCTATAGAGAAGCTTACTCTTTTCTTTTCTTTTCTTAAGAAAAAGAGTGTATGTCGTTGCTCTCCTTGTTAAAGAAAATACATTATACGAGTCTTAGTCTTGATGATAAAAACATAGGCTTCAAATCAGAAATTCTCATTTGCTCATTTTTCATTAGTGGCAGATGAATAATTTCATACTCGGCTTCAATCATAATAGACACATGAATGACGAGAATTCATTCATGCCGATTCTTTTATTTAAGAACCTTATCTTGGTCCCAGCCAAGGTGACTTTTTAATAATCATTTTGAGTAAAAATTGTTCCCACTGCGCCCAAGTTGCTTATTGAGCATTAAAACTCAAATAGTCTCATCTCCACTCACCTTACAAGTGCTAGAGGTGATTGCTCATGTGAGTGAGCCAATTTAAGTCTATCGACATACTATAACAAATTGTACTATATGATACTCACAATATATCCATGAAACAAATAATGAATAAAATGGTATTCTAATTTATTCATCACTCAATCACTGTAAGCTTTCGTATGATCCTTAAAACTAATTATATTACTAATTACATTCTACATAGGCCAAGGGATCTCACATGTCTAACAAATACATCCTTTGCTATTGGTTTTGTGAGTGGATCTGCAACCATAGAATTTGTAGAAATGTGTTTTAGGATCACATATTGTTCAGTAATTGCTTCTCTAATATAGTGATATCTCATTTTGATGTGTTTGGTCTTTTCATGGTATTTTGAATCTTTGGCCACAGCTATTGCAGCAGTGTTATCACAGTAAATTATCACTGGGTCTGATATTGATTTGATAATTTTCAAATCATACAAGAAATTTTTAACCAAACAGCATCTTGTGTTGCTGCGGAACAAGCTACATACTCAGCCTCCATGGTAGATAAAGCTATGCAGGATTGTTTTTTGCTCCTCCATAGTATTGCACTATCATTAAGCAAGAAAGCACATCCTGAAGTTGATTTGGATTGGTCGATATCTCCTCCCCAATTAGCATCAGAGAAATCAATCAATCGTAAGTCTTTCTTTTCTTGGTAACATAGCATGTAATTTGAAGTTCTTTTCAGATATCATAGAATCCTTTTGACTGCCATCCAGTGTTTATGACCAGGGTTTGATTGATATCGGCTAACCAATCTAATAGCATAACATATATCGGGACGTGTGCACATCATTGCATACATCAAACTACCGACAACACATGTATAAGGTACTCTGGACATTTTCTCCTTTTCTTCTAGAGTCTTGGGACACATATCACAACTTAGGCTCAAACTTTTATCAACAGGGGTGTCCATTGGTTTGCTATCTTGCATGTGATAGCGTTCTAACATCTTTTTGATGTAAGTCTCTTGACTTAAACCCAAAAGCCTTTTAGCGCGATCTCTTATGATTTTCACACCAAGTACATAGCTGGCCTCACCCATGTCTTTCATTTCAAAGTTTGATGATAACCACTTTTTAGTGGTATCAATCATCTTTTTGCTATTTCCAACTATTAAAATGTCGTCAACATATAAGGACAATATTTAAAAACTATTGTTAGAACGTTTTAAATACATGCAATGATCTTCTTCCATTATTGTAAAACCATTTTTAAGGATAGCTTGATGAAACTTAACGTTCCATTATCTAGAGGCTTGTTTAAGACCATATATAGATCTTTTAAGCTTGCAAACTTTGCACTCTTGTCTTTTAGTCTCGAATCCTAAAAGCTGATCCATATAGATCTCCTCATTTAGTTCTCCATTAAGAAACACAGTTCTAACGTCTATTTGATATAACTCTAGGTCCATATGTGCAACTATAGCTAAAATGAGGCGACCTAAAATAATCCTCACAACTGGTGAGAATGTATCTTCATAATCAATTCCCTCTTCTTGAGTGTAGCCTTTTGCTACTAGTCGAGCCTTATAACGTTCTATTGACCCGTCCGCCTTACGTTTAATTTTAAGAACCCATTTATTTCCAATGGATCTTCGTCCTGACAGTAAATCAACCAAGTCCCAGACTTGATTAATTTTCATTGACTCCATTTCTTCTTCCATAACTTTAATCCATTCACTTGCTTTAAGACCAGATAGAACATAACTGAATGTTTTAGGTTCTTCATCATCTTATGGAGCAATTATGAACACTTCCCCCTCAATCTTAAATCGACGATGAGGAATTGGTTCATGAATGCTTCTTCGAGGTTGAGATTGCTCATGATCTTGCTCCATAAGAGTAGAAATAGATAAAATATCACTCCCACTGTGTCCAGGAGGATTAAAAGTTTCATCTAAGTCCTCTACTAAATGTCTTATTGCGTCATAATCTAGATTTTCCATTTCATATAATTGAAAATGTTTTTCAACCTCACCTGTCTTTGGAAAAACCTTTTCTAAGAATACAACATCACACGATTCAATCTCCGTCACTCTTCCATCAGCTTTTTCACCAATAAATATAAATCCTTTGGAATGTTCAGAATATCGTATAAAGATACACTTCTTCCCTCTAGGATCGAGTTTCCCTTATTCATGAGAAGTATTATGGATATAAGCTGCACATCCCCATGGATGGAAATAACCTAGATTAGGTTTGACACCATTCCATAGTTCATATGGGGTGGATGAGACAGATTTAGAGGGCACAAGATTAAGTATGTAAGCAGCAGTTAACAATGCATCTCCCCAAAAGGAAATTGGTAAGTTAGTTTGCGCTATCATTGACCTAACCATGTCAAATAGGGTTTTATTCCATCTTTCCGCTACACCATTTTGTTGTGGAGTATAAGGAATAGTTCATTGTCCAGCTATACCCTTTTTATCATAAGTTTTTTTTAAAAATTATTCAGACATATATTCACGTCCTCGATCACTTCTTAAAGCTTTGATCTTGGTACTTAGTTTATTCTCCACCAAATTGGTGTATCGAATGAAGCAATCCAATGCTTCAGACTTATATGAGATCAAATAAACATGACCAAACCGTGTAAAATCATCTATAAATATGATGAAATAATTTCTTTCATGTCTTTCTCTCACATTCATTGGGCCACAAATGTCTGAATGAATAAGCTGTAATGGACTACTAGCTCTTTTAGCTTTGCCAAATGGTAATCTAGTTGCTTTTCCAGCAAGGCAATGCTCACAAATGGGCGATTTCTCTTTGGTAAGTGATCCTAATAGACCAGTTCTTGCTAATCTATGTAATCGATCTTGCCCAATGTGTCCTAATCTAGCATGCCAAGTTATGATATTACTATCATTAATAGTGTTAGAATTTTGAACAACATAAATTGAAGTATTATAATTAATAGATACATTAACGGTGTCTAACACCATAAAACCATTTAATACAAAACCAGAACCATAAAAAATATTACCCAGATGTATTTTTACACAACAACCAACAAACGCAATATTAAAGCCCAAATAGAGTAAAGCAAGAACAGACACAAGATTCCATCGAACTTCTGGAGCGTAGAGTACATCATGAAGATAAAGTGTGTGACCGCAAATCCAGTTTACAGGTACCGATCCCAAGCACAGCAGCAGAAGCATTATTCCCCATGTATATGTATCTACTTCCCTTTGGAATTCGATGGAATTCCACAAAGGTTGTTCGATCCCTTGCTATATGGTTAGTTGCTCTTGAGTCTATAGTTCAAAAAGAAACAGATTCAGCAAGCATTAAACAACTACTAACGTATAAGTTAGAGGGATGATTGTGGTTAAACATTACCTTTGGCTCAGTGCAATTACAAGCAAAGTGACCAGGTTTACCACAATTGAAACAATTTATATTCTTGTCTTTCTTACCATAACATTTCCCACGCTTGCGCTTATGTCCACTACTACTTGCTTCCATTTCTCTCTTGTCATATTTGGGACCTTTAGCCTTACCCTTTTTATATTTAGAGCCATATGCTCCACGCATCTTGGTCTTAGATATAAAAGCCTCGTTTATAGGCTTCTCAGCGTGAAGTCGATCTTTTTCAAGCTTGACATGACGAAAAACATCATCAAATATCTTGCTGTTGTCATTGTGGGTAAGGTTAACACGCATGTGTTCCCAATTGCTTGGCAAAGAGCGGATAACTGCTTGGACTTGTTGTTCATCAGTCATCTCATGTCCAGCACCTCTTAATTCACTAATCATATTAGGCATGACCGTAAGATGCTGCCTCATTGTCTGATTTTTGCGCTTCTTATAACCATCGAATTTGAGGGTTAGCTGGCGGAGTCTAGTAGTGGAGGTTCCTCTATACTGAATCTTTACTGCGTCCCAAATAGATTGAGCTGAATGATGCCTTTTAAAACGCAGCATTATATCATTTCTCATGCTGCTCAACATCAAAATGCGAGCTACACGATCCTTGCGTTTATAGGTTTGATATGCTTTCATATCAAGCTTGTGCTAAGTAGTGTTTCCTTGCTTAGGTTCAACCATCGGTTGTGTGATTGTTTCAAGCATTTCTTGCTCTTCCAGGAGATACTCAATCTTACGATGCCAAACATCATAATTCTTTTCACTTAGTTTGTGTCCATGATTCAAATCAGCAATAATACTCTTAGATGCAACCATATTAAGCGCTATTGACAGCAATTACAAATATTAGTATCTAGTACAATTTAATTGAAATATTTTTCCACTCCATTCTAAATTAAACAAATAATAATCTAACACATACAATAGAAATGAAAAGAATGTTAAACACTTAATCAATTTCTATTTGTATAGTCTAATTATTATTAAAAATTTAAATGAGTGCAAAATTATAGTTATTAGTTTCAACTAACAACTCCCACTAATCAGGTTGCATATATTATCATATATATGCATATAATGTAATTAAACTTAAATTACATAAAATATTTAGTTCACAATTAAACAACCAATCATCTTTAAAAAAAATACAATATTAAGAATAATAAATTTCAGAATTGTTTTATATTGTAGGCACATAAGTAGGGTTTCCAATTATGTCATCCACTTCATCAAAGTCATCTCCTCCAAGTTCATTCTGCTCAAACCATGAAATGAATTTAGCAGCAGCATCCAAACGACCTATGCTTCTTTCAGTGCGTCGTATACCTTTTTTGGCATACTGACATTCCCTCTCAAGCAACATTTCACCTGCGAGATTGTTGAAATCTAAGGATTCTAGCCTATATTCCAATGATAGTCGCACCGGCATCCATTTCTCAGGCAGAGAATTGAGAACGATTAACATTTGATGTTCCATGTAAAATTCATAACCACCACGCATAGCCAGTCTAATCATCCAATGATACATGTAATCAATGTGCTCTTGAATTTTATGAACAGAATTAAAGGCATAACCCAATAAATGATCAATTTGTTGTTGCCTATCCACTACAACAAAATATTCCAAAAAACACATAAATATTATACTTAATATTTAATTAAGGCATGTATCATCATAAATGCTAACCAAAATGGAAATTAAACAATTTATTTTAAGAGTAAATAAATTGGCACCACAATTTGACAATTTATATTAACAATAAAATATTAATTGTCTTAATATTATTCTTAATATTAATATTTATTAATAATGGTAATATATATTAACTGATGAATGGCAATTAATATATGTACACATCTTTTTCATTCGGTTTTCCTCTTTTTTTTTTAATAATAACTACCAAATGACAGTTAATTAACTGCCAAATAGCAGTTCCAATTGACTACCGAATGACAATGAAAATATTAACTGCCAAATGGCAGTTATACATCTTTTAAAAGATGTGTTCTTTTAGGTGGTTTTTTTTTAAAAAAACTGTCAAATGGCAGTTAATTAACTGCGAAATGACATTCCAATTGACTACTGCAATTGTAGTCCATTGGAAATGGAAATGGAAATGGAAATGGCAGTTTCCAATCTCCATTTCCATCATCAATTCACACGATGAATTGATGGTTTTTTTATTATTATTACACAAAGGAATTAAACAAATACCATGCAAAATATTTTGCAGAAGGTCTTATCTAATTAACAAAGAAAAGATAAAATCATAACTAAATTACTTCATAAAATTGTAAATTCAAAATTATCAACGGAAGTATTCTTTTAACACAAAATTTACATATATCATTCATGTAATAATAGATATACCGCATAAAAACAATATTAAAAATCATGGCTATGATACTAATGTAGATTGGAAAGGAAAACTTGTAAGAATTCACTTTCTTATTCCCGAATCTGTTATTTCAGTGCCACTTCAATTACTAGAACCAAAGTGATATTTCACAGTACAAACATCTTTGTAAATCTTGTCAAAGTAATGTAGAGAGTCAAGATAGGAGAAGAGAAAAAGAGAACTATGTTCTTTCAATAATGAAAAACTTATTAATCCATATGAGTTATGTCCCTTTATATATTATTAGAGGAGGCGGTTACTTCCTTTAGTAACTTTTCTAATAACTTGAACCAGACCCATCCATCATGGACGGACCAAGCCTAACCCAATAACTAACAAGTCACATAAAATTTCAATTTGTTCCCTAAAGTTTCAATCTACCTATTATTTGGTCCTTGTTGCTTTAGAATTTCACATTTTGATTCCAAATTTTATTTTATATGTTTTAGTTATTGGATGTTTAGAGATGAAATAGAGAGTTACTAAAAAATATTAAAGAGAAAGAAAGTGTTCGAATGACAACATTTCAGACACATAAAAAAAAACTGATATTAGCGTCAATGAATTTGTCTTTCGAGAATAGCTCAATAATGGTAGTGTTGTTCTTTAACCTTGTAAAAAAATAGATCAGGATTCTTAAAAAAATTTATTCATTTAGTTTTTGCTTTTAGATAGACTATAAACTATTTTTTAGATTGAAAATGAATTTAGTAAGATTTATAAGGTATTTATAAATAATTTTAGGTGAAAACAAGTTGAAAAATGTATTTTTAGAGCTTAAAAACTCATATCCTACTTTTTCAATCACCAAAAGAAATCAAGAACCAATGCAAAATACAACAGGTCATAAAACACATTTTAAAACCAATTTAACAACTCCTAAAACTCCTTTGAATGAAATTAGTTAATAGGCTTGCGCAATATTGTAGGTCAAACCAACATTTGTTTTTGAACATAACAAGAAATACTTGGGTCATAGAGAATTGTTTGGCATTATCATTAAATCTGACCCTACATATCAGCTTTGAAAACCTTTAGACTTGACTCCTTATCTAGCTTGAGTTTAAAATTAAATCGTGTAAGAGTTGTAACGTGACCCAATCAACTTTAAAGATCTAAAAACAACCTGAATGATCGTTAAAAAAAAAGGTTTGGGGATGAAATTGAGAAAAAAAAACAAAATTAAATGAAAAAAACCTTATGATTTGACTTCTTGCATAGCCCGATTTAAAATTAACCATGTGAGAGTTACCTTGACATGGCCTAGTCAACTTAGCAGGTCCAAAAATAACCCAATTACCATTAAAAAAAGTGTGAGAACAAAATTGAGAAAAAAAACAATTAAAAAAAAAGAAAAAACTTTCGACATGACTTGTGGTTTATGAGATTTTTCATATTCTCTCCTAAAAAGATTTAAAAGACTTCTCACTGATGATTCGTATGAATTACCGTGATACATCAAGCACAAAATCAAACATGCAAGCATCTCTTCTCAGTTACTTACACATAAGCCTTATGACGTGTCTAGCACTTAGTGAGCATCAATAAAATTTACACAGCATCCAATTGATTAAGTTTGTTTTTGAAAATTTCACACAGCCAGCTCCATTTTTTATAATCTGTGCAACAGTTCCGAAAAGAAATCAATTATTTGATAATAATAATAATAATAATAATTTTTCTTTTCCATTTAATTGTGGCGTGTCTACTTGAAGCTTGCCTGCCGATGTTATATTGGACAAAATCGACGGGGTTCAGCTTTGCATGTGACTTGAACAACAACATTGCAGCTCCATGGCCAGCATCATCTTCCGTGTCATCCTTGGCTCTTTGTGCCCCTGGTAAATGTTCACCTACTCAAGAAAGAACTAAACCTTACCTGTTCTTTATATTTCCGAAAGAGCACGAGCAATTTGATATTTCATCCGGAACACACACACACACGCATATGCAGCTTGTTCTCAAGTTCTTGTTCTAACAGCTCCTACCTAAATCTTGCAGAGATGTCCTTGTCTGCCTTGCCGACATCACAGATCAAAAACCCTGGTGGGTGCCTTTGTCCCATGCAATTCGTAACCTATCAGCTTAACCTTGTTCTGCTGCATTTTTGCTTAACAATGTCACAATTATAAACACACACACACATTAGTAGTTGATTGTTTTCACTGTGAGTGAACAAAGGCATTTGTAATGGCATTCTGATTGCTGGATCATACATTAGTTAGCCAGCCATTGTATAAGATCATTCACCATAAAGACTTAGCTTTAAACTGGTTTTTTTTTCGATTAAAATCTTTTTTTATAAAAAAATAAGTAACAATTATTAGCGTGGTTTTTAGCAACAAGAATTGCGAATTTAAAGTTTGAAATGAGCTCAATAAAATTGAAGCTTCTATAGATGTACTACTGTCATCAAAATATGGTCCAATGTTTTATTTATAAAAAGAATGGTTCCATGACATTGTTAATATATACAAGTTAAATTGGGTTAATTTATCTATTTTGTGACTTAATAATAACCTCATCGAGTTAAATAACTTTGTTTTTTAAGTCAATTATTTTATTGGAAGGATTAACAATCTTAAAAATATGAGATAGGGTCCTAATCCAAATTTAAATGAAAACAACAATGCAAACAAAAAATACACAAAAAAAAAGGAAGGTTTGCCTAGAAATTTGAAAGAAACCAAAAAAAAAAGAAAAGAAAAAGAAGCCAAGTGTTTCTAGGCTTAGCAAGAAACCCGAGCCTAGGTGTGCTTGGGCCAAAAAATTTCCCCTCTAATAAGGGGTAGACAATACTCATCTCGTTAAATAAAACTTGTTGGCACAAAGATTAACCATTTTCATCGTTAGATTATGGAGAATTTATAACTTTTTCTCTCTATTATCGTAATTTAACGACCTTTCTCTTTTCCCTCATATCAGTGACTGAAAATGAAAAAAATAAAATTTAAAATTAAAATGAAACATCCAAAAAACAAAGGGATTACATCAGATGAAAAATAAAAATAAAGGTATCAAAAAGAACTTTGTCATGCTAATTTTAGATTGGTTAACACATTTTACCACCTTTCACACTTTGATTCTATATTTTTTTAATTGTGTTTCCCTATAAAAAATAATATAAGAAATCAATAAACAGTTGGACACAAGAAGGGTGCAATTGAAAAGCAAAGATTGACCAACAAAAAAATATTTTCATTTATGTTCCTTTTCCCTTATTCTTTTAGTTTATCTTAATGTAATAGTGCTTAAACACAAAAAAACTTATTTTTTTCTTTTCATTATCCCTTCATTTTTGACATGTCTGGATAAATGCTTTAACATAAGCAATCACGGTGGTGCGTTGAAGTTGCTATTACTTGTTTTTTTTTTTTAGTGCATTATTGTATTGAAAAGTGTTAGCATCTATTATCAATGTTCAAAAATAAAAACAAACAATTTAATATGATTTGACAATTTATCTATATTCATAGAAACATTGTTTTTACTCCTAAAAGAAAAACAAAAAATTATACCAATTAAAAAGGACTCTCTCAACTCAACTCACAAACCCTCTATCACTTTCACCTCACTTTTCTTTATCACTTAATGTTTTTTATTGTGTGTCTACTTCTCTTACAACTTCCCTCTATTTATAGGTAAAATGGGTGAGCATACACTATGATTCTTTCCTGTTGATTTCGTAAAATTCCTAAATCTCTTCATGAAAAACATCCATTTATTTCTAGCTTGATTTGTTGTTGATATTGAGCCTAATTTGTCTCAATTCATATCAATCTCCCATTTGAAGATAAATGAGCCTACTGAAACTTTGTACAACTTCAATTTATGAAGCGTAACTCCTTTAGTTAACGTATTAGCTAGATTCTTGCTTTCACATATCTTTTTTAGTATCAACTGATCATCATCAAACAAATGTCAGATAAAGTGAAAATACACTAAATTGATAGTTTCTGCAAGTGCAACAGGACAACCACAGTAACAAGAGGGCCCTCCCTTGTTATCTTTATTCCTCCAACCTTCCTCCCCACCTTCACAGCCCTTCAACCACGACATCAAAATGAAAAAAGAAATAGAAGCATGCGCTGCACAACTCTGTGCTGCATTGCATCACTTCCTATCTAAACGACAACACAGACATAAGAAACGTTATTCATCACAATATTAGACGAAAATTATTCAGCATTAACCCAAAGCTGACATGATGACTGGTTAGTTTTAGCAATCTGATCCAAAGCAAATCCCTATTGGATATAGGCATCCACAGTTTCCGCAACAATTCTTTGGTTGGGTAAAGCACCAGCCTCCACTAGAGATACAGCCAAGGTTACTTTCATCTTGCAGCAATATGTTTGAAGTCATGAGCAGTGGAAATTGCCGCATAGCAAGGGCGGACGGGGCAATGGTTGCGACAAAAACCAAGGCAACCATCAGCAGCAGAGTGACCTTCTTGCTGTCCATGATCTCTCTGTCTTACTCTTGATCTATGGCTACTTCTCTTCTGAAGTTGTTTAAAGCTTGTATGTTGCATGATACCTTGGCTTGAGACTTCAATTTATAATGGTGGGAGATATACAAGCTGTAGGTTTATAATAATTGAATAAATATCTGCATATATGCATGGGTTTTCACCTCATCAACAGTAATTAATCTCTACACTGAGAGATAAAATCATTAATTATCAATACAAAAACATCTGAGTGATGTGTATCCAATCAAAACCCGTGATAGTATAAAAAAAAAACAAGACATGATAATATATATAAAATAATCGTTTATTTATTTATTGTATATAAAAATAATAGAACAACAAAATCTCAGCAGAAAATCTCACCCTTCATTGGACCTTTCAATTTGAACACGTGTCACCACGTGCCACGATGCCATCTTCCAATTATTAATAAAATGATTTGTACCTCGTACAGTTCACGATAACATAAGAAATTAATTAATGCATCCTCAAATCAGGTTGTTCGAACTAGCTAGAATACTTGGAGAACATGATAAATAAATAATTTAATATGATTAAAAGAATGGTAGAACTTGAATTACAATTCCCATATATTAAAGAAACATTACACCATACAAATAAAACAAAATCCATTTTTCCTATTCTCCTTTATCATAAAAAATTAAAAAGATAAGAAAAATCTGAATTAATAAGTACCATACTAATAGAAATTTGTCATAAATTAAT
This sequence comes from Populus deltoides, assembly GCA_015852605.2. Lineage (NCBI taxonomy): Eukaryota > Viridiplantae > Streptophyta > Magnoliopsida > Malpighiales > Salicaceae > Populus > Populus deltoides. The sequence continues at coordinate 17,218,295 of CM027586.2, read as the reverse complement.
AAAATTGAGAATTTAGTTATAAATATTCTACTTTATCAAATATTTAATATGAATTTAGAACATGCCAATAAAGAAATTAGAATCTAATGAAAAATGTGTTATCAATAAAATTATGAATGGGAAATTTATGATCTTCTTATAATTAATGGCGTATTTTGAGATAATTTAGCTTTATGATTAATGAGAAAAAAAATATAGTTATTTGTTGTTTTTTTTTTGTTAAAGAAATATATCATTTTTTTTATATTTGTATCTAATTCTTCACTTTTTTATTTGATGATAAGTTTTCACTATAGGGTCAATGGGTAAAATTAGAAAATTGGGCAATATAAATGCCCAATTTTTTTCTCATGGTTGGGGGCATTTCCAGCAAAGAAAGGGGGGAGAAAATTAATTTTTTCTTTCAAAATTCTTTTCAAATCCACTCAAAATTAAGAGAATTAATGCGTGTAAGAGTTAAATAAGAAATAAAAAAAGAGAAATTGAGTGTTTTAGAATGTTTTTGGGATAGATTAAGGGTTACGTATTAGAAGAAAAGGGGAAAAAAAGGGATTGAAAAAAGAATCAAAATTTAATTTTTAAAAAAATATTTTTAAAATATAAAAACAAAGATGATCATAACTATGACTATAGAGTTTATTCTTCACTTTAAGAAGTTAGATTTAAATGCAAGAAGAAACTGTTTTGTAAATATATCAATGTGGGTATGACAGAAACGATCTAGAAAAGCTCAAGGCTTGGATTCTACACTAAACTCAAGAAAAGATATGAAGGGATATTGTATAATTTACCTTGAAAGCATAAATATAATCATGTTAAACAACTAATTAATAACATAAACATAATTATCTAATTAATAACATATGCACGCGTCACAATGCCCCGTGCCTCGGCATTTTAACTCCAATAAAACATCAACAGTACAGATTAAAAATAAAAATTATCAGATCTATTTATTAAAATTACAATCATAAGAATTTATTAAAAATCAATTTTTTTTTTTTTATGGAATCAACAATGGGACAGTCCACCGATGATTAATGTTGTTCATGGACTTCCAGACAAAATATATGCGGTAAAATCTGATTTTTTAATGTGAGTATTCTATATGAAAAATAAGTTGCTGATGGAAACAATAATAATAATAAAATTCCTGACGAGAAATTTTCTAATGACATTGTTACACAGGCAATTATGTCGGTGTTTCTAATCTTAGAAGAAATTTTTTTCTAAACGCTAACAAAATATTCTGTTGGTATTTTTTAATTTTGAAATGGTGAGTTTTTTTATTTAATTTAATTCTAAATCTTTTATAACAATTATAAGGTGTTTTAACGTTGTAAATAATGATATGTTTTGGATGTTAAAAACAAGTTAAAATTTGAGTATTGGGATCCCAAATCTCGGCCTGATCTTACAATCATAGTTAATGCCACAATTAGGTTGCAATATTATTATGTTTTTAAAATATTGTCGGTGTTCGTCTTGTCTGAGATAATTATAAGCCTTGTCTTTATCTTTTCGTCCTTGAACAATTGTTTATTGATGTAGATGTGGATCCACATCAGCTTTAAAAAACAATTTATTTATTTTTTAGTTAATTATAAATTAATTAGATAATTATGTTTATGTTATTAATTAGTTGTTTAACATGATTATGTTTATGCTTTCAAGGTAAATTATACAATATCCCTTCATATCTTTTGCTTGATTTTAGTGTAGAATCCAAGCCTTGAGCTTTCCTAGATCGTTTCTGTCATACCCACTATATATATATATATATATATATATATATATATATATATATATATATATACTTTAAGAGTATAAGTGTTATTTAAATGTGCAAAAAAATATTGAAAAAACAAAAAAATATCTAGACTAAATTTATATTTTTTGTTTTTTTTTAAGAATAATAAAGTCATTCCACTTTGATAAAAAAAAAATGTAAACATAGATTGAGTTATTTATAGATGAGTGGTTGCATGGAGATCTTAAAATTCTTATGATTTTAATTTTAATAAATATATCTGTTCATGGTTTTAGTTTTAGATTATGTTAATTTTAGAATTTTGGAGTTTTGTTTATTTTTAATATTAATTTGTAGTACTGCTTGATATTTTATTATTGCGGTTAAAATGCCGAGGCACGGGGCATTGTGACGCGCGCATATGTTACTAATTAGATGATTATGTTTATATTTATTAATTAGTTGTTTAATATGATTATGTTTATGCTTTCAAGGTAAATTATACAATATCCCTTCATACGTTTTCTTGATTTTAGTGTAGAATCCTGCCTTGAGCTTTCCTAGATCGATTCTGCCATACCCCTATTGATATATTTACATCAATTTCTTCCAGCATTTAAATCTAACTTCTTAAAGTGAAGAATAAACTCTATAGTCATAGTTATGATCATCTTTATTTTTATATTTTAAAAATATTTAAAAAAAAATTAAATTTTGATTCTTTTTTCAATCCCTTTTTTCCCCTTTTCTTCTAATACCCTAACCCTTAATTTATCCCAAAAACATTATAAAACACTCAATTTCTCTTTTTTATTCCTTATCTAACTCTTACACGCACTAATTCTTTTAATTTTGAGTGGATTTGACAAGAATTTTGAAAGAAAAAATCAAAATTTCCTACCCCTCTCTTTGTTGGAAATGCCGTCAGCCATGAGAAGAAAATTGGGCATTTATATTGCCCAATTTTCTAATTTTACCCATTGACCCCATAGTGAAAACTTATCATCAAATAAAAAAGTGAAGAATTAGATACAAATATAAAAAAAATGAGAAATAAAGAAATAAATTAAAATGATATATTTCTTTAACAAAAAAAAAACAACAAAGAACTATATTTTTTTTCTCATTAATCATAAAGCTAAATTATCTCAAAATACGCCATTAATTATAAGAAGATCATAAATTTCCCATTCATAATTTTATTGATAACACATTTTTCATTAGATTCTAATTTCTTTATTGGCATGTTCTAAATTCATATTAAATATTTGATAAAGGAGAATATTTATAACTAAATTCTCAATTTTATTAATTTATGACAAATTTCTATTAGTATAGTACTTATTAATTCAGATTTTTCTTATTATTTTTTTTTAAATTTTATGATAAAGGAGAATAGGAAAAATGGATTTTGTTTTATTTGTATGGTGTAATGTTTCTTTAATATATGGGAATTGTAATTCAAGTTCTACCATTCTGTTAATCATATTAAATTACTTATATATCATGTTCTCCAAGTATTCTAGTACTCCAACAACCTGATTTGAGGATGCCTTAATTAATTTCTTATGTTATCGTGAACTGTACGAGGTACAAATCATTTTATTAATAATTGGAAGATGGCATCGTGGCACGTGGTGACACGTGTTCAAATTGAAAGGTCCAATGAAGGGTGGGATTTTCTGCTGAGATTTTGTTGTTCTATTATTTTTATATACAATAAATAAATAAACGATTATTTTATATATATTATCATGTCTTGTTTTTTTATATATACTATCACGGGTTTTGATTGGATACACATCACTCAGATGTTTTTATATTAATAATTAATGATTTTATCTCTCAGTGTAGAGATTAATTACTGTTGATGAGGTGAAAACCCATGCATATATGCAGATATTTATTCAATTATTATAAACCTACAGCTTGTATATCTCCCACCATTATAAATTGAAGTCTCAAGCCAAGGTATCATGCAACATACAAGCTTTAAACAACTTCGGAAGAGAAGTAGCCATAGATCAAGAGTAAGACAGAGAGATCATGGACAGCAAGAAGGTCACTCTGCTGCTGATGGTTGCCTTGGTTTTTGTCGCAACCATTGCCCCGTCCGCCCTTGCTATGCGGCAATTTCCACTGCTCATGACTTCAAACATATTGCTGCAAGATGAAAGTAACCTTGGCTGTATCTCTAGTGGAGGCTGGTGCTTTACCCAACCAAAGAATTGTTGCGGAAACTGTGGATGCCTATATCCAATAGGGATTTGCTTTGGATCAGATTGCTAAAACTAACCAGTCATGTCAGCTCTCTCCGGGTTGCTGAATAATCGTCTAATATTGTGATCATGAATAAGGTCTGTGTTGTTGTTTAGCTAGCAAGTTATGCTTGCAGCTAGCACAGAGTTGTGCCATGCATGCTTCTATAATTTCTCTTTTCATTTTAATGTCGTAGTTGAAGGGCCGTGAAGGTGGGGAAGAAGGTTGGAGGAATAAAGATAACAAGGGACCCTCTTGTTACTGTGGTTGTCCTCTTGCACTTGCAGAAACTATCAATTTAGTGTATTTTCATTAATGCAACTCATCCTAGCTTGTTAAATTTTATGTTTGTGCTTTTCATAATGTGATGTGGTTCGCAGGAAGTAAGGCTTTTCGTGAAATTTGTGTTCTATATATTTTCTTTTTAGAATGAAAATATCTTAGTGAAGGGGTCGACCATTTCCATTGGGGATTCAAAACAACTCTAAACTTGACTACACAGGGGTAAATTGTGAAAATTGAAAAATTACTTCAAAAACATTAATGGAGTTACACTTGATAAATTACTTCAACATTTCACTCTAAGACTAAGCATATCCAGATCATATATCACTTTATCTGACATATGTTTGATGATGATCAGTTGATACTAAAAAAGATATGTGAAAGCAAGAATCTAGCTAATACGTTAACTAATGTGCGTGTGTGTTTATAATTATGGCATTGTTAAACAAAAAAGCAGCAGAACAAGGTTAAGCTGATAGGTTACGAATTACATGGGACAAAGGCACACCAGGGTTTTTGATCTGTGATGTCGGCAAGGCAGACAAGGATATCTCTGCAAGATTTAGGTAGGAGCTGTTAGAACAAGAACTTGAGAACAAGCTGCATATACGTGTGTGTGTGTGTTCCGGATGAAATATCAAATCGCTCGTTCTCTTTTCGGAAATATAAAGAACTGGTAAGGTTTAGTTCTTTCTTGAGTAGTTGAACATTTACCTGGGGCACAAAGAGCCAAGGATGACACGGAGGATGATGATGGCCATGGAGCTGCAATGTTGTTGGTCAAGTCACATGCAAAGCTGAACCCCGTCGAATTGTTCAATATAACATATATCGGCAGGCAAGCTTCGAAGTAGACACGCAACAATTAAATGGACAAGAAAGGTATTATTATCATTAAATAATTGATTTCTTTTCGGAACTGCTGCACAGATTATCGCCGGTATGTATTTAATGAGCTACAGCAGGAGCTGGCTGTGTGAAATTTTCAAAAACAAACTTAATCAATTGGATGCTGTGTAAATTTTATTGTCGCTCACTAAGTGCTAGACATGTCAAAAGGCTTATGTGTAAGTAACTGAGAAGAGATGCTTGCATGTTTGATTTTGTTAATGAGCAAATGAACCGTGGTATTGACAGACACGCCATGAGTAAACACAAGTAAGAAATGTGTTGGCACATGATTTGACGTACGTTCAACACCTTCGCACCACACTATAAAACGAACCCTTCAAGAGATCGAGGTATCATGCAACACACAAACACTAGAAGTGATTTGATTGAGAGCTAGCTAGTAATACAGAAATCGTGCATGGAGATTATCAGCAAGAAGGTTAGTAGTTTGATGATGCTGATAGTGGCCTTCACATTTATGGCTGCCTTTGCTCATTCCACCCTAGCCATGCGGCTGATTCCACCACTTTCAGACATTATGTATGCCCAAGGTGAAGCTAATTGTCTTGATAAAGGTGGGTTTTGCATGTTCAGCCCTATGGACTGTTGCTGTTCTATGGGATGCTTATATCCAATGGGGATATGCTTTTGAAGATCAGAATCATGTGATCGACGTCCTATCAACTTCTAGCGCTAATATGTAATAAAGTCATGTGCATCATGACCAATGTTCGTTATTTTCTGTTTTGATGTTGTAGTTGAAGGGTAGTGGGAGGTTTGGGGAAGAAGACAAGAAAATGGATAAGATCGGTTGTGTTCCTCGTACATATTTTGTTCTTGTTTTATCAGCTATGATTTTTATTTTCTTATAATACTTTCCTACTTGCATAAAATAGGAACTACATATATATCAAGACAACTGCCTAGCTACTAGTCCTTGTTTTGTTTTATTACCTATGATTTTGTTTTTCTAAGAAATTTTTTCATGTTTTTTTATTAGTTTGTGATCGGGAAATTGGAAAACTAAAGGGAAATTAGGGAATTTATTAATACAAAAGGGAAATAAAATCAGGTTAGCCATGGGAACCCACTGAACTTGGATAGGGTAATTTGTAGAATTGTAGATTATCATGATCAGGCTTACAGCTTTAAGACTTCAGCTGGTTTATTTGGGAATTGCTGGCATATATAGTGCCTAGGATTTGAGAAGAAGAAGATGACTGTAGCAATAAGAGATTTCAGCTTGAATTACTCAAGAATTTGGCAATAAGAGATGCAATTGCTGCATATTTTCTTCTGTGGTGCCGTCCTATTCCTATGGATTTAATACTGGTTGCACATTCTCTACACAAGAAAAATTAATGAAGTTAGTATTATTGCATGAATTAGGATCCTAAAACAATTAATTTAGTCTAATTGAATACCAAATCATAGTTATCAAGTTCCCAATGACCCGCTAACTCAGAGTTTAGCATGGATCGGGTTTGTTTTTAACATGTTTAAGAGGTCGATTCGATCAAACTTAAATGATGTAACAAGTTAATTCATAATTTAAGTAACCCGACAAAACTTAAACTTGATCGAGTTAATTTTTATTTTTTTTAATTTTAAATAATATTATCTTTAAATAAATCTTGATAACTATAGTTTTAATAATTTATTTTTATTTTTTAAAGAAAACCACTATTTTAATACTCATTATATAACATATATTTACATGAATTGTTTTTTAATTTTTCCATGTGAGATATTAAAATCTCAAACATTAATTTTTTTTAATTTTTTAAAGTTAATTCTGGTTCAAACTCCATCATTGGTCCAAGAACTCATTCAATTGGTAACTAAAAGGCATGAAGTTGGTTTAATTATTTATATAAATAATAAATTGGTTTAATATAAGTTTTTTAATCATTTTGATAACAACTTTATGGAGTAGATTAGTTGGTTAGCACGTAGGTGAGTGGCTGCAGATCGTGGGTTTGAATTCACCATGCAGTAATATTTTCTTCCAAAAGATAGGTGTGAAGTTATCTATTTATTTATTATTTTTTTTAAAAGAAAAAGGCAGGTTACCGAACCTTATAAAAAAAAAAATTATTAAGCAGTTGCATTAAGGTTTGTGGCTTAGCGGTCATGGTAGGGAATTTTTTATCTCTGTATCCTAGGTTCGAACATTTATGTATATGTTTGTTATCCCTACGGTGCTTTACCTGTCTACTAGGCTTGCAAGGTGTTTAATGGGCCCAGAAATTAATCGTGATATGTATAAACTGACCCAAACATCCTGTGTTATATATAAAAAAAAAAATACTAGCCTAGGCCAGTGACCCTCCCCATATAAGGTTTGTTTTTAATAGGCCCTAGCCGCCCTACATGTATTTTTATTCGTTCTTTGGGTATTTTTACCCCTTTTTTAAGTTATTTTATTTTTATTTTTTAATTATATCTTTAATGTAATATTTTTATTTAATTTTATCTTTCAATATTTTTTACTTTTTTTTTAATGACTTGCCTATTACTTTTTTTTTAATTAACTCTTTATTTTTTTTCCTTTCAATTTCATCCTTTAATATTAAATTTTTATTTAATTTTATTTTTTATCTTTTTTTTTAAATGACATGTCTTTAGTGGCCATTTAGTTTTTACTTTTAAAGTTTTTTTTTAGTTTTATTTTTTAATATTAAATTTTTATTTTCATTTTATTAATTAATATTAGATTAACAATGAATCAATTTTCATGTTTTTTATTGTACAATAAAATAAAAAAATCAATTTATAAACTTCACAAGTTAACTAGATAAAACTATTCTTTTTTTTTTCTCTATACCTACCTAGTTGATAAAATCATATCAAAAAATCATTCACAATTTAATTTAAAACTCGAGCTAAACAAAAAATTAAAATTTTTAAAATTTAAACTATTTTACCTAGTTAAATAATAATATCAAAAACTTTATAATAGCCATTTAGTCAATCAACTAGTTATTCCTAAAAATAGTGTGCTTGGGCTACTAAGTTTTTTTTCTTTAGCATTGCTTGAGGTCTCTTAAGTTGAAGAAGTGAGAGATGAAGACAAAAAAAAAAAATTGAAAATTAAAAAAAATACACCCTTTGTGTACAATATCATTTTTCACCTGGGCTCACAAAATTTAACCCGATACCCAATAAACTCGCAGCCCAAACTTTTCTTTTTACTCCGGCTCGAGAGTCGAGTCTGACAACTATTTGCAAAACAGCTAAATGAGTGACTTGTTTTACTTGCATGGGATGCCCGTAGAAACACGCGCCACAAATATAGTGGCTGCCAGTGATGACCTGCTGTCTAATAATCACACAATATGCTTGGTTCCCTAACAGATGACACCCACAGAAAATTTTCCATGAAAATATCAATAAAGTCTTTTTCAACAATAACCATCAAAAATAGACACAAAAATAGCTTTAAAAATAAAAGGAAAAAAAAACAAAAACAAAAACAAAAATGAAAAGCTGCTATACATGAAGGAGGCTGCTCATCAAAATATACAAGTAAAAATCCCCACACAAGGTCAAATTTCCAGAGACACCACCACCTATTTCAAACCGGTTCAAGCCCTTGACTAATCTCTTCAGCACAACAATGCACTGAAAATAAAAAATGAAAAAATGGGTACCAGCAGCTCCAACTCACCACCACGATTGCCTGCGTCGAAGCATTAATACAGATGTCAGAAACGAAGGGAGAACGAAAAGAAAAAAGAAACTGCTGCTGTGTACAAGAACAAGCACTATTACATTCAAAGCTGAATCTTTATGACGAATGATCTTATACTATGGCTGGCTAACTAATATATGATTCAGCTATCAGCTATCAGCTATCAGCTACCAGCATGCTATTAAAAATGCCTATGTTCACTCAGAGTGAAAACAATCAACTACTAATGTGCGCCCCGCTGTGTGTGTTTTTATTGTGACATTGTTAAGCAAACAAGTAGCAGAACAAGGTTAAGCTGATCGGTTAGGAATTGCATGGGGCAAAGGTACACACCAGGGTTTCTGATCTGTGATGTAGGCAAGGCAGGCAAGGACATCTCTGCAAGATTAAGGCAGGAGCTGTTAGAAACAAGAACGTGTGTGTGTGTGTGTGTGTGTTTTCCAGATGAAATATCAAATTGCTCATGCTCTTTCGGAAATGTAAAGAAAAGATAAGATTTGGTTCTTTCTTGAGTAGTTTAACATTACCTGGGGCACAAAGAGACACGGATGACACGGAGGATGATGATGGCCATGGAGCTGCAATGTTGTCGGTCAAGTCACATGTAAAGCTGAACCCTGTCGAATTGTCTAATATAACATCGGCAGGCAAGCTTCGAAGTAGACACCCTAAAATTAAATCGAAAAGAAAAATTTATAAACAACAAAACAATATTGATTTCTTTCCAGGCTGCAAATGAGAGCAGTTACATTACAAACTCTAAGAAGCACTTTCTTTTATTTGGTCAAATGAACAAAACCTTATTTCCATTCTCAAGCAAATTGGAAAACACGTCAAATGAACAAAACCTTATTTCCATTCTCAAGCAAATTGGAAAACACGACACCCATCATCTCACCAGGCCTCAGTTAGATCACAAACCAGAAGTTTTCATCAAATATCCTAAATACACAAATAAAACCCACAACTTCCAGGAAGCCAACTGCCAGGTTTGGGTGGGAGATTTTCATTCAATATACAAATCACGCCCTACATCCCATTCACACTTTTCGCACTAGGCATCCGTATGTATCCAAGAAATCTTACTTTAATCTAAAAATGTAATTGCAGTATATGAGCTCTATTGTTGAGAGGGAGAGAGAAGCAAACCTTGTTGTCCATATGCTGCTTGGCATCCACCAACACACAATCCACAAAAAAAGAAGTAATAGATATCAGATGGAATAGAGGATGAAATGGAGTGAAAATTTTAAAAGACTGGTATCAAACTGAGGAAATAAACCTTGTATGCTAAAATCTTTCAAGTCAATGTCACAAAGCTCATAAACATTTGTCATGACCCCGCCTTGTCGTAGCTTGGACCCCAAAACTGTTGCACAGATTATCGCCTGTTTGTTTGTAATTAACATTTGATTTTGTATCCCAGCAATGTAGGTATTTAACGAGCTACAGCAGGAGGGATTGGGAGCAGCTAAATTTCGACATGCTTTAATAACTTCTAATGGCTGTGTGAAATTCAAAGGACAAGCTGCACATGAAACATTGAGTCAACAAAAGTAAAATAACCGAAAGAATAAACAAAAAAAATATAACAGATCCTTCTTGAGTTCCACAAATTCATGATAAAGCTATGTGCACAGAAATGTGTGCAAGTAACACAAAGCATCTAGATAGATTCAAAAGCAGGCAGCATCATTTGCTGAACAAATGATCTAGACTCATAACTATCGCATCATTCCATCATGAAAAGTTCCAAAACACAGGAGAACCTCACAGAAGATGCAATATATGCACAGGAAATTATTGATGTGACATTGGCATTGCATTTATAAAATTCAGTCCAGCAAAAACTGAGGAAGAGTTCATAAAGGAGGAAAATCATTACTACTGTACCCTTGTTAACTTTGCAGGCAGATAATATCCGGAATGCACTATTTGCAGCATCTGCCGATAGCTTCCTAGAGATATATGAAAATACCACCCCTTTGCAATCACTAAGAGGATCATTATGATTAGGCACGGTCACCAAATCTCTATTATCATTGATTGTCAATTGTGTCCCAGAAATCTCAAGAGCAGCTTCTATGATTGCAGATTGGCAAATTGGTCTACAACACTCTTTAAGAGGATCGACAGTACTGCAGGCTTCCAGTAATTTGCTTGTATTTACTATTTTCTCAAAGTTAACAACATCCTTCACAGGACACAACCCACCAGTAAGATTTAACGATTTAACAGAGCAAAGTGTAGGTATAGTGATATTGGCCCCTCTGCTTGCTAGTATACTAATGATATCTGAAAAACAATCATCAGCCACTGCATTCTGCAAAACCAACTTATCAGAGTTGCCACTAAAATAACCCTGGAAAATGTGGAGCAAACTACCAAGCTGTGGACAGCATATTACATTTCCTACAAGAGCTGCCAAGGGTTGAGAGCAATCAGATGCGGTTCTGTCTATGACATTTGACATAGCAGTGAAATTTACAGGGCATTTCCCGGTTAAATTTGGCTCATACGTGGTGGGGAAAGTTGGGTACATAGGAGCTAAATTCTCACCAGGATAAGGGTAGCGTGGGAAGACAGAAGGTGATATTTCAATAGGTCCAAAAAGTCCAGAAATAGGTGGAGTGCCTAGCTCAGATGTAGACGAAACATGATTAGGCTCAAGCAGGGTCTGCAGTGCCACAGCTACTTGGAAACTGGATAACCAAACAATAAATAACAAGAACTGATGGCCTAGTGAACCTGCAACCAGTCATCAGACAGCTATCAGCATCAACACACTCATCTTTCTCTATAGAAAGAAAATTTGAAGAATTCATCTACTTATAATGGCTTACCCTTTAGACAACTGATAGTCTGGAAACCCTCCATATTTCACTAGCCTTCCGGCACCATTGAATTTTGGAAAAGGAAAACCCTACAGCACTAAATCATAACCCTAAACTTGTTCACGATGATGCAGCAAGCAAGAATACCTGTACAAAGTACAAGATTGAACAGCATAAATTAAAAAATAAAGCCGAACAATTAAGACTAGCTAAGGACACACTCCACACATACCACTGCATATTAAGGAGCAACCAAGCTGGATGCATGTTTTTTCCATATGCTGAGTAGCTTGAGACTAAAAAAATTCAGAAACATATCAACCTACTCGAACCATACTAAATTATGACAATTATTAGCTTGCTAAGGAAGCATAAAGCTCCTAAATTGTGCAATTAAAAGAATCCCTTATTTGCTTAGTTCAATACCAAAGAAATGATCTTAGGCTTCAACCACAAACTTATTATATCTACAGAGCATTTAACCTCACAATCTAACTATTAGGTTTATTATACATGGAATCAAACTTAATCTACACGATTGGTTCCAGTACATAATGTATTTCACTACACTACTGGTCCTAGTACATACTATATTTTCAATTATTCAACGTGTGTGAGCAAAATCATCTCGTTACTTCAGCTAAACAATACCATCAGATTTTAGTTGCCAAAAAATGAAAATGTCTTTTTGATTCAGCTAGACAGTTTCACCACCTCAGCTAAGTAAGCCTTTGCTGAAACAAATGCAAGATCAAAGCTAAAATTTCCACTTCTATGGTCTAAATTACTTTTTAAAAAAAATATTAGCTAAAATGAAAAAAGGCTTAACAACCCACAAGTTCTTATCCTAAAAAAATAAGAAAAACCCATCAAGCTTATTAAAAAAAAAAAAAAGGAACTCAAGGGTCAACATCTTAACTCCTGTACTTTTTTATTTCAATTTTCTCAGCTACCAAAGAGAAGAATCAAACATTTCTTAACCCAAAAAAAAATTGAAAAACAACCACACACTAAATCAAGCTAAAAACAGTCCTATAAACCACAAGAAAGCAAAATCTAAGACCCCGACTTCTATTTTCTCAGAAACCAAACACGTAAAGTTCACAACTTTAAGGAAATAAACAGAAAATAAAAGTGACCCACCTGAAAATGACGAACCCATGTAACAAAATCTAGTGATTCAAGCCGCCCCACAAGAAAAAACACATAAAAATCAAATCCTTTTTAGAAATGGATCGATTTGGTCTAGGAAAGGAGAGAGCTTTCTTGATGAGAAACCCTAAATCAGACCCTTTATTTTATTTTCTTTTTTCTTTTTTTTTCAGGTCACTCAAGTAGAAAACTCTCTCTGACTCTGTGATTGTAACTGTGGTTGTTGTTGGTGGTGGATAAAGCGTAGCCTAAAAAACTTACCTTTTTTAAGACACTCAACCCGACCCGATTTGTCTGTTATTTCCGGGTCAACTGAGCCCTTCCCTTTTTTATTACCCGGATCCAATTTTTTAAGGGCGAACCCTAAACAAGTCTTCTAACTATGGACGTTTTCTTGATTGAGTCCCTACAGGGTTTTTTTTTTTTTTTTCTCAATTGAGTTTCCAAAAGTATTTCTTTTTCAAAAAATTCACAAATTTTAATGAAAAAACATTAACTTTTATACACATAACATGGTTATCAAACCCAATCTAGTCTAGAAAAACCTAAAAATTATAATATTTAAAATAAATAAGAAATTTAATTAAATCAAACAAGTAATTGATCCAAACAAAAATTAGTAAACTAAATTAACCTAATGGATCGAAAATAAAAAAAATATTTTTTTTATCTTACTAAATCCAAGAAAAAAAATTATAAATCAACATGATGACTTGTAAGTTGATTGAATATTTTGGATACATATTCAAGTCATATCTTAAACTTACAACTAGGTAAAACTATTAATATTAAATATATTAAAATACAAATGGGTTGTTAAAATAATTTTTTTCCATTAAAGTACACACAAATGGTTTTTGCCATTAGAGATACTCTAAGAACACCATAAAAACAGTTAATTTTTAATAAATATTAAAAAGTTTGATGAATTAAGAGCAAGAACAATCTCTCTACACACAAAATATTATTTTTGAATAATAAACAATCATTCTAAGTACAAGTTAAATAATTTTATTTATATTAGGTAAAATGTTTTAAAAAATAACAAAAAAAATTCTAAATAAAATAATAAAATGAATTCTAAACCAATTGGAAAAATAATTCCTATACAATAGTTTTTAGGATTTATCATGAGACTTTCATAAACTTTGATTGTTATGAAATTTTAACTTTATAGCAAATAAAATCTTTAGAATTTTTTGATAAAAATTTAGTTGTATCAAACAATCAAATTAAAAATTATATTTATTTACATAAAATTATGCATAAAAAAAATGTTCAAGACCGCTTCTCCTAGTTTAATTTGCACGTTACCAAGATTTCTTGCTAATTTGCAAGCTATTAGGCTTTCCCAACTCTTTTTTTATGATTAAACCATGATCATTTCTTGAACTCATCTTGATGATGATATGTGATTTGGTTTAAATATTTTGAACTAGCACATTAAATACTTTTTTAATTTTCTTGCTTCTTCACCTTTTCATAAGCCTAATTGACACCTCTAATTATCATGTTCGCTACTTGATGATTCTCATCACTTTTGCAAATGCCAAAGGGGTTGCTTTAACAAATGGGATTGATACTTATCAAGTGATTGGGTCTAGGTTCATCTCAGTGAATTCAGGAGGAAGTGACAGTGAAGATGATTGTGATAGTGCAGTTGGTGGATCTTTTGGTGAGTCTGGTAGGGAGAGTGATGATCTGGGTTGGGACTCTGCTTCGTCATGGTCAACTGGATTGACTAAGGATCATTTTGATGGAGTGGCATCGGTGAGTCAAAGGACTACTAGTTCTAGTACTGATAGTGGGAAAGATGATGGAGATGGAAGAACAATAGATGCGTCTTAATATGCTTTGGCCTATGATTTGCAAGAGATTGAAGATAGGATACATGAATTGGAGGCTGAGAATAAAAAGAGTGAGGCCATTTTGAAAGGACGGGATAGGAGGATTGACGAACTTAGTGTGTTGATGAAGCAAATAAGGGAGCCTGGTGCAAGAGGTTCTTACTTGAAGGACTCGGAGAAGTAAGAGATGTATCGGTTGCATTAGGAGATTCCTGAAGTTTACACTGTTGACAAGCTTGCTAAGGATTACAGTATTATGAGGCAAAGGGTGCAGGCAATTCTTTGGTTGAAAGAGATTGAGGAGAAAGAGGAGGAGAAGCGTGGTCATCCTTTGGATGTTTCTACCAAACTTTTGCTTGATAACTTCCCAGAGTAAGATATAGATTGTTGAGACTTGAGAATATACCCGTCTGTGTCGAATGTCTGATCTACTTCCATGTTTTGGCAAATTATTGAAAGTGTGAGATGATGATGGACTTGTGTATATTAATTATCTCTGTTTTTGTGTTTAGTCACTTTATGGGGCACATGATTATTTCAACCTGTAATAAAAGTTTCACTGTCTTGAACCCGAGCTAGAATTTGCCCATAACAAAGAACTAGACTATAGATCTCTAGGCATCACTCCTTTACAAAAAACCAACCAAAGAAATAGTCACAAATTATTATTGTTTTTTTTTTTTTTTTTTATGATTTCGTGCGTTCCATGTTAACTCTTTCTTCCATCAAAACTATATGATCCAACCTAGCAGGTCTTGCTTCAATTTGCTAGTCTGGATATGTTTTGTATATCTCAAATGTCTTACTTGGTTAGGAGTAAATATAATAGTACACTTGAATTAAAACTGGATCTTTCTGGTTAGCACAAATGTTTTTGGTCGATGAGTATCTGATGATTAAAGTCTTGAATCAGTCCCAGTTGTCTTGTTCTGCAGAAAGGAATTATAGTTATTGCCTTGCTGTCTTTAGCTTTAAAAATTCTACCTTGTGTATAGAGGATTGTTGCTTGGATATGCAATGATCTTTTATCCTTGTTCACCTTCATTCGAGCGTCGTTAATGTAAGAAAGATTAAGTTCCAGAATAACATCAGTTTATGCTGCACCAAGAGGGATTTTGATCAACTTCCCTCATTTTGAGTAAAGAAATGCACTGCTTTCCTTCTTTCTGCTGGTGATAGCATCCTGAGAGAAAACTTGTCCCTCACAGCTAGTGCCTCTCTTTTCAGGTGTTACTGGTTAATGATGGTGAGGAACTATGTGAGGTTTTTTGAGTTGTGGTGATCATGGATGCCTACTTATGGTAGAAGGTACATAGTGTCCCTATACTGTGCTTGTGCATGTGCATGTATATTTGTTTGTCGATGATTACATCCACAGAAAGTTATATTATGTTATTGGCTATACCTGTGTGATATGTGTTGGATGCATGTGAGCATGGGCTTCATATGGAAACAAACTTGTGTGCTCGTGATTGATCATGGTGCCTACTTATGTGGATAGAACATGGTGTCTCTATACCGTGCATGGATTTATTTTATGTTTGTCCATGGATACACTGATGCAAATTCTGGTGATCAAAACAGCAGCACTCGAAGCAGAATAAACAGAGAGAATCGATTGAGTCTAACAATGGGAACAGGGGTGATAAAGCTAAGGATTTTGCCGAGTCAAATTCCAGTGGAGTGAAGTACTCTGTGCAAGCTAAAGTTCCAGCCACTTGTGTTGGAAAGAGAGGGCAGTTGGTATCCAATAATTGATGTCAATCTTATTGGATTATCATCCAAGTGGCAGTAATAACTGATATTGTTCTTATATGTCAGTTATTAGCATTAGCAGTTACAAGTCTAGTTATTTAGTAACTGTTAATTGTAAAACTATTTATTGAAAATTAGTAGTTCCAGTAGGTTATGCTGTAATGAAAACCTCTTTGTAATTGGTGTGATTCCAATATGGGAGTGATTCCCTGGAGTGGTGAGGTACTTGTTTCTTATTTCCTGTAACTCTTTGTTTGCAATAAAACTATCAGATTTCTTTCTTTTCTTATAAACTGTGTTTGCTTTGTATATAAGTAACCATTCTCATTCCTAGTATAGTTGACATTATACACCCACAGGCAGTGATCAAGGTACAGATATGTGATTTGGACTGAATGTATGGAAGCATGTCAGGTATCAAACAAATCATGTCTGCTAAAGCAATAGACTTGTATGGCTCATAGAAGTCTAACTATTCTTTTGCAGATTTTTCAATTCTCATGACCGAGACTTTCATATAGCTTCCCTGTAAGCCTGATTTCAAAGTGATGCCAGAGGGCTGTTGTGGTACCATCAAAGATCTAGATGGAGTCCACTATGAGATATCCAAGGAGGATGAGATGCTTTATCAAGAATATGTTCAGAAAATGAACTTCAACAAAATGAAAGTATATCCCATGTGCTTCTTGCGTTTAATCAGGAAAAAAAACAGTAGAACTGCACAACAAATGTCAGTTATGCATGCATGCGCGCGCGCGTGTAGATTCGGGTGAGAACAAGGTCTGATGTACTCTGGCCTCTGGGTATGAAATTGGAAATGAAAGTCACGCTGACTAGAGAAGGTGGTAACTGAAAAGCAATATGGCATTGGTAAAAGGATAGCTATCACTTGGGAAGTTTATGGACTCGTATCCCTGTTGATTTCATCATTTATCTTTTTTAACTGCTGTCTAATCTTTGAGACTAAGGATTTTCAGAAACTTTGGATAGTTTGGT
Source organism: Populus deltoides (assembly GCA_015852605.2). Classification (NCBI taxonomy): domain Eukaryota; kingdom Viridiplantae; phylum Streptophyta; class Magnoliopsida; order Malpighiales; family Salicaceae; genus Populus; species Populus deltoides. Next base: position 17,200,832 of record CM027586.2, on the reverse strand, counting down.
CTTGTTGACAAAGCAAATATCAGGGACAGCGGTTTGTCCACTTATATGAGAGAGAGTGAGAGATTCCTGCAGCATGGTAGAAGAGCAACCAAGGAATCTTCAGGGATAGGATGAATCTATTTTCCTTAATGCAGTGCTATTTTGACTCATCCAAACTAATCACGGATGCAAATGGCATCAGCATTGGTGTTAGCTTTAAGGATTGGCATAGGCAATCCATTGGATTTATTCCTTTCCGTATGCCTATGCCTGCTCATCAAATTGCAAGCATGTTATTCAATTTTGTGTTGGAAAGCAACTAAAAGTTTCATTAAATCCATGCAGATTATCCAGATGATATATGGTTTTCCTTTGTGCAGATGGCAGGACAGGTGAAATTCCACAAGTATAGCAGCGGCGTCCTTCTGAGGGTTGGAAGTTCACAGTGGAGAAACTGGGGGGAAAAGGGAGGAGTGGTGGTGGTGGCTGGAAGTCTGTGAGCTTGCCTGATGGGCCCAGCTGGCCACTGGATGAGAGCAAGAAAATGTATGTTAGACGAGAAATTCCTCGCCGCAGACACAAGATTGTGCCATGATCAAATTTGCTTGTGAGATAGATGTTAAAATAGATGTTGAGCCCTGCTTTACTAGTTCAGGGGAAACGGGAAAAAAAAAGTTGAAATAAAATGATTTCAGATGGTGTTGTCATCATCTTCGCTGGACTTCACGTTGTACTTGATTTTTCTTCATCACCATTTTGAGTTATTTGTGATCCTACATGCTCCTTCACTGATATCCTTTCATGTAAACTTGTTCTACACTGTAGCTAGCGATTTTTTAGTTGAAGCAAACAGAACTCATGGTGATTTGATAAACATGAGAGAGCTTCCCCTTCTTCAATCTGGCCTAATCTGGAAAAAGGTTTGGTCGACATTGATTTCACGCAGCTTTCTAGAACAGATCTTCAAAGGATTGTGCAGCCAAGGATTCTTTATTCAAGGCTGAGAATCTAGGTCAACTGGAGCAGCTAGCCGGTATTTTATATGTTATTCAGGATTGGAGGAACCAGGTCTATTTGAAGATGTCCATTTGAAGATGTGTTGATACTTGAAGGCAACTATGGAAATCCATTTGCACGAATGAAGATTTTTTGAGCTACTGCCATTTATTGAGATGCTTTTCCTTATGACCTAGATGAGTCTCCCGTATTTGAAGCTCTCCTCGTTTTTCGTTTTTAATAGAATGTAGTTTAAGTGTTTAGCCAACTTTTTACTCCTGTTTTGTCCTTAAAACCATTACTCTTCAAATCTCAAGTTGAAATAAGACAATCTAATATATGCACATTGATACGTTCATTCAATACTTCTTTTACAGTTTATGTGCTTAATAATTCCAGTAATTTTGGGTGTGTTTGTAGTTTGTACTGCTTACTGATGTCAATGTGCTGAATATAACAGTAATTTAACCTGCCTTGACATTGAATTGCCACTGTTGAAATGTAAAAATATAAATTTAGAAGAAATATAACACTGATGCAAGGATAAAATTTGACACAAAAGTTGATGAATTTTATGAAGAGAATTTGTCATTACAATGATATATTAACAGAACATTTGTGCATGTCTACTCCAGTGAAGAGAGTAACATGTACAATATTTGCTTGACCTTCACTAGCATATGGTTAATACATCAAGATAGAATGGAGTTTACAAATTGCATTACCCAAATTTGACTACTAGCATTACTACTTGGACGCTGGCCTGCACTTGGCATGCACAGCAGGACCTAATCGACTCCTATCCATGCTTTCAGCTGCTGATTTCTTTTCCGCGTTCAGGTAGACAGCTCCTCTGAATATCCAGTCATCAGCCTCGTGGCTGTAGAATTCTTCAAATGGTTCTCGACACAAGGCACATACTTTGTTTTCATCAGTGGAACTCATCCAATCTTCTTCTTTTTCCTTCTCTACAGGAGCATCAGCTTTTGCAAATCCAGGAACTGCAGCAATATCTGCCCTAGCAGCCAGCCACATATCTACACCATCCAACCACATACGAGAAATGCTTCTCTGCTTAGATATCTTGATTGTCCGGCTTTTAATCACATGCCAATCCATATGCTTGCTATGATCTTCTTGGAACTTGAATCTGATTCCACATGTGGAGCATTGTCTTGGCATATCAGCATACAAGGATCTAATCACCGATTCATGCCTCACCTTAAGTTGGTTTGCATCAAATACAACAACACCCCTAAAATCATCTTCCTTTTTAATCAAGGAACTCATGAGTGAATTTCTCAAACCAGGACATCCATTAGCCACAAGTTGGTTGCTGGTTTCCAGCAACTTTGGTGCACAATTGAATTTGCAACTATTTGCATTATTACTTTGGACTTCATGTTTAGCCAAAGAAACTATTCCATTGCCAACCAAAGTGGTTAGCAAATCAGAATAGCAAGAGGCTACTTGAGCCTGTGAATTCAAAGGCATGTTTGTAGCGCTCAGATTCACCAAATTAAGCTGCATAACTGGGGGATTTGGAGTGAAACCCCCATTTTTATTAACTGCATTATTACACAACACAGAATTTGTTAAGAAACCAGAATGCAGTGGAGCTGAATTAATATACATATTTTTAACATCATCATTCAAAGAATTAGAAAGCACAAAAGAAGAGTTTGTTGACAAACCAGAAGACGCAAGAGAACTATGTGATTGTGAATTCAGCAAACACATGTTAGTTACATTTTGATTCAACATGGGCTTTACAATGGCAGGATTTGGCATTGAATACAAAGGGCCTTCTAGTGACTTTGAACTATACAAATTAAGGTTCGGCATAAAACCCCCCTTGTTAACCTCTGACTTCTTCTCTTGATCCTGCTGCATAGCTGGATGATTTGGATTGAAAACCCCATTATCAACCTTCAAACGACTGTCTTGAAAATGTCGAGAAACTTGATAATTTGGCACTGAAAACCCATTATAAAACCCTAGCTTCTTGCCTTGAAATTGCTGCGAAAGTGGAGGATACGGCCTTGAAACCACAAAATTATTACCCTCAGGCTTCCAAGCTTGCAAACTTGGCATAAAAAACCCATTATTCCCCTCTGCTTTCTGATCTTGAAGTTGTGGCAAAGGCCGGAACTTTGGTGTCAAAACCCCATTATTACCCAACTCTGGCTTACGGGCTATCTCCACCTTCTTGCCCTCAAACTGCGGAAAAGATTGAATCTTTGGAGCGAAATTGACAGCCCCATTATTATTAAAACGATCAACCCTTGGTTTCTTGGCTTGAAGCCCTAGTTGATTACGATGATAATAGTCTCCACCTTGTTGCTGCTGTGCCATGTAACTTGTTCTTGATCTCTTTTCACAATCAAGAACTGGATTGTGCAGATTAGGCACTGCCCTAGGGCGATGATGATCTTTCCTTGTTATTAGTGTTGCAGCCATGTTTATTACTTACTTTGCAAGAAATCAACAGCAATAATAATAAGCAAACAGAGAAAAGAAAAGAAAACCTAACAATAACAAGAAAACCCTAGAGAAAAGCAAACCTTAGACAAGAAGAAAAGATTACCAAGCGAAGACAGAGAGAGTGCTTTGAGTTCTTTGGAAAATGAAAGCTATTAGTGATCTAAATTGGCGGGCGATGGCTTGGCTTTATAAGCAACAGAGGCGGTTGGTCGTAGAGTAAGTTATAAATTAGTCCCTCTAGTTTTGTGACATAAATTATATAATCCCTTTAGTCTTAAAAGTGATTGATTCATCCCTTTACTATTGTAACCATGTTTAATATAATAATTGTTTTCCAAAAAAATATATTATTTTGATATTAATATTTCCATATTATATTTTTCCTTTTTTTATTTTTTTGGTTCTTAATAAAAATAAATTAAATTAAAATAACATGAAATGGGTAAAAACGATCAATTTACAAATATATTTAAAACTATATGGACAAATTAATTAATTATGAAACTATATGGACTATATAATTTATTTTCCAAAAGATTAAATTATAATGTATTAAACTGGTTTTTTTTTTGTTTAAGAAATAGTAAAGTTTTGACTGCCTTTGTACGCATTTTGTTAGTCAGTCAAAAATACTTTTTTTTTTTCATCTTTTGAGAAAGAGAAACATAATAATAATAATAATAATAATAATAATAATAATAATAAAGAATAAAGAATAAAGAATAAAGAATAAAATTTGGTTAATTTCTGTTGTTGATAAATATCAATAAAAATTTAGTTTTCAACTATTTAAAATATTAATACAAAGCAACTATTTTTAAAAAAATAAAAAGTGATAAATACCCGTTTGTTTGCTGGAAAGTAATTTTCTTTTGGAAAGCCGGAAAAATAAATTATTTTCTGATGTTTGGTAGTGTCATGAAAATACTTTCTAATGTTTGGTTATGTCATGAAAAATGAGCTGGAAAATAACTTATTAATATTTTATTTTTCTCAAGTTTATTAAAATAATAAGTAACAAATCTTACAAATTAAAAAGTTGAATGAGAATGAAATTGAAAAAAAATATAATTTCATAAATTATCTCAAATAAAATAAATAATAATCAAAATAATAAAGATCAAATCTAAAAAATAAAAAAAATGAAAGATGAAGAAATTAAAATAACAATAATTAACATTTCATAAATTATTTCAAAAAAAAAAGTAATAATCAAAAGAACGAGGATCAAATATAATAAATAAAAAATTTCAATAAAAAAATGATAAGGGAAAAGCAAATAACAATTATAAAAATGAGAACCAAAGTTAATATAAAAATTAAATTTTAAAAGATGAAACTGAAAAATAAATATTCAAGATAAAATATATATAGCAATCAAAAGTTTGAGAACCAAATTTGATATAATCAGCAAATAATATGATATTTCTAAATTTTTCACAACTTCCGAAAAATATTTTCCACCCAAATTTTCCAGGAAAACACTTTTCTGAAACCAACCCAAATTTTTCTTTAACTGAAAAATGTTTTCTGTTAACCAACTTTTCTAATAGCAAACAAACACATGAAAGTTTGGAAAGTGATTTTCTGAAAAATGAATTCCAAAAAACAAACATAGTCTAAGTCAATTTATACTTTAATTTAGGAATGGTAATTTAATTTGATCACCATGAATACCAATCTAAATCAACTCGAATGGATAAACGTCTTTTATAATTATCTTACTCAAATTGTTTATGAAATCTTACCCAATTGATAATGAAAATAATATATATATTGTTAAATCCAACCTAAAATTTAACTCAAATCTAATTTAAAAATTTATATTTATATTATATAAATATAGATACATAAAACCTTTTTTTTAATTTAATATATATATACACACACACACACACAAAGAAACCTAACCTATAAATACTCACTTTCATCTCTAATTTAATTGAAAAAGTTTTCAAATTATCCCTACTAATTGTTTTAATTCTCTATAAATTGCTCTTGTATTATATAAGAATATAATATTTTTAAAAAAATTACTCGAAAAGTTTTAAAAAGTAAAATGTTTCAAAATTACTCAACCATAAAATAAATTTATTTTCATTTTTTTATATCAAAAAAATAAAATTATATTCATATATAACTTAACATTTTTTAAATAAAAAATATAATCATGTCAATATATATATATATATATATATATATATATATATATATATATATATATTGACAGGGAAATATTAAAGAATTAGATGTTATATATAAATATAATAAATATTATTTAAAATGGATATATTTAAAACTTGCTCAATTATATAGATTGGTTCATTTATATATAAAAAAAAGAGTTTTAGTTGATAAAAGAACAAAAGCAAAAATTTGTATACTCATTATTCCAGGCAGCAGCCTCTCTAAAATTTGAGATGGACCACAACTGGAATGTCTTTCTTTGTCAACAATTTAATTAATTTTGTATGCAAAAGGTATCTAATTACAACAAAATTTTTTCAACCTTCCTCATGTATTCAAATCTCACATAAATATCAAATACCATCAATACAACACTCAAAACGCACATAACAGCAACTTGTTGCAGCATTCGCCAGGACAAAGCTGCTGGTGCAATGTTGGAAGTAGCTTATAGGTCAGAAAAAATTGATTCAGGTTGATGGGGCTTGAACAATCACTAGATAAGGTACATTGAGAGCTTGTATATCATTTTGTCAACGACACAGTGAACTCAGTTGCTCACTCCGAGATCTAATCTGTGCACCTGATTTTCAATGCCCAGGGGGTGGAAAGACCATGGGAAATCGAAACAACGTTGTTCAAGAACCTCAGGCATCTGAATTTCTCCTAGCTTTCTTCTTCAATTTTTCTTGCACCCGGTACCTTTCCCTTCTTTCTTCCCTCTTGCGCTTTCTAGACAGTTCCTCATCCTTGGCTTTCTCTGCTTCAAGTTTGTTTCTTTCCTGGTCTTTCTTAAGCTTTCGCTTCCTCATCTGTAATGCCACATTTTTTTGGAGAATTTAGCACTTCCACACTAAAAATCACTCAGCAATGAGAACAGATAGGACAAAATGCATATAAACATGCAGGCTAGATCTAGAATGATGCAAACTAGTTACAGTGCGGGAACATAAATCCATTTCTCCATTCATTTTGGTAGGAAACATAACCATGGAAGGCCTGAACTAGTTTGCAGATGAGGCTTAGCAATTTGTATGTATGTATTCCTTCATAACCTTGCCCTTCTTTAATTTCCAAGTATAATGATAAATGCAATTACTGTGGGATTCATGCTGATTTCTGACAACCGAGTTTAAACTCTAAAGCAACACCACATATAAGTAATCAGTGCAGGTCTAGAAATAAAAGATAATTCTCTTCACTCTAAGGCCAGGCCAGTAAGTCCAAGAAAATATTTTAAAAAAAAACATGGCCAATTGCAACAGTAACTTTGACCGCTTAAGAAACAATCTTTCAATTGAACTCCACAATATTCATTTTCAAAGACTTGAACATCATTTATTCAAGTCATTATTAAATTCAGGATCTTGTTCAAGTGCATACCTTATCATTTGTAATCAATCGAAGTTGTTGAACAAGAGCATGAACTTTACGTTCATCAGGCTCCATAATGACAGCTCTTCTCCTTTCAAGTGTGGCCCGTCCCTTGGGTATGTCCTTGGGTTTGGATTCAAATGGAAGAGTTGCTTGTAATGACTTGGGAATTACCAATGGGTTGAACTTCTTTGGCGTCCTTTCAATTGGCTGTTAAAACACATAAAACATTGTTTATCAACAATATTAAAATACAAATCCCATTTCCAGCATTTTCAGGAGGAAAGAAAGGTGGTGGGGGAAGCAACTAGGGGCCAGACTACATCCACCATCATAGATTACCTTGTAGAGTGAATCCTTATTGACAGGAATGGGAAGATTGTGTTCCCTCCTCAATTCAGCCACAGTTTTCATCCCTTGCCAGGTCTTATTACGAGGTTGCAAGGCAGTAGTCAGCGGGTTATAAAAGCAAGGAGCTTCAACTTGAGTCCATGCCCGCAGGAAAACAATGTCACTCATCAAAATTCTGTCCTCAAAGGTGCACCGGGCAATCCCTTCTCTTGGTGCCCCTCCCTTCTTTGTGGGTTGGTTACCAATCTCATCTTTTGCAGCCTGGTCAGTTTAAAAGCAGTTAGAGATAGCTTCAGACAGGCTTTTGAATAGTATAAGATGAAAGACACAATTAGGGACAAGAAAAAATATAACAGTGAATGCATATAAGCTTCTTCACTAGCAGCCCTACCTTTTTCACCTGCCCTCGGATCCCACTGACAGTTCGAACAGCAGCACCTTCAAACCTGGCTACTTCAAGATCTGAAGTAAACATATTCATAATAAGTGCAGTCTTCTTGAAAATTTTACATGGATGACCAACCAACTTGACTTTCTTCACCATCTTTGCTGCATGGTTGAACTCAAGCACAACTGCAGTTGCTGTGATTCGGAATGATGCCTAAAATCAAGAGAAAATCAATCAGGACAGGAAAAAAAAAAAGCAAAGGGAAAGGGAAAGGGAAAGAACAAGGGGAAACAACCCCCTAAACCAGCCAGAGGAACAGGGTTCCATTTTGCCATGGTAAAAACAAATGTCCCTTGCCAGCATGCATGTGTAACAATTCTCTCAGCTTGAAAAGATGCTCATTAAACCATATTGCTAAACAAAGTTCAATGCCTTAAACATGGACCAAAAACAATATGGCTTTGCCAGATTAAAATATTTTATTTATGAATCTTGAATGTCACATTCATTCCTACATGTCGAGCTATAAAATGAGGAAATTTAAGACATTTTCCAATAGCATTTTGATAAGCTCAGATATTCATGAGCTGCTATTTTGACTGCTAGGTGCGTGGCCTTATCCCTACACCAAATCACCCCTTTTTTTAAGTAAACTATTAAATCAATTCATTCATAACATCAAAGGTGACATATTCATTCCCATCTCTGCAAAAGACAATAAAGTTGAAGTTGCTTTTTAACTAGAATATTTAAACAGAAATTTGGTCAATAGATACCATTTCAGCACATAATCACTGCCAATCAAATATATCTAATAGTGTTTCTCTAACCAAACATTATTCTACCAGCATCCAATGGCAAAACAATGCAAGCACTCTCATTCTCACATTGGTGAAAAGCATCCAGCAACCAATATTCTTTGAAACTTCAAAGACAAATTAATTTCTTAAAATTTATCAAAAGTAAAGCTGTCCCTTACTATAGCAAAACAAAAACTGTTCAGTTGACAGGTATCAGATTCCTTTCTTGATCAGAAAACTTGTTAAGAAAATCAAGAATGATTACCTGATTGTTTGCTAAATTCTGAACAGCAACCACTCCAGTGTTGGGAGGTGCAAGTGGGCCCCAGAATGTGGCTAGACAATGCATGTGCTCTGGAGTGTACTTGAGCATGCGATGCCTTCCATTGCGATCTTCGATGGCATAAACTGGGGTAGTTTGGTAACGCCTCCAACCAATAGAAAAAATTACAGGGTCTTTAGTCTTCAGGACCTTCCGATGCCACCTATGTCGTTTTAACCTGGCCTGGAAATAAGAAATAAAAACATTTCATGAACCACTATTTTTTACCAAATTGGAAAATCAGTCTGAAAGTACGCTTTCACTGGCTATTTCGAAAATGAACAATCAAATTATTTAGATCCCATTATTGTTTGTTCAACATGTCAAAGTTACCATATTCTGATTTTATAACTGATTTACATATATAATTCAGAGCTTGTTTAAGTTGGAAAGAGATTACAGGAGGAGTAGCAACATTGACATTTTTTACTAATGCAGAGAAAGCAAACAACATTTTAAATATATGTATATGTTCATGAAGCTGGTGCCAGATAACAATTTTTAATTTCACTCTAACTTCAGCTTTACCTTAAGCTTTTTTGGCTTTGGGAGTTCGAGAAAAACATTAATGCCTCTAAATTCGCACATTCTAATTAAATTCCCCAACTGAGAGATAAAATACAACCCTTTGCTGGGGTGGTGACCAAACCCATAAATCAATTCCCATGGTATGAAATGCACATGCATCTATTGCTGCTGAAATAGCAGCACCAATTAGTTTATTGAAAACAATCAAATAACCCCACAAAATAACAGGGTGTAGGAAGGCGAAAAACAACATGATTCAGAGATTCTAACCTGCATGTATCCAACATGTTCCTCACCAAGTCCAATTCCTCCAACCAGAATAGGATCGCAGGGGTCAAAATGCTCAACCATCTCGAAAGGAACATCATGAAGCTCCAATCTTAGGTAAGTCCCTGTTTGGAAACCCTCTATTTCTAAACGAGTTTCCTCATCAAGATCATTGAGTTCAGCTATATTCCTTTGTTTGCGGATCTCAATCTCCTCCTTCAACTGAAAGAATCAGGCATGAAAGGCAAGCATAAATTACCTCTTCAACCCTTTGCTACCAAGAAAATTGACTTTAGCATGCGCCGCAAAACTCACCTTGTCAATATAGCCACTTTCATTGGCTTGACCTCGGTGAAACTTGGCTCCATGTTTCTCATCAACTTCTTCATCTGGTGATTCGTTCCCATCAAACGTAAAAAAATGTTAAGGTAACAAAAGCCATTTCCAAATCATACTGCAAATATAACATATAGAAGATTCATTCCACTACAAGCTATAATGATATTATACACATTTTGTTGTCCATCAACAGTGTGCAGAGATATAAATAGGAGTAAAAGGAGATTATCATCAACGAGTATAGTCAACCATTTATGATAAATACACAAGTGTAAGTGAGATAATTTGACTAGAAAAGGATATTGAGAATCAAATCTTGCACGGAGAGCAAGCTTTTTCAGCTTCCGCTGCTCTTCTAATTCATCTTCCTTCTGCATTGAAACATTGCCAGATTCTTCTTTCTGATGGTTCCCATGCTTTTCACCAGTTTCCAAATCCTCAAAATCTCCATAAACAGAATCCTCATCATCCTCATCATTAGCTGTGGGGAGCTTATTCCTTTGGGCAGCTTTTGACCAATCACCAGTGACAAAACGATCACGAATACTTTCATATATCTCTTCATCTTTCCAGTTTTTTAGATCTGAATAGTTTGTAAATTTCGAGCATTCATCAGCATCAACATTTTCAACATCAAATCCTTCTCTCAATTTCTGCAATAAATAGACAACAAGAAAAATAAGGGCTGATAAGTACATGAATACCTTACTTATTAACAAATTTTATTAAAAAAACACACATTCTCTATATTGTGTTTCAAACCTTATTTCCTTCTCCTTTCAGCTTAAAAAATTCATCGTCACTTTCCTCATCCTCACTGCCATCCTGCTTTTCATTAATGGGAGTGGATGCTGATTTCCCATACACACGTTGCATGAGATTGTTATTCTGTTTTGAAATAGTCCTATCCACCAGTGACTCTTTCCACTTTGATATATTTCCCATGTCCTCTTCTGGATACCAGTTAAAAAAATAAGTACGAAATTCAAGAAAATCTTCAGAAGTGAAAGCAAATCTGACTGAATAACCTAACAATACCAGATTATTAATCTTCCAACACACATTTCCATTACCAATCCTAAATACATTGAATAGATTTTGATAGAAAGTGGACCGTAGTTTGTGGAATCATGTTTTAGGAATACATGAAAACAGATGGTTCCCAAAACATGTTTGAATTGTAAACGCAACATGCAACATACACAAGTTACGTAAGCAGAAGTTACCATCTCTGTCTTCCTCTGAAAACTCTGAATCAGACAATGATTGATCACCTACATCGTCATCACTTTCACTCCCTTCATCAGAATCCTGAAGTGATTAATAGAATTAGTATTCCAGAGAACAAGTAAATTCTGGTAATGCAACTTGAAATATTTAGGTGACAAGAAATTCTAAACATATCATCAAGATGACATTGAGGACATCACGTCCTATGTAGACCAAAAGATGAACAATTTCTGAAAGCTATCCAATTTATTGCTCAATTTCAGTGTAGCTAGGCTCAACCTCACAGCTTGCTGCGGCAATCAAAAGCCCACTGCAATAAAAATGTGCATTTGATAGAGAAAGCACTCTAAACAAGTGCAAGAGAAGGTTTGGGCTTTGAGGAAAAAAAAACCAGAGCACCTCTCTATAACCTATAGATCAATTTATCAGGCAATAAAGAATCATCACACAAGTACATGAGTTTCGATACCATTTTCCTAAGCATACTCATGCTGGTTCCCAGACATAAGGACAAAGCATGGACGCAAAGACAGATGCAGAAGTATAAGAAAGAATCAAACATCTAAATATAGCTTTGAAATAATCTTTCTTTATAATCACTTTTCCTTTCTTTATGGCCCCTTTCCTTGTCAGAAAATAGTTCTTTAAAGACACATAAGTAACAGCATTGATTACCTTGAGATCCTTATCATCAATGTCGTTTCCAAACATTGCTTTTCTCCTTAGCCTTCCACCATGAAACTCAACTTGCTCTTTCATGCGATCTTGAGGATCAGCTTTCTGCTTGGCTGCAGCACCATACTCTTCATCAGAGCCATCACTTTCTCCATTTACCACAGCATCTTTTTGAGCAGCTTCATCTTCATCTGTAGACTCAGAACCATCAAGATCCTCAGCATCACTTTCCTCACCTAACTCATTAGGTTCTAGATTGTATGAACGATCGACAGATCTGTGATTATCTTTTGCATCATTCTGAGCTTCAGATGAGATATTATTCCGACTGAAAAGGCTAATGAAGCTCTTTTCTAACTTCTCATCAATAGAATATTTTGTATTCTGCAGTGACTTCACCAAAGACTCGCCTACATCTTGGTCCTTCCCTGGTAAGAAAGGAACTAGATACTTTTAGCAGTGGCAGTTGCAAATAAAGACAATATTTTCCTTTAGCAGTGGAAGATACAAACAAATACAAATGTTTCAAAGTAAATATGACAAATGTGTTCATGAGTTCCAAGTATCAAACATAGCTCCAACCAACAACAATATACAAACCTTTGTGTGTCATTCTGTCATTTTTATTATCAACATTTGAATACTGGACAAAGTGGTCATTTATGTTTATGTAGACAGCATCCTTGTCATATACCAGATCCCCGAGGCCAGACATGGGTGCATAAAATAATTTTTCCTTGTCACGCAATCCTTTCTTTTTGGCAGCTGATGGTAGAGGACAAGGATCAGCCAAGGCTGTAACACCAGCCAAATTGTAATCTCCAACACCAGCAATATGCACCTGTTTCATAAAATGTGCTTTAGAACACAAATGTGAAACTTAAGGAGAAAAAATCAAGGCAAAGGCAGCTCCCTATTTCTACAACAAGAAGATAATAAAAATGTAGTTGAACTAACAGGATAAAAGTATGTCAATCACAAACAACATTGCTTCTCAAGATGTAACCGATAATTGAACCCATAAGAAAAGCATGAAAGGACAACTCCTAAATGATAAAAAAAATGGTTTTCACTTTCAGTTCCAATAAAATTTGGAGTACTTGCTAATTTCAGAAGGCAAAATTCACACTCAAATGGTAGAGAAAACATACCTTGGTGCCTCTCTTCAAATTACAACCACGTAGATAACCATAAAGTGTGATATTTCTATCACATTTATTGTCCACACGCACTCTTTCAGGAGGAGTAACATCTTCAAAACGATCCGCCAAAACATAGGGATGAGAAGTTCGCCAAGACAATGGATGGAACTTCATAACAGAAATAAATCTTGCAAGGTTGTGAATCTCTCGTTTAACATACCTGTTCATTAGGAAAAGTTGATGAATGCAATCAATTCAAAAGAAATATTCACAGGGAATATGTTTTTCCACATATCTATAAGTGTATGATCCTAAACGATGAGCATCTCTGAGATACTTACTTGCCATGAATAAGACCAGACAAATAGAACAACTTTGCCCCATCATATATTTCAGTCCAGAAACGGTGCTTGAGTCGCTGTTTTGTTTTTTTAAGTTTCTTCACATCCTTGAACTGATCAAGATGAGTAAGGACTCCCATAATTTTTGGAAATCCATGAACTTGCAAAATATTAAGAAATTCAAAAGTCTCCTGCAATGGGATACAAAATCAAATTTCTCATTCTTGATTGAACAGGAACATGACATACTTCATAGAGCCTTGCAAAAATATGTAACAAGAGGTTTTATGTCTAAATTAAACCCAATTGTCAGTTAAAAGAACAACATGTCACCCCCAAAAACTTTTGGTGATCCATTGTATCAAATGGGGAAGGCAATGAAAAGAATCAAACATCATGATCTAGATATCTCACCATTTCAAAACCATAACTTCCATCTATCAGAAGCAAAGCCAGATCAGCGAACTTTGCAGCATCAATCATGCCATTGATGTCATTTGGGCACTCCACAAACTGAACCCGCCTTTTCTTACCTAACAAATTTCACACAAACCACAGTAAGCTCCAAACTAAATCACCAATAAAGAACCAACCTTTGCTACCACAACTAATACTAAATGGAACTCACAAAGGACAAACCTGATACAATAGTAATGGGTCCTCGAACCTCTTGGATATTATGTTTTGTATAATGCTTCACAAGACATTTTATCAACAGAGACTTCCCAACCTACCACCAAATGTAACAACAATCAATTGTAAAATCATAATAAAGACAATTTTTCATCACTTTGTAAATCCAAAAATCACAAAAAAACAGTTTCCAAATCAAACAATTATAAATCTTTTTTTTCCACAAACCCTAAAGCCCTTACAATCACCAAAATCACATAACAATTACAATGTCACAAAACTTCTCTCAATTCTCCACAATTTCTAAAAACCCTAACTTCCCATACCTGAGGTGGACCGTGCACAACAACAACAAAAGGAGGAGGTTCACCATAATTCCTCTCAATTGTAGGCACATGAAGCTTCCTCTGCTCTTTCTCTACAGTTCTTGACTGCAATTTCTTCGCTTTCACCGATGACTTAAACCCAAACGCCTAAAAAAAAAGATTTCAACTTTAGCTAAAAACATTTCAAAATAAGATAAAGGAAACAGCTTTTAGGGAAAAGTAAAGAAAGAGAGAAGGGCAGACCTTAGGGTTTCGCTTCTTTTCTTCTTCTCCGCCTCCTTGTTGTTTCTTCTTCTTTGTTTGCTTTGATGGGCCGGCTTGCCGTAGGCGGTGAGGCTTGTGTGATTGCTCGTGGATGCTGCTGATTTTGGCCATGATTGGAGCTGTGAAGTGATGGTGCTGATTTTTTCAGGTTTTAGGGTTTTGGGAGGAGGAAATATGCTACTGCTACTGTAGGATGGTAGGGTTTTAGTGTAGGAGGCACACGGTGCCGTTTTCAATTTTTAATTTGCGATTGTGTAATTTTGGTCCTTTTTAACTGATTTTTTTTAATTAAATCGTGGATTTATATTTATATTTATCCTTTTGGAATTATTTAAGTTGTTTTTTTTTTTTGTGTAGGATTTTTTATATGATGTAAAATATTTATGGAAAATCATATAAAATTATATCTTTAAAAAATTAAAACATTCAATGAATCACAATATCACATGATATATTTTGATTGATACATTATTAATCTGGAATGCTTTGCGGGTTAATTGAATTATTTATTTAATATAGTAAAAATATTCATGCTAACATCTTTTCTAATAAAAATAATAATTATAAACTTAAAATATAATGTATGTTGATCAATAATTTTTTAAAATATTAATAAGGTAATTTTTGGATGACATTTGTTTTTAAATATTGAGATGATGAAATATTGAATCAACCGAGGTTAACCTGTCAAATCTTTCACCCTAGTTATGAAACTGTGATAACTCTATAAAAAATAAATCAAAATAAATTAAAACTACTCGTTAAATCCATAAAAAGCAAATAAAAAAATATGAAAATCAATTTTCAATCAACCAATTTTGAATGATAAAATCGAAAAAAAAAACAAATTAAGAAAAGATAAAAACAACAGCCGAAGTCAACTCGGGCTAACCTGTTAAACTTGCGGCCTGGATTATGAGATATGGATAACTTCATAAAAAAAAATTATAAATTTTCATTTCCAACAGATCCATTGTCGAAAGTTGAATTGAGAAAAAAACTAAATCCATGAGAACGAGATAACTTTATAGAAAGCAAATTGAAAAACACTACGAAATTCAATTCCCAAACAACTTAATATTGAAAAATAAAATTAAAAATAATAATAAATGAAAAGAAAGAAGATTGAGATTTTGAAGAGTGAAATTTGAAAGAAAATCAATCAAGAAGGACCCAAAAAATAAACTGATTCAGCCTGAGTTAATCTGTCAAATTAATGACTCGAGTCATGAGATGTGATAACCGTATAGAAAACAAATTAAAAAAATATGAAGCCCAATTAAAAAAATATTCAATTAAAAAATGACCATAAAATAAATAGAGTCAACCTCGGTTAACCTGTTAAACTCTTTGTCCGGGTCATAAGATCAAAATAACTCTGTAGAAAGAAAATTAAAAAACAATATAAAGTCTAATTTCCAACCAATTCAATGTCCAATAATAAAATAAAAAAATCAATTAAAAAGCATTAAAAAAATAACTTAAGTCAACTCGGGTTAACTTATTAAACTCATGACTTGGGTCATGAGATCAGAATAAATTTATAGAAAGCAATCAAAAAAATATAAAAACTCACTTTCAATAGATTTGGTATTAAAGGTTTAAATCAATAAAAAAAAAAGTTAAAATCTTGAGACTGGTATATAATCAAATTGAAATGGAAAAAAATTACACAATTTCTAAAACAATATGATAAAATTTAAAAAAAAAACTAACAAAAAAAATATTATTTTAATAAATAGTATTTTGTATAAGTGGCTTCAATAATTTAGGCACACTTTTTAATATTCTATTAATATTTATAAATATTTTTTTTTATTAATTCTCATAAGTTTCGAATCCCTAACAATGGTGATGCAGGGAAGAGAACGTGTCACCAATTAGGCTAAACACCCAACTCTTGTATACCAAGGTCACACATTTTTATTTTAAATTGGATTTTGAAGAGATCATCTGCGTATAGAGTATTAGTTACAAAAAATTTTCTTTTGTTGTTGTATTTTATAATGTTAATGATTACAAATTATGCAAGATTTTGAATAAAAGTATGAGAAATAAAATTAAAATTTTTAATTAATAGAATATATTGTGATAGTAAAAGATATCATAATATCAAACAAATACTTAAGGTTTGTTAATTTACTTTTAATTAGTTTTTTTTAAAAAAAATACTTTGAATGTAATAAAAATATCTATGCTAATATCTTTTCTAATAAAAAATAATTATAAACTTAAAATATAATGTATATTTAATGATATTTTTTTAAAATACTGATAAAGTGACTTTTGAATGACAATTATTTTTAAATATTCAAACGACAACATATTGAATCAATTAAAGTTAACTTGTCAAATCTTTCACCTTAATTATAAAGACCGTGATAACTGTATAGAAAGTAAATCAAAATAAACTATGAAAATTAACTACTAATTAATCTAATATTGAAAGATAAATTTAAAAATAAAAATAAAAAAAGGATAAGAAAAACTATTTGGGTTAACCTGGGTTAACATTCCAAATTAACAACTTGTATCATGAGATTATGATAAACCATGGAAAAAAAATAAAAAAAAATTATGAATCTCAGTTTTCAATCAACCAATGTTAAAGGATATTGAAATCGAATTTTTTTAAAAAAAAAGAGACAAAAACAACAACCTAAGTCAACTTGGGCTAACCTGTTAAACTTGCAACTTGGATAATGTGATATGGATAAATTTATAAAAAGTAAATAAAAAAATTATAAAACTTCATTTCCAACATATCCATTGTTGAAGGTTGAATTGAGAAAAAAAACTAAATCCACGAGACTAAGATAACTCCATAGAAAACAAATTGAACAACACTATGAAGTTCAATTCCCAAATAACTTAATATTGAATAATAAAATTGAAAAAATAAATAAATAAAAAGGAAGAGATTGAGTTGTTGGAGGGTGAAATTGAAAAAAAAATTCAATAAAAAAGGACTCAGAAAATTAATCGATTCAACTCGAGTTAACTTACTTAACCGGTAACTCGGATCATGAGATCGAGATAAGCATATAGAAAACTAATTAAAAAAAATATGAAGCCCAATTGAAAAAACATTCAATTAAAAAATGATCAAAAAATAAATAAAATCAATTCGGGTCAACCTATCAAACTTATGGGCCGGTTCATAAGATCAAGATAATCCCACAAAAAACAATTATAAAGTCCAATTTCCAACTAATCTAATGTTCAAGGATGAAATAAAAAAAATCATTTAGAAAAGTAGCAAAAAAAAAACTCAAGTTAACCCTAGTTAATCTATTAAACTCACGACCCGAGTTATGAAATCGGAATAAATTCATAAAAAGCAATCAAAAAAATATAAAATCTCACTTCCAATAGATCTAGTATTGAAGGTTTAAATCAATAAAAAAAATTTAAAACCTTGAAACCGATATATAACCAAACTGAAATGAAATAAAAAACAAAATTACACAATTTTTAAAATAATGGATAGAATTGAAAAAAAAACTAAAAAAGAAAAACACTATTCTAATAAAATAATATTTTGTAGATGTGATTATAATAAGTTAATCACAATACTTTGTTAATATTTATAAATATTTTTTTATTAATTCTCACAAGTTTCGAATCCCTAACAATGGTGATTTAGGGAAGAAAAACATGTTACCAATATTATGCTAAACACCCACTCTTGTATGTCAAGGTTATATATTTTTATTTTAAATTGGATTTTGAAGAAATCATCTGCGTATAGAATATCAGTTACAAAAATTTTTATTTCGTTGCTATATTTTATAATGATAATGATTACAAATTATCGCAAGATTTTGAATAAAGGTATGAGAAATAAAATTAAAATTCTTAATTAATAGAAGATATTGTGTTAGTAAAAGCTATGGTAATATCAAACAAATACTTAAGGTTTGTTAATTTGCTTTTAGCTTTTTTTAAAAAAAAATTAAAAATTTTGAATTTTTTTACTTTTTCTTTACTTTAAATTAATAGTTTTTAGTATTTTCATATTATTTTGTTGTATTAATGTTAAAAATAATTTTTTAAAATAAAAATATTATTTTAATATATTTCCTAGCAAAAAAACATTTTAAAAAGTAACCACTACTACATTCCCAAACATTCCCTTAATCTTGTACATAAAAACTAGTCCGAGATATATCCTAACTCTTAAAATGAAATTCTAAATGCACATTTATTTAGAGGGAGGTAATTTTTACTAAATAAGTTCTGAGAGTGCTTCAGAAATTGCTGCTAATTATGATCATTGATAATTTTCCTATGATGTTGTGAATGGCAGTGCATGAGACAATAAAGAACTCTTCAAGCTCTTCAATGGCGCTTCCCATGAAGGAATGGCAGCAGAAATATTGTAACACAAAAGAAATATAAAAATAATTCAAGCATCAAGGACGAAGAGAACAAAAACAAGAATCCCTCTGGCAAGCCAAATTAAGCATTGCAATATTGAGTAAATTAATGTATAAATTTAATAGGATTTGATCATACATAACATACAATATCTGGTTTAGCATCGATGAAGAGGAAACTGGAGACAAAAAGTCTCTGCTAATAAAGACTTGGTTCAGCTCTCTGATTATGGGATGCGTGTGCTGTGAAGAAATTAAGTAGGAAGTGAGTTTGTTAAAACATAGAATACATATACAAGTAATTAATTATTTGATCATTCTATGTTGAAACGTCAACAACAACCATATTGTATATATTCTATGAATATATTTTTTTAAAAAAAAACTTTGTCAAACATGTTTAGGTGAGTTTGGATTAATTGCAAGTTATAGGTTGGTGAGGCTCATAGCTTAATAATATTTCTGTAAAGTAAGATTATTAAGGTGTGTTTATTGTTTTTGCGATTCAACTTATTTTTTAAAATGTTTTTTAAATTATTTACTGCTTGAAAACGCACCGGATTAATGCTTTTTTTTATGATTTTAATGTGTTGATATAAAAAAAATATTATTTTAATATATTTCAATTGAAAAGCATTTTTATAAAAAAAATATTTTACACCACATTACCAAATACACACTTAATTGAATAAAAAAAAAAGAGAATAAAGCAAGCACGTAAATGATCAAGGGGAGAAGACAGGAAAAGAAAGAAAAGAAGAATGAATCACTAGAGTGATGTCATAGCGCCACCATCAACATGCACCATCATAAAAAGGTGCTTCCATCAAGATGATTATAACAATACCAAGGAAGGCCTCCATAGGAGCTCAAAGGAGACCACACATGCCTCCTGAATATGGTGGCCCTCCTCACACATGTCAAACACTCTTGGTCTTTTTTGTTCAATTCAATTCCTAATTATCTATTATCTCTTCAATTCAGTCCTGAGTTAATTTCATCTCATCCAAGCCTGATAAAAGCCTAACCGAGAAGAGAAGAAAGGAAAGGAAAAGAAAGTGATGCATAACCCAACTAAGTAGCTCACTGTGGTCATGTTCATGACATGGATCGTGAATTTACCAAGTTAACACGGGTATACAGGTTAATTCAATATATCATCATTTTAATATTAAAACAAATATCAAGTTGATTTTATTTTTTAAATCCAAACCACAATCTTATCGATCTTTCAAGTTGTTTTTAGACCCAACAAGTTAATTGAATTACACCGAGTTAATTCTCATATAATTTTCTTTAAAGTTTATACTAGATAAGTCAGGTTATAAGATCTTAAGATTAAACTATTAGAACGAGTTTAATAACATTATTAGAAAGTTCTTCACAACACAAACATTTTTCTTTTATGTTAAAATAAACATTGCTTAAATCCCCCCCCCTCTTTTTTTTTTTTTTTTTGAAGAAAGTCCAAACAACATTATCTTAAGTTTTTTTTTTTAGTATCGGTTTCAGTCAACAAAGGATGTTTTGAATTTACACCTTGTGTAACACGAGAACAAAAATTTTGCTATCAAAAACATCATTGAGAGTTGGACAAATTATGGACAAATTAAACTAATTCCATCAAATGTTGTGCGAATCAAATGGCTTATTGATATTCTTTTCATTCACGGTTTTCTAGATAGATGTCCTTCTCAATTTTCTCCCCAAATTCAAACCACGAGTTTTCTCTCCCTGTCTAGGTATTTCAGTCGAGTCTTAAACAATATCGTTAGTTGCAATCTAATTAAGACGTGGTATGATGAAACACCTACACAATTCAAAGTTGTGTTGCTCTAAAAGCACCTTCAAGAAGTTATACTCCTCTCGCTAGATTGACGTAAGTGAGGTAGTTAATGTCAACATATACAGGGAAAAAAACATGTATATATTTGATCGAATGATAAGAAAACATTTGTTTTTGTGCTCTTGTTGATGCATGAACAACTAAAGCAAAGACAAATGTATTTGGTGGTTGCAAGTCCTGTCAATGTCATGCCTCGTTTAATCACAAATCAAGTCAAAATGTAAATATCTATCTTAATTTGATTACACCATTGAATCTTTGTAGGTGGTTAACTAATAGAAGTTAATTAAATTATTTTCTGGAGTGCTTGATTACATCATTTAGAGTCACTAGTCTAATTATTCCAATTAACCTCGCCTCCTTTTCCCATATGAACTCATGGAGAATCGAAAAGAATATGCGAAGGATGAATATCATTGTGAAATTATTCAATTTGCGCATGCAAAGAGTTAATCGATCGATGTGTGAAGAACATCCATGGTTGATGTTCTGATCGTGTACAGAAATTAATGGAGTCCCTCCATGGCTATTTCTTTAGTTATCCTGCATGGAAAACTATATAAGCCATGGCTGTTTCTTTGATATAAGACGATCTACACTCATGGCTGTGATTTGAAGTATATATGCCTGGCTACCACATGCTGTGTTCTTCAACATATATATGCCTAATTGCCAATGCATTTGAGTAGTAATAATTAAGTGTGATTGTAAGTAACTGCTTACATTTGTACTATTTATGAAGTGAAGGGAACCCGCTAATTAGAGTTTCCAGCAGACAAAAAATCAATGAAAGGAAAATTAGCCTTTCTCTGATGTAATTCCCTGGCTTCCTGATCTACCTCAACATCATCTCTTCTAGCATTGTCGAGGGCTTCGCTTTTGCTAGAATCAGTCTTTACTTGGAGAAAATCATAGAACTCTAGAGGTTTACCTGCAATATATATTTACACAAATTATACATGCATTAAGAAATCGATTAAAAAAAACTAAGTACATAATCACGAGAAATTAAGATATAGAAAAACGTCTATATTTCATCATGAAACTTGAAAATTGCTGTATGATCTAGTCCATATGGATCAAACGGGCCATACATTACAAAAATCCATGCACTTATATATGAAAACAATAACGTTGCATGGATTCATGGGATTCATTACACCAACCAATCAGATAGTTTTGATGCGTTTGAACTTGGCCTGTAAAATACTTTTTCATAAACTAAAGCTAGTACCTGCACAAAGTTTTTTTCATTCTCTACCTAGCTAAGAGTGTAAAATTCATGTTTGATGGTGATCTTCTTCGGTTACCTTCATGATGGCTGGTATTTTCATTGCAAAAAGACGGATAGTTGAGACAGAAGGGATGATGATAACAATCGCAATAACTTTCACAGAATTTGTGGAAAAATGATGGGGCAAGGTTCCTTGGCTCACAATTCACGATCCTCATCACGTCTTGATTTGAGAAAGAATGTGTCTGCTCATTGACTAACAACGCTTGAGAAGCTGCTCTTTTTGCATGAATCCTTGATCTTTCTCTGCATTTTCTTGCCATGATTATATGCCAATGGTTCTTCACAGCATTATCAGTACGACCAGGAAATTGCTTTGCGATAACAGCCCATTTATTGCCATGAATCTGCTGACAAGCAAGAAGCCTCTCTTCTTCCTCTTCTGTAAAAGGGCTTCTGTTGATTCTTGGATCCAACTGATTAAACCATCTTAACCTACAACTCTTCCCTGATTTGATTTACAATTTTTGGGTTAGTTACTAGTCACAATCATACATATATATATAGGTATATTCCAGTTTTTGCAAGTCTAAATTCTTTTTAAATAAAAAACCAACCATGACCGGTTCAATCATCCCTAACAAGAGTGCTAATAAATTATATTAATTGGAAAACCATGGATTAATAAAAAATTTAAATTTTCACCTGATTTTCCTTGAAGCTTTTCGGCTATGGAGTTCCAATTGTGAGGACCATACTGATCCACCAACTTGCGAAGCTTCTCATCTTCAGCCGGCCTCCAATGGCCTCTGGTACTCATCCGATGAAGATCTTCTACCTTAATATACAACAAGAAAACATACAGTTGGAAAAATAAAAAAACCCTAGCTATATATGCTCAAAGCTAGGGTTCTTTACACCATCTACACTTAGAAAACCCTAGCTAACTCCTTTCTTGTTATTCTATTTTCACAAATACATATGAGCAAAGTTTTCTAAAGCTAGGGACAAAGAGATACAAAAGAAAGCAATCAGAGATGGTGATCAAACAATAATTTGGTGGCAAAATCAGAGATGGTGATCAAACAATAATTTGGTGGCAAAGTAGACAAGTATGGAAAGAAAATATATAAGAATCGATGGGGATATTGAGAGAGATGTCTTGATCATTCGTTAGAGAGATGGGAAGGTTTGGACCGACTTTTACAAGAGGTTGATGCAACTTCTGGGCTAACAAACAGTTCTAAGTCATCACCTGTGGGCATAACTTAATCTGTTGTCTGTGTTTGTGAGAGAGAGGGAGGTTGAAGGGATCCTTTCATCATCTTCGCAAGTTTCTAATCAGCCACAACTTTCTACTTATAGCCCACCTAGCATTCTTTTTCTCCTTTCCCCTTAAACTATAAAATATAATTAAGTAATATTTGAGCAAAGAGATATTGGTTAATTTTATGTTCTCTTCGTACAAGTTATATATAAATATGGTAATATATATTGACTTGCAAGAAAAACAATTGTGGTCTTATTGACTAGCCATGGCATTCTCTGAATCTGGTGGTGTTTCAAGGGAAATCTCTGGCTGGTTAATACTTGAGATTTTATCATAAGTATCGTTATAAGATTTATCTCATATTCTAACCCGATTCAAAACTCGAGTTATAAATTAACTCGTAAATATATGAGTCAATTCAATCGTTTTTTATTTTTATCAAAATAATATAGTTTTTTATTTTTATTAAAAATATTTAATTTAAAATATATATAAAACTTAATTTAAAATAGGTTTTGAATCGATGAGTTAACTACTAGATTCACTCGGAGATTCACTCGGGTTTGATTTACAATTTTATTTCGGGCAAATAGAGGAAATTAAGGTTGGTGAGCTTGTTAAGACTTTGTGAGGTTTTAAAGGGCATGAGGTGGTTTTTTAGGATTTAATTAGGTTTTGACGATCACCCTTAATTCCACCTAATTAAATGACATTTTGGCTTCCAAATTCAGAAGCGCACGTGGAGGTAGATACATTCTTATTAGCTTAATTCTTTGGATTTCATCAACCAATCTTTAATTAATACCTAATTAGAACTGTAATTGGACTTGTAAAATTGAAGATACATTTTTAACAACATTTATTCTGTGGATATATCAATACGCAATTTGATTTATTTATTTTTTAATAAATCAATAAGCAAATTGATATTGTCTGCATGCTAGAGTTAGGGGTGAGAAAAAAACTGAAAAACTGAAAAAATCAGAAAAAAAATAACCCAAAAAACTAAACCGTGAAAAAAAACCAATTAAACCAATTAAAATTTTTAAAAATCAGCTGGTTCAGTTTAGTTTCGGTTTTAGAAACATAAAACCGAAAAAAACAAACTGAACTGAAACCGAAAAACCAAGTCAAACCGGCAAAAAACCAAGCCAAACTGAAAAAACCGAGCCAAACCGGTTTGAACCAGTTTTTGTCCTAAAAAACCAAACCGAACCAAACCGAAAATAATCGCCCCTAGTTAAAGCATTATTTCCTTTTTTGGTCTAGAAAAGTAAAACATTGCCTAGTGAAGAAGTTATATATACTGTGTTATTAAACTAATTTGGTAATTCACCAACCCAAAACCTATCTTGGGTTGAGTTTTTTATTGAATGGAGTAGGAATTCACTTTGTTAAACCAGATCAACTCAATAGGTCAAACAACAACTTAATTGACTTAGTCAAAACCCGAGTAAGATTCGGATTGAATTTAAAAAAAAAAATTCAAAACAATATCATTTTAACTTTAAAAAAATCTTGAAACAATACTGATTTGGATTGACATAGGTTGACCCACCCAACTCGTGACCCGAGCCTTGAATAAGATCATAGACCGGGCTAAGTTTTATAATAGTAATATACTATATTGTTGTCCTGTGCTATACTATATTGTTGTCCTGTGCTATACTATGTATCGAATCAATTTTTTTTAACATAGAAAAAAACTTAGGTGTAGCTAACATTTTTCTAATAAAAAAATTTAAATTGTGTGGGAATAGAGACTCGATGTGACCTAAATAACTTAACAGGTCTAAAGGCAACCTAGACGATTAGTAAAAACATAGTTTAACTCACAAAAATTCATGACGATATTTTTAAAAAAATATATATTGAGATGACAACATATTGGATTGATTCGGGTCAATATGAATTAACTTGTTAAATTTATGACCCGGATCATGAGACTATGATAACTTCATATAAAGTAGATCAAAATAAACCATGAAACTCAATTATCAATCAATCCAATATTAAAGAATAAAATTGAAAAAAAATAATAAAAAAGAAGAAGAAAATAACTCAAGTCAACCCGAGTTAACTTACCAAATACATAACATAGGTCATGAGACTAGGATAATCTAATAGAAAGTAAATAAAAACAAAACATGAATCTCAATTCTTAATAAACACATTATATACTGAAAGATGAAATTAAAAAATTTATTCAAAAAATAATAAAATAAAACTCGTGATACAGATCATAAAATTAAAATAATCTTATATAAAATAAATCATAACAAATCATAAAATTTAATTTATCAAAAAAAAAAGCATCTTTTTTTAGCCTTGGCCAACCATATTCTTGAATTTAGGAAAGCCATCTTTCATCTTACACCAACCTCCATCCCAAGAAAAGCAATTCCCAATTGAGATTAGAAACCGTGACTAGCTACTCATTAATTAAATCGTTTCTTCAACTCCTACCAAAACAAGATATATTTTAGGGCTTAACATTACCTAACATTTTCAACTGATCTTCAACAATCACACCAAAATCATAGCCTTCTAGGGTAGGCATTGTATTCTAATTTTGGCTTCGAAAATGGTGAGACTTTAACATACATGTATTTTAGAGGCTTTGATCTCCGCAAGATTTAATTTTTTGAAGTCATAAGAGATTGTTAAGGCCCTCAAATTAGTTCTATTCGGAATTTGTTATATTTTTAGGTTAATTTAGAATTTATTTTCTATTTAATTTACAAATTTTATTATTATTTTTTATGTTTTTGTTTGGGATTTTTTTTCCTCGGAAGAGTTTAATATTTAGTTTTGAATAGAAAATACATTCAATAATAAAAATTTGAATTAAGATTCTTTATGGTCGAGACTCATTAATTTCGGTAGAACTTTATATTTATTTATGATTATCGTCTTTCTTGTATTATTTTTGTATACATCAAAAAAATAATTATGCAGAGTAACTCTCTTAGTATTTACTGAATTAATGAAGGTTACTGAATTTGCTTGATATTGTAGACTATTCTTGAAGGAAACAAGTTGAGGCGTTGACTGGAAAGATGTTTACTCAACTTACATCAAGAAATGGACACTCAATTTGTACAATATCAGAAGAAAAAAAGGAGTGATGGAAGGCATACAATGCAAGAACTCAAATTTTAAACCTCTTGGGAGAAATTATTAAATGGGAGAGAGGCAAGACTGAAAGGATTGATGGGAGATGAAGATTTTGGTAGAGTCTCATTCTTCTTCCACTTCAAGGCCTGGTATGTATTCCAAACTGACATCGAAAACTACAGGACTATTTGGTGCCACCCTTGGCCTTCCTGGAGCTGAAGTGAGTCCTTTTGGGAATGCCAACTAGAAACAAGAACAAGCCGTGAAAACAACATTGTTAGAAGCTTAATTGCAAATACACTTTCTTGTTTGGTTGTCAAGAAAACACATTGAAAGATGCTGCCAGCAGCAGACCATCTCATCTTGCGATGGCAGTCCATGGATCAATATGTATAAATCCATGGCATTAAGTTTTGGAATTTTCTCCTAGCTCTTTAAACCTCAAGAAAGTGCATAGCAGAGAAGGGTTGGATTTTAAGTCTGATGATGCATCATCGGTATGCATAGGATCCAACTAACCTAGGCCAATGCAGCTGATGGGATATACATTCTGCAGTTATCTACCGTTTTTTTCCTTCTGGTTGGAAAATGAGTAAGAAGTGAATAAATTACAGGTAAATGGATCGATATGTATGAAGCCATGGCATTAAGTTTTGGGACTCGCTACTAGCTCTTTAAACCTCGAAAAAGTCTGCTGATGCATCATCTATTTGACATAGAATCCAACTAACCTAGGCCAATGCACCTGATGCTTGATTGGATATCCATTCTGCAGTTATCAACAATTTTTTTCTTCTGGTTGGAAAATGAGTAAGATGTGAATAAATTACCGGTCCGGGAATGTAGAGCCGGCGCTTCCCTCCAACTTTCATGCTTAGGATCCCTTCATCAAGTCCCTTGATCACCTATTCTAGTCATTCAAATTGAAAAAGTCAATGACAGAGCATTCCTGACTCATATTCCAGTCACCAGAGTGTGGCTATAGTCTATATGACATTATGCAATGCTGCTTACCATGCAATGAAATTTAGAGATCATTCAACAAGGTAAGGAACATTTGGCACTATCTATCTACTCTCAGATAGCATGCATCGAAACCTATCTAAAAGGTTAACTGACATTCATAGGTGCGTTATAGAACAAAATCAGAATTTGCAGTTGTTTCATTATCAGTGGCACTGCCCAAGCTTAACATGGATTACCATCTATGGAGCTTACCAGACCGGAGCCGACACGAAAGATATAGATCTGCCCTTTCTCCAATGAACTGCAAAATGTGAGAGGAATAATTTTAGAAGTTGAGCAAGTTGCCCTTGCTAACAAGTGCAAGAATGAACACCAAAACAGCCAATCTTTTAGGCTGAAAACTGGCCACAGCTACCAACTCTCCTCTGTCCCCTTCATCCAAAAGTTTCTTTTTTTGAATGAATAATATCTATCAGGAAAAATTAACTTAGCAGGAGATACCCTGCTTACAAAACAGAGAGCTGTACAAATCTCAAGCAAAGAATCAAACAATTAGCGACACAATCTAGCTACAATCAACCCCCACAATTGACAGATTCCTAAGAGCGCCCAGGCTTCATTACAGCTTCCTTCAAGAACTTGGATTTGCACAATCTTTGTTGCACAGCTTGAATATTGGACTTCAGGATTGAACTTTCAGTAGCAGCATCAGCAATATGCATTCTATTGTTACTTTCTTTCTTTCCATATGTGATAAATGAATGCACACCCTGCGTTGCGCAATGTAACAGCAATAGATCCTCGTTTCTTTTTTCATCCAAATGTTTATCATTGGTATCCCTAATTAACCATTAGCAAACATAAAAATAAATTACCTGTCAAATATTTGCCCAGATGGAACCATGGCAACATAATTAGCAGCAACCTGTGAGCATGATGATACTGTCATTAGATGGGGTGGACAAATGAAAGAACAAACGGATTTCTCAATGTAATCATGGCAGGCCAAGGAATCTCAGTCAAACTAGTCACCCACTAGATGTGGCCAATTCTTGTAACTAATGCCATAGTGTTCCAAGATAGAAAACACAAATACAAAAGGGATATAAATGTGTTTGGTTGAAGGAATAAAAACTGAGACATAAAAATAAATTTATTTATGAAACTGTTTTTGAGTGAATTTTTGTCCTTTCAAAACATAAAAGACAAGAGGACATGCCCCGACTATCTCATTCTTTTCGATTTGAAGACAATAACTAAACATTATCCAAGGATTCACCTAGTAGTTAATGAAGCATGTTCCTTTTCTTGAGTTTCTAGGTTCGAATCTTGGGATCAATGTTCAAAAGATTTTATTAAACTTTTTTTGAATGCACGAGAACATCCGAGGAGAAAATTTAATCTTAATTGGCATGCAAGCTGTAGCAAGAATACTCCTCACCGTCGAACAAAAAAAATAATGCTACAAATATGGACTGATCCTCAGTAGAGATTGGTGAATCTTAGAAGCCAGAAATGGTCATTAGAGCCCTTAGACACCATAGCATACATGATATCCGAAGTCTCAATTAATTTATCTGGAGGTCTATAAAGGGTCAGTAAGAACCCCATAGAAACACTAGAAGCTGAAGAAGATGGAACACTAGAGAGCAAGAGACTGACAATGGCTAGTATGCCATTTCTTTCTCATATTGCTGGCTAGCTAATTCAGATGTGCCAGAGGAGTGAGAACAAGTCTACACACCTGAAAACCAACTGGAGGACTAGGGCCTTGACCAACTTTAATGTCCTTGAACTGCAACCCAGACTCTGTAGTCACCATTGGCACCTTCATTAACAAACAGGATTAATGCAACCCACAATTTGAAAATGATCAATTTTAACAAAAGGGGTCCATGTAATCTCACCATACATTTTCTAGCTCTTTCTCACAGGTTTCATCACACAATCTTGGCTTATCTTCTGGTGGCAATCCAGCTCCTTTGGCAACATTATCAAATGAGCCTATATTACAAAGAGTTGAAACCCCAAATACCAGCCCAATTACACAATCCCTTCTCTTAATCAAACTTGTATCCACCTTGTTCTCTCTTGCTCTTGAACCTCTACTTCTTGGTTCCAAGTTTGAGCATTGCACACTAATGTTCATCAAACCTTGGACTTTGTCAAAGACATTGACAATGCAATGTCTTTTGGTAAGTAGAGTAGTTTTGCCAGAAGATGAACCTGCCACAATAAATATGAAAAATGAACATGATTGCAGAAACGAGGTAGTGGAGAAAGCGAAGAGGAGATTGATGAATTACCAAGTGGGAGCAGAAGAGATGAAGGAGAAGAAGAAGAAGAAGAAGAAGCCATTTTTTTTGGTTTCCTTGAGAAAAATGAGTGAGGAGGAGCCTGCAATGTCTGAAAGTGGATAACGAAATCTTGTTGGTTATTAACTGTTGCTGACTTGGCTCTTCTTGGGTCACATCCGTGTATTAAAGTTTGCTTCTTCTTTTTTTTGGAATGTATTTTTTTAATTTTAAATTATTTTTTAATTATTTTAAAATACTAATATCAAAACTAAATTTTAAAAAAATATAAAATATATTATTTTAATATATTTTCAAGTAAAAAATACTTTAAAAATATTATCTATTATAATTTTAAATAAATTTTTTATATATGATATTTTTTTTAAAAAAAAACTACAATTTTAAATCAGAAAAATGAGAAGATTTTTTTTTTCTCAATTACTGAGACATCAAACATCATATATTCATAGGGCTTGGTTTTACATAGTATGCTTGGCCCATTTTCTTGACCTTCTGCTCAAACGAGCCCTTGCTTCCTTACTCTCTTTCGGTAAAAGCCCTAAACCCCTTCACCCTTTCTCTCCCTTCTTCTCGACGCTATAAACCCTAAACCCCTCTCTCTCGCTAGAAGACCCTACCTAAGGTGTGCTTATCATTTTGGTCTCCCTTCTTGCTTTGCTTCTCTCATTTTAATTTGAAATATGCTATCTTATGTTTATTGATGTTTGGGGCATCATGTTTCAACTTGGCTCTTTCCATTTTGAACTAAAATCAAGTAAAAAGAGATCTAAAAGCTTAAAGTTTGATCCTTATGCTTCATTTTAGTCAGTAACTTAACAACTTCTCTCCTTTTTCAAAAGGGTTTGTTTGTCTGCTTTTATTAAGCTCCGTTGCTTTATAAAGTTCTGACTTTCTTCAAAATTGTGTGCCCAGAAAGAAAAGTTATAAACTTCTTGTGTTCTAGGTTGAGTTTCCTTGATGGGTTTTTCTGGCTTTGTTTTGTAGAGCAGGAAATGTGAAAAT
Source organism: Populus deltoides (assembly GCA_015852605.2). NCBI lineage: Eukaryota > Viridiplantae > Streptophyta > Magnoliopsida > Malpighiales > Salicaceae > Populus > Populus deltoides. Next base: position 17,170,074 of record CM027586.2, on the reverse strand, counting down.
GGGAAGTGAACAATCCCTTTGATGCTATTTATGTTAACATTGTAGTTTGCCTGTAGTTCATGCTCTTGGTTTGCTTTGGATGTTGATTGTTGACCTTCTTAATGTGAATGAATGATTTTGTGTTGTCAGAATTTGGGAAGATGAATTTCAACAATGTGAGAGTACCCAAGGTGCCAGGTGGTGGTGCTATTGGGACTCTGATTAAGATAGGAGTTCTTGGTGGGCTTGGTTTGTATGGAGCTACTAACAGTCTTTACAATGTTGATGGTGGACATCGAGCTATAATGTTCAACCGTATAGCTGGTATCAAAGAGAAGGTTGTTACTTTCTTTTGTGTGTCATGATTAGCTGTTTACTTTTGTGAGAAATATTTGTCAAATATGAATTGGTTGTCTCGTTTGGTTTTATCAAACATCGTGCTGATTGATTGGGCCTATGTTATCTACACTGCCTGTATTTTGTTGTTGGTGTTGATGGATAATTTAACTGATTCTTGGTCTGTTTTAAATAAGCTGCACTTTACTATTGCTCTCTGAAAGAACTAAAAACACTACTTTGTGTTGTTTGCTATCTATTTTCTTTAACAATGTTGTGTCATTGAGGTCATATGGTGAATTCATTCAATCTTTTCTGATTTTTTCTTTTGAATTTGGAAATATCCATCTTTCAATATACCTTTTACATAAAAAGTTAAAAATTGATTTGATTGGTGATTTGATTGTCAGATGAACTTGAAGCCTCTAGGAAGCAGCATGGCTGTCTAAACTCTAACATTATCTCCTTTTTCACAAGTTACAATTTTCTTAGGCTTTCTGGAATGCTTCCTGCTTCTCATGGTGTGGTGATTAGTTTTTGTTTGAGTTTGGGGGAGAGGTTTTGACCTGTTCGGAACTGGGGTTTCGATTCACAATCGTAATTAATCTATTAATGTGTGTTAAACTTATGCTGTATCATATCCCCCCCTCGCCATGATTTAATTTGTAATCCTGATACTAAGAAATCTTTTTAATGTCTGTATTTTAGTATGTGCTCTAATATTTATTGTTCAATGTGAAGGTTTATCCTGAGGGGACACACTTTATGATTCCATGGTTTGAGCGTCCCATCATATATGATGTTCGTGCACGACCCCATCTGGTAGAGAGTACTTCAGGAAGTCGTGATCTCCAAATGGTAGATTTCTTCTACCTTTCATATTTCTTTAATTTTTTGTCGTAGGAGATTGCCAGAAATCTGATAGACAATACTTCTTCCGTTTCTATACTTCTATAATTATTTTGATGTTCCTTTTTTTTATAGCAAGGCCTGTCATTCTTGTTTTTTTTTCTTTCCCTGTTGGTCACTTGTTGCTTAAAGAAGTCAAAATGATAGTAATGTCATTCTTGTTTTTTCTTTCCCTATTGATGTGTATAGATTCTGTAACTGCAAAATCTTGAAAGTATTAACGACTTTCCATCCTTATCTGGCTTCTATTTCCCTGGAAAGATTCTGCAGGTCTCACTCATTTGTTCATTCCCTTAGTTCAAATATCTCCTTTCTTTTATGTTTCCATCTGTCTGTCATTGAAGTCCTTGTAGGCGAAGGCACCCATTCCTCAGTTTTTATAGCCATAAGGTTTTGACTTGTGCCTCATGCACACTTCTTAGAACCCACTGCCTTTTTTTGTGATTTTGTAATCAATTCTGGGTATTGCTCTAGGGTTAACATGATTATGATGGATGCTAGAGCCATGGATATAAGAGTTGCGTATAGATGGTAGTTGCCTTTTCACCTGTGAATATATGGAACTTAAGTTTTCTATCTATATGCATTGGTAAAATCCTTACAATTCGTCTCTCTAAATTAGGTTTTAAATTTGTTAACAGGTGAAGATTGGGCTTCGAGTTCTGACTCGTCCTGTGCCAGACCAGCTACCTGAAATTTATCGAACCCTTGGTGAAAATTATAATGACAGAGTCTTGCCTTCTATCATTCATGAAACATTGAAATCTGTGGTTGCTCAGTATAATGCCAGCCAGCTTATTACTCAGAGAGAGGTAATAATAACTAATAATTCAGATTTCTGGTGCAAATTGAAAGCTCCCAGTTCCAATCCCATGATCAGCAAGAGCTAGTGCTTTGTTTAACTTGGCTTTAGATTCTCTATGCTTTTTTAAATTTTGTTGAAATTTTGAAATGGCCTTTCATATTGGTTATGATTATATTGTTCCTTTAGTATTGTGTGTATCCAGTTGACAAAGCATCGTTTTGAAAACATATTATTGTTTGCCTTAGTTTAGTTTAGGCAGTTCATGGAAGAAAATAAATTATTCCCAGTTTTCAATTGCTTTGCATTTATTATTATGCTACATCATTTTCAGGATTAGATTTGCTCCACTTTCTTGTGTATGAGTTGTTGTTCATGCATCATTCTCTGTTGACTCTCTGGCACTCTATATTATGCTAGGATGATTAATATTGTTCCTTAGTCTTCCATTGGGCATCAATGTGATAGTGGGCTTTCACGTTGGTTTTGTGATGGCTGTTAGTAGAGAAACATGGAAGATATTGATCGGATGTTCTCTAGTTTCTCCATTACTTTTGCATTGTCTTCAGGATTATATCGTCATTTATTTTGTGTGTGTAGCTGTTCATGCATCATCCTGCGTCGACTAATTGGAATTTTCTTTTATAGGCTGTTAGTAGAGAAATATGGAAGATACTGATCGGATGTTCTCTAGTTTCTCCATTACTTTTGCCTTGTCTTCAGGAGTATATCGCCCTTTCTCTCTTGTGTGTGTAGCTGTTCATGCATCATCCTGCGTTGACTAATTTGAGTTTTCTTTTATAGGCTGTTAGTAGAGAAATGTGGAAGATATTGATCGGATTTTCTCTAGTTTCTCCATTACTTTTGCATTGTCTTCAGGATTATATTGTCCATTCTTTTTTGTGTGCGTAGCTGTTCGTGCATCATCCTGCGTTGACTAATTTGGTTTTTTTATAGGCTGTTAGTCGAGAAATAAGGAAGGTTTTGACAGCAAGAGCATCCAATTTTCACATTGCACTGGATGATGTGTCCATTACAAGCCTGACTTTTGGGAAAGAATTTACTGCTGCAATCGAAGCAAAACAGGTGGCTGCTCAAGATGCTGAGAGGGCTAAATTTATTGTGGAAAAAGCTGAACAAGATAAGAAGAGTGCTGTTATCAGAGCCGAGGTGAGACAAAAGAAATGCTAAAATCCTCATTAGAATGAGGACTCTCTCCGTTCCTTACACTCTACGTTTGGAATTCCGTACCCATCCTTCTTCTCTTTGTAATAATTTTTCCTTGAATGGTTGACAGGGAGAGGCCACCAGTGCTCAGCTCATTGGTCAAGCCATTGCCAACAATCCTGCATTCATCACTCTAAGGAAGATTGAAGCTGCAAGAGAAATTGCACATACAATCTCAAATTCAGCCAACAAAGTTTTCCTCGATTCCAGTGATTTGCTACTCAACCTTCAGAAGATGGAGTTGGAGAACCCTAGGAATAAATAGAGACTCTTGTTGAACTCATGCCAACTTTACCTGCAACCCCTCTTGGTTTTGTTTCTTTCTCATTGTTGTCCATTGGGAAATATCTCATGAACGAATTAGTGAAACAAATCTTTAACTCTCTTTTGATGGATGTTTTGAAACAAGGGGTTGCATTTGGCTTGAGAAAGCTTCTGTTAATGGAGATGTGCAGTTCCTAGGGAATCTCTTGGGGGCGGTGTCCGTATGGAAACTTTTAAAGTCCATTCGAAAATAATAATGAAATAATATGATATGTATTTTTTTAGGGTACAAAATATGTATTTTCTATCAAATGATCCTTTATTTGAATGGTCTAATTAAAAATGTTTTAAATTTTAAGACTAAAATGTATTTTTTTGGTCCTAATTTCAAGCCTAATTTAAATGTTTGGTTAAAACTGTGGTTGAAATTGATTTTGAATAAAAAGTAGTTTAATGTGTTTGGTCAATAATATTTTTTAAATTGAGATTATAAAATAATTTAAAAAAATTCATATTAATATTAATGGTTTTTAATTTAAATATTGTAGATGTAATTACTATTATTATATCATGAAATAAATAATATTTTATATAAAATAATTTTTATTGTTCTATTAAACTATCTATAATTTTTTAAATTGAGGTTATAAAATAATTTTAAAAAATTCATATTAATATTGAAGGTTTTTAATTTAAATATTATAGATGTAACTATTGCTATTATATCATGAAATAAATAATACTTTATATAAAATAATTTTTATTGTTCCATTAAACTATCTATAATTCTATCACATATGAAATACATCCGACAATGACTACAGTTTCTTTGGTTTCGTAAGCACGCAATAGGTAAAATATAATCAGGAACAAAATTGGGATTGCGATCAAATTTTGCAAATGTTACGTCATCAAGCAATCTCCGTCTAATTTATATAGTGATACTTTATAATGTTAAACACTAATTTTTCCAATAAAACACAATTAAAAATAAAAAATAAAATTTATTTTTCTAAAACATTAATTTTTCTAATAAAACACAATTAAAAATAAAACATAATTTTTTATTATTATTTCACTAGGTCGGATCCGATTCATTGTATTTAGCTCTGGACCGGACCGATAAACACTAGTTTTTCAAATAAAGCACAATTACAAAAATAAAAAATAAATTTTTATTTTATTTTACTAGGTCGAACTCAGTTCAATATATTTAGCTTTGGACTGGACCAGACCCGGTCCGAGCAGAACAGTGAAGAATGACTCCGTTGTTTACACGAACAATGGAGTCCCTCTTCACTGTTCACGTGAACAGTGGAGTCACTCTCCACGAGAAGAAGAGGAAAGCAGCATTGAGCTGCTTTTAACGACCCTGTGTTTTAAACGCAATTAATAGTGGGGTCCATGAATAGTAAATCAAGATTTCATTTATTACCAAACAATGATTTTCCAATGTTTGCTTCAACAACAAACGCAACCACGGAAACAAACAACCACTTAGTCCACTACTCAAATTTTTAATTTGACTCTAATCAAAAGTCAATTTAAAATGATTTATTTCAAGATTTTGATGATTAAATAAATAAGGCTGACTTTAATTAATTTATATGTCAATGATTTCTTTAAGATTCAAGATTTAATTAAGTAAAAATTAGTGATTCATTATTAAGATGCGAAAACTAATTCAAGATGTCCTCAATGTAAAAATGGAGTAGGGAGATGAAGCTAGTGTGAAATCATGAATACAATGTCCTAAAAAACTAGTGGAACTTTTCTTCAATTTATAATATGATGAGATTCTTATGCATAGTTGACTACTTATAATTAAAGTTTTGGATAAAAAGTCTAGTTTTGAATAAAAAATCTAGTGCTTCAAATAGTTTGTATTAATTAAAAAAATAAAAATAATAAGATTTTGTCTGTAGATGTTTCAGAACAGAAAAGATAGATACATAAAAGACAGAACATACTTTATTAGAGATACAAAAATAAATATAAAAACAAATATGTTTATTTTTTTATCTAGAATATTTTTATTTTTTCTATCTCGAAACAGTAATTAAACACTAATTAAATATAAAATTATTAATTATGTGAGATATGTATAAGAGGATATAACATTTATTTTTGTTGTTCAAAACATCTTTATCATATGACTTTATATTCCCTGTATGAAGTGCAAGATTTTTATATATAAATCTTGCCGCACTGAAGAACAAAATATTAAACCTGTGTTAGTGCAAATAGCTTTGAGCCAGCAAATGTTGTTACTTAGGATTTTTATTTATTTATTTATTTATTTATTTTCTAATGATGATTTGATGCCGTCCAAAACCCTTGATCTGGGTCAAGTCCTGCCTCTATGCTTGGCAAGGATATCATTGTATTAGAATATTTTTAAACCAGTTTTCCTATATTTAAATTAAGTATCTTTTTAATTTAATTTTAAATAAATTATTAATATTTTTAACAATGCATTCATAAAAAATATAATAATATCATTTAATTATACATGAAAAACTACATATTAATATTAATTTTTGGACCCAGGCCTATAAAATGTTTTATATAATATATAAATTTTCATAAATATCTCTATAAATATTCGTTTATGCTCCTAAAAAGATTTATATTAAATATCTTATAAATTAAATATTTATGAAATATTTATATAAAATATATTAAAACTTGATATTTCTCAATATATTCATTTTAAAAAAGTCCATATAAATAAATCTCTTTATGACCATAAATGAGACTTGAGCTCATCTCTCTAAACAACATAAGATTCAATACAAGTTCAGTATAAGACTTAAATAAGATTTAAGTAACATTTAAATCTCATAACTTTTTTTTTTTTATTCAAGGAAACCCCATTCTCGGAAAGTGTATTTTGTGGGCTCAGGTGAGCGAGTAAAATCCCGACTGTCCTAAACTCTTATAAAAAATACACGTCCTGATTCGAACTCGAGATATCTCAAATTCTTTACCATCACACTACTACGTCTCTTGAAGATTTAAATCTTGTAACCTTTATAAATATTATACTAATTAAAATATTAAAATATTCTTTTTTTTTTTTTAAAGTGTCACTAGAACCACCAAATCTTTCAGATCCAAGTTTATCAACTCATGAACAGGGCTCCCAATTTTTGTCGAGATGATTTTTTCTAGCCTCATCACTATCCATGCCATGATAGCTTGTTATATATTTAATAATCAAGATTAATTTATAATAAACTTAGGATTAGATGATGCAAGAAACTGATGTAAGGTGGTTGGAATTTTCCAAATCCTTGCGTGTTGACAACCATCATTTCTTGATTATTGAGGTTTTAGCAACTTGTTTAAGGACCTCATAAAACTTGGCTAAGTGGGCAATGTTAATCAATTTTGGTTGCTAACGATGCCTTTCGACAGCTATTTTTTGCTTTGCATTTAAAATACTACGACAACATGTGCTCATCACTTATTTCTAGATGAAAAATTAAGTTCTTAATTGACTTTCGATCTACCGATCATGGTTTTTTTTCTTTGATAATGATGATAATTAGGTATAATTCACGGGTTGTTTTATTAAATCAGATCTAGCGGATTAATTTGATGACTTGTTAATTTCACATTGAATTTTAAAATAAATTAATTAAAAGTTGATTAGACCGACTCGGTTAAAAAAACTTTTAATAAATTTAGTTAAAATATCATATAATGTTTTCTTGAATTTTTTTAAGGAAATGCTTGCTTTGTATGTCATATATACCCCTTTGACAAGTGTAAGATAAAGATTATAGTTCTCAAGGACGTAGCGTGATGATAAAGGATATGAGATCTACACAGCAGGTCTTGAGTTTGAGTTAGGGCGTGCACCTTTTGTAAGAGCCTGGGACAGCCGGGGTTTTACTCTCTCACTTGAACCCATAAAGTGTGCTTTCCGGGAGGTGAGGTTTCCTCGAATCAAAAAAAAAATTATAGAGATAAAACTAATGTGATGAGAGAAGAAAATACTATTGTTATATTCTAATTAAGAGATTTTCCCTTTAAAAAACTTAGTCTCTATTTATTGTTAAAATAAAAGATTTTTAAAAAATAATATTTTTTCATTCTAAATATAATTTAAGCATGGTATTATTTAGTAAATAAACCAATCTTAGAATATGTTTGTTTTTGTGTTTAAAAAATATTTTTAAAGATTAATTATTTTTTTATTTTAAATTAATTTTTTAATAATTTTGTATCATTTTGATATATTAATAAAAAAATAAAAATATTATTATAATAATTATCATAATCTCAACCATTTAAAACATAAGGAATTATATATCTTGGGCAAAAATTTAAAGAACCGACATGTGGGCCCCATGAGAGAACCGAGGAGCCGCGAAGCACCCAATCATGCACTGACGATAACCTTCAAACACGTGGGGCATTTATTTTTGACGTTACCACGCGTCATAGCCACGGGAAGGGCCGGTGTACTTGATGCGAGGGAGACAAAGACACGTCACCATTCAGTATAGTCTGATCCACGTGGAGGGCCCAGGTGCTGGCGTCATACGGATTCTTGATGATGTAACCGTGAGGCTAACGTTTGCTGCGTGGCTTTCGTCAGCTCTTGCGCACCGTCCGCCAGCGGTGCTTTCTTTTATGGGTTTTTTTTTTATTATTAAAACAAATTAAAATCCATGCCTAATAACCTACAAATAGGTGTAATTTAATAAATTGATAGATTATTAATCACAATTATTAACCCCATCTGCGATGGTTGGGCCGGTTTGATATTATAATAGTGATTATGGTTTAAAGTATTTTTTTATTTAAAAATATATTAAAATAATATATTTTTTTATTTTTAAAAAATTATTTTTTAGATCATCACATTTAAACGATCTAAAAACATATAAAAAAAATTTAGTAATTTTTTTAATTTGAAGGGTGCATTTTCAAATAGGGTTAAAGTTCTGTTTACATACTGGAATGATTAATTCATATCAAAACTAATTTTTTTTAAAAAAAACCAATAAATTTTTTATTGAATTCTCATCAGTTTGCTAGCCAATTTGAGGTTTTGATTGGTCACTTCGTTTAATATTTTTCTTAATTTGTTTTTATATTTCACATTAAACAACCATTCGAGTCTACCTAGATTTTATATTAATGGTTTTAAGAGTGAGACAATGAGATATAGCCTAAATGTGGAGAAATTCTCTCCATTGAAGCCAAAGACAAACTAAAAAAACAACAAAAGATTATCTCATGCAACATGTAAACCGACACACCATGTTGTAAGAAAATCCTCCATGGCTTGCAACAACGTACGTAAGCACACATGATCTTCTCTTATAATTCTAGGCAAAAGTCATAGATATCTTGCCGAAATCATCCCCATTCTCAACAAGCTAGCTTCCCAATTTGTGTTTTCTTCTTCGAATCCGTTGAAAATCTGGATTATCAAGAACATGTACCCTCATAATATTTCTTTTTCCAGAGAGAATCATTCTCAATGATCTCTTGTTTCCATTTTAATCATCAAGATATAATTTTCATGCATCAAAACACAATCCAAAAGATTCGGATTTGCTTTGTTTCCTGACTTTATAAACTCGAACACGATTTCTAAAACTCAAAATATTAGACAGATAAGATGAATATGCTTTTAAAATCATTTGAAGGAGGAGTTAGACAGGTTAATTAAGATTATAATTTAACTTTTATTACTGTTTAATTTAATATTTATCCTAGATCTGGATGGATAAGATTAATTAATCTACCAGATGGGGGGGGTTTGATAATATTGACAAAAAAGAAGGGGTCATCCTCAATTATACGTAGCCACACTTAATAAAATCAAAGATGCAAATAGGAAAGAATGACATAAGCTAAACGTCAGCCACAACGCCCATACAGTGTCACACCAGAAAAAAAAAGAAAAAACAGAAGAAGCCTAACTGCGTTGACGCACGACTCTTTCAAAGCTTATCAAGTCTTCGCCTCCTCACAATTCTTTTATATACCCTTCTCTTCTCTTCATTTCTAGGCACCATAGCTCAACATACACAAATTCTCCTTCTCTCTTTGTCTCTCTATATTGTAAACCATGCAGCAGGCAATACCTTACAAGTCATGGCTACCCTTATACACCAACAACAAGCCTCTCATAAGCCCTTCACAACTTATTAGCCACCATAGCAATGGGGGAGTGGTTGCAGCTCAAGAAGTGCTCAAAGGGTCAAGAAATATAAGCGAGATGGTACAAGAGAATGCAATCATAGTGTTTGCTAGACGTGGATGCTGCATGAGCCATGTTGCGAAACGTTTGCTTTTAGGGCTTGGTGTGAATCCAGCTGTTTATGAGATTGATGAGGCTGATGAGATTAGTGTTTTAGAAGAACTGGAAATGATTGGTAATGATAATGGTGGAAAGGGGAATAATAAGAAGAAAGTTCAGTTTCCTGCTCTTGTCATCGGTGGAAAGTTGTTTGGTGGATTGGATACACTTATGGCTACTCATATTTCAGGAGAATTGGTTCCTATTTTGAAAGAAGCTGGAGCCTTATGGCTTTGATTTTTGCAGTTCTGTTCTTGTCTAGCTAGCTAACTAATTGATTTCCCTTTCCCCCTTTCTCTTTTTTCGGCTGTTTAAGAGTTGAGATTGTAATTTGTTATAGAAAGAAGGAAATACGAAGTGGATTTTTTTTTTTTGATGTTTCCTTCTCCTTCCAATGATTCGGGGGAACCAATAAGCAGATTGGAGGATCAAGTTGTGCCTCTCTCTGTGGGATGCCAGCCTGACCTCTGCCCTGGCAATTTCTAGTCTTTCATGATGTAATGGAGGCAAATGCTGGAAGACTTGTTATGCCCTTGTTGACTTTTGCCGATTTAAGTGCACAGCTGGTTTTAGGTACCATATGCGACAGTTTTCTACTGGGGGTTAAGGAAAAAGAGATGCTTCTTTACATCACATGGAACAAACTTATTTATATCTTACGTCTCTTACATGACAGGCCACCCAACATGTTCTTGGGAAGGTGAGAAATACATCATTGATTATCTCAGGTGTCAAGAGAAAATGCAGGGCAGAGTTGTTAAAAACCCTGGCAGCATATGTAAAATAGGCAAATGCCTAAATATTCTCACTTAAAAAAGTAAAACACAACCCATATAGCAGTTTGAAAGCATGCATCCCTGTATATGGCATTAAACACAACAAATATGGATACATGGGTGAGGGTTTGGTAAATTACAAGCGCTAAATTGTATCTAACCATGAGTCAAAATCATCCAAAACTTTTGACTTGTTGACAGACTGAGACGAAGAAGATTGAATTACGTGATCAGCCTTCTTTTCTGAAGGCTGATGCAAATTGTTTTGGTTTGACAAGCTAGATGTTTCCTCAAATAAATCATCAAGCACGTCATCTAGAGTGGCAGCAGTAGAAGTGGTTTTCAAAGAACCGTGGGCATTTCTTGCAAGTAGTGGCAATGGTGCAGCAGCCTCTTGTAAATTAGATGTTTCCTCGAGTAAATCATCAAGCACGTTGTCCAGGGTGGCATCAGTGGGAGTGGTTTTTGCTGAACCAGGGGCATTTCTTGTAAGTTGTGGCAGAGGTACAGCGGCCTCTTTCTCTGAAACAGGTAAAGTACCTGACCCAAATCCAGAAGAATCAAGTAGCTTGCTCTCGCTAAGTGAGTCAAGAAGCATATCCAATTCAGACTCGGCAGCTGCTGCTTCAAACGTTGGCAGCCTGCTGTTAGGGGCAACAGAACACGCATATAACTGTGCTGGGGATTCCATGGCTGTGCTTTGATTGGATTTACCATGCTGATTTAAATTCAAATTATCCTTAACATCTAATCCCTGAATAAATGAAATTGGGTCTGAGTTGCCTATGGTCAACCCTGATACAAAAATCTCGGCATCTTGATTAACAGCCTTATTCTTCTCAGAAAAATCTTCAAACGTCAATTCTCCAGAGATTGTCTTGGTTTCTTTATCATGAGTTGTTTGTTTTCTGTTAGGTCCATGATTGCTGCTTGCCTCTGATCCTGTTGTTTGCATTTGGTGAAATTCCTGGCTGCTGCTTGTATTTGATCCCTGGCCAGATTGTCAAATAAACCATGTTACACGCAACATAAGAAATTGAATTCTAGAAAATAGACATGCAATTTTCATCCTAACCTTATTTTGTTACTATGCAACATGCAGTGACAACTTTGGAAACAAGAAATGCCCCCACCAATTACTGTGCAGAGAGGAGCTATTGAAAATAATGTAATCAAAACAAGAACCAAGAGTGATCAACCATTTGCAGAAGTGCCTTGTAAAACGAGGACACATCTGACTGAAGAATATTTTTAAGAAGCCAGTTCTTGATCTAAATATTACTAGCAAGCAATCACTAAGATAATCTTCTAGATATCTTTTAGAATCACCGAATATTTTGCACATGTTTATAAAGTACAACTCTGAAAAAAAAACATTTTCCTTGAAACAATATAATGTCACTAAAATACCCCCAGCTCTGTAACACCTTGCATAACTGGGCAAACTTTTCTTGATGCCAAAAGTAGTGATAAGCCACATCCATTCAAACGTCAAATGCGAATGTAAATCATACCAATTCTGTTGGTAATAGATCTGCTTCAATGAAGAGCCTCTCTGATACGTCCACTTTAGCTAGTTGTTCCGCAAGAGCATGCAAATTCAGGGAGAGAAATGACGCCTAATAAAAAATGGATAAAGAAAACTGAGAGGGAGCGAGCATATGATAAGCTAAGACATCCAATATGAAGGAAAACCAAAGGCAAGTAACATTCCCATAAGATAGTGACTGGAATAATTGCATTAGCATGAAGATGATGCATAGCACTTCTACTTATCATATACAATAATGCCACTTTATTTCAACCTATGGGTACTTCTGCTTCTCTTCAAATGTTCTTAAATTTTAAAGCCAGCTGGAATTGATAAAATTGCGAACATTAAATGGCATTTCAGACAAAGGGCACACCTTTTTACAAATGTTCTAGGAAAGGACCGAACTCAATTATTTTCACAATCTCCTGTGGACAAGCATTGAGTTCCTTACTCCCTCTCCATGTTAGAGAAGGAAGCGTGGACATAAACCATACCAATACCAAAGCACTTATAAATTTTATTTTCCAAGAAACACAATGAACTTCACAAATACATTAAGTGTCAATATAACATTATCACTCATGCATCCCAACGCAACCTAGGGATGAGCACATGTTTTAGATGTTAACATTTTCTCTAAACATGATATTTTGGTAGTTTAATTAGCTAAGAAGCAAACAAGAACCAGGATCAAATTCTCAAAAAATAAATAATAATAAAATAAGGAACCAGGATCAAGATAAGCTGGCTTTCCTTCTTTGTCAAGTTCCAAAACAGCTTAGGCAGCCAAAAATAATTGTCTGACTTGCATGTAAAGGAAAATAAATTGAAGAAAACAAAAGAAGAGAGCCCTACATGGAGTTCCCCAACATAACATCCCTACCCTTGTACTACCACACAAATTATTTCATGAACCAGATCAGTAACTTTTAGCCCAACTCAATGGCAGAAAGTGAATTCTAAATTTTACAAGAGAATTAACTCCACGAACATCTATTATTGAAAATTTAAGATGATCAAAAGGGAAAAAAAGGTTGGATTGGTTTGTTCTTAGAGAAATAGGGGAGCCCAACTTAAGCTAAGTTACTTTTGTCACCACAAAAGACAATCTCAAAGTTAGCACACAGCTGAATGGTACTCTATAGTTTTGCTGGCATGAACTAGGGTATGGGTACATTCTGGGCAGAAAATGAAAAAAAGAAAAGAAAAAAAGAGAGGATGCGAATCACTTTCAACAATTTCCAGCATATCAACAAGCTGCTCACTTCAAATACCAAATTATTAGATAAGTTGACGCTCTTGCGATTGAATTCCTATATTCCTTAACAAGAGATAATATTTAAGGGATAATTACAAAAACCCTCCAATAGTTCGATCTGAATTTCACTTTCCCTCCATACTTTCATAAATACACTTTCCATCATGTAGTTTATATGTTCAATAATAGTTTACATCCTCAACAATGCATTTTGTTTGATCCAGAATGTAAAATGTAATTTATAAAAGTATAAAGGGAAAGTGAAATTTAGATCAAACTATAGGAGGGTTTTCGTAATTATCCCAATATATAATGAATAGATCAATTACCTCATGACTTGAAGTTGTTTCATCTTCCACAACAAAATTATCATTCCCAATCCATGATAGAATGCTTTCTCCCCTGACTGCAAGCAAGGGACCTACTCCATGCATGGATTCCTCTGTCACCAAGCATTTCTAGTCAATAATTTACCAACGTTCAAAATGAAAACAATATAAAAAACAGAGTGCCTGGATTCACACGGCCATTTCTTCTAAATTAGTCACCAGAAGGATCAGTAACAATGTCAACACTAATGTCAGATTTATTAGTCAATAACGGTAGACACCGAGTAACAACTGGATTGCGCACAAAGCAAAATGCTAGCTATGTCAGGAACTGGAAACAATTCTGACAAGGGTATAAATAATTTCTGAACTTTACAGAGTTCTTGCAAAGCGCAAACTACATGCCATGGAAACAAATCGAAATGGGATATGTTCGCAACAAATAAACAAGAGATAAGACTTTAGATGCCCCACTGAAAACATCTTTCAAAGTACACACAAATCACAACCAAACCAAAGCAAATCACAACGCCAATTAACCAGTGAAATCCCCACCACACACAACTTTGAAACTTTGTCCAGTTACTGATCAAGAAAGAACCTATAATTTTTGAAACTGATCAACCAAAACATTAAAAACTTAAACTTCGATTACATACAAAAATCCATCCGCATTTCATTGCAAATCAATTCAAAACGCAATATCAACTACAAATTGATGAACACTCCTCCTCTTCATTCAAGTTCTTAACTTTCAAAAGCTTAGGCACGCATTCAACGAAAAAAAGAAAAAAAAATTAAATTCATCATAATATGACAACCACAATCCACCAAATCATACATAAATAAAAGCAAAATGCCGGCAAACCATAAAAGAAAATGAAAAATTAAAACATACCAGCCAAGAAGCCCTCGAGAAAAGGAAAGTCGTCAGCTTGGTGAGGTTTTGATTTAGCTTCATCAAGGAGGTATTTAAAGTCAGCACCTTTACTCTTTGGCAAAGCAAGACCATCACCATAATCCTTAAAGCTTGGTTTTTTACTGTTATCTCCAGATGGGTTTTCAAGATTCACTCCAAATTCATCTTCCTCATCATCTTCATACCGATCCCAGTTGGATGGAAGCTTAGATTTTTGGGGTTCTTGATTGTTTCCAGTTGATGGGATTTTGCTGGGTTTTTTATTTGGGTGTGGTTTTTTGCCCTTGTTGTGCTGTAATGTGTGTGCTCTCTTTGATTTTGCTAATGCTTTTGTGTCCATTTTCACTACTCTGTGACAAGATTTTAGAGATTTTTGCTTCTTCTATTGACTCTAGCGACCGGAAAGTAGAAACTTGAAACTCCCTTTCTTGAAAGTCTTTGTGTAACCGACATGTCATCCACAATCGAGGCCTAAGCCCATGATACATAATAAGGCACAAGGGATTAGGGGCTAGGGCTCACATAAAATTGAAGCTAAACAAAAGCCCATTGGTCCAAGAATATTGAGACTCGTAACCCGTGCCCTTCAAATTCACAATATGATTATTTTTTTTATTAAAAAATATATTAATTTTTTTTAATATAAATATATTAAAAAATATAAAAAATAATTTTTAATTTTTAATTTTTTACAAAAATATTTTTCCGGCATGGTGACCAATATCCCAATAATGATTGTAGAAGAAGTTTTATAGGTTCCATTTCTTCATTAAATTAATAGGACTCAATTTGATATATACCATCTATTAATTTAATTTATTTATAGTGTTTGATATAAAATTTTAATTCTTTTATATTTTAGCAGTAACATATTATCACATGTCTAAAATATTTAAAATATAGAAGAAAGAGGTGTTTCCAAGACTCTACCTTCTAGTTTTTATTTTTATTTTTTTTATTGTGTGTTTTATTTTAACGATTAGAGTATATTTTAGTCAATACATTCACATGACTATTTTAATTATTATAATTTTTAACACATTTATATTTTGGATGGTGTATTTGTAACTAGATGTAACATTGATATCATAAAACAATATGTTATTAAAATGGGCCATTAGGAATATTAAAATTAATTAACTCCTAAAATTTGCTCAAGTTTAAATTTTGATAGATTTTAATTGTTGATTTCACTTTTAGACATGAACAATGAGTTTTTGAAAGCAAAGTTATTATTATATCTGTTAACTATGATCCAGTCAAATATTTAGATTATAGATTAACTCGAGTTAACTTGAATTAATATAAAACAATATTATTTTCAAGATTAAAACAACCTTGTTTTGGTTTTTTTAATAAATTAAACCAGTTTTAATTAAGTTATAGGTTGATTAGATTGATCAAATTAAATCTTATCAAATTTAATTTAAAACTCGATCACAAACTAGCAAGTCAGTAAGCTGAATTGTGAGTCTAGGTTTAATATATATCAGTGCTTGAAAGTGAAAGAAGAGCTTAAAAGGGAGAAATAAGCTTAGTATTCAAAGCAATCGTACAGAGACAGGAAAAGAAAATGGTAGTGGGAATCCATAGAAATGATGGTGGACAACACAACAGGCTGTGCATGGCAATTTGGCAAAGGCATGCAAATATTATTCTTAGTTAGCTTTTTGCAATTTCTTGGTTTATAAGGCAGCCAATATTGAATTCCTGAGGAAACTTGGACGAACTGGTTACTGCATATTAATTAATTAAATTTATTTTTTGTGAAAAATATCTAAAGGATTTAATAATTTTTTTTTCTCAGTCTTAATATTATAGCCAAAAGATTGCCTGAGACCCTCAAAATACTTTTGAACTTGGGGGAAAAAATCATGATTAAGTTCCAAAAGCATGCATCTTATAGCACAAATCAATTTATTTTATATATCCAACTTTATTCATCAGAATCCTTGTACCTTGATCCACTAAGGAAAAAAAGACTATTATGGATCCATCCTTTAATTAAAGGAGGAGGGCTACCTCTATTTTGGTTCAAAATTTGATAGGCTTCTAACAAAAATCCCTCTCGTGATCTCACGATTGAACTACAGATAAACATGACATGAATTTGATAGGCTTCTAAGAAAAATCCCTCTCGTTCATTCTAACCCCTAATTATTGATCAAGAATTAATCTCTAGCTATATTATGAATCCATGTAGTCGTTTTTCAGGAAGAAAACACTAATTTTCATATGAAATTTATCAGTTAAAACAGGAGAAATCCAATTACATGCAGAGAGAGGTGTTGATCAATGGAGACCACCATCAATTTGGGCACTATTGAAGATAACAAAGATCACTTTTCGATCAAATTTTATCTCATCATTGCTTGCTTTTCTCCTTTGAATAACATTCTTGTGACAAACCGAGTGGAAGATACATGGCCCTGCTGCATGCCTTTCTTTTGAAACATCCATGTTTGAATTCCTTTAGAGGAGATGGGTTTGAACAAGTTCTTGTCTTTTCTTTCTTTCTCTCTGTGTAATATCTATTTGCCAATTATATATCAATGATTAACGATGGATATATACTCACCAACCAAATTTCTATCATATTGCATTCAGAGCTAGTTCTTTTTCTCAGTGGGAGTTTAGTGCTTGTCATAAATCTGATGGCGACCTTGTTTCTCCTGAATTCATAATTCTAGATCTGTTTTTCCATATGAATACTTAATTACATGCATGTTTGGGCATTATATGGACTAGCTACCTATCTCTCTCACACACTCACATACAAATAAAAAGTTCTATGATTAAAATATTTGAAGACGACTTAGCTATGCAGTCAGTGGACTTGTTTCTCAAAACTTATAATCTAGCTAGGGTTCAAATCTTAGAAGAGATTGTGGTGAATACATCTTTAATTATGCACTAACAAGTATGAATCTATGATTTATTTGGTTTAAAATAAGGTATAAATCTGATTTGGTACCTATATGAAGTAGTCAAGAGCTTGGCGAGTTAATCTAGATTAACATGTGTCAGTTGTAAATGATACCATTTTAGTATTTAAAAAAAGAGTTAAAGAGATATTATATTGAGAAAAAAATTAATAAAATTAAATCGAACCTTGACTAGGTCAATATCCAGTTCAATTCTATTATAAAATAATATAAATTATATTTTGAAACTTCACCTAAAAACTTAAGTTATTGGGTTGAGATAGTTCTTTGACATGGTATCAGAGCTCTTGATGACCAAGCGATCACGAGTTCGAATCTCACCATTCCTATTTATTTGATAAAAATTAAACACAAGATAGTGTTGACATGTGTAAGTTTTAAGTCCAAAGGACTTTTACTTGAAGGAGTGTGTTAGAGAATAATATAAATCATATTCTAAAATCTTACCTAACAGTTTAAGTTATTAGGTTGAGAATGAATTCTTTGACAAATTAATACCCAGTTTTTTACAAATCCAACCCGCAAGACAACTCAAGTTTTATAACATTGGATGCATTAAGCATTAATATATGAAAATCGATTTGAAAATATCTCAATAAAAAAAGAAGCACAAAAGGTGAAACATGAATAGGTTTCTGGTTTTCTTTGTAAGAAAAGAGAGGGACCATCCATTGTATAAATAGAGAAAGAAAGTGGGGTGCTTTAACTTTGCCTTTCCAACCCTAAAAAGAGAATCTTTAGTCTTCTTATATATATTATGGTATTGGATTAAAGAGTAAATTATCATTTGGTTGATTGAGCTTATAGTGGTGGTCTCATTCAATTTCTTTTCGAGAGTTGCCCTAGCAAGCAAAGGGAAATGTTAATGGCTTGGTCAATATTATATATAAATAAGCAAAACAAGAATATATCAATCCATAATTATCCTCTGCCAGGTCAAAAATTGGCCAGCAAGGTGCTCTATTTAGTCCCTTCTGACCAGCATCACCTCCTCGTATGTGAAGGTTGAATGAATTTACGAGGAGCTCTCTGTCTCCTTCTTCCGATATCTTATATTCTCTGGTCACTAAAAACATTAGAAGACGAAACTACTGTGCATGCTGCCTGTTCTTTTTGCTATACAACTAGCCCTCCAGGTGGAATGACTGTGTATTCTTGCTACCTTTTTATAGACATCTAAGGCATTTAATTAGCCAATTGCGTTCATGATTCATGAAAAGAAGTTTAATGTTGAGATCGCTCAAATTCTCCCCCAGCTAATCACAATATTCTGGCGAGACCAAAATTGGGTAGAAATGGAGGACTGGAGAACGGCCAAGCAAGGACTCCCAATCAAAATTATTAAACCTAGTTCCGTCTAGTTATAGGAGGGATAAATTAACTCGAATTAATTAAAATAAAATTGTTTTAATTTTTTTAAAATTAAAATAATATTATTTTAATTTTTTTAAAATAAAACTAAGTTTTGATTAAGTCATGAGTTAATTAGAAACCAAACTAAGTCATGATTAAGTTCTGAATTGATTTTTTTTTAACCCAAACCAAATTAAGTTAAAGAGTTACATATATGTCGTGTTAAGTTTAATAACATTATTCCCTCCCCGTGAATAAAGAATTTATTTCTTTACATAAAAACTTGAAGATTTTCTGATTGAAATTAACGAGGCATGTATATATCATGAACTTGCATAATTTTAAAAGAAATTGATCTAAGAAATATAAAATTGGAACAAAACCTATTATACCATCATGTTTCTAGGTAGAGAGGTTCTAACACTATATATCATGCACCAAATAAATTAAAAGAATATTTATGTCATTAAGTGTTTGATTACGTTTTGTGATATAATTAAGAAATTGAGACAATTAAGATAAATAGAACATATTTCCATGTATTTTTAAAAAATATATATAAAAATTCACTTTAAAACTGTCATAAGAATAAATTTATTTTATATGTCTATATTTTTGTCTTTTCAACTAAATATGTTTCACTCTTTATTATCCATATTGTTTTCTATCTAATATTTTATATTTATAAAGTTTGGCAGTGTATATTGAATGTAATGAGCCTCTGCTATTGTTACATGTCTTTCACAAGTAAGGAAAAAATAAAAAAATAAAAGGAAAAGGGGAAAAAAAATAAAGAAAGATAATTGGGTTGGGTTTGAAAAAAGTGCATATGATCTCCAACTTTTTATAAACCAAAGCATGTGGATTTCTGAATAGGATTCCTAGATCCAAATCAGCTCTTTCTTTTGGATATTTTGTTCAAAAGTAAAACAAGACTTAAGATAATTTTAATTAGAGTTTAGTTACTGTTTTGCTATTAAAAAGACAAGATAATATGAATAAAAATGACATATTTTTCTATATTTTATATTTTAAAAATATAAAAATTAATTTTAAAATTATTTTAGAGACAAATTGATTTTATGCTTAAATAATTTTATTTTCTTTTGAGTACACATCTACATCAATATTGCCGCATTGAAATAGGAATGGTTCAAATCACATGATCCATATAGGTTTTGGGGACAATCCCCTTTCCCTTGAGTTGGAATTAGCTCACTAGGAACAAATACTCGTTTTGTAGTTAGAAAAATTTGGGGCAGAGAGGTATCCTTGAAATGCGAAAAAAAAAATTCATATGTAAATTCATTGTATTAAAACCCAACCCGACCTGATAATATGAAACCTAGGTTATATCGAGTTTCAATAAAAATAAATAAATAAATAATTCAATTAAAAACTCAGGTTAACTCACAATCTGGTCATCTTAAGAAAAACTTGGTTAAAACTTGTTAATTTTTTTTCTTTTTAAATATTTTTTAATTTTTATTTATTATAAAAAATCGAGTTAATCAAAATAAACCTGAGTTAATTCACGAGAGTCGATAACATGCTATGTCAGGCTTAAAAAATGTGTGTAAATTAATAACTTGTGTATGTATCCTAGCTACATTTCAAACTATAAGAGACAAACAAACGAAAGAAAACGTACCCTTGGTGACAGCATTATGCTTTTTCCCTGAGCCCTTCTATTTTGAAACAATATTGCCTATGGTTTATAACCTAGAAAGCTTCTCTTTTCAACACTACAGCTGCATTATTTTTAGTAGTAAAACTAAGCTTGTAGAGGGATCGATGTGGGGTTTGTATAATTAAGAATCTCTCTCACGAGACCTTGAAAGTTGAAGCCTTTGGGAGTGTTGGAGAGGGAGAGAATATTCTGAGGCCGCCACAGTTCAACAGCTAAATTCCAAAGATTATATACTAAACAAAGTCAGAAAGCAAGAACATGATTAGAGTATGATTAAGGGGTTTGCAGGAGAAGTCAGCCCACAAGGAGACGACCGCTAGCTAGCTCACAATTCTAAAAATTCACTGCCTTTGTCAGCTGGCTGTCGTTTAATTAACCTCTTCCCTAGCTATACTTTGATTCATTAAACTATTACTATCATAGCATAATTAATTAAGATTAAGAGAGAGATTAAGAGAGAGAAAGAGAGCCAGATCACCATTATTAGGGCATCTCTAATATATTCCATCCTGAAATTTTCTATTGATTTCGTGTAGATCTGAAGCAATTTTTACTATATATCTACATGTGTGCTACGTACGCCTTGCAACTAATTAAATGGTGTTCAAAGTTTATATCAATTTAACTCATGCAACAACAACACAAAATGTACATAAAATTCAAGATTCTCGATTTTTTTGACCTTTAAAGTCATCATTTTTAAATTTGTAACATTTTTTTTTAAATCCCATATATATTTTACTTAGATTGATCAATGAAGAACTTAGATTCAATGTATAAAATCAAGAGAAAAAAAAAAGATGAAGAAGGAGAACTCGACAGAAAAAAAATACTTTTTATATTAGATTTAATATGTTAAGTCTAGTATGAATAATGAAAATACTGAGTTGAAAATATATCTTCTCAACTCAGTATTTGTACGAGAAAATAATATTTTTTTTATATAGTTAGGATATCTCACAAAATAAGTATTGGACTCTAGTACAATATACATACGAAAACTAGTCTTAAAAATACTGCCACCAGTAAAATGAAAAAAAAAATTTAGAAATTAACTAAAAAAGTTTTCTTTGACTATTCATGCTCCTTGATCATGATCCATGGCCATTGCTTTTAACACATGAAGCAAGCATCTTTACAATCCACAAAAGAAAAGCAAACGTAAAAGGCTTTGAAGCATAAAAGTGTAAAGCTGATCATGCATCTACCATTCAAGATCAGACCACCAACCTAACTTCTACACTAATCAATTTATTTAAATAATATTTTATTTTTCAATTTATAAATATTCATATGTAAATCATTATTTCCCTAGCTAACAAGCACCCGCTGCATTAATCAAAATTAAAAAAAAAAAAAGGGTCAAGTGGGTAACAAATCTAGTCAATTTTGAGCTGAGGGAGATATTGCCAAATGCTACTGGTCATGACTCTTACTGCCTTCAGGACGATTTTTCCCTTTTATGTGTTCCTTTCATCGTTTCCTTTGGATTTTACCTCCCTTCATAGTTGGGCACATGCATGCCATTTTTTGTAACACAAACAAAATATATATTACCATCCAAGATTGGACTGTTAAATAATTACAAGTATATTATAAAATCCAGCCTAACTTAACAGGTCGATCTAAAACTTAACCGACCCGACCCAATTTTTATCTCGGGTTGAGTTTTAAAGAGTTCAACATAAATAAACTCATTTGACATGGTCAAAACTTAATTTGATTTTTTTTGTTTTTTAAAAAGATCATATTTTTATTTATTTATTATTAAAACGATATTATTTTAATTGATTGAATCAACCAGCATCATCCATGACTTCAATCTTCAACAGGATAATGAACTGGATCAAATTTCATAACTTTGTTTTCTTATACTCGAAATGTGTGTGTCGAGGTGAATTAATATAACTTGTTTTGAAAGAAAACGGGAATTTTGACTAGTAGCCAGGAACTGAAAAAGATTTTACTTTTGATGAAAATGAGGATGCATAAAGAAGAGAATGTGACTGGTTGGGTGTGCTAGTCACTCTCAAGTCTAGCGCTAGAGGTCATGTTTATTCATCTTTTTGAAAAAAAACAAACATATATAGTCCATAGCATTGCTTTTGTATGATCACCAGGTTATAGTTGTTTCAAATCATAGTGAGAATTTCTTATGCTGGACAATGAATTGGATTCACAACCTTCTTGTTGTTTTTGTTTTTGAAAAAAAATTTAAATTTTTTTTTTAATTTTTACTTCTTACTTTGAGGGGCGGCGGTGCTCCTAATTAGTCTTTATATGCTGTAATTGTCATGTATAGTGCACATATTGCAACGAGTTAGACATGCATTATTACTTGGAAATGGCCTTAAAGAGGGTTATCCTAAAGTTTAAATGTCTATAGGGATCATATTGCAAAAATGGGGCAGTCTTGACCTCACAATGTAGGTTGATGTTTGATATGGGTTTGCATGGTTAATTGAGCCTTCCATTATGGCTATGTAGTAGCTAAAAACCAAAGAAAACAGTCCAATCTACTTGCTTTTGAGCATATCTTGGCTATATAGGATAACCTAGGCTCTCATAAAATGTTTGTTGGGTTCTAGGAAATAATTAATTAACTCCCATTAATTTATCATCCAATGCACAATATTTAAAGTTGAAAGATTAGAAAAATAAGAGAAACAAAAAGCAAGCAAATTATGTGATAATCATTTCTAATTGAAAAAGGCATGGGAGATTAGCATTCTCCCATGCTCATCATATGTGTCATCATGCACCTTTGTGTGTTTTTGCCATTCATCACTCTTTCAAGCAATATCCTCTCTCCCTTCCTCTATCTCAACTTTAACTTTTTCACCACCTCCCAAGAACATTTTTTTAATTAATTATTCTATCCGAGCCTTAGCTGAAAAGCAAGTGCTAATTCAAATGTCTGCAGCATAGTAGAGATAGAAAGAGAAGGGGAGAGTGGGGGAGAGAGAGAACAAGTCTTGCATATATCTTCTTATATTGTTAGGGTTGAGACACCACAAGACAAAACCTTTTCTCTTGGTTTTTCCCTTAACCACAATTGTAATAGCTCTCTTTGTTGACCCTTTTGCTTTGTGTAACTAGCTACGTTGAGTAAACTCGAGTGATATGTTAGAGAAGATCATGGCAACAGAAGAAGCAATAACAAGTAGTAACAATGGTTTTGTTGAAAACCCTGTTGGTGGATCCAATCCTCCTGCTCTAAAGAAGAAGAGAAACCTCCCAGGAACTCCAGGCAAGCTAGAGGCCAGCTTGTTTATTTATTTTTCTTCTTTTTGAGTTTGAGTTTGTGTTCATGTTTATGTTGTTATTATTCTTTCTGTCCGCCTTTCCCTTTCTGTCTTTATGATCATATATGATCGTCAGTATATTCAAAGTTATTCATGTCTATCAAGCTTTATTGCCCTAATATTCAAATGAGAATATTGATTCTTCTATGCAGATCCTGAAGCAGAAGTCATAGCTTTATCACCAAAAACTCTCATGGCCACCAACAGATTCTTGTGTGAAATATGTGGTAAAGGGTTTCAGAGAGATCAAAATCTACAACTCCATAGGAGAGGACACAACCTTCCATGGAAGCTCAAGCAAAGGACTAACAAAGAAGTAAAAAAACGTGTTTATGTCTGCCCTGAAAAGACCTGTGTCCATCATCATCCTTCTAGGGCTCTTGGAGACTTAACAGGTATAAAGAAGCACTTTTGTAGGAAGCATGGAGAGAAGAAGTGGAAGTGTGAAAAATGTTCAAAAAGATACGCTGTGCAATCAGATTGGAAAGCGCACTCAAAGACTTGTGGCACTAGGGAGTACAAATGTGACTGTGGGACTCTATTTTCAAGGTATAATTTTTTGCAAGGATTTTTATTTGAATTTATAGTGATGATGGTACTCAAATACTATAGATTTGTAGTAGTAAGCAAGGGTTTCAAGAATAAAATGACTAACGAGGACTAGTTAATAAAGCATGAAAGTGATTCAAGTGGTGATAGAGCATCGCTTTTTCTCTTGTCAACTACACTACCCGTGTCGAAATAGAAACTATGTGGAGCATGAAAATGATTTTTTGTGGTTGTGTTATCTTTGGCTGTGCACCGGCCCCCTTCACTTTCTATCTCTCAGAACTGAAAAATAAAGAGAGCATGGAGATATATATGGTGAAGACGAAGAGAGAGGTGGAAAGACCATATCAATTTGATGTCGTAATTAATTAGCCCTTTATTACGTACTAATGCTATGACTAGCTATGCAATACTAAGAGATTTGTTATGGTTTCATCATATTAATTAACTTTATGCTCAAAATCTTTTCTTGAGCAGGAGAGATAGCTTCATCACTCACAGGGCCTTCTGTGATGCCTTAGCAGAGGAAACAGCAAGAGTAAATGCTGTATCTAGCATAAACAACTTGACTGCTGGGAGCATCAATTATCATCTGATGGGGAATCCATTAGGGCCTAACATGGCACAACATTTCTCTTCAATTTTCAAGCCAATTTCAGGCAATGATCACCAAACAAGACAGGGAGGAGTTTCCTTGTGGATGAACCAAGGAGTACCCCAAGTGAGTGAAGCAATGGGCAGTAACATTCAAGAGATTCACCAACTTCGCTCTGTGACTAGTTCAGGAGCTATGTTTGGTGACCTTCTTGCTGTTTCATGCTCACATGCTCCACCATCTGATCATTATCAGTTAAATTGGCCAGTTTTTGGAAATAAGATCTCTTCAAATAATGCTCACGAGGAGCTGACAAGCACTTTAGTACTTCCTTTAACCAACGTTAAGGAAGCAGCTGCTGCAAGTCAGCTAGCAAGTGTTCCTTCATTGTATAGCACCCAACAACAGCAGTCCCATCAAACAACTTCGGCCAACATGTCAGCCACTGCTTTGCTGCAAAAAGCTGCTCAGATCGGTGCAACTTCAACTGATCCATCATTCCTTGGAAGTTTTGCGCTAAAGAGCAATGCTAAAAAAGTTCAAGATGGGAACAAGTTCTGTGGACTATATGGTTCCAGCCCTGTAAGCACTAATCCAGCAAGTGACGTGGAGAACTCAGGAAGTGATCATCAGATCTCCTCTTTGAATCAGCTTCAAATGTACCCTAAAAGGCAGAAAATATTTCAAAGTGATCAAGATAGTCCTGCAGGAGGGCAAACTAGAGACTTTCTCGGTGTTGGTGTACAAGCCATATGCCACCCATCATCTATCAATGGCTGGATTTAAACTTCATGGGACGTCATCAGTTTCTTAATGGGAAGTAAATTTGACAATAAAATGGATCAGAAAAGAGAAGTATTTGAGATTTTAGTAATGGGAAACTTTGCAGGAAGGAAAAGGTGGCATTCATGAGTGCTTGATGGAGGGCTAAAAGGTTATGCTTAGAAAACTATTGAAGAGTAGTTGTTGAAGGAAGGAGATCCATGCATATTCTGTTGAACCCTAAAAGCTGATCCCTTTAACATGATGGCCTTTATTTTTTTGGGAAAAAAGAAAGGGAGGGCTATAGTAGTGGGAGCAAAGCAAGAGTACTATACACCTTTTGAGCTCCATTATTGCCTTGTTTCGCACTGTTGTGAGGGTATTTCCAATGGCAAAAGGCTTCATAATTTCTCGTAAAAGTAGGGTTTTATATAATTAGCTTATTGTCTAAATAAATTAATGTAGCTTTTCTATCAGCAAATTAATTAAGTACTATGCATAACTGTATTATATAGTATAACAAGAGATTATGTTATATTTTTCAAGCAGAAATTAGAGGGGAAGCACATTTCATGAGTTCTTATATATAATGTCCCACCATGATAGAGTTATCTCTTTTTGTTCCCCCCTTTCTTAGTTAATTAGATCCGGTTTATTTAGGATATAAACTAGCTTAACCGGTAAATAGACAGGTTAATCTAATTTTATTTTACCCAAATATAATATGCGTTTAGGATTATTTTTAATAAAATAATATTTTTTTAATTTTTTCTTAAAAAAAACTCAAAACAATATCATTTTAAAAAACACAATTCGAAATAAAACCTAACTCGTGCTAGGCTTTAAGTTGGGAAGTCACCAGATCGACCCACTAGATAAAATCAGGTTTTATAATTATATTTTTAATTAATCAAATTTAGATTAAAAAAATGGATAGAGAAAATTAATAGAAATTAAGTTGTAGATCTTTAAATTTACTGGTAACTTTCTTAAGAGAGCATTTCCTCAATTACACATTAATTATCCAACCAGGCCAAGAAAATATATTTGCTGACAGATTTTATTGATCAGTGATCACTTCTGATTATTCATAAATCCATCAACATGTATTCCATTTTATATCAAAATTCCTATTCAAATACTATGAATATTCCAGATAATCTACTATTAGAATACGTTTGTTTCAGCGTTTCAAAAGTATCTAAAAATAAATAAATTTTTTTTGCTTCAAATTAATTTTTTCGTGTTTTTATATCGTTTTAATATGCTAAGATCAAAAATAAAATTTAAAAAATAAAAAAAATTATTTTTAAAATACATTAAAAAACAGCCACAACCAAACCCCGTACCACCATTCCAAATAAGCTATTTTTCATTTGTTTAGCTTCCTTAATTGTGGTACAACAGCTTATAATGGTATAAAAGAAGATGAAAAGAAAAGGAAAAAAAGAAAGTTAAAGAGAAAAAGAAAATGTTCTTACCCCTCCTCCCTCTTTTGATTTTACTTACTTTATTAGTTGATATGATAGAATGATCATTGCTTTGTTTTGCTTTTTATGGACTCCAAGTAATCCAATGCTTACCGCAAATTTACATCCACACCGCATTTTCTCACCTCCAAATTTTAGCTTTTGATAATAATGTAGCAAAAAGCTAGCTAGCTAGGTATATATTTGTGATTCAAAATAATATATAGTTCAAAAATGTCAAAGTAAAGTGAAATATTGCCATCTATATATGTTAGCCTTTTGTGCTAGCTAGTGCCAAAAACAACATAATGGAGTTTTCAGGGCAGGCAAAATAGCTGTGGACCATGTTGGATAGCGTTTGATTTCTGGCTTTTTTATGGAGAAAATAATATTCTTCATGTACTCTAGACACAATAATTCTGCCCCCATCTCTCTCATAATTTTTTCCCCATATGTATGGATTGTGAATAGTTTTATGCTCGAATAATCAAATTAATATAAAAAAACTTTAATTTATTATTACACTTTAATTTAACCCGGCCGTTTTATGTTATTATATTTTGATTTTATGTTAAAATTCCTGTTTAACTTAAAAGCTTTAGTGGTTATTAAAATTATGATATTATAGAAATAAATTAATTTAATTAAAAAATTTAAACAAAGGTATGTTTTAATAATAATTTTATATTACTCGTACCTTGATTTCAAGTTCCTTAACTTTAATAATTTTTCTTTTTACATGTTTTAAATTCTCATGAGATCAATGATCAAAGGGTTAGGAGTAACTATATACATTTTCTATTATTATTGCTAATAAAATTAAAAAAAAACACATTTTGCATGGAATACAAAGATGACATTTAGAACTAAAGACTATTACAATTTTGATCTGACTAATTTTTTTTTATTTTAATAAATATGGTTTAAATTAATGATAGCGGCAAGAAATTGTTTGATACTGAAAGAGTGTTTGGAAACGTTTGTCAACTCGTATTTTTAAAAAAATTAATTTTTTTTGTATGTTTTGGATTGTTTTGATGCATTAATCTTAAAAATAATTTTAAAAAAATAAAAAATATATGATTTTAATGTATTTTAATATAAAAAATACTTTAAAAAATAACTACAATCACATTTTTAAATATCTTTGAAGCCAAAGTGATGGGAAAAAAAGAAGTTGTTCTAGCTCGATATTATTAAAAATTCCTCACCGTTGCATGGTAATATGCATAGATGGAGGTCATATGAAACTACAATATGCTTTAGATTTACAGGGGTGAGGAATACACCTCCAAAGTTTTAAAATCTTAATTTATTTATTTTTTTTACAATAGTATGCATTAAGAATATAATAATATCATATAATTGGTATCCGACTTTGATATAGAAGTGTTTGAACAATGATTGTAGTTATTTTTTAAATGTTTTTTAATAAAAAATATATTAAAATAATAATTTTTTATTTTTAATAATAACATATTAAAATTTAAAAAAAATTAAAAAATTTTAAAATTCTAATTAATTAAAACGTGAGGCTAAACACCCTTTTAATTTATTTAATTTTTAAGTTTATCTTAATAAATTTTATAATTATTTTTTATATTAACGCATTAAAATAATTTAAAAACTTAAAAAATATATTTAATTTAAAATAAAAAATATTTTTAAAACAAAAAAAATAATAATCAGATCAAATATGTTCGTAGCAGTATGCACAGCCCAGACCAACTGCCCTGTCAACTCAAAGCCCATAATGATATTCCATCGTCGTCAGCACTCAAACGCAGCGAAAAACACAACGGAAAACCTCAATTTAATCCTTAATATAAATTGCATCCATAGCCTAAAAAGTTTATCAATTAGATTCCAATAGTTTCCCAAATTTTTCAATTGGGTCCTTTTATCAGTATTTGGTAACATTTTCAGTTTTTTTTGTACAAAACGAAAAGGATTATAAACTAAGCCTCAGTTTAGTTTTGATAAAAAAACGTTTGGAACCAAATTGACAGCAAGTTTTAGTTTTGAGGTTCAGTTAAAACTAAATATATACATTAGGGATTAAACTTGATGTTTCCCAAAAAACCAACCACCTTGAACCCTACCTCCACTTCAACTCCTCCTCTTCTGAAACCTTAAACTTTTTTTTTTGAAGAAATCAAGAAACAGCAAAAGCACAAAACAGAAACATGAAATTTACAGGCTCGCCTGGAATAGACCTCAAGATCAAAGACAAAACTCTGTCTCTCCAAGAAGACAACAGTTCCTTCCATGTGGGAACTTCAGTTTGGTCAGGTTCTTTAGTCCTCTCCAAATTTCTCGACCGGTGGACCCCTCTATCCACGAACCCCACCACCACCCCAAACCGTTACTCCACCCTCCTCGACTTCCACAACCGCCGTGCCATCGAGCTAGGCACCGGCTGTGGCGTCACTGGCATGGCCCTTTACCTTCTTGGACTCACTGACATTGTCCTTACTGACATCCACCCTGTGATGCCTGCTTTGAAACACAACTTAAAGCGAAACAAACAAGTTCTTGGCAAGATGTTGAAGACAGCGATTCTTTATTGGAGTAATGAGGATCAAATTAATGGGGTTAATCCCCCCTTTGATTATGTAATCGCGGCGGATGTTGTCTATATTGAAGAGAGCGTGGGGGCATTGGTGAAGACCATGGAAATGTTGGTGAAAGATGATGGGGTTGTTTTATTGGGGTATCAACTGAGATCACCGGAGGCGGATAAGTTGTTTTGGGAGATTTGTGGAGAGGCTTTTGTGATTGAGAAAGTTCCGAAAGAGGATTTGCATCCTGAGTATTGTTATGAGGAGACTGATGTGTTTATATTCAGGAAAAAGAAGAAGAATTTATGAGGTTTTTTCCTTTCTTTTCAGTCTTGGTTATGTTTTGGTGTTTTTGTGATTGTAATGTATTGCTATGAATTGGGTTCTTAATGTGAGTAATGGTGATCGAAGAAAATGAGTATTTGGGTGTTATAATATTGCATTTTATTTTCTTTGAGTTTAATTTTGATGGTTGATGATGTTTGAAGTATAAGCTCTCTTAAGTACATTTTGTGTGTATGTTTTGTGTTTGATTTCTTTATATGCTGAAATTGGGAAAGGTCTTAGTAATGGCAAGTGGAGAGAGTGGGGGTTTTGGCGGTTACTTTCTTGCATTCTAGTTCATGCTTGATAAGGTTTGAAACTATATTGCTACTTTGTAAAGTTTGTATCTTGAACTAAATGTTTCGATACTTGCGTGCAATTTTGGATGTGTAATGTTGGAGGGCATATGAATGATAACATAATTGCTCGGAGAGAAGTGAGGGTGTGTATTATAGCATCACTGTATTGGATGTTAGCACACTATAGTTCAGTTCTCAAGGGAGATGAATTTAGAACTTTCTAGTGGAGGTGGATCACTCTTAATCAACAGCTAGGCCAGAATGGTTGAGTAGTGACTACTCCTAGATTTGAGTCTAGTTTTTAGGGTAGATTATTGCACTGAAGTTTTATTTTCACTTTCTGAGATTTGGGAAGTGTCAAAGTGGACTATGCTTCATAAAATATGTTTGATCTCTAAGCACAGCTACATATTGTTTACCCTTAGTTTAGAAAGTCTGAGGATCAGTTGCTCCATCTTAAGTCATATTACTAATTGTTCCATCATCTCTCTCTGGTGTTTGGCTGCCTAGCAAGGAAATTTAAAATTCAGTGCCTAAGCAGCATAATTAATAATGCAAATTAGGTGATGTAAGTTTAAAGAGAAAAAATAATGAGTCTAACAACCTCTCTCTTCCTCTTTCATGTTTTTCCCGTGGTCTGGTCTGGGACTTGTTGATTGGTGGCAGACCTTTCAAAAGATTAGTTGCTACAAGTTTAAAGGCTTTACTATCCGCTCGTCATTATCCCTCTTATTCATAGTGGAGCTCTGTATTTAGTCAATTTCTGATGTCAAGGGGCATTTTTGGTCCTTTATAGGCATCACATCTACAGGTCGGTGTTAAACTGTAACATACTTTTTTCCCCCAGAGAAAATAGAAGTCAAGAACAGGCATCCATATAGAGTTTTTTCCCAGAGGTTTGCTTTAGTTTAGTATCGAGGACCAGTACAATTTATTCCTGCTTTGTAACTATTTTTGGACTGATTTAATTTTCTTGGAACATGTATAATGTTTGGTTCTCTTAGAAGTTTATTGCTTAATTTGTATTTTGACTTCTTTAACCCTCCTTTATGATGGAAAAGGATTGTTTTTTATTTTCCTTTTTTTTTTCTATTTTGTATAAAATCAATTTTCGGGTTTGATTTTTTGCTGGCTTGACACTTTAAAGTAGGAATGTGTTAAGGTTGTTATAAGGCTAACAAAGCTCTCCCCTAACAAAGCTAATGAACTTAAGAATTGAAGAGAGAATTAGAAGAAGAAGACGAAAGGAGATAACTGAGAGAGAGAGAGAAGCACTGCGACTGCAGAATTCTTATTCCTTCATTACCTGCCTCACAAGTTCTTGACACAATGATTTATATACAATGAACTCTAGCCTCCTAACTATCTCAACTGACTATCTAACTATCTAACTATCTAACTAACAATCAACAACTCTAAGCAACTAAACACTGCAACTAACTAACTTTCATCACATGCTCTTTTCTTATTTACAGTTATGACAATTACTAACTAACACTGCCTCTTTAGCTAATTCAGCATATTTTCTTCTTAATTGTCACAGGCTGTTATTGATCTCTTCTTCCTTTATTGGCAAGCCTCCTTACTACCTTCCTCTCGTAACAGAATGTAATATGTTAACTTTGTTTTCTTGAATTGAAAGTTTCTGTATTTTTTATTGAGGCCGTAGTTGTTTTGTGTTTGGATTGTTGGATTATGGAGGTATAAGAAGTTGTGTTTATAGCAGACGATTTGCATGTTAAAGCATGTTGCTTTTGTGATTTAACCAACTCTCAAATTGTGAATAAAAGCTTGGTGCTTCTATAGTATAAGCTTGATCTGAGTTGGAAAGAATAAGTTTTTAATTCCCTAGCTGGGATAAAACTCTTAATGGGGCTTTTCAACAATATTATTAGTGCAGATGCAAGCATGCCCGTTATGTGAATTTGCAGTTCACAATTAGCATCAGGATCACCCTGAAAAAGCTATCTCAATTATTAAGAGCTTAGTTCTTTCATTACTGTGCAGGATATTCATTGTATGATATGTGCTCTGAGTTGATTAGATTGTAGCAAATCGGTACTTGGTTTCCAAAGTTAGGATTTCAGACTTGGCACTCTGAAGCATAATTAAAACAAATTTTATTTTTCAAGAAACTTGAGAAACTATAAAAAATTAGGAGCATTAATTGCAAGATGACGTATTGTTCCCCACACTCTGATTAATATAAGAAAATATTGTGAATGTTGTGAATACAACACACATGGACGATCTGTGTTCATCATTGCAAATGTTAGAATCATTCATTAGAGAGTTTTTTTTTTTCTTTGTATGAAAACTTATCAGACATATCTGACTATTATTAATATCAAATCATTCAAATTGGTGAATGATGTGCTACTTGAGCTATCTCTTGCTTGAACTTCTAATCTAACTGGAGAATTGTGTTCTCACAAGCAACGCCAACCGCTGTGGACCAAATTATATTATTTTGTTGACAGTCTTTATGGATGGTCATTGCTAATTATTTCGATTCACGCTTATATTTTATTATTTACTGCTACGGTAGGATAATATAGCATTCATCCAGGTGATATCAACCAGTCTTTTCAAGTTCCCTTCTTGTCGGAAAATCAGGATACGTGCTGTTTTCTGTTCAGGGTTCATGCCTGTGGTATGTTATGATCCTTTGGTATGTTATTTTGATTCACGCTTATATTTTATTATTTACTGCTACGGTAGGATAATATAGCATTCATCCAGGTGATATCAACCAGTCTTTTCAAGTTCCCTTCTTGTCGGAAAATCAGGATATGTGCTGTTTTCTGTTCAGGGTTCTTGCCTTTGGTATGTTATGATCCTTTTCCTGAACAACATCCTGTATCTTGAAATCTTGTGCTTCTAAAGTAACAGGAGAATTGTGTGTCTACAAGTAATGCCAAAAGCTGTTACAATATTTTCTTTCTGTCGCTTATTGATGATCATGCAAATTAATTTGTGATTCCTGCATATATCAATTATTTAGCAATAGAGTAGGATAGCTGGCTTTGGTGGTTCACCCGATGGTTTCAACTAGTCTTGTCTAGTTCCCTTCTGGTCTGGGAATTGGGACATGTTTTTGTTTTTAGTTCAGGGTTCATGCCTCTGGTCTATGGTTATCTTTTTTGTTATAGCATGAAATAGTAGTCATAAATGATTGTTTGTCATATGTAATCTGTTTCTTCCTCAGAAGTAGGCCTACCTCTAACTTTACCTTTAAATTTAAGAATTTCAGTAATTTTTTCTATTATCTCTGCGCAATAATTTTGTGGTCTTCTACACCTTTCTGAAGTTTGAGTTAGATTAGCCGTATTTGGGTCAGATTACATTATGTTTGAGCTGAATCTAGCTACAGTCTTATTGGTAGTCAAATTTGCTTTTTTATTGGCAATGCAACTTAATTTCTTACACAAATAGCAGAACAACTTGCCGCAGTGTGAAGCAAGTTGAGAAGTTTTGCACAGCTTATGTCAAACTGATTGGACTTTGTCATGTCTGTATACAAGTGCTGAAGGAAGAAACTAAATTAAGTGGGACCCTATTTGACTCAGGAACAACCAAGCATCATGGGTACCACCAGCTGGCCAAGTTTTTCAAATTTCAAGAACTAGAAATGGGTCATCAGAGTGTGAAGTGCATGCATATACCCAAATTTTATCATGAAGGAAACTAGCCCCACAACTGATAATGACAGAAGAAGGTATATTTTTACAATTAGCTCTCTTAGCTGAAGAGAGCAGGTATTTCTACTTGAACTTTCATTTAAGCTTGAAGATTTCGTCTTGAGTTGTAATCTGCGATGTGTTGTGAAATCTTAAGCTTGCATTCTTAATTTTGTAAAATTAAAATATTTCTACTTGCTCTCACCTGAACAGCCAGGTTATTCTGCACAAGTCTCAGCTCTGTTTGGTCTCTGGCAAGGAAATGGAGTAAAAAGTGCATGGTTGGAGTTGAACTGTAACTGCTAGTGGAACAATATCAAATTTTATATTTTCTTACTGATATTCTACTTGCTTTAAGATTGAACATTGAATAAAATTTCTTGACTTGACCATAAAATACAAACAACCTAATGTTGTTGGAAAAACTTCAGAAGTTCTACATTCTGCTGTCATCACTTGTTTCATGATTGAGGATTCGCTGGTTCAGTTAAGAGGCCATAACTGAGTGTCAGAGCCTATCAAACAAGTATATAGCTCTTCTACAGGAAATATGTCATCATTTCCAGCGTCTCCCCAATTACAGATCATGTTTCCAGGAGAACTTGAGTTTGCCTGCTCATCACTAGATCCTGACACTGAAGGGTGAGTTGCAGCAGATGAGGTTGGTCCAAAAAGTATCATTTGTTGAACCTTGTTCAGCTCAAATTTAAGCATGCTAACTTGTTTCTCGAGCCTGATGTTTTCTGCCAATACATTACCTAGCTCTAGCTGGATGTTCATGTAGTCATGCTCTATGGCATCATTTTTGTGCCTGGCTCTTCTATTTTGATACCATATTGCAACTTGTTTTGGTGGCACGCCTAGTTGGCGAGCAAGCTCAGTCTTGTGCTCTGCTTTGAGCTTCTGGTTAGCATTGAAACTTGTTTCCAGGAGGTTAAGCTGGTCTCTAGCAAGCCTTTTCTTTCTGGGTTTGAGAGGTCGGTTGCCTTGGCTTTGTGACTGGTGGTGTAAATGGGAATTCATGTCTTTCGGTGTTTCTGAAGATTAGAACTCAAGACGTGGATAGAAAGGATAATCTTCGAGTGCCCTTTTATAGGGTGCAGCAAGTACGGATTGGCATTTTGATCTTAGGGTCAAAATTGATGGGCCAAAATTAGCCCAATATATAGCTGCTCCTGCTATTGTGGGGAATGGTGGTCTCTAATTGGTAGAAGGTTCTTGTCTATTCTTTGTTCAACAGATCAATACGAACTGTAGCTGCTAGAAAAACAGATTGATCTCTTGACTGATCTATGATAGCCTCAGTATTATTAATCTATCAAAGTTTCTTCTTGAATAATTCTGCATTGAACGAGTTCATGCATGCTAAATCCTCTAGCTGGTCATCATGTATTATATGAATTCCTGCTCTTTACAATCTCTAGAAATTGATCTCTTCAATGGTCCTTGGCATGGCTTCTTCTTTGAGCAAGTGATAGGGCCGACACATCCAATTTCACTTAGCAAAACATAGGAGATTTTGTGAAGTAGTTAATGGTACAGCTCCATTACAAATTGGAGTCTAAACTTGAGACGTTAAGACTATCTCTTCATTTACTTCTAGCTTTTTTTATAGGGTTAAAACCATGCCCTGGAGATTTTTTTCCTTCTTCCCAAAAAGGAAAAAAATTGCATTTTAGGTATTGATGCCGTCATCTTTCTAGCAGGGATATATTAACCCGAACTCATCTAAATGGATGAGTTTTCAAACATGATGTTAATTTAATTCCAACGCCCATAGTTTCAAAGGATAGAAAAATAAATTTATTAAGGTAATTAATGTGTTAAACCAATCCACTCACTTGATAGGTTAATAAGTGATCTAATAATCCAAAACCTTGACAAATTCATGCCTTGGGCAGGATCTAACCATTGTTTTAAAAATTAAACCAACCTGGTAGTAGTAGGTCAATCTGAAACTTGGACCGGTCTGGATTGAAGAAAAAATAAAAGAAAAAACTTAATTGCCTTAGTCAAAAACCTAGTTTGACATGGTAACTCAAGCTTGACTTGATTAAAACCTGGTCATTAACCCTTTTTTTTTTGAAGTTTTTTGTCATAATGATGTAGTTTTAATTTATTTTTAAAAAAAAATCATAGTTGACTCATGATTTAGGTCTTTTCACGGATCGAGTTTTAAAATTATAGATCTAACAAATATATTCTCAAGTTGTAATAAAGCAATAAATATAGAAATGAAAAAAATTCAAAAAAACCTTTCTTGCAAATTATAATTAACCGAATGGAGTTGAAGAATTCCTATAGCAAATTTACTGTAACTCTAGACTCATTGGTACTGTGAATTAAAACAATAAAATAATGATTTTGCTCATCTCAACAAAAACAATTGGCATGGCTATTAAGGGTGATACTATTGTCTTTGAATTTTTTTTGCATAGTAAAATGACTAACTTATTCTTAAAAACAATAAATATTGAACTTCCATCTAGGGTTGTTTTGATTTTTTCTTTAAAAAACCATAGTAAAATGACACAAATATCTTAGAAGCCAAATTTTCTATAATTTTTGTCTAAGTATTTTTTTTATATTTTTTTTGTTATAATCAGGTTGGAACATGAGTGTTTTAATTTTTTAATAAATATAAAATATTAATTGGAAATAAATACTTATTGGTGTGTGTGTTGCATGAGGAAGGGCATGACTATACCTATTCTTCTCGAGCAACGTGTTTAACATCCCGTAACAGCCAAACACTAGTTTTCATGGAGACATTTGAATCATTACAACAGCCTTTATCCACTAGTTTTTATGAAAACATTTGAATCATTACAACAGCCTTCATCTCATAGGTAGCGTGTGGCAAACTCAAATATTAGTGTAAAATTTCTTATGTTTTTTATCGATTTTTTTAAATATGATTGACAAACACAATCTAATATAATATGATAATTTGATGTAGAAATTTAATTATTTAAAATTTAATATGAAAAGGAGTTTATAATTAGAGATATTAACTTTATCATAACCAAGTTGAGAACCTTGACGGGTTCAAGAAATATGTTCTCAAGTGAGAAAAGGCAATAAATATAAAAAAAGTAAAAAAAATATTTTTCAGAAAAACCTTTCTTGCAAATTAAGAAAACTAATAGAAGCAGATGGGCCTGTCAGCATCTCTCTATATTTTAAAGCTCTCACTTCTTTAAAACCCACCAAATAAACAAACCACCATCAATGACCGAAACCCACTGCTGTAAAACCCACAACAACATTTGTAGAACAAAAAACGCTGCAAGAGAATGATGCAAAAGATGACAAACCCGGTCTCTTTTCCAGAAAAGGATAGCAACAACACCAACAATGCAGAGCCAAGCAATGCAGGAAGACCAATAAAGTTCATCTACTATGATGAAAGTGGCAAGTTTAAAGTGCACCCAGATGCCGTTGATGCTCTTATGCAAATTAAAGGACCCATTGGTGTTGTTTCTGTTTGTGGGCGTGCAAGGCAGGGTAAAAGCTTCCTTTTGAACCAGGTAAATTAAACCCAAAATGGAAACTTTCATGGTCATCTGTTGTTCTAGTCCAAAAGGAAAAATGACTAAGAAAATCATCAAAAGTACTACTTTTGGCTACTGGGTTTTTGTAAAGTTTGTTTTTTTTTTATGTTTTTTGTTTTGGGGTTTTTTCATGTTGTGTATGGGATAATGTAAGACTTGTGGGGTTCTTGAGTATTGCTAGTATAACACTTGATGTTCTGTTTTTTTGTAGATTTTTGGGGTTAGGAGAGTTTTGGGCTTGTTTGGTGGTGATGATCATGTACTTGTAAGAGGTGATCATGATTTTAGGCATTTCTTGGGTGGTGGGGATGAAGTACTACTATGTTAGGGAAAGGAAAGATGGATGCTTGCAATTGATTTTTTTTCTTTTTGGTGTAAAAGCCATTTCAGTGTTTTCCTTTATGGTTCCTTGTATTATCCTGCAATAAATGAAACAGATGTTTGGATTTTTTTTGGAGTTTTGGTGAAGGCATTTCTGTTATATTGAATATCATCTGTGAAGAATATGAACTGAACGTAATTCTCAAATGTGTAACTTGCGGGAACTTGCTGTAGCTTCTTGGTACGAGCACTGGATTTCAAGTTGGGTCAACCCATCGACCTTGCACTAAAGGGATTTGGATATGGAGTGAACCTTTGAAGAGAGCTGCATTGGATGGAACTGAATACAGTCTTGTACTGCTGGACTGTGAAGGGATTGATGCTTATGATCAAACAGTTAAGTTTCTCTTTGGCTTGTAATTTTATGTTTCGGCAGATGCATCAATCATAATTTTCATCTCACTTGGTTGATGTGGATTGTATGCAAATGAAGTGATGCATTGCGTACATCATCAGCCAGTTGTGGTTGTCTTAGTATTGGCAAATAAGCTGGTTAATAATTTGTTATCTGTATCACTATCCCACCCCCACGTCTCAACCAAATATTTTTGGTGATTGTTATAGTAATGTTATTTATTTTCCAATCGCTTCCTTTTGACAGGGGACGTACAGCGCCCAGATATTCTCCCTGGCCATCCTCTTGTCAAGTTTGTTTGTTTACAACCAGGTTAGGATATTTGAACCGAAGGCCTTGTTAACTTGGTTTGCAGTAACTACTGCTAGTGTGTGTTTAACCTTTTGCTTGTTTTCTGTGCCATCTATTCCCAACTGTAGATATCCTGCTTATTTTGGTCCATCATTTTATTATTATTTTCAGATGGGGGTTATAGATGAAGCTGCACTCGATTGTCTCTCTCTGGTCTCTGAAATGACCAAGCATATTCATGTCAAAGCTTCTGGAGAAAAAGACACTGTCCCTGATCTTGGGCACTTCTCCCCTGTCTTTGTTTGGCTTTTGAGGGTGATCTTTTAGACGTCATATTTAAATTTTATGCATTTCTTGTGAATAGTTCCATGAATGATCCTGAATTATATATTTTGAATTCATCGACCATAAGTTTCCCTTACCTTGGAAGCCTAAAAACATTATTTTTTGCATTTCGTTTAATTTAACCAGCCTTTTGAAATGCTACTTTCAGGACTTCTACTTGGATTTGAAAGAGGATAATACAAAAATAACACCCTGCAACTACCTAGAGCTGGCCTTGAGACCAGTGCTGGGTAGTGGAAAGGATGTAGCTGCTAGAAACAAGGTATTTGCATGGCTTGATCTTACTGTAGTTTGAGATGACTAGAACTCTTTAAAAAGCAACAATCTGGGAACTTGGATACAATAGCAAATTGTAATGAGTTGTTGTCACTGCTTGCTCAAACTCTTGGAACAAAGTATTACGTATAATATAAAAATAAGTTGCCAGGTAGAATTAATTAGTTTGTTGCAAAGAAACATTAATGGATGATGTGCTAATACCTTTGGGAACTTGGGCACTGGACACAACTTATGACACGGACCTGCTCTCTTTTTGGCTGGAAAAAGGCATGCCTCAATTGTGCACCACCTTTTGGAATCCCTCTCTTTGTTTCACCTTGACAAACACTGATTATAGCAAATCCATTTGTTTTCTGTTGCAACAATCTCATTAAGTATATTGAACCTGAAAAGTTGCTAATGATAATTACAAGTCCTAATGATTTATGCTGCAGAATTGGTCTCGTGGATCTTTTTTTTTCAAAATTATTTGTACCCTTATGCTGAACCAATACATTTTCCATACCTTTTTCCTTTTAAATCCAAACTGTTTGTTCATTTGAAGCTAAATCCAATATGGTAAAGAAACCAAGCATACTTTGTGGAATTAATTAGTTCTAGGATGTTCATCTTTGATGTTTTTTCATTTCATTTGAGCAATTGGATTGGTTTTTTATGCCCACAGATTTGCTGATTTGTATGGGTAATAATTCCAGATTCGCGAGTCTATTCGAGCTCTTTTTCCAAATCGAGAGTGCTTTACTCTTGTCAGCCCTTTGAACAATGAAGCTGACCTGCAACATC
This sequence comes from Populus deltoides, assembly GCA_015852605.2. Classification (NCBI taxonomy): domain Eukaryota; kingdom Viridiplantae; phylum Streptophyta; class Magnoliopsida; order Malpighiales; family Salicaceae; genus Populus; species Populus deltoides. The sequence continues at coordinate 17,129,896 of CM027586.2, read as the reverse complement.
TTGATCGAGTTTTGGTTAGTGTAACTTTTTGATCTATTTTTATATTCCTGTGTGAAGATTAAGAACTTGATGAGCCTATCCTTTTTTATCATCTGATACCTTAACATGTTTCATGTCTAGCTGGACAAGTTTAGGCCAGAATTTCTATCGGGGCTCAATATGTTGGCAAAATTTGTTTTTGAAAGAACTAAGCCTAAGCAAGTTGGAGGCACTGTTATGACAGGACCTATTCTTGCTGGTATTACAAAATCCTTTCTGGATGCTCTTAACAGAGGGGCTGTTCCTACAATATCTTCCTCGTGGCAGGTTAGTGACTGGTTTAGATTCTATTTCTATATATTTTGTGGGGTGAGGGGATAAATTAGGTGTTCTAAACTAAAGCTAGTTTTCATATCTTTTTGGATTAATCACAACAAAAAACAAACTAGCTTATTTCAACCAAATATTCAATCACAACAGAAGTAACAAGTAATTATGAAAAGAGTAGAGCAAGAGAGGTTACTCGAATATTTATAGTATTTTGGCACCAACTGCCTCCACTCCTCAAGTAGTAAGCTGGTGCTTTTACTATCACTCAATTAGCCTCCTTCAAGGGTGACACCCCCTTTTACAATACCAAATATTTTTACAAGGCTAAAGATTTAAACCTCTCATTCTCTAGCTCTTCCGAAATCTGTCAACCAAATCCCCAATGGTTTTAAGTGCCACTTACATTTTAACAAAATTTTCACTCAAGAAAAACAAGTTCTCAAACTCACAAATGCTCAAGAGAATGTTTAAGTTAAAAGCCCAAGTCTTTAGTTAAGGATGATCCAATTCTTAAGGAAATGTGAAAATTCAATCAATGAAAGGTGTAAGAGAATTAGCTCAAAGTGGATTCAAATTATAGAAAGGTTAGGACTGCGTCATCATTTAAAGGTGTAAGAGTTGCCTTTTTATGGTGGAAGGATAAAACTAGCTGTTGAGAGCAAAATGGAAGGCAAACTCAAAATATGCAGAGTTGATCGTCCGGTATACCAAATGGCGTGAACCAGATGATTAAAAACTCAGCTTATTTGTCTGTCATGTGGTGGAAGGAGACGTGGTGATTTTTGCCTTGAGTAAAAATTGTTTGGAAGGGTTTAAATTTAAAAATTGTAGGCAAGAACAAGTGGGGCCTAGTCAATAAGACACAAGGACAGCTTTGTCTCTCTATCTAGTTTAAACCATCTAGTATACTAGATGACTTTATACCAGATGCAGAATGCATAACAAAGTGTCATTTTGCAACTATCAAGGATGGTATTTTTCTAAACATGGTTTATCAGTTCTATGCTAACTTGACTTTTAAAACATATACCTAGGTTAGGATTCTACTAACTAATTTTTTCCACGAAATGGAAGGACCAGCTCAACTCAATATACACTTGATGAGTGCATAGCTTGAAAATTGGAAGAAAGGTCTTCTTGGTGCAGATGTTATTAATATTGTTTTAGGTTGATGGAAAATTGGATTAACTCTAAAAACAATGCCGTAGTGGTTATAGTTAAAAAACAAAACTCAGTTCAACATTTTCTCCAAGTTTATTTCAGTAACTACACTTGTCCTTTTGTGCACATTGGCACTCCTTTAATCAAAAGCTATAGTCCTTGCTTTTTAATATTTTAATTTCCTTTTCAGAATGTAGAAGAATCAGAATGCCAAAAGGCATTCGATACAGCCATTGAAGTTTATATGTCTGCTTTTGATCGCACAAAGCCTGCTCATGAAGTAAGGAAAAAAATTTTGATTTTATTATCGCTCATTTATTGTTGTTATGATTTCTTTTTAATTCATTAACTTTAGGTTTCCCTACGAGAAGTGCATGACGAAGCAGTTCAGAAGTCAATTTCTGTGTATAATGCTAGTGCTGTCGGAGTTGGTTCTGCTAGACAAAAATATGAAGTGCTTCTTCAGAATTTCTGTAAAAAGGCATTTGAGCTGTGTATTGAACTTCCTTAAAAATCAATGAGAAATGCATAGAACTCTCTCATGCCTCCTTGCGACCTTACCCAGATCCAAAACTTTTACCACTGGACCAAGCAATGGTCCCCATCCTATTGTAGTTACAAAGGTTTTCCAGACATCTAAAAGCCTAATCGCACAAGAACCAAAAGAATGTTTTCAGTGTCACTAAATTCAAATGAGAAAAGGACATGCAAACTAGGCATAAAAAAGAAAAACCTAAACAAAATGTTGAATAAAAATTTTGCTGTACTAGGATCGAAAAGCTAATAATAGAATCCAAAATAGTTAATTTTTCTCAAACATCTTTACTTACAGAAGGATCCATCCAGGGGAAATAATATTGCCGTATGCCTTTTGTTTAACAAGAGCTGTCAGCCAGGTATACCTTGTTGATAACCCTCGTGTCAGATCTATATGCCTCCGGTCTTCTTTGAGGATGGGAAGTTTATGATGCTGCTCTCTAGTTTGTACTCTAAATGGCTCAATGGGATAAAAATAACTTACTTTCAAATGCATAGCTGCTCCACTAAAAGTGCAGAATCTTAGTTTGCTATTGTTATGGCACTGCCTATCCTTGTGGTTACAAGCCAGATGAAATCTGATTGTGGTGCTATTGATGCAGGATTATAAAAGAAATGCATTTATAGAGGCAGATATACAATGTTTAAATGCTATACAAAACATGGAACGGAAGCTGAAAGCAGCTTGTCAAGTTGATGATGCAAAAATTGAAAGAGTTGTCATAGTATGTGCATTAACAGTCTTCTGCATTTATTTATTTATTTATTTATTTATTTTGAAGTTCTCATAAAATTCCTGCATTCTGTTCACTTAACTAAAGTTCTTCAATTTCTACAAGTCCGCAAGGCATTGGAAATATCTTAAGGGTTTCTTCTGTGTTTTGTGTTATCATGGTTAGTGTAAGTTTTAAGTATTTCATGTGCTTTGCCCGTGACATAAATTTCCAATTTAAACTGACAGACAGGGGTTAGATACATGATTCAGGTGCTTTTCACCTTCCTGACAAACTATAGAAAATAAGCAAAGGAAGATAGGCAGAAAGAAATCCTTTTCTGGAACCAGTGTTTTCATTTGTGCAGTACAAGATTCCTTCTATTACTGGTAATTGCATAATAAGGGAATAATGATTCTTTGTACTTCAAAAGCGCTGCAACGCATTTCTTTTATCAATCTATGAGTTTCCTTTATTTGCTGTTTGTGAAGTTTGTTTTGACTATGCAAATTCTTAATCTAAATACGTTATAGGTGGCAGTGAGTAGATTTATATGAATTATATATATGAATAATAACCAGAGTGATTATATTGCTTAGGTTCTTGATAGTCTTCTATCTGAGTATGAAGCATCAGTTCATGGTCCAGCAAAATGGCAGAAGTTGTCATCCTTCTTACAACAAAGGTTTGTTTATGTTGATTTTCACTTTTCAGCAAGTACTACACCAATGTTTATAATCTTGCCCATTTACTCTTGTGAGTAAAATTCCCTGTACGGGATGATTACCTTGCCAAATACCCCTGTGAATTGAATGTAGTGTTGTGACCTGAGGTCTTATCCAGTTTCAACAAATAATGGTTTCCATAATCCTCTAAAGGAAGGGATAAAAAAGGATGGTCGAATATCATCACCCTTGCATGAGATGTTTGGGACATGGTGAACTCTCTATTTGAAATGCAATTTGCACCCATTCCTACACTATATAAGTTGATGTAATTAATCTAGCTGCTAATCTTTAGCCTCGAGGATTTTGTCTTCCATATTTATAAGCTATCTAGTTATCCAAAGGCTCTGGCATATGCCAACCTTTTTTCTAAACTATGAAACCTCTTGCAGAACATTTTCATGTGTCCCAGCTTATGTCTGGAGTTGTTATGCAGTTTGCAGGGTCCTATTCTCCATCATGCTAAGAAGCTTATTGATGAAGCTTCATCAGACAAAAATGTCCTTATCTTGAAATGCAGCTCAATGGAAGATAAGATGCAAATGCTTCATAAGAAGTTGGAAGCAAGTGAGAAATTCAAAACAGAATATCGAAAGAGTTATGAAGATGCTATAAATGACTTGAATAAGGTCTCTGAATGTTACAAGAGCCGTATAACTGATCTGGAGAGGAAATGCAGCTCATTGGAGGAGAGGTATTCTAGTTCACTTGAAATGCTGGATTCTGCAAAGCAGGAATCCTTGGAATGGAGGAGAAAATATGAAGAGACATGGAATAAGAAGGCAGTTAAAGACCAGCTTAAGGTGGGAACCATGTCAGGGGCTCATGAAGCAGAAGCAAGACTTGCTGCTTCTCATGGACAAACTCAGTTAGCATTGCAAAAGGCCGATGAATGGAAAGAGAAGTATGTTATTGCAGTTAATGAATTCAAGGCTAACATAGAGAAGGAAAATGTACTGCTGGAACATCCAATTGAGGATGTAAACTGCAGAGAAGAAGCTCTGAGTGCTGAGTCATGCGATAGCTTGGCAGAAAAGGTGATGCTCTCCCTCTCTCCACTCACAAATATATATGTTTTTGTATTAGTATGATATATACAAGAATATCCATATTAAATCTATCCATATAGACAAGAGGAAACGCTGCATCCACATCTTGATTGGTTTGGGAATACAGCATCCTCTTAAGCTGATAAAGAAAAGAATGGCCCTCCAGCCATATTGGTTGTTGAAATAGTAGTCTATCTGTGTGTATCTGCTAGCTTTTATTTCATATTTAGCAGTTGTTTATGAATTTGCATTGCATGCGAGCTATATTGTAATTTTTACCCTACATAACATAGACCATCTGCTCTTAAATACACACAACTAATGTCCTGTAAAACTACAGAAGATGAAAGAGAGAAGAAGCCTGAGAACGACAGACACTTGTCCTAAAGATAGGATAATACCTGGGCTTAGCCTTAGAATTTAGAGGATTCTGTAAAACTTGAATTCAACTGAAAAGACAAGAGGATATTTTGGATATTTGAAAGTTTTTATAGGGATTACTTTTCCAATAATGCTTTTGCTTATTTTGCTGATACATTATTTACAAACCTTTACAACTTTCCTTTGAGTTTTAAAACAGCAGGACAAGGAAATTAAGGTCAAGATAGCAAAGCTTGAGGAGGCTGAGCAGAAAATAACCACTTTGAATTTGGACTTGAAGGTCTGCTCTAAAACCTTGATCATTTGCTGATCGCTATCATATAGTAGCCTTCAAATTCAAGAAGCTTGGAGAAAACAGTATATTTTTTTTTTTAATCTTTTCACATGTATTTTGGACGCTTCATTTGCATATGCAGGATGCTCAAGAAAAGATGGACAAATATGAGTTGGAATTATCAGCTCTGAAGCTTCAACTCAAGAACTTGACTGATAAGTACGAGTCTGTCAAAACTGTTGCTCATGCATTGGAGATGCAAGCTCAGATACTGGTACAGGACAGAACCCAAATGGAGCAAAAGTACCTCACTGAGTCAAAAAGGTTTGAGGAAGCTAATGAAAGGTGTAAAGTCACAGCAGAGGAAGTTAAGGTGGCAAATAAGTTTGTTGAAACAGCACAATCAGATGTACTGGCTGCTCAAAATTCTAAGTGGGATGCTTCTCAGATTGCAATAGAAAGACTTGCCCAGATGGAAACTGCACAAAAGCAGATTGAAGACTTGGAGAGACAAAAGGTGGATCTTACCAGTGAAGTTGACAGGTTGCTTATATCAGAAGTCAATGCTATATCTAGGGTCGCTTTACTAGAAGCTATGGTTAAAGAGAGAGATCAAGAGTTAGAGGCATTGAAAATGAAATGCGAACAACGATTAAGCTCAATGCTAGGGGAAAATATAATGGCAAATGGGCCTTCTTTACATGCGGAACTGCAGCAGAGAAAACTAGTTTCACCACAGGTGGAGTTATCTCCTGACCATTCAAACGAAACTGCATTGGGTTCTGAGATGAAAACCATTGCTTGGGGGAAACGTTCAAGGCTGAAAGTTCTGAGTGCGGGTCAGGATTCTGTCCAGGATATGGATATTGATGAAGAAATAGCAAGGGAATCAAAAAAACCAAAAATGGCCCTGCAAAATTGCACGACAACAGAAGTTGAGAATTCTGATGTCAAGGCTAATGAAGACAGTGAAGATCGAAAGGCTGGTTCATGGTCCTATGTTAGGTTAACCGTTCTGAAGATGCAGCAGGAGCTCACTGAACTTGGTTTTGGTGGAGATTTGCTTGAGCTGAAGAGCTCCAAGAAGAAAGATGTCTATGCTCTATACAAAAGACTTGTCCTGAAGAAGTAACATTTTTTTTGGGTTTTGACTAAAAGAATTGTTCTTATCTGTATAGAGGAAGTTAGAAGGACTTATTAATTTCGCTTGAAGTTGGACTAGTGAAGTCCTTTGACATGTTGTCTGTTAATACTGTAATCACACAGTTGTGGGCTTTTCTTACCTAAAGGTCCCATTGCTAGTGCAATGAAATTGGAACTTCGATCCCTTCGAGAGCCAGGCAAGTTCATCAATTTTATCAACTTAGGTCACTTGATTGCTACAGAGCTCGATTAGGTCAAATTTTCCATAACTCTCTTTGCTAAAAAACGATGGTGACATGTTATGCATAAGACTAGGCCAGGCTTTAATGCACGAAACTAGCTTGCTTAAGGATGCTATGGCCATGGAAATGGAAAACAGTAACAAGATTTTTTTATTCTACATCAAAATGCTCACACATTAGTGGTAACTGGTAAGGACTTCGAAATCTGGGGAGGCTTTGGATTCAAGTCACCTCGGATGGTTTGTGTAAAATGATTTCTATGGCCCATCAAACATGAAGCTTTTTCCCAAAAAAAGATGGATTAATTCTTGTCAATCAAAGGACCATGTGATCGCGAATCCCATGTTATATCAGAAGGATCCATGAATACCTCATTGTTTGTAAATATCAAAAAACGAAAGGGACCATGAGTTCTGCATTAAAATTGAGCTAGCTGTGTTCAATGTGTTAACATGATCAGACTTGCTCCAGATTTTACAGTTTGCTCAAAATTTGTGAAGGCATAATAAACAAATACTTCACGAGGCAACATGGGAGAGAAAGAGAGCTACATTCTTAGATGAGGAGTAATCATTATAGAGGTTTTACAGAACAAAGTACGAAACAAATCCTGTCAGAATATTTATAGTTTAAGAATCATCATCTTTGTACAGGTCCAAAGTTAACATTCTCTCGTAGAAAAAGGGTTAGAACCCATGTGAAATTTACATCTTTGTCACACTGTACAAAGCATGAATTAATAAAGAAAGTGAAAAAGAAGAAGAAAGGAATTAATATTGCCGAAATATTCTTCAATTCTCTAACCCTCAAGAATCTGGCTCCTAGTTCTTTGCCAAAGATATTTATTCTTCTCAATGTATTCTGCCTTTTGGCCTCTCCTAAGTTCATATATATATATTAATTTATTTCACCAATGCTCAAAGATTGGAACTTGGAAGCTCTATATATTTTGCTACATAGGCCACCATATCATGCAGCCATAGAGACTCCCATTGCTTTATTTTTCAGGGGATAAAAGAAGATCCATCATGAACTGCAAAATGGGAGAGTAGCTGTTGAGGAGGGTTAGGGTTTGTTGATCTATTCTGTCCACTTTGGTCAAAGGATATAAAAGAAGAAGGGTGATAGTACCCAACAAGAGTGGTACTATTCTTAAGGTTAGAGCCCTCATGCCCACTACTTTGTACCTTTAATTTTGAAGGAACAGAAACAGAATCCTTGATGAGAGAACCACATTGTCTAGGTTGTGTTTGGTAGAAAACTTTAGAAACCACAAGCTCTCCATCTTTCTCTTCTTCATTGTTTCCAAGATGGTATTGATGCATCACCCAATTTGTTTTCTCTGGCTTCTTTTGCTTCCCATAGTTGGTATAAAGCACAAGTATCTTCTTGTACCCTTTCACTTTTCCACCAACAAGAACCGGTCTAGTCTTGCCTGTTTTGTGCCATCTCGTCTCACCACCTTCTGTGTCCGTGTGCACCTTTCTTCTCTTTCTTGTTCCAGTCGTGTATGCCTTTGATGGCCGATGGAAGAAGTGGCGAATTAGCCCATCTTTGCTCACCCCTGCATGGTGACAAAAGACCAATATCATCAATATAATTAACATGCATGCGTGAGGAAAATGTACTTGGTTGCACCTAATCAAGCTATGACGTTCCATTATTGGGAAGCTAATATCCTTCTAGGAATTATATATATATAGCTTGTATTTCTAGGGTTGGTTGGGAGGTTCCTTCATGTCTAATACCAAATGCTAACAAATATACGTACAAGGGTTAGGTGGTGGGTTTCTTCTAGGATCTCATGGAAAATAAAGCTATACAGCACTAACGTTTAGTTTTGGTGGGTGCCTCAAAAGAGAAGAACAGGTTAACTACTCTACTATGATTCAAGAATTTTCAGTAATTAATGGAGTATTGTTGTGTAGTTAAATTTATATCATGATTTTCCTCCTCTAGCTTGCCTGACGGGATAGGCTCTTAAACAACAGAGGACCTAGCTAATGATAATTGACCTTATCTCTCATGTTGCATGCAAGCACTCAAGATAGCATGTCAATCAAGTTGGATCTCATCATGAACGATCGAGCTAGCTAAAAAATGTTGTATTCCTGAAGGAATGTTCACCTGGTAACTTTTCTGGGTGTGTATAGCAAATCCCATTCTCTCCATCGATTGTAGGGATGAACTCATCAATTAGAGGGTGGACCTTGCGGGTATCAGACTTCACCTTCCCCTCCAAATGCTCAAGCAGCTCTTGATCAGTCGGATCAAACTTCACTCCGGCCGGTAGCCCTGGCAAGTCATGGATTCTTGCCTGCAAAGAGTATATACATCACCAACCAAGTATTATACGTACAAAACTACATGTAAAGAAATTATTTAAAAACAAAAAACCTGATCTTGGCATTTGATTTGGTGCCCACATGAAGGGCAACTTCGAATCAAGCATTCTTTGTGTCTTTGAGCAATAACACTTGCATTACAAGGTGGAGGTGAGCTTCTTTCAATTGTTTGCACATCGTTGCAGTCATTGCACCAAGTCATTTCCTTTGGTTTCCTCTTATGTCCATATATTGCACACCTTTCTTTCTTGCTCTCTCCCTCGACAACTGCTACTCCAAAATAGACAAAGACTATGTATGATGCGTGTGTGTGTGTGGAAGAGAGACACGAAGGGCTTAAAAGAAAAGAAGGAAAAGCAATTTGTCTCCTTCTAAAGCATGTATTGTCTTTCTTCAAGACATAGATAGCTCTTGATCTTTAGGGTAGGGAAGGAATTAAATTCTCCTCCACTTTTGCATGAGACAACATGCACACTCTCCTCTCCTCCCCTCCCCCCTCCCCCCTACCACCTCTTTGTCCTTTCTCAGGAGAGAGAGAGAGAGAGAGAGAAAGGTATACCTAAAAAATCAAAATATGGTGTAATTTCCAAAAATGCAGTAGTAGTAGTATGTTGCAAATTAAGAAAGGAAAATTTTAGGGTTGCTTGGATCTTAAGTTTGGTGGTGTGCTTATGTAAATGGGATGCTTATGAAAACTTGTAGGACAATAAATGTAGTTTTAGGGTCCTTTTTACTCCGTCTAAAGGCATGTTTTTCTGCTTGAAATAAGTTTTAAAGATTAATAAAATTTAAAAAAAAATAAATAAAATATTAATCATGGCTAGTTAGTGTTGAGTGGAGATGGGGCAATCTGATGCGTGAGAGCTGTTTCACCACCTCATAGATAGAGAGAGGTATTTCAGCTCCAATGTCAACCTAGAGTGTGAACAAAGCTAATGTATCAAGTTCTTAATATTGAAAAAAATAAATAAGAAAGAAATTAATAAAATATTAATTATTAAACCTAACTCAAAATTTATCTAACTATAATTCATCAAAACCACATGATTAATCTAAATCAATATTTAAAAAAATCAAAACAATATTATTTTAAAAAAATATCAAATTAAGTTTTGATCAGATATACCAAGTTAATTAAATATTTATTCAAGAGAAATTTTTGATATCATAGGATAAAATGGAATAATAATTAATAAATATTAAGAGAGCCAATGTCCAACCAAATATATAAATCCATTTCTTCACGTAGACTTCTCTCATGTAAAGCAAGGAACCTATCTATCACAGTAAATTGACAGCCTCTTTCTCAGCTAAATTCCTTAGTTTTTTTGCCCCTTACCTACATGCATGACACAAGCACAGTGCTCCATATTTGGTACAGCCCCTTGTTCCAAGAAAAAAATAAATTAAAGCCAAAAGATTTATTGAGCTGAATTAACATTCCTGTAAAAAAAGAGAGCAATTTAATAAAAAAATGACAACACAAATTTCTTACACCATTGGAATTGTCTGCTTCCCACACAAATAGTTAGCCTTTATTGTCTTTTATTATATATTTTTAAACTTACTTGATTATTCCACGGATTGAATAACCCGGGATTTAGATTAGGCTAAATTTCAATAAAAATAAGCAAAAATTTGATTGGTATAATCCGTTCAAAAACTCAGGTTAATCTGCGACCCAATTAGTTCGGGAAAAACCCATTAAAACCCGTGAACTTACTCAATTTCCTTTTAAATTATTGCTACAGTATCTTTCATCAAATTCCATTAAAAAGAAAAGGAAATTCTACCTACAGATCCGACCTTCAATTAATGAATTAATTTCCCCTAGATTTTGAAGAACAAAACGTGCATCACGAGGCTGTAAGAATTTGGGGTGCCCTTTACGATACTTGATGTATTCTCTAACGGAAGCAATATTATCTACCTTCTTGTGAGAAAAGAAAATCAAAGCATAAAGACCATTCTTGTGTTGTATATTGCCAGCTTACAACATAAAGTGAAAGAGATGTGCATAATTAAGCACAAAATATACATCAATATTTTCTCCTTTGAATATTCCTAGTCCAAGTATCAAGGTATCATCTGCCCCACTCTTTGTGAGTTCTTTTGCTAAATTAATTGATCACTTTGAGTTGACGCTTTATTTATTTAATTTGAAGGGGTTAGTCTAACCATGGAATTTCACGTAGATTAAGGTTTGAATCTTGATAAATCAATATTCAAGTCCTAAGTTAATTAGCTGATGAGAAATTAAAAAAATAATTATGAATCTTTTAGTTTCTTGAGTTGTGTTTAATTAATGTTTCAGAATAAAAAAAATAGATACAATAAAAACAGAAACATGTTTAATTAAAGAGACAAAAACGAATATATAGTATATATAAATGTTTATGAAATAATTTTTGAATGAATTTTTTTACTTTCAAAACAGAAAATATAAAGAGATATGTTATCTTTGTTCTCATTATTTTCATCTCGTATATCTTGATATAGTAACCGAACATTTACATAGATAACTAGTTGCTTTAATCAAACCAGATGAACAAGCTTAATTGTTTGTAATTTGTAAAAAAAATTATGTAATTAATTTTAAAAATAAGAAACCAAATTAAGTATTGTGGCCAATTCTATTTTTTGGGATATGAAGAAGGGGGGGAAACAACTAGTAGGATTTGAAAACTAAATTATTGAGAAAAGGGGGAAGTGTACTATGGATTAATGAAACTTCTCACTAAAAAGAACATATATATGCTACATTTGGTTAAGGTTGTGCTTATAAACATGTCGTCCCATAATTATCATATATAATTGTTGTAGTTAGGTAGCTTAATTAGTAAAATCAAATGTTGTCCGTACAAACGATCCTGGATTATGTCAATGTTCTACGTCATGGTCATTTTTTAAGTTCGCCTGGAATAAAGAATAAAAGAAAGATAAAAGGGTCAAGCATGTGTTTTTTTTTCCCTTTCTGTACATGCATGTTTGGCATAGTAGTTGTGTAATTAGCTAGTTTTTTTTTATTATTATTAATGGGATGTCCGGATTAGTTTGTATGTAGTTTAATTAATCACACGGACCTTAAAGTTAACAATTATGTAAGCTTCCAGTGACCATCATATTAGCTTGTACCTAACTAGTTTTTGGTATTATAGATATTGTGGTTGTTAAAATAATATTTTTAAAACTTATTTTTAATATTAACCTATTAAAACGATTTAAAAATATAAAAATAATTAATTTAAAGTTAAAAAAAAACTATTTTTTCATAAAAACAAGATCTTAATGAAGAAGCTACGGGAAACTTTAAAGAAAATTGGGATTTTCACAATTGACGTGGGCTTCTGAACAAAAAGAGCTGGGCTAAATGGGCTAGAGATGCCTAAAATACAAATTACTTGTGCGCTTTTAAGGAACCTAATGTTAGTTTTTGTTAATTATTTAAAAACAGGGACCATCCTAAAAGTTTTTGAAAACTATAAAGGCAATATATATATATATATATATAATGATGGGTATAGAAAAAGAAGACTAAGGGTCATTTGTTTTTGTAGTTAGAAAGTTTTTTTTAAAAGTTTATTTAAAATTAATTTTTTATTTTTAGATCGTTGTTATAAGTTGATATAAAAAATAAATTAAAATAAATTATTTTATTATATTTAAAAAAAATTAAAAAAATACTAACACAATAACAAATAGACTTTAAATTATACTGCATCAAAAAAATAAAGATATTAAAAATAAATTAATTAAAAATTAAAATTATTTAATTCAATTTAATATAAAATTAAATTGTTTTAGAGTCACAAGATTAATAAATTTATAATAGAAAGGTATCATTGCAGTCCAAACACGGTCCATCATTTAATACCTGTTGAAATAAGAACTCGAGGAATCAGTGTTGTCATTTTCCCGAGAAGCTCATAGTCGTCGGTCTTTCACCACCCCCCACCTATAATGCTTTGCTTTAATGGAGAAGAGGCCCATTTCTATTAAATGAGGGACGGCCATGACAAGCACCTTCACTCAGCTATCTCCATTAAATTACCAAAGTTGTCTCTTGCTACTTGGAATGTTTCAGCTATGTCAATCGGCAGCCTTCTGGGTTTACCTAGCTAGCAAGTAAATGATATGGTAACAGAGAAGCTCGAGAATTGGCCTGCCTAGCAAGACTGAGAACGTAATTCATCTTTTGCATCCTCTTTTCTCTTTAGTGCGAACTTATTTCAAAACAACACTATTTTAAGTTTTTTTTTTTATATTAAAAACAGTATTATTTTAGATAAATTGAAAAAGAACTCGAAGCCTGATTCCAGTCTCGACATGCACAATCTAATCCGAAGTAGCAAGCAACAAACAGAGGGAAGGAAGATCCAAATGGGAGACAAAAAGATTGAATCTCCTCGAATTTGTACAATTGCAGAACAGCTGTTACTAATGAAAAGATGTTTCAAATTTGACAAGGCTGATTTTCATGGGGGGTGTTAGGTATTAAGATTCGTCTTGCTTTTCGTGAAAATTGTTTTTTATTTTAAATTAATTTTTTTTAATATTTTAAAATTGTTTTGATGTTATAATATCTATTATTTTAATCTATTTTTTTTAAAAAAAAACTTCATTTATCACATTTTCACAAACATGCCCTACATGTTACAATTACCTAACCAAAGAGGATAGCGCCAACTAAAATAGTACTAGACAGGTACAATCTTTCTGACATCTTAATCTGTGGTCTTAACATAGCTATACTTTTCAACTAGGGCATGTGGAATCTACCTCATATAGTTACGTCAATCACTTTCCCTCTGCCCCTAGAAATCAAACACCATGAGGCCATGGATGGAGATTCAGTAGAGGTGCTCTCTAGCTACTACTTCAGTCAAGTCTGAACTCAAAATTCTTGAACTAAACTTCCCTGATCAGAGACTTCTTCATGGTAATAAGGAGGTGGCTTCTCGTCATTCTTGTCGGCTGAAGGCTTCTCTCCCATGCCAGCTTCCTGCAACATTTTCACCACCCTTCGCATTGAGGGGCGGCTGATGGGAAATGAGCTTGTGCATCGGAGACCGATATCGAGAACCTTGGAAATCTCATCCTTGTAACGTGAATCGAGCTCGGGGTCGATTACATGATCCATCCCATTCTGGTCTAAGGTGGTGCAAACCCATTTCACCAGGTCTTTCTCTCCGAACTCTGGATCTACGGGGAGTCTGCCTGTCACCAACTCTAATATGACTACCCCGAAACTATAGATGTCGCTCTTCTCGTTCACTCTGAGAGTATATGCATATTCTGCATCAAATCAAGTTCAAACAAATTCAATTACAGTAATGAGCTGGAGCCTAAACGATTAGCTAAAGCAAGCGAAAACTAAGCTTAATTTGATCAAATCACTTCATATTAACAATTCAGTTGGACAAGTGAAATACCTGGTGCAATATAGCCGCAGGAGCCTGCAATAACAGACATTGATTCCGTTCCTTTGTTGACTCCTTGAACAACCTTGGCAACTCCAAAGTCGGCAACCCTGGCACCAAATTCTGCATCTAACAATATGTTGTTCGATTTTACATCCCGATGAACAATCGGAGGAGCACAATCATGATGCAAATAAGACAAGCCCTCAGCTGCATCCAAAGCTATCCTGTACCTTGTAGGCCAATCCAACGAGCCTCCCTTGCTGCCATGCAACAAGTCCCCCAAGCTCCCATTTGGCATATATTCGTATACCAGAAGCTTGCAATCTCCGGTATTGCAACAACACCACAATCTCACAATGTTTTTGTGCCTAATCCTCCCCAAAGTCTCAACTTCTGCTTCGAATTCGTCTTTTTCAGAGCTGCCACTTGTATTGTCTTTCTTGCTCTCTCCACCTAGTTTCTTCACTGCCACGGTCTCACCATTGCTAAGCACTGCCTTGTAGACTTTCCCAGAAGCTCCACTTCCAATCACATTATCTTCTCTAAGAAAATCAAGGATCTCAAATTCACTAAAACCAATCTTATGGAACGATCTCCACTTCGATATAGTAACAACTTCCTTTTCTTTCTTGAAATTCTGGTACTTGAAGTAGAACCAAACAACACCAACAACAAACACTACCACAGCAAGTATAAAAGTCGACCGAAGAATCCACAAGTAACTCTGCTTCTTCGAATCACCCTCCTGCAGACAAAGATCCTTCAAATCACCACACAAACCTGGATTTCCCACAAAGCTACTCCTGTACATCTCTTTAGCATAAAGTGGAGGGAGCGCCCCCGAAAGCATATTGTTCGACAAGTTCAACACATTGAGGTTCAAATCCTCCAATTGTATCGGAATCTTCCCCGAAAAGTAATTTCCGGACAGATCAAGATAATTAAGCACTTGCAAGCTCCCAATCTCATCCGGGATCGGGCCAGAAAGCTTGTTATTCGCCAAATTAAGCTCATTCAAGCTCTTCCAACCCTGAATCCCACCCGGAAGCCCACCAGACAATTCATTGTCACCAAGCACAAGCATACTCAGGGTACTCAAATTAACCATACTCTCCGGAATTGGACCTGTAAACATGTTATCACTCGCCGAAAAGTCAATCAACTTGCCTAGAAAACCAATCTCCATTGGTAAATTACCCGAGAACTTATTTTTCGAAATCTTCAACACAGATAGATTGTAAGCAGAGGCAATCCTATTAGAGACTTTCCCGGAGAATGAATTCTCTTCAAGTTCAAACAAGTAAACTTGCGGCAGCCCCCAGAATTCCTCAGGCACAGCGCCTGTAAACCCATTATTCCTTAACCGAACCCGGCCTAAACTATCACATTTTCCCAGACTCTCCGGGATTTTACCGGAAAACGAATTGTAAATCAAAATCAAGTCCTCCAACTCACCTTTTGCACACAAATTCCCCGGTATGTTACCGGAGAATTTATTGTACGAAACATCTAACCACTTCAATGGTGAGTTAAGCCCGAGCTGACTTGGTAACTCACCGGTAAGTTCATTATTGAACAATTTGAGTTCATACAAATTTGGTGAGTTTGCTATGCTCTCTGGCAGAGTCCCTACAAGTCTGTTCTCAAACAAGTTCAGGGACTCGAGCTCCAACTGAGTCAACTGAGTAGGGATTGTCCCAGTTAACTTGTTCGTTGAGGCATCAAATCTTCTCAGCATGGTCAAATTCGAAAATCCCAGAGGCAATCCACCTGATAAGGAGTTGTTATAGAGCTCAATTTGCTCAATGCTCTTCAATCCAGTAAGCCAGCTTGGTATCGACCCAGTTAGTCGATTCAGTGAGAAATCAAGATTGGTCAACCGAGTTAGCTTGCTTAAACTCTCAGGAATCGGACCCACAAGGTTACTATTAGCTAGCCAGAGCTCCACCAGGTTACTCAAGTTACCGAACTGACTCGGTATCCTACTCGGTGCAAAAGGGTTATAACCCACTAGAAGATGCTGGAGAGTGGAAATGTTACCAAGCTCACTCGGTATGGACCCAGTGAGCAGGTTCCCAGCAAGTGAAATCCACTCCAGTTTCTGGAACAGACCGAACTTCGCCGGAATAACACCGGAAAAGTTGTTCGACTCCAAATTGAGTTGCTTGAGGTTTCTCAACTCGGACAGTGACGCGGGAATGGAGCCCACCAAGAGATTGTCACTCAGGTCAAGGCTCTCGAGATTCTGACAGGTGGCAATGTCATCGGTGAGAGATGAGTTGATGGAATTGTTCAACAGATTGATCGACGTCAAAAAGGGGAGGCGGCAAAGGAAGTAAGGGAAGGGTCCCATGAGCTCCGAGCTGGAAAGGTCCACTGAACTGACTCGGTGAGTCGAGTTGTCGCATGTGATACCATACCAGTTGCAGGGAGTGTCATCCCTGTCGTTCCAAGAAGAGAGGGAATGAGCTGGGTCGGAAAGACCGAGTTTGACTCGCTGGAGAAACAGGCCGTCCTGGTTCAGTGAGTGGGACGTGAAGAGTAGAGAGAGAAAGAGAACGGAAAGGTAGAAAAACATGTCTTGCCCTTTGTTATTTTAGAGAGAGAAAGAGAGGGAAAATGGGAAAGTGTTGAGGTTTGAGTCTTTGAGAGATTTGGGTTTTGAAGGGGGAAGATGGAGTAAACTATAAGACCAGTCCCTATATTTTATCAAATCAAATGAAACAGTCCTTATATTATTACAAATAGTTAAATAGCCCATAGCAAAGGTGGCAAACATGAACCCCACCTAACTTTGTTTGAAAAATTAGGGTCATGGGTCCAGTGCTTTAAGCTCAAAATCCGACATCATCCAACCCTAAAATAATTAGGATTTGTTTATTTTTATGTTTTAAAAGTATTTTTTAAAAAAATTAAAATTAATATTTTTAGTATTTTTAGATCATTTTAATGTATTGATATTAAAAATAATTTTTAAAAAATATTATTTTAATGTATTTCTGAGAAAAAACCACTTTAAAAAACAACCGTTATTACACTTTTAAATACCCCTAAAATAATTTTAGCTCCTTAAATCTCTATACAGATGCCTAGTAAAAAAAACACATGAGGGTTGAAGACATGGTTTTTAAAATCATGAAGACTAAGATTTTGGGGTCTTGGATTTTCTTGGGACAAAAAGTGAGGCCTACATGGTAGATTGCTACAGTTTTGGAAATGGGATAATTGGGGTGATTTTGATGGGATCAATGGAAACTATGGAGTCAATGGGAGAGGCAATAGAAGAAAGAATTTTGGATTTTTCTTTCACTCTATGCCTACATTGAAGACTAGGGTTCTTGAATTAGGTTTGTAGTTAACCAATAAAATAAATTCAATTACATGACTAAATAGTGCCACTAAATCCAATCTCATTAAAGTGTTAGCATTTAATTATCAATCCCACTATTTGCTTCCTAACCTTTCTTTTATTGGATTGCATTTTATATGCTTATCCACATGAACAAGCGAGATTCGAGTCGAGTTTTAAATAACACCAGATGAAAATTAAATTGATATAATCAAGACTTGGTTTATATTTTTTAAAAAAAAAATTAAAATGATATATGACTCTTTTTAAAAAAATCTTGAAATGATATAAATTTAGATTAATTTGAATCAACCTCTAGACGTACTGAATTCAATTATAAGACGGATAGGGAGGTTTTAAAAAAATACTGAGAGAATATGAAAATGTATCAACATGAAAATACAAGATTATGGACACTAATAGGGTGAGTTTATCATCATCAATGCTTTTTTAAAATGAAAAACCTTGAAATAAAGTCGTTTTATTCTTTAAAAAACTTAAAATGATGTTATTTTAGTGAAAAAAAATTTTAAATAATTATTTGAAAGGATCGGGTCAAGCCCCAAGTTAACTTACCAGCACTAGTCGGGTTTTATAAGAGTTCGTTTGATTTTAAAGTAGCAGTTATTTTTCAAAGTATTTTTCGCTTGAAAATGTATTAATATAATTTTTAAAATATATTTTTGACATCAACGCATTAAAAAAAATCTAAAAACATTAAAAAAATTATTTTGAAATAAAGAAATAAAATAAAATAAATTTAATTTTTTAAAAAATATTTTTAAAATACAAAAATAAAGTAGTTGCGTGCATTAAATTCTAAAAAAGACAAAAAAAAAAAATTAAACAGAAACTTTGTAACAGTAAATTAAAGCACTGCAGAGGGGTCAACGTGAAATAGAGTGAGTATGCAATGAAAAACATGCATGCCTGTCTTTGGAAAGGGATGAAAAGCATGATTAGAGCAGAACAATGAAAAGCATGCATGCTCGCTAGCTGGGGCCTTGCCCACTGCATGAAGTCCAAACACTTCGAAGTTTGAGAATTTGAAAAACTTAACAATGGCGATGGGACTTTTCTTGCCTGGGCATCATGTAATTATGGAATTATGCGTGCAGCTGTTAGTGTCATCATTCATCAGTATGCAAGGGACAGCTTTACTGAATTTATTTATTTGTTTTTCAAAAAGAAAACCCACCTTTTACTCTTCAATTTCTCGTCTTCAAATTCAAAGGCCACAGAATTCGTGGAACGATAATTTTTTGTTTTCACAGCATGGAGGAAACTGATATGAGTAGATTAGAAAATGAAAAGAAAAATATTATAGATGCATGTAAAATTTGGGTCTTCATCATGGAATTATTATTTTATAGTCCGGATCAATCTAGAACCCAATCAATCAAGGGATTTTATAGCCTAAATTGGCATGTTGGGTTAACCGGAACCCGATTTATCAAGAGATCTGAAATGATCTGAGTTGAAAAAAATTATAGCTAATTCGGTTTAAAACTTGGGCTAATTTGCTCAACACAGGCCTAACCCGGCCA
The DNA here is from genome assembly GCA_015852605.2 of Populus deltoides. Classification (NCBI taxonomy): domain Eukaryota; kingdom Viridiplantae; phylum Streptophyta; class Magnoliopsida; order Malpighiales; family Salicaceae; genus Populus; species Populus deltoides. The sequence goes on along the minus strand of CM027586.2, from coordinate 17,110,698 downwards.
TCAACATATTTGCTTTTTTTTTTTGAAAACTTGGTCAAAACAGAGTCATTTTTATTCTTTTAAAAAAATAATTTGAAGTTGATGTTCTTGTTAGCCCTCTTTTGATATGGAATCTAAATTTTAATTAATTCATGTTAACTCTTGACTAAGGTTTTCAAACTAAGCATAAAATAGCATGAAAACTTAATAAAATATTAGATTTTAAACTAAAAATGGCATTTAATTGGTTTGCTTTATATTAGGCATTGCATTCATAGTATATAATTAAACTCTCTTCAAAGTTGCTTTAGTGAAAAAGTTCGTGCCTTTGTTTAAAAAATTATTAGTTTTTAAAGCTTAGATTAACATTCCTACTTCTCAGTGATGGGGGGAAAAACCCTTCTCTAATTAGATGTTTTAATTGGAAAATATATAAAGAAAAAAAAATTTTGGTTGAAGAGACGAAACGAACACATAAAGACAAATCTACTTCTAGATAAATTTTCTTTATACAGTAATTAAATGAGCTATATATATATATATATATATATATATATATATATAGAGAGAGAGAGAGAGAGAGAGAGAGAGAGAGCATAGGAACTCAATATTATATATACATTAATGAATAATAATGGGTAGATGCATATTAATTCTCTAACACGAGAAGAATTATTGATACTTCTGTATATGAGATTAGTTTTGGCAAGCCAATTATGAAGCATCGAGCTATATTGTTGCTGAATATTGTTCCAGATGGTCACTGATTTTGTTTCTCATAATGAGTTTCTATGCTATTTAGCGTTTTATTTTAGCAAATAATAACTTGTTTAAAATCATAATCATATGATTTAGTTCAAAACTTAAGTTATTGAATTGATAAATCAACTTGTGAATCATCAAGTCAATCTCAAAATAATATAATTAATAATTTTTTAAAAAAAATTAATCCCACCAAACTTAATTCAAGTTTCATGAAATCAATCAAATCATGGGTTGAATGATTCATCGTATAAAACTATATGATAATAAAAAACCTAACCCAAGCTAGTACAGATTCCGAGTTTATATGCCGAATTAAACGAAACAGAGTTTAATAAATACTATTAAAATCATGTACAAATACATAAAAATATAATTTTAAAGTTTAAGAACTTGTTTGAGAATAACAAGACCATTAAAAGAGAACACGTTGAGACAAAACTAGTTGTCGACGAGTCAAGTTTCTTGATTATACCCTCCTGTCATGTAATAATCGATTCGAGACAAGAGTAGTTGGGTTAGTGGGAGTAATTAGTCAAAAAAGCAAAGTGAGGGAATAGTTACAGGTACAGAGAACTTGAACACGTGAATTTGATATAGATTTGCTCCAAAAAAGAATGGCTGCCATTGTTGAAAATCAGATCTAAGTCTTCTTTTTCCCTCTTGTACAGAGCACTTATGATTATTCTTGGTGAATAAATGGTGCCGTGAGCCAATTACATGCGAGGTCTCCTCATCCCCTTTTTGACAAATGATGACTGTAAAAGTATTTCAGAATGGAATCTGTCTCACTTGCAGCAAAGTACCATGCTTCAAGCCTATGATAGCTCATGAACGTGGGGTTTTGGAATACAGCAATTCACATATTGGGATATGATTGTCATGTTCAATCATGTGGGCTATTAGCTTTTGTATTTTGATAAGGTAGGTTAAGAATAAGCTATAGCTTTTTCCTCCTTTTTTTTTTTTTTTATCGAGAAACAAGTAAATCTATATAATTATACTTGTTAAAAAATAATATAAATTATATATTAAGTTTTTTTCTAATAATTTAAATTTTTAGGTTGAATTGATTCTTTGACATGATATTAGAATCTTGATGACTAAACGGTCACGAATTCGAATCTCACTATCTCTATTTATTTGATTAAAATTAAGTCTGTGCAAGTTTCAAATCCAAAAGACTTTCACTTGAGAATGTATGTTAAAAAATAATATAAATCATATATTGGGATCTCACCTAATAGCTTAAACTTTTGAGTTGAATTGGTTCTTTAACAATAATATATATTAATTAACTATATATATATATATGAGTATTTTTAATATTTTTCCTTTTTCGATTCTTATATATAGTTGATAGAATGAGTCATTCATTCATTTTCGTATTATATAGAATAAAAATGATGATATTATTTCCCCTTCTCTCCTACTTCAAGCCTTGAAAATGCATCGTTTTTAATACATGTTTAGGAGTGTAGTAGAGATTGTGTTTTAAAATGTTTTTTTATTTGAAAATATATTAAAATAATATTTAAAATTTATTTAATTTTTTATATCAGTACATCAAAATAATATAAAAATATTAATCTAAAATAAAAAATTTAAAGAATAATAAAATAACAGTGTAGCTGCAACACCAAACAACCTTTACACTACATTATAGAAAGAAGCACTTCAGCATCTTATTAACCTACTAGAAGTCTAGAAGAGCAACTTTTCTCTCCATTATGAAAAGATGAGTTGCTTTCTCTAAATAAATAAAAAAAAACGAGGAATTGTATTCGAGATAATTTTACAATTTTAGGAACCAATGAATCCGAATATATACCTCGAGATCTTTTACAGAAAAAAATAAATAAATAAACTTTATTTCCCTTCTGCTCCATTTTTCTCCAATTATATCATAAAAGTCGTTGATTGATCTAAAATGGTATCTTCCATCTCTCATTTTCTTTTAAATCCTTCCCACTTAAAAATAAATAAAATTCTCCTTTATGAGTTAGTTAATATAATAAAATAAGAACTAATTGATGTCTGGAGATATGGCATCCATTTTAGTCCTCGATTTTTAATTTTATAAAATATATCCTTAAATTTAAATCTTTTACATAGAAAATATACCAAATTGAGAAAAATAACCTAATTTTCTGAACTCGAGTTTAAAGAATTATCCTTAAATTTTTGAAATTCTTAATTTGTTCAAGTTCATGAAAAGATCTCAAGAATTATCAAATGAAATATCCCAAGAAAATTCATTGCAACCCCACTAGACAATCACTTTCTTTGTTAGTTAATATACACCACACACCTTTTGAATTTTGGTTCCCATGCTGTAGCAATCAATCACTAGTCTGATAATTAATTATTGATCTATTCTTCTTTATGAGTAGTAATTACAAAATCATGATCGATCTCAAGTCTTATGATAAACAGTAAAATCATCATAAAATCTCTAATTTTGGAATCAACAACATGCTTTTTATCAGCTTGAGGAATGGATAGAGTATAAAAAAAGCATAGTTATAATTCTAGTTTCAAGGTTTGGAACACATGCTAGTCGGTCTATCCAAGTTAATATGGATTTATCTAAAATATTATTTTGATTTTTAAAAATCCAACTGAGTTTTGTTTAAGTTTTGGCCAGGTTAACTAGGTTGCGAATTAACTTGTTAGGTCGACCAGATTTAATCCGATCAATCTTCAATCTGATTTGATATAAAATCTAGCTCGAGTTAACTGATAAATCATTAGATTGACCCGTTTAACTTTATTAAATTTTATAACAATATATAAAATTTGATTCGAGCATACGAGAAATACAAACTTTTTTGGTAGTGCTTTTTGACATAAGAAGAAAAAGTTGTTGAATTGAGTTTTTTTTAATTTTGATAAAGACAGTAAAATCACATCATTTGAAAATTAAGCCCTTCTATTTTAAAATCTTGAAAAGCCACCTTAACAAAACCAAAACCAAGCACACTTTTGCTACTCTCATTTGAGAAAGTTGATGATGCAGTAGACATGTTCACAGATATTTTTCTGGCACTCAAATTAATATTTTTTTATTTTTAAAAATTATTTTTAATATAAAAATACTAAAAAATTATTAATTAAAAGTAAAAAAATAAAAAAATTCAATCCTTTCCAAAACTATTTTTTAAACTAGAAAACAAACAGATCCTAGATGCAGCCATAGTAGATTAATGAAAGTGCAGCATGTTTCTTATCAAATTTGTACATAGGGAGGCTCACTAAATCGTGCCGGCAAAGAAATGCTGATTGAAGAATTGATTCCTTCCATCACTTGCATCGATTTGGAAACTGGAAACTCAAAATCGATGAAGGCTTGCTCCATTTTCTTCATACAGAGGCACCTTTCATGTTTCTTCTCTGAAATTCATGATCGATGTTGACTTCACTTTTACCTCCGGCTCAAGAATTAATGGTCCAGGTTTCGCTTTCCATATATATCACTTCGGATTCATATTTAGATTAGTATAATGAGACCCACCTCGGCAAATCAACACCGAATGTATTTTTCTGAATCGAGTTTGAAATTATTTTTTTAAAATAAAATAATATAATTTTAGATTAACTAGAGCTAACCTATGCAATTCATAACCTAAATCTTGAGCTAGATGGAATTTAATAGTTTTAATTCAGAAAAATTATTTGAAAGAATGATGAAATTCTCGGAGTTATGCTAATATCAATATAATAAAGATGAATTATTTAAGATCCGTACATTTAAATATTTAACTAATTTTGGTATGTTTTGAGAATATCAACATAACGTTGTCCCTAGTCAATAATATAAAACAACCAAGTAGAAATTAGCTCCATTATTTGCTACCCTTTCTTCACCTAAATTAGCTCCATTAACAACACAAGGGCCCCTTCTTGCTGTGGTTTTTCTTCACTAATAATAAATGGAAGGTTGCATCTTGTCGAATGAGGCTCTTGGGGATGCTTTTTATGTCTTTTTCTACCGAGATGACTTTGAGACGCTCGACATTGATTTCCTGGCAAGATAATATCAGTGTTAAATTACCATTTTCCCCCCTGAATTTCTTTTAATTATTCAAATTGCTCATGTGTTCATGATTTGTTTGATAACAGTATTCTCTATTTGTAAATTATAAATTTAATTGGGGCCAGCTCTCCAATTGCTCTAATTGCGGTATTGGCATGGACCAGAAATTTTCATGTAAAATGGAAACACATTCTAGATAAATGATAAGGAGGGACATGCACACGACCAACCAAAAAACATAAAAAGAGAGAAAAATATTTATTTTAAAATCCAATCCCTAATTTGTGTTTTATAAAACAAGTAGAAACCCTTTTCCAATTTTATCAAATCGCCGGCACAGATAGAATTCATTCAATATTAGAAGAATATTTTCACCTTTTCAAGTCATTTTATATGAAAATATTGGCCCTGGATCTAACTTAGAAAACCAAATGAGGAAACAAATATTTTTAATTACTTGATCCATAAAAAAAAATGAAAGAAATAACTACAAGAAAAAATTAATCCTCTTTTGTGATATATCATTTCCACTAAAAAAAACAACAAGAAGCCATTAATTATTATTTTTCAAGACTTTATAATTTTGTCAAGCATATTGTAAAATAATGATAATATAAATGTTTTGGATCTAGGGTTAGGGTTTAAGATATTTTAGGAGTTAGGGTTATTTTAGGAGTTGGGGCTTTTTTTTAAGGTATAGTTAGGGTCTTTTAGGATTTAGAGTTTTTAGGATTTAGAATTTATGGTATTTTATGGTTTAGAATTTAAGATTTTTAAGGTTTAGGGTATTTCAGAGTTTAAGGTTCAGGGTATTTTAGGGTTTAGGGTTTTTTAGGGTTTAAGGTTTATTAGGGTTTAGGGAATTTTAGTGTTTAGGGTATTTTTAGGGTTAGTGTTTATGATATTTTAGTGTTTTAAGGTTTAGGGTTTTTTAGGCTAGGTTTAGAGTATTTAGGGTTTAGGGTATTTTATTGTTTAGGGTGTTTTAGGGTTTAGGGTTTAGGTATTTTAGGGTTTAGGTATTTTAATATTTAGGGTATTTTATTGTTTAGGATTTAGTGTTTTTTTTTAGGTTTAGGGTTTATGATATTTTATTGTTTAGGGTTTAGGGTATTTTAGTGTTTTTTTTAGGTTTAGGGTTTAGGGTTTTTTAGGGTTTAGGGTTAGGAGGGTATTTTTAGGGTTTAAGGTTTATGATTTTTTAGGGTTTAGGGTTTTTTGGAGTTTGGGGTATTTTTAGGGTTAGGGTTTAGGATTTTTAGGGTTAGGATTAGGGTTTAGGGTTTAGGGTTTTTAGGGTTAGGTTAGGGTATTTTTAGGGTTTAGGGTATTTTTTAGGGTTAGGGTTTTTTTTAGGTTTAGGAGGTTATTTTTAGGTTTTAGGGTTTTTTGAGGTTTAGGGTTTAGGGTATTTTAGGGTTTAGTATATTTTTAGGGTTAGGGTTTATGGTATTTTATTGTTTAGGGTTTTTTAGGGTTAGGGTTTAGGGTTTTTAGGGTTAGGGTTTAGGGTTTATGATATTTTTAGGGTTAGGGTTTAGGATTTTTTAGGGTTTATGATATTTTTAGGGTTTAGGGTTTTTTAGTGTTTAGGGTATTTTTAGGGTTAGGGTTTAGGGTTTTTTAGGGTTTAGGGTTTAGGGTTTTTTAGGGTTAGGGTTAGGAGAGTATTTTTAGGGTTTAGAGTTTAGGGTTTTTTAGGGTTAGGGTTTAGGGTTTAGGGTTAGGAGGGTATTTTTAGGGTTTAGGGTTTTTTAGGGTTAGGGTTTAGGATTTTTAGGGTTAGGGTTTAGGGTTTAGGGTTTTTTAGGGTTTAGGGTTTTTAGGGTTAGGGTTTAGGGTTATTTAGGGTTTAGGGTATTTTTAGAGTTAGGGTTTTTTAGGTTTAGGGTATTTTTAGTGCTTAGGGTTTTTTAGGGTTAGGGTTTAGGGTTAGGAGGGTATTTTTAGGGTTTAGGGTTTAGGGTTTTTTAGGGTTAGGGTTAGGAGAGTATTTTTAGGGTTTAGGGTTAGGAGGGTATTTTTAGGGTTTAGGGTTTTTTAGGGTTTAGGGTTAGGAGGGTATTTTTAGGGTTTAGGGTTTAGGGTTTTGAGTTTTTTAGGGTTAGGGTTTAGGATTTTTAGGGTTAGGGTTTAGGGTTTTTAGGGTTTAGGGTTTTTAGGGTTTAGGGTTTTTTTAGGGTTTAGGGTATAGGTTATTTTTATGGTTAGGGTTTAGGTTTTATGGTTTTTTAGGATTTAGGGTATTTTTAGAGTTAAGGTTTAGGGTTTTTTAGGTTTAGGGTATTTTTAGGGCTTAGGGTTTTTTAGGGTTTAGAGTATTTTTAGAGTTTAGAGTTTAAGATGTTTTAGGTTTTAGGGTTTTGTAGGATGTGGGTTTTTTTTGGGGTTATGATGTTTTAGGGTTAGAGTTTAGGGTAAAACAAGAAAGTGATTTATGAAATCAATTTACTAAAAAATTGTTATTTTTACTGAAAAAATGTTATTTATGGTAGTGCCATTTTTTATGCTTGCATAGAAAAACAACACCTTGAAGAGTTGCTCCATCAACTCTCATTCCCATGATTCCTAGGGGCAAGAATTCAGAAGTCAAAGTAAGAGATAAAAGCCAACAAACATAATTCCCCACATCCACACAATCAATGGATCTATAAATAATAATATTAGAAGCATATTATCCATGTGACCTTTCAACTCCAAGCAAGCAAGTTTGAAAAGTTAAAGAGGGAAAAATGCTATAAAGTTGGATGAAATTTATCTGTCAAAACTTAAATCATAAACAGGATGAACAGATGATACCACACCCCACACGAGTGATGATTAATCAGATGAGCAATACTTCCAGCCCTTATGATTAATAAAGTTTGATCTAAACATACAAGTCCCAGCACGCCTTACATTAACAAGGAAAAGAATCTCAACAGCTTTGTAGAGGACTTCGACACAGTAAGCAATCAGCTCTTTCAGAAATAATCACATTAGTTTCAGGATGATAGTTTGTAGTTGTGCTAGATGACAAATACATGCATGCAAAGAGTAAGGACAACGGCAACATTCTCAACAGAAACGCACCACCAATGAAATGTATATAGAGCGCTTTCTCCCATGATCTATTGGAGGTTTGACAAGTTCACCAGTATATTCAATCATGTATTTGTAAAAAATCAATTCCAAATACAAGTCTAAAAGAGAAATATCATATCACATCAGCAAATTAATTTACCATATCCCTGGCCCTATGAGAATGGCAAAGTGATGATTGTTAGCTTCTTCATTCCTTAGGTTCTACGAATTTCTCAATGATTTTACTGTCCAAGCAGACTATTATTTATATATAAAAAAAGATACATGAAAAGAACCCAAAAAAGACATGAAAAAGAAGATGGGCAGAAGATTCAAAATTGATTTTGGATAAATAGCAGTGAAAAAGCAATGTTTAGTTATGAGACATCAACTCTTTAAGAAAATTAGGCAAGGCAAAAATCACTCCCAACCTAACTGCCTATTCCAGTCAAATAAGAATCCCACAATTCAAAGAAGCAGTATGATATTTTTAGCTTAGCTGGGTTTTCTTCAAATAATATCAGAAGCAAGACTTTAAAGCGAAATCAAAATCGAAATCGAAAAGCAAAAAGAAAGAAACTGACCCCCAAAACCCCGGCCCACGCCAAAGCAACAATCAACTTTGAAGTAAGGAATGGTGTTACAGAAGTGATTTATGAAATCATTTTACTAAGAAATGCTATTTATTTTAGTACCTTTTTTTATGTTTGCATAGACAAAAATAACGCATTGAAATGTTGCTCCATCAGCTCTCATTCCCTTTATTCCTAGAGCAGAAATTCAGAATTCAAAGGAAGAGACAACTGCATACAAACATAATTCCCTAAAGCCACACCAACAGCAATACAACAACGTTGGTCTAGTAACAACGACTATGAGTGATAGTTTTACTAGTATTGGCTAGTTACAACTGCATTCAGTGAATCCAAAAGAGAAAAATCATCTTCATTATCAAAAATCTGATTCTTCATTGCTAAATTAGGAGAACAGTTGAATATTTTTTTGAAAATTGTATCTTCTAATACAGGAAAGCCAATATGCAGGAATAAAATTTTGAAGATTTTGCAATTAATTGTAAAATATTCTGAGTAATCATGATTTTACAATTAACAAAAACAGTAGCTCAATTTTGCATTTATGCTTAAAAATTGAAACACGATCATTACAACAAAGAAGACCTATCAAGAAAAAACAAAGAAGACCTATCAAGAAACAAAGTGATCGTACCACTTCAATCAAGTTTTAAATTTGATCTCTCTCTTTTGGTTCAATTGACTGTATTTATCGATCTGCATAGGTCTTTTAACCTGCATCACGAGCACGAGGGAAAAGTTAATATAAAATTAACAGAAATTCAAGTTCGATTTTTTTTGAAAGAATAGGAGAAACCAAATTCAAAAATTTATAACCGATTAAATATAAAGTGAAATTAAAATCTTAAACCACAAAATAAAACCCAATCAATCAAAAGGTTTCTTGTTCTCTAAATCCTAATTCTTTAAGCAAAATAAAAGAAAACACTCACCTTGAAATCTAAAAGATACAAACTTTAACTGTGAAAATTCTCCAATCCCTTAATAAATTCAAGAAATCATAATTTACAATGAACATAAAATTAGGTCTTTTAACCTGCATCAAGAGCAAGAGGGAAACGTTAATCGGGAATTCATTTGCCAGCCATGGACAGAGATTGAAAACATAAACAGAAATTCAAGTTCGATTTTTTTGAAAGAATAGGAGAAACCAAATTCAAAGATTTATAACCGATTAAATACAAAGTGAAATTAAAATCTTAAGCCACAAAGTAAAACCCAATCAATCAAAAGGTTTCTTGTTCTCTAAATCCTAATTCTTTAAGAAGTAAATAAAAGAAAACACTCACCTTGAGATCTAAAAGATACAAACTTTAACTCTGGAAATTATCCAATCCCTTAATAAATTCAAGAAATCATAATTTACAATGAACATAAAATTAAAAACACATCAAACTGGGAAACGAAGCAAAGTTTACATAAAAATTGCTATAACATAATCACAAAAATCAGAAAGAATTAAAGACCAGTCAAAGACTAACCAGAATAAAGCAAAATTCACAGAGAAGATGAACAAATTATATATTTAGAGCAGGAGATGGAGAGATGGGTACCTGATGAAGAATTATTTATTTAAAGCAGGACATTGAGAGATGGGTACCTAATGAAGACTCTCTCTTTGATTGAAATTGAAATTCCATATGATTACAAGAAGAATCAAACCTTATTACATAGAATTTGAACGGCTAAAGGTGTACCAATTCTTTTCTTCTACTTACTAGAGCGAGAGGTTTTCTTTTGAAATTGAAAAATGTTGAGATTTTGAGAGAGAGAGAGAGAGAGAGGCTGGATTTATTATAAAAAAAAAAAAAAATCGACCGTTGCATTAACTGAAAGACAGAACTTGGTTTACTCTTGCTTTGACTGGTTTAGTTTTGTTAAACGACATCGTCTTATATGACCAGACTTGCTGTGTTTTTCTTAGTTCAATTCATTTTTTTTTTATTTTATAAAAATAATAATACTTTGAAAAAACAATTCAAAAATAACAGATTTTAATTATATTTTTTTAAAAATTTATCTAGTCACATATTAATTTATATTTTTTTTCAAATTATACCAAGTAAATTCCTTTTATTTTTATTAAAACCTTGATACTGGATCATTCATCTCAACAAGTTAATTCAATTATAATTTATTTTATTTTTTATAATTTATTTTTTATTAGTATATTAAATTAATCTAAAATATTAAAAATTAAATTTTAATTAAAAAAACATATTACAACTTACTTTCAAACACCTTTGTGGATCTATTTTTACGAAGCGTGAGGAATGGGTATGGATACATTCAACCATCTAACATTCACAACTTCATTCTAATAAAAAACTTTGACCGATTAAATCGTTGGTAAAAAATTTTGACCGATTTTTCTCATGTACCTAATTCAATCCTCCATGTCAAGGAGTTGAAGATGATGTTGATTCGATCACGAAGAGTATTGAAAACCTTGGAAGAAATCTTGATGCCTGCAATCAATCGTTACAGTACAGCTTAATTTCATCTGGAATGACAATATTTTGTTAATTCTTTAGCTCACACCAGAGCCTAAGAATCATGATCATTTTTTTGCATACTATTAATCAAGTTCCTTGGAGAATCATGTCCGCCATGGTGAAGTATCTCATCAAAGAAAATGTTGAGATGCATGTAGCAAATGGATTTAAAATAAGATTTATTTGAAATGGAAACATGATTGGGTGGCTTATAAATGGTTTAATGAGAGGATTAGTCACTGTTTTATGATTTTGAAACCAACGGGACAGCCAGACTGGCCACGCAGCAGAGGAAGTAGGATTATAAATAAAGGATAATTTGCTGTTCATGAGGAGTCAACATCAGATGAAAGGGAGATGGATAATCCTAATGCAAAGGGAGGCTAGAAAATGAGGTAAGGTAAGAACAATTGTGATCATGAAATACCAAATCTGCAGGCCGAATAAATTCCCAAATGTCCCTAGCCAAGGCAATCATTTCCGTCTGTCCTAGCACCAACCAACTGCATAAGCTACCTAGACCAAAGCAATGACCCAACCTGAGATTTCATAAACAATGGCAGCACCGGCCAAACCACACATGAATACATAGATGAAGAGATAAAGTTCCCCAAGGTGTGTGATCGAAGCTGCAAAATGTTGGGTTGTTGCCATTGCATGTGCAGCAAATGGTTGGCACCAACCATTGACTATTGGCAGCCACCATTGTTGAATGAGCTGGAGACGGTGGCCATCATTATTGACCAAAGAACAAGTGGAGCTGCCATGGATGCCTATAAATAGAGGCATATGTTAGAGAGCAATATGAGAGAGTTGAGAGAGGGAAGAGTAGAGCCAAAGATGTGAGAAATGTAGGAGAGAGTGGGCTGCCAAGGCAGCCAGCAGTAGCTGCCATTGCAGCACTGAAAAGAGAGAAATAGAGTGAGGTTGAGAGTTGCCAAAGAGGGGATAATTCCTCCTCCTCTATTGTTGTAAATCTTGTACTCTCCCTATATAATGCAATGGCTTCTCCTGTGGATGTAGGCGGTTTGCCGAACCACGTTAAATATTGTGTCAGTGTGCTTAGCCTCCAATGGGCAAATATCAGAATATCACCGGTCGGAATTCCCTACACAAAACTCTAACCTTGCTTTGTGCCTGAAGGAACTTTTGAGTAGGGAAATTGATGGCTAGTGACAGCATTTGAGGAATAACTTGAATAGAAACTTTTCCAGCAAAAGAAGAGTGCATACCTGATGGATAAAGCAATAGAAGAAAACACCCTGAAGTAGAGGTAACGAAAACAGGAAACTCGAGATTGTCCTGCAAAACATACATGGGCACCTTATCGATAAAGCAACACCAGAAAATAAGCAATTGTAAGAAGAAGAGATCGGTAGCAAAGGAAGAGTGCATGCCTTATCGATAAAGCAACACCGGAAAATAGTATGAAAAAAAGGTCATGTACATAGACTACTTGAGCTCCTCTTACGAAAAACAGATATGCAGAAGAAAAGATGCAGAACAAACAAAAACCCCTTAGAAAGGAAGATACAATGTTGAAAAAAGAGAGGGGAGTGGGTGGGGGGAAGAAACCTGCTTACCATGAGCAAATAAGTTGAAACTTACCTTGACTGCAAGGGATGTAGAAGCCAAGAACAAGATTCTTGTGAGTAGATATAGCTTGTTTTTCAAAGGCTGGGAAGAAATAATAGAGCATTGATGGAAATGAAATGGTATTTTGGCAGAGAGAGACCTTTCAAGAACAAGCTTATGCTTGCTCCATCAAGTTGTCGAACCAACACATTTAAAGCAACAGTCTGCTCCCCCACCAGTCATCTCATTGATCTCCTATTCAATATGGTAGGAAAAAAAAACACTTCAGAATGAACTACTCAGTGATTGGAGAGCGAAGTGCTTCTATAAGAAAATCTCAAATCCTAATTTTACCAAACACCTTTTCACCCTTATGTTTTTTTTTTTTTCTCAGAGAAAGGAAAAAAACTAAAATGAGAGATTTCTAGCTGCTCTTCAAAAATTAGACTAGAGCAATTCTAGAGAAAATGCATTTCTATGCCATCAAGATTCCATCTTGAAGCTATGAAATCACATGTTACTCCTGTATTCAGAAAGTTGGCTGAAGGCATGCCACAACTTCTAAACCAAGTAAAAACTGTCTATTCCATGCATCTTAGGCATGAGGTTAGCCAATAGACAGTGAACGCTTTTTCCTTCAAGTAATAAGCACAAATACTCTTTTATAAAGCAAGAGCCACTTGAGATAGAAACTCATCTCAAGCTACCAGAAGAACATGCACTTCTTCAGCTCTTTCCAAGTGCTTTCCAGCTCAAGATTATGAAAGCAGAGAAAATAAACAATAAGATAAAAGGATTGAGAGATAAGTCTGGCTCACATATTTATCCAACATTTATTTCTAGTGCCCGTAGCCATCACAAAAACAAGAACAGTGGTTCAATTGGCATAAGCAATTATACATATTCTCCTCTGTCTAGATCTGCAAGCCAAACGAACCAAGTTAGAGGAGAAAAAAAAATTGTACATTGGCTATTAAGGAACTGAAATGTTGGATGATGCCAGAAAAGGGAAAAACTTCTTTGACAACTTTTCCTTCACCGTCTGGCAGAATCTACAATGACAGCCCTGCTGCTAGAGTGCAGGACATGTCTAAAGCTAAAGCTTTATTATTATTATTTTTGAATAATTATTTATCAAAGTGTTTTCGATATATCAGAAATATTATAGCTGTTATTGTTCTTACTCGGAAGGCTATCTAAGATTAAAGAATTTGAAGGATTACTGGTAAGTGATAACCATCACAAATTAACTCATATCCATTGGATTCGTCATGATTGGCTGCTGAACCACGAACTCCCAGGCCATTTCGTCATTAAAGTGTTATAGTGATGCTGACCTTGTGGTGAGTTTTGATTCAATCCATGGTCAAGTACTCAACGCATGCATTCATAGAATCAGGGTAACCAAACAAACAAGCTTGGATGGGAAACAAGCCAGCGTGCTGACAGAAAAGAAAGAAAAGCAAGCCCCCAGAGGGCAAGCCAAGCCCTAGCCGAGAGTTCCAGAGCCTGCAGCGACAGCTAAGCCATGTAAAGCCACTAGCCAAGACAGGCCCTTTTCAAAACACCAACCGAATGTAACTGTCAATCAAATAAAGAAAAACTAACACCATGTGAGAACGTAAAATTACAAACAAATTGACAAGAGGCCCAAAAGAAAATGATTTTATTGAAGCCCCTTGAATTTAGATTTAAATGGCTAGAAAGGGCAACGTCTTGAGGCCCCCCCTCGACTACCCCTTCTCAATTCCCTCATCTTCGTGTCCCTTGTAACATGGAGGAAATTATGGCATCTTTCCCTGCTCTTAGCTCTCGCCCTTTCTAACCAACCATAAAAGCTCTCACATAACACCAAGGACACACGTAGTTCTTGTAGCAAAGAAACCCATCAGTCACAAAGAAAGAAAAGAAACCCACTTTCTGTTTTATCATTGTAATCATATCAGAGCTCGTATAATTATATACCATACTTTTGCCCCCATCACTTTAATTGAAAGTCGAAACAAGTTCTATTTATCATTCCGAAACCTCTTCAAGCAGAGAAAATCTCAAGGAGGGAAAAAGAAAACGATATGGAGATTGAATCAGTCCAGTGTGAGTGTTGTGGACTGAATAGAGAAACGGGTGGCAAACCGGGAGTCACCCTCAGTTTTCACCATATTTTCCAATTTAATAAACCTTTTTTTCCAACAAAAAAAACCACCATTTTCTTTTACGAATTCCAAATGATTTATCTTTATCTTTAAAATCTGATTTTAAAAAAAAACTATATTTTTTAAATAATTAACTCTCTACTCTTACCTTGTCCTCTCAGGTAGTTAATTTTTTATTTTATTTTTGTGATTAGTTTCTTTATGACCTGTTTGTACCTAATTAAGCAACAAGGTATTCAATCTTTGATGATCATATCCTATTATCAAATATATTAACTCAATACAACTAATATCAATAATTAATTTTAATTCCATCAAAACAATCAACATAAAAACATAAATAGTAATCCAATTCGGCTCGACTCTGATAATTTGATTCAAAACTCGATTCTAGTTTAGATTAAATTTTAAAAAAATTAACTAAAAGTTGAACTAATTAACTTTATGAACTCATCAACCCCATCAATCTGGTCTGGCTTAAAACAAATTCTTCAAAACATCATGTTTAAAACTTTTTTAAAAAAAAAATTGATTTAGATGATTCTGAATTAACGAGCCTAACATTTTTCAGGTTTATTAGCTTTGGGCAGGAGTAGTCAAACGAGTAGGTTGTCATTTTAAGGAAACCCCTCAACAATAAATTTTTTTACCAACTCATTCATTGTAACTGCGTCTCTTAACTTCTTTGCCAACAGTTATGTAAAGGTTTGAATACTTGGAAGAAAAAAATTATCCCATCAACCTTGTACATAAGCTAGCTAAATTATTCTGGCTAACAACAAACTGGAAAACCACCTCCTAAAATTTTGTGTTTCTATCTGTCTTCATGCAAATTAAAGCCATCCCGTTAACACAATAAATCCCTCAATTCCCCGCAGAACTCTGTG
Organism: Populus deltoides; assembly: GCA_015852605.2. Classification (NCBI taxonomy): domain Eukaryota; kingdom Viridiplantae; phylum Streptophyta; class Magnoliopsida; order Malpighiales; family Salicaceae; genus Populus; species Populus deltoides. The sequence continues at coordinate 17,095,155 of CM027586.2, read as the reverse complement.
CTGATCAAACAATTCAGAAAGAGCGAGGGAAATTGGAGGTGAATTTAGGCCATGGATATTAATGTATTGGTGCAAGAAGGAGCAGAAATTGCACAACCCTTTTTAGAAAATGTACTGCAAAAACCAGAAAAAACACCAGGGCAAAAGGCCATAAGGAAGACATTCAAAGGCACGGCGCATTTAGCCAGGCTTCTCCCCACGGGTTCGGTCCTCACATTCCAGATTCTATCTCCAATTTTAACACATGAAGGCCAATGTCGCTCCGTTACGAGCCAAACTTTGACATCAGGTCTTTTAGCCGTGTGTGGCATCGCTTGCTTTCTCTTATGCTTCACCGATAGCTTCAGGGACGCAAGAGGCAAGGTCCGGTATGGAATGGTGACTTTCAAAGGCTTGTGGATTATTGATGCAACGGCGGAACTTTCGCCGGAAGAGACCGCTAAATACAAGCTGAAGTTCATTGATGTCTTGCATGCCTTCATGTCTATCTTGGTTTTTGGTGCGGTTTCATTGTTTGACAAGAATGTTGCCAAGTGCTTCTTTCCAGCACCAACAGATGAGGCGAAGGACCTTCTCATTGTTGTGCCTGCTACGATTGGCGTCATCTGCAGCATCTTGTTTCTTGCATTCCCTAGCAAACGCCATGGAATTGGCTGCCCTCTGTCGCGTAATTAGTACTTCCTTTTTCTTCATTTGTTTTCAGGATTCCCATGAAAACTTTATTGTGAGTCATGTTCTAAGCAGATTCAAAGAAATTTAAAATACCATTTACATTAATTAACCAACAATATCTTCAAAAACTGGCGCAGAGTTCCATAAGATATATATCCACTATGCCTTGGAAAGAGTAAAATCAGGCCTCTCCTTCTGCAGAAGGCGTGTTCTTCCAAGTTTTATAACAACGGTGAAAGAGAAAAGGAGAAAAAATTGGACATGTAAAGCACCTTCGTTTTCCTTTGTAATTATAGACCTGCAATTAATTTGTTGTCTCCATCAAAATTATGTCCATGCTCTTCGAGATTTCCATGAATTATAATGCAATTCAAAATGATAATTTGAGTGAGTTGTATCCCGATCGGATGCAATAAACAACTCTATTATTTTCATCATCCATTTGATCAAGCTACATGTATCCCACAAAAAAATTTAAAGATCCCAAGATGAGTATTAATGGAAGTTTTCAGGGTTTTGTGTTTAAGTAAGGCTCGAACTTCATTGTGAGTAACAAACCTAAAATTTACACATAAATCAAGCAAACCAAATTCTGTGGATGGAAGCAAAAGAATGTGGAGTAAATTTAAAAGATTAAAAAAAAAGAGAGAGAATGAAATTACAAATAAATTATTGTTTTAAAAAATTATTCAAAATATATATTAAAGAATGAAATCGAAAAAAAAATCAATTTAAAAATTTTACTAAAAAACCTAATACAAAATGACAAATAAAAATATATGAAATAACCGAATTTACTTTCAAGATCAATACTAAAAAATTCTATAAAAAGTAAATAAATAAAAAATATAATTTAATCTATAATTGAATAAATATTAAAAATAAACATTATGAAGTAATTATTTTACATTACAGGAGAGAAGTAGGAGTATTTTTTTAATTTTACAACTTGCCTTACACATCATATATTTATAAAAAAATAATTTTATAAATTTTTTTAATATGTAAATATCAAAAATAATTTTTTAAAAAATATATTTTTTAATATATTTCTAAATAAAATATACTTTAAAACATTAACGCTACAATAATTTCAAATACACCCTTTATTATGAGGCAAATTCCACTCATTTCTAATGGAGATGGGATTATTAATGATGGGGAGAAGATTTCCCTTTCAAATATCATGAGATTACTACTAATCTCGAGAATTAGAAGATTTATTTTTAAAATATTTAATAGAATTTTATTCTTGTTAATAAAAAATTCGTATCTGCTACCCTTCTTGTCTATTTTTTATTTTCAAACAAGTAATTTAAGTGTACAAATTCCTGATATACATGACGGGACCTCAGGCAAGTCATGACCTCAGGCAAAGCTATGGCTGTGATTCTTCAAATCTAAGCTGATGGCCGTGTGTGGCATGACGTATATGATATTTTAAACCTATCAATTATGACTTGTAGAGAGTATAATTATAAAATCTCCATGATTATTGGGCCAACCCACAACTTGATCTGAAAGAGACATAGGTAATTAGTTCAGCTACCATTTTATTAAAAGAATGATTACTATCGTCGTACAAACTGTATTTTTAAAAAAAAAATTAAATTTTTTTTTATTAAAAGTTAATTTTTTTATATGTTTTGGATCGTTTTGATACGCTGATTTTAATTTTAAAAAAATAAATAAAATATTATTTTGATATATTTCAGCATGAAAAAAAATTTAAAAAACAATCGCAACCACATCTCAAACATGCAAAACAAAAGTATTTTATATTTTCTTTTAATGTTGGCACAACCGAGTTTAAACTGGATTTAAATGGGTCAATTTTTTTATATATTTTGGATCGTTTTGATAAATTAATTTTAATTTTTTAAAAAAACATCATTGTGATGTATTTCGACATGAAAAACACTTTGAAAAGCAACCGTAACTACACTCCCAAACATGTTCTACACTAAAGCATTTTGTTCTTTTTTTTTAATATTCACACAATGGAGTTTAAACTAGATTTGAATGGGTCAATTAACTCACTAAAACTTGGCCCAATCAATTAATTTTAGCCAAGTCAATATCTTTTTTAATTTAATTAAAAATTTAATTCAAACCAAACTCCACACATTAAATTGTTCGAGTGAACTCATCACCCAGGCAAGTTTAACAACAACTATCATAAGATGATAGAATCTTCCATTTGCTTAGTGTCTTAATATCATCTTAATTTGAAATTTAAGCTAACCTAACTAGTAATTTTGGAAAGCTGGTCTATATATATAAAAAAAAAACTGGTATAATTATTTTGAATAGGACAAGCCTATAAGATTTTATTTTTTTTTCATACTGAAGCCCCCCATATTTAACTCCTCATTGAATAAAATATCCTCAAACTATAAGGGCTTGACTTGAACTTTCTGAAGATTACAGGGACGAAACCAAAACTTTGCCTTTCTTCGTCGTTCTTAGATCTCCTGCGGGTTGAATAAGTAAAACACGAACCACTCAGTAGCATAGGGTGCAGGTATGGCGGGAGTAAATATATATGGTCCTGTTGCAGTCTCTTTTGTACACAAGAGGACCCGATAGTACGTGATTATGAATATTGCTGGACTAATAAAGAGTGTTTGTTAGTGAGATGCTATGAGTGACGTATTTTATCATGAAAAACATTTAATGCATGCTTTTTGTGATTTTGTGAGTATGAATATTGTAGGGTATCTCTTAAACAAACATACTTGTAATATTTGAAGAAAAAAATTGGTACATAGTGCAAAAAATAAATAAAAAAGAACTTAGAGTAGAGTAGATTATTGAAATTATTTAACTGAGATCTCTTAATTCAATATAATCATGAATTAATTATTTAATTGAGATCTCTTAATTTATAATATATATATATATATATATATATTAATTGTCATTTTATATCATAAATTTGTTTGTAATTAATTATTAATGAGATGCTTGGAGTTAGAAGAGGACATGGGTTTAAATCCTATAAGCTATACTTTTTTTATCTCGGTATTTTTTCTTATTTGAAACTAAAGTATGGTATTAAAACTTGTTTCATGACTTAGTGAGTTCATATAATTTTTTTGTGTGTCTAGAAATAATTTAAATGTCTAAAAATAATTAAGTATAATTTACACTTCGTTTGAGAACGCGGTGCAAACCGTGTTCCCAAAAATTTAATTTTTTTTGCTAAAAATTAATTTTTTTATGTGTTTTGGATCGTTTTGATGCGCTGATCTCAAAAATAATTTTAAAAAAATGCAAAAACATCATTTTGATGTATTTCGGCATTAAAAGCACTTTAAAAAACAACTGCAATCACACTCCCAAACAGATTATCAACATACTTATTATATGCATATAGATATGAATTGAAATGAGTTTTGATGAATTGATATGTATTTTGTTATGAATTTCATATGAAAGATTTAGAATTATTGTGTAACTCAACTGACTTTTGTTTAACAGCGAATTATTGTGTAGTTGTGTTAATTATTATGTAAACATTAATTATAATAAAAAAAATCAACAGGTTCATCAATCAAAATTAACATATCATTAGATAAGTATTTCAAGCGTAAATCTCTTGAAGATAAAAAAATCATTCAAAACTTCAAGTTATGTAATCCAATGAAATTAAAAAAAAATCATATTAAAAAGTTATATAATATTTATTAATAATTTGTCTTTTTATCTAAAATACTCCATCACTGAATATAAGGCTCAAGATTCTTCCAATAGCTTACAATATTTCGTGAAATGGAGAATTTTATAGCATTTCGAATTAATTATATTTTCAATCTTGGTTCCATTTGAGGAGAGAAAGAAAAACACATGACAAGTCCTATTATGTTAGACATATACACTTAAACTTTTATAAATTAATACTTTTAGGATCATAAATTTATCATTTTATCCTTGAGCTAGCAATTAACTACAAAAAATAAATAAAGAATAAATTTATAAAATATCATCCGGATTGACATGGCAAATTTATCTGCTTAGCCTGTTTGGGAATGAGGTTACGGTTGCTTTTCAAAGTGCTTTTTGTGCCAAAATATATCAAAATGATGTTTTTTTATTTTTTAAAAATTATTTTTGAGATCAGCGCATCAAAACGATCCAAAACACACACAAAAAATTAATTTTTAATAAAAAAAAGAGTAAAAATTCTTAAAAACACGATGAACATTCCAAACAGTATCTTCCTCGAAAACCCTTTAATATCGTGAAAAAAACAAAAACAAAACACTTTCTTTGAAATTTTTCATGTGCGCCTGCCTTGGTAGATAGACAAAACATGCAAGCAAATGGAGAAAGAAAAGTATTTTTTCAAAGCCTTGTTTTGAACCTAAAAACTATAAACAACACGCTATGACTTGAAAAGAGCAATCCTTACAAGTTTTTGTTTGATTTGATAGTCGACTAAAAATCGAGAACTTTTTTGTTATTACATTAATAATTATTTTTTAAAATTATGTTTCACTTGAAAAAAATTAAATTGATATTTTTTAAGATGTTTTTCGATTATTTTGATATACTTATTTTATCAGAGATAAAAAAAAAATTCTAAAATAAAATATTATAATTAAAAATATTTTTACAAAGCACCGCCCTTGTTTTTATCCATGATAAAATAGTAGTTCCACCCAAAAAAAAAAATAATTATTGAAGAGAATCCAACCCCTGGAATATGGTCATGGTGAAATTTTTCCATGATGCTATTAAAACAACTTTGAAAGTGGAGAAAAATAATTAAAGAAGCTTTGACATTAATGGAAGGTACTTTTCTTGCATTAAAAATCCTCAACATTCCACACCTAAACAGACAAAATTGAAGAAAAAAGAAAAAAGCAACCACAGCTTCATGGCTCCTGAAGTAGGCAACAAGTTGGCCTACCAATTTCACCCATTAATTAAATAATCAAAACTTGACCTAGAAAATCTTGTAAGAAAGCAGTCAGAATTCTCATACTTACTTGTTTGAATGTATGTTTTTGATTGTTTTTAAGGTTTTTTTTATTTGAAAATATATTAAAATAATATATATATTTTTTATTTTTTAAAAATTATTTTTCACGTCAGCATATTAAAATAATTTGAAAATATTAAAAATATATTAATTTAAATCAAAATAAAAAATAAAAAAAATTAAAAATTTTCAAAAACGTTTTTAAAATGTAATGCCAAGAGCTAGATAAATGATAAATTTAATCTTAAAAAATATAAATCTCTAATCAAACAAAAAATAGAAAAGAAAAAAAACTACTCATTTAAAATTTAAGAAATTCTTATTGTAAAAAAAAAAAACAGAATTTAAGATATTCTTGCTTCCATCCAAACTTTACTTGCCCGATTCATGACATGATTTGAAATTCAAGCAATAAGTTTTATATATTAATTAGAATTAATTAAGATAATAATATTTTAATTTTTTTTTTTATAAAATTAGATTTTGATAATATCAATTAAATTATACCAGGTTAACCATCATTTTATTTTTTTAAAAAAAAATTAACTCGAACTAAATTTCACGTCAACATTAGTTTGTTCGGAGATCCTAATAATAAAAACAAGAAAGAAATATGACGTGGGGTCCAATGTTCAATTTTGTACATTGAAAGGTAGGTCCATATTAAGGAAGATAATGCACAAACCCACTCGTTCTATCAAGCACGTTAAATGAAATCTCTTAGAAGTTGCATGAGAAAGCATGGTTTTGTTGTGCCCTAACCCTAATTTTAGTTCTTTGATTGTTGTATATTTAAATATAAGAGGTTGCCTTTTGGTTAGGAGGAAATTGTATAGCTTAATTTAATCTTAGATAGCTTTCTATTAGAAAATCCTAAAAAAACTTTATGTTAAATCACAATTTTAAAGTAAAAACATTATAAATTATATCTTTCAATGAATATAAAAACCAATATTTGGAACACGCATAAATTATCATTGTGAAGATTTATAAAGTGCAAGATTAACATAAATATCGAGTGAGTTTCTCAACATTTAGTATCCATAGTT